>JAOQGH010000001.1:129347480-129373112 GCA_025769975.1 Gallinago jamesoni
AAAGGAAAAGGAAAAGGAAAAGGAAAAGGAAAAGGAAAAGGAAAAGGAAAAGGAAAAGGAAAAGGAAAAGGAAAAAACAAAAGTTCCAAGAGCAGTGAGCAAATGCAGCCTAGCCTGGTTTCTTGTGAATCCATGACGTGTAGCTGACTGACTGAGGTGTCTAAGCTCTGATTTCAGTTTTCCCTGAGTGGATTGCCTATTTCCTACTGAAATAGGAGAAAAAAAAAAAAAGCTACATAAAGAGAAACACTGCAGGTTTTTTTGTTAGATAAAGATACTTGCAAGCTCATTCTCCTCTAATAGGCCACTGATTTTCTCCAGCTCTGGGTCTCATCCCTCTAAGCAGCTACAGACAAAGTTGCCCAGCAAGTTCAATAGCGGAAGCAGGAAGAAAAGCCAACAACTCCAGCGTACAAACAGAGGCCATGGGATTGCCAAAGCCACCACTCCTCTTCCAAGCACTCCACTCGCCAGCCCACAGTACCAGAATGAAAGCTGGCACTGGCCCACACACCTGATCCTGAGAACTGCACACAAGGGAGAAAGCAGGCACAGTCAGTCTCCATATTGACCAGCCAAAGGAGCATCTCATCACTCAGTAAGACATGCTGAGCAGAGGTAATCATCTTTAAGTCCCACAGTTAGGCTTACAGTTTTAACATGCAAAATCAGACAAAAGGCAATATTTATACAGGCATGTCTAGCCAGAGAATACCTTCCCTTCATTTTTGCAGCTGCAATTCCTGAGCAAGTTAGACACTTGAGGAGATTTATTTATTTTCATACTCAAGTGTTATAAATAAGTGGAGATCACCTGCTTGTGAGTGTCCACTTTTAACATTTCAAAACTTACAACTGTGCCCAAAACCAATATGACAAAAGAATGTGTCACAATAAAGACATTATTTTTTCTATTTATCTATGGGGAAAAAACCCTGTTCCTAGTATAGCATTAGTAGCATGTGTGATATTTAAATTACCTTCATAAATTTGTGGTCCAGTCTAACTTTCTATACTTAATGTTACACTTCAGAGCATACAATTTTATTTGAGTATTATAATTGAGCCTAAACAATATACATGCTAAATAAAAGATTACATTGAAAGAGATCATATAACTCAACACTTATTTCAGGAATCCAAAATGGACATGCAATTTTGATCAAGTTGAATGATTTTCAGACTTAAGGCAATGGAAAAAACACTTGGGATTCTTACCCTGAATTTAGTCCATCACTTTTAACTGTTACCTGTCATGCAAGACACTCCTGAATAGAGCTCAGCTTCTACTACAGGGCACTGAAAAACTTTAATTCTTATTGGATCAATAGGTTTTTAGGATTACTTGGGTTTGAAGGATAACTCTTTGGGGCATAATATATCCTATTGCTATCAAAAAACATTGGAAATGCAGTCATCAAAGTTACTGAGATTGTCTTTTAGCTACAAGAACATAAGAAATTGAGATCGGTGGCAATGCCTTGCCAGATCACACTGTTACCCATCAAGTCTGTGCTTACCAGATGTATTTTCAGGTGCCTCAAAACACACAAGAAACCCTATAGAGAGCCCTGCTGCTACACGAAATACCATTGCAAGCCTCATTGTCTCTGTGTCTGCTCATTAATTTCTTTTCTGCTTCATGTACAGTTCAATGGTTTTGTTATTGATACAACTGTCTAACTGCTTGGAGAATCTTGCTAAACTCCTGGTCTTGCTAAGCTCCTGGCAGTTATAGTATGGCATTGAGTTCTATGGGTTGGCAATTCAGTGCTAAATGGAACAGTACGTCTGTATGTTTCTAGTTTTTTGTATTTCAGCTGCACCAAACATCTCCTTAAACACACCACCTGATTGCCTTCCTCTGGACCGTGATTTCACATTATCTTTCATACCCTTCTTGAACTCTTCTCTGAAACAAAGTGCCTCTCTCTATTCTGTGTGTATTCCTATGGGAAACTTTCCTTGCTTCTAATCATTTCTGTAAGAATCCATAAGCAGGTAAAAAGTTATAAAAGGCAGTCAAACAGGGGAAAATATTTTTATATGTATATCAGAAATACACTTGTGCATGTTTCTGTGTGTGTGTGTGCACAGGCAGAATAACTGAATTATTGGCATTTCAGAGGTATAATGTCACAGCACTGCACAGAAAAATCTGAATCATAGAACTATCTTATTAAATATTAGTGCTTCTACAAATTCAGCACTCTAGATAGGTGAATATTTTATGTCAGTACGTATAAGTGCACAGATGTAATTACATACTCCCACACATTATGTCTGAAGATACTTTATACATGTGTAATAAAGTATGTTACCTATACAACGTAGTATTATTTTTATTACTACTTTTTATTTAGTCATCCAGTTACACTTTGACCATCGCTGCAGATAAAGAACAGTTTGCTGAATTTTTTAAGGTCCTTCCCACCATCAAGTGTGGGATTCTTTTTTTCATTTTAAAACTAGCAATATTGTCCATGGTACTGTTTTGTTGACATATTCCATCTATCATCCTACTGCCAGTTTACCTAGCTTTGTTAGGTTCCTTTGGTAGGTATTTTTCACACTCTATTGCACTTCAGGTGAGCTCTTCTGTCATTTGAAATGTTTTTGACAACATTCATAGTGCAAATCTACAGTCATCACTTGGCTGCCCTTTTGCCAGCATGGCATCTGGGTATTTACTTATATTCCTTGCTTTTTTATGGCTTGCCATTCTATAATCATACTTCTTTCACATCATGATTACTTTATTTCCTTAACAGCTTCCACTTCTGGAATTTTGGCAAAAGTAGTTTTTAAAAGTCCAAGTAAATTATTTCGGGTTATTTTGCTTTAGACATTACTATGCTAGCATGTGCAATAAATTGTTGGTAGTTTGAAAACACCCCTTTCTTTTATCGCATCTGTGTTGATTTGTCAGCATTGTGTATCTTGATCTCCCTATTGGTTTCTAATGACTTCCTTTAATTATTGTTTCATCCTGTTACTCAATACTGATGGTAGACAAACTTGTTTATAATTTCCACAGTTACCACAGAGCCTTTGTTAGAGATAGGACTGAAATTTGCTACCCTATGGTCTGATGTTAAAATCACATTGTGTATTTCATTAACAACACAACCATTTTGTTCTTGTGTTTCCACAGACTATTTGGTGGAGCAGCAGCCAAGTTTTCTTTTAAATACTCTACTGCTTAATATAGCAGCTTGTTTTAACGTCTCTTCTTTTGACACCTCAGTCTCACAATGTTTCAGCTTTATTAGCTGGAAAACAGCTATTTACAATGTTTTCTGTAGTCAAAATGCACACGAGAAAATAAAGACTTCATCTACCTCCTTTACATCTTTAAAGGCACATGAACAAGACAGAGGTAGCATAAGAAAGCATGGTCCACACCAAATACTCACCGGTATGTCTGGGAGAAGCGTAGGTTCAAATCCCTGATTTACACCCTTGATCCAAGGACCAAATGCTCACAAAGTACACAAGTCAAGCAGCATCTTTGGATTTTGACAACTCTACACAATAAAATAACATTGTATGCAGACAGGCTTTTACTATTTTTCTTCATTTCTACATACTTAAATGCTAATTATTTTCCTTGACAATTAAGAATACCATCTTAGAGTAACCTTCAGGCTCTCGTCAAGATGCTCTCCTGAGAGATGTAGGCTTGAGGGTCCTCAGACTTAAAAAGAAGCTCGGGAATGGAGCAGATAGAGAGGCAAAAGAGGGACTGGTCACAGGTTTTCCTGCTCTGAGAAAGCAGTCCTGTTCCTTCAGGCATGTTTACATGTAACCAAATGCATCAGATGAGCACTGAAAATGGCTTCTGAGTCTGGCAACAGAATCAGGTGCCCAGGGTATCTCTGTTAAGACTAAGACAGCCTTAGGCATGTAAACAAGCAAATCTGGAACAGTCCCTGACTCAATACATAGGCTCTGATAAAGTTTCCTAACACTATGTAGCAAATGAACCGGAGCTTTTCAGGACTGCAGCTGTGAATTTAGGTTGCCTAAATTTCATCAAAATCTCCACTTCAACTGAAAAATCTCTATCTGCAATTGTCCTGCATGTTTCTGGAAACTAAGTTACCTGAAGAAGCAAACAAGCCAAGGAAGAATTGGTGCCACTGGTAGTGCTGAATGACTGAACTTTATTCTTGAACATTTTCACAAAAAGAGAACAATGCCTGCTTGTTCTTTTAAGAAAGAATTGTCCTGGTTTCTCTGGAAGCTTACTCCAGGAGGGGACTCAGGTGTAAAGGCGTCTCTAGTTAACCAAAAATAACACTGACTGGAGGGAAGCAGATCAAAAGCTCTGTTTATCTCTATTTCTAGTTGCTACCTAGACAGCTCTTGTTTTGGCCTTTATGGGTGTTAATTCTCCTGGCACATTGTAGGAAGAACAGACATACCTCCTAAAGAAAACTCCTACTGGGTAGAATACCTTGTAAATCCTCCTTATGAGTGCAAACTGAATTATTTATTACTATTTAAGCATAGAGACTACATCCAACTATGTATCTTTCACTCTCTTCCCTCACTTCTGTAAAGTCCTCATGAGATCCAACACTAACCCTGCCAATGGTTTTCTTAAGGCAATAACACCTTTACTAACTTAGAAGTTGATTTTCTACTTTTTTTCCTCTTCCTTCACCTTACAGCATTAGCACTGTTGCTAACTTGGAAGAGAGTGTGCTTAATAAAGCTATTCTGCAACTTGCAGTGCAGCTGCTAACAATAGAGCTACTTGAAGTCTACAGGTGAGCACTCCAGCAAGTGGCTGCAGCTGGTAAAGGGTGGAAGCATGAAGAGGAAGAATCAGCCTGAAGCACTGAGGAAGATTTCCCCATCTGAGGAGGAGAGTAAGCTAATGCACTGGATGGAGGAGGACCAGAAAGAGCTCCTCTAGAGGCAGTGGAACAAAGAAGGAAACCCTTTGGCCTAGGAGTGAATAAGGCAAAGTTCTTTCTGGCTGGACTGCACCACTTGTATAAAAGATTAAAAATAACAAGGATCTCTTAACTCTGTAGTCTTTTATTTAGTCAGCCCTTCTTCTGTGGACCTGTGGGAAGTAGGACTCAAAAAGACTAGCAAATAAAAGGCTAAATCCTGCCTCTCCATTGAACTCCCAGCTCCTGTTGACAGCTATTTTGGTCTGTAGGGAAGGAGAAATTGGTCAGCGGATCTTCCATGCCCTCTTTCTTGGAAACTTTAAACGAAAATGGGCAAAAGCTCATTAAGAAAGTCAATTAATCAAAGCAAGGTAGAGGAAAAGATCCATCAAATTGTGCTACGCTGAGGGCAGGCATGTTTGCATGAATATTCATAGGAAATTCTTCTTTTACTTCAGCCTGACAACCTCTGTTTATTCAAAAGTGAAGTTAAAAGTCACCAGATAAACTAATCAAAGGACTTGCTCTATAGCTTTGTCATATATTGTTCATGAAGTTGGACATTTACTCTTTTGCCTTGAGTCATTTCAGACTGAAATGGAGTTCTAGCCTAGTATTTCATTAGATTCATAAGCAATACAGGCTGAAATAAATGAATAAAGGCAGAAAGGTATTGAATTTTTTGCAGGCAACTTTCCTATTGGAATGTTTTTCACTTCTGTTAAGAATTCAAATGTTGCTTGTGTTTTACCAATACAAAATATGAATCTACACACTATTTTATCCATTTCATGGAGCAGTGACTCTAGAAATTTGCCTACATACATAAGATGACACAACATAATAAAGGGAAAGTGTCATAGTCACTCGTAATTTCACAGAGCAACTACAACAGCAGGAAATGCAGTTACCAGCAAATAACACAGTGGCCCGAAGGTGAACATATGGTATTTGTCATACTGCTCGGCTGTGAAACTTGCCAATATGGCCATAGGAGGGGAAAAAACCCCAAAGAAACTATTTCATTTCAGGGGAGTGCATTACTGGTTTGATGTAAGTAAATCCTGTTATCAAGGGCTGGAAGTTAAATGAAAAGACAAGTGTAGAAAATTCTGAAACATTTAAAATGAAAAAATTATCTCACTGAATTGCAGGAGGCCATGTGATCTCTCACTGTAATCAATTGAAATAATTGAAATTGAAGTATGTTTAATTATACCCCAGTTCAGCAAATAATAATCTTTATCTCATTGTACTCATATGAAAGATGGTGTGGGCGAGCATATGGATCTTAAAGATGATTAAATTAGTGACTAATTTACTGCAAAAAGAGAAGAAAACAGACATATAAATAAAAGTTGGAAAAGAAAAATGTCTTTTCTTTTACAAATAACATATGACTAAAAATAGAGTATACACAAAATTTAATATTTTAGATAAACATAGTAATGCTCATATTAAGATATAATATTCCCTGACATCTTAGCAAAACTGATACCTGATAAGGATGGTGAGTCTTGGATCTTCTGCTAATGAGACCTATGGCTAGCAGACTGGTGGTTGTGCTTGGAATTAATGATTTCCACTTACTGTGAGACTTTTGATGGCCCAGATGCTCTCTTTGATCCTGTGGGGACAATATTACAAATATAAGAATGCACTTTTCTTGTAAGGAAGAAATTTGCCTTTTCAGAACACACAGAAGCTCCTGTGGCCAAGATACTGAAGTTAGGGTCCAAAAGTTAGGGTTCAAAGCCTTATTTAGGAGGGTAAACAAAGGATCAAGTTTTCCAAAGTGCTCAGCTGGCAATAATTTCCCTTCAAGAGGCAGCTGATGAGAGCTCAGCACTTTCAGAATGAGGTTACTTACTTAAGCATGCATGTTGGAAAGTTTGCCTCAAGTGCATAGGATTGCAAAGATGAAACCATCTTCTTTCCTTATACCAAATGAGAGTGAAAATAAAGCTGACTGAAATGATGGTTAGCTGATTAATCTATATAATTTGTTGCCATCGGACCTTATTGAGGCTAAGGGCCGAGTACAAAGTGCTGTATGTGCAAAGCTGTCTTGGTTTAAAAACACTGAGTGGTCATCATAGGATGATGGGATAATTCAGGCTGTGAGGGACCTCAGGAGGCCTCCAGTCCACCTCCTGGCCCAAAGCTCTGGGGGCAGACCAGGCTGCTCAAGGCTTGGACCAGCTGGGGCTTGAAACCCCCCAAGCATGGAGATGGCAAAGCCTCTCAGGGTGACCTGCTCCACTGCTTCCCTCATTGGGAGACAGTTTCTGCCTGTACCCAGCCTGAAACTCTCTCATGTCAACTCGTGCCTGTTGCTTCTTGCCCTCCCACCCTGCAATGCTGTGAGGAGCCTGATTCTATCTCCTCCATGGCCTCCTTATAGGTACTGGGATGTGGCTGTTAGGTGTCCCCCAAGCCATCCTCAGTTCTCAAAGTGGGTGTCGTGGTAGTAAAAGCCAGATCTGTTACTGGCAGCAGCTGTGCAGCCAGCTAAAGCCCCTTCCCCTCAGTAGCAGGATGCAGGAGAAAAGCATTGGGACATTCCCCGGCTGTAGCAGAAGTGCCTATATGGGCCAATGGTCCAAGGCCTTGCCTAAGCCCCCAGCAGTGGGCCAGGCTGGGAGACAAGGGCCTGTGTCCCTTCAGGAGGGGGGGTTTCTCCCTCTGCCATCCCCTGCTGCTTTGCCCTGGTGCTGCTGTGGGTCTGAGGTGTCTCCCCGGGCACAGCTTTCTGCCCCTGGCTGTCACGGGGCACCCACCCTCCTTGCAGGCCTCTGGGTCAAGGGACAGCCCCTCGCCACTTGCCAGGAGCCAGAAGCCCCCAGCCACCGCTGCCATGGGGAGACCTCGCGTGCCCCACAGCCTCTGCCCGGACTCTCCTTGCTGCTGGGGTCTGGAGGAAGGTCCTCCTCAACTTTTCCCTCACCTGCCGCCTGAGACCAGACCCCCTGCTCTCCTCCTCCTGCAGCCCCTTCCCACTGCAGCCATTGCCCACGCTATCTCTGCCCCCGAGGGACGACTCAGAGACAATGGGTAGAGGGGGCCGGGCCGTGGCCAGAGGTGTCCCCTCACCCCCGTCATGGATGTCCTCCCCGGCGGCCTCGCGGCACGACTCGCTCCGCCAGCATCGCCCTCGCAGCCGAGTTTTAAACAGGTTCGGCTAAACCCCCACTAATTTTAGGTATGAACTCTAGTAAACTGGTTTAAATTCAGCTTGTGGTGACTCAGCTGGCATTCATAAACACTAGCGTAACAAAAAAAAAAACAACACCAAAACTAATTTTAAATCTGTCGCCCAAGTGTACGGCTGCATCAGTTTAGAAGCGGAGCGGCTTGCAGGCAGATTTAAGCTAAGCTGGAGCTGCTTGGTTGCTGGAGAGCCCGGGCCTGGAAAAGCCTGGTGTGCTGATACGAGTAAGACCCATCGGTTGTAATTATAAAATACTGCAGCTGGGGTATCTTCCTGCTGCAGGGTACAAACTAATCACCCGCTGCCGTACCGAGGAAGCCTTTCTTCCTTCCTTCAGGTGCTCCTGGTGGAGCAGGGGGATGCCTTCCTCTGAAACACCCACTGGCAGCTGGGGCTTCAGAAAGGCTCGTGGGCTGGCCAGACCGCTAGCCACTTCCATGAAATAATTAAAATTCTCAAGTAAAACACGGTGATGTTATCATCAGATTGGGACCGGATCCAAAGTAATGTAGAGCAGGGAACAAGTGGTCCCCTTTCCGCTGGATCAGATGCCTTTCTTGGCATTAATTGGGAGTGCGTCAGCAGGGGAGGTAACTCTGTTAGCTAAATGAATAACATTACTGAAGTTTCTCAGGTTATCTGTGCCAAATCTGTGTTTAATCGGCCTGACTTGGAAAGGCTATAAAGGATCATTTTATTAATCTCTAAGGTCAGGATTTTAGCAAGGATTTTGAATTATTAAAGAAACTGGCTGATAATTGGGGTACAAGGTAGAGTCATGCTCAGATTTGAAATCACAGCATCAGCAAAACTTTCTTGAGACCTATTACTGGATTCAAAGGGGCTGAGACATACATTTAGACACGAGAACTGCGTTTTCTGATGAATGATTTAAAATATAGCAGTAAAATTCATCTGGATCCAGCAGGTTTTAGGGTTTGCTGAACTAAATTGTCCATGCTACTTTCATTACTTAAGAGACACGGGTACACCACTGTAACCAGAGATTTAGTGTTTCCTGAGTTCTGTTAAATGAAAATCATCAAACATGAAGCCATACCAACTGGAACAGTTATACTGAGCTATAAAACATGACTTTGAGGGTTCAGCCTGAGAACACCTCAGGGATGCAGACAAAGAGAGACAGGTGTCCTGTCAAGACTATCTCAGCAGTGTGATCAACCTCCTTTCTGCATTGCCATGAGCTTCCTTCTCCCCATAAGGAAAATCCATCTATCCTGTACTTGGTTCTTCTGGGCAGGAGGCAAGCTGCAGGACTCCTTGGCCTTTGTTCACTAGCTGCTAGCCTCATCTCTTAGTATCCCTTTCTTAGGCTGCATGATTAACAGGGAAGTTATTCTAGGCATTCTCCATCCTGAACAATGTAAACACTATGAGTTTTCATTCCCTTTCCACTTCTCTAAGGAGCAGAAGTTGCCTCTTCCATTTAACTCTGAACAGATGGGACGATGTGGATCATACACTACACATGCAACAGGAAGATGAAAGGAAGTAACATCCCCTAAAGATCTGATCCAGTGCTCAGATTGGTCAGGGAAAAATTTCTATAGTTTAAAGCAGATTTTAATGCCACATTATTGTTGTGAACTCATTCCTCCTGCATGGAGATACAGGTTGGTTTATCTCAGCTTGTTTATGGGGAAAGAGATTCACTGAAGCTCTGCTCACCACAGCAATGCAGCTATGGCTGACTGGACTTCTCCCAGCCTAATAACCCAGGCATTTAACTAAAACATTGTAGCATCAATCACCTGTTGTCGCTAAAATCCAGGATCATTTGAGGAGATGAAAGTGATAACATTGTAAGATATTTTTTTTCTTCCCCCATCTCTGCACCCTCTGTAGCTGAAATTGTATCCAATTGTATGGAAGGGGAAAAAAATTATATTTCTACAGTGCTTGCTGACCTAAGGTCAGTGTTATCTTATTGGAAGTGAAAGCATGCATCCAGACTTGGTTTTCTTTTAATAAGAGTGAAACACTTGCTATGTACTTTCTTCTACTCAAGAATTATATTGCACAGAAGGGATATATTTGCCCTAATAAAATCTTTTTCCATTTTTCCATTGCCTTTCCTTTCTCAGTATCAGCCTTTGAAAACCACTTTAATAGTTCTCTGAATGAGAATGGTCTTTTTTTTTCCATCACTTTTAGCTCTTTCCTGTGTATAAACTGATATGTTTGGAAAGGCAATATGCTTTCAGATTATTAGAAAATAGTTATGTTATTGTTTTTGCAAAGACCAACAGCCACAAGATGTTATTAGATGTATTTCTGAATATATTTAATATTCCATTACAAAGCAGAAGACATGACTCAAAACAAATCTCAGGATGGGCAGACTCCTTTGGGAAATGCCATCTCCAAATTGAAGATTTTTAGCTTTGAGGGCAATAAGCCATTGGAATATGATCCCAAAGGACATGAGCAGCATTCTATTGTCTGGAGACTGTAAATCTAAATTAGAAACAAAACCCTAGCCACTCACTTCAATGGGGATAAGATTTCACTCTGAATATTTTCTGAACACAGTGTCTAACCATGGTACTTGAACTCATTGTAGTTTTCATGAAAAGACTGAGTGATGTTTTAGGGGACTGTTTTGCGCAGGTTGGAGTAGATGTTCCTAATGTTGGAGTAGAAGATTTAAAACCTCTAAAGGATTCTATGGGTATTTCAATTTAATCTTCTAAAATATTTGTATTTTCTATCTGGGGAGCGCAGTGTGCTTTACAGCTATTGATGAACTAAGTTTTAGCAGCCCTGTGAGATCAGTAAATGTGATTACTACCGTTGCAGAATCTGAGGCACACAACATTGAAGTAACTTTCCAAGACCTGCAGAAAGGAGTAAAAATTTCATTGTCCTGTGATCCCTCTGCATCACTTCCAGCCTGACCTGAGACCTGACTCTCAGAAGGTACCTACCTGACCTCACAGGGGTGACCTGACCCCTGTGAGCTGCACACAAGGAAGATTAAGCTATGGCAGGATGCAGGGAAGAGGATACTATGATTTGGCTGCCGTACAATCTTCTGCCTGCTCTTCTGCAGGCTACCAAGCCATTATTAGGCCAGATGGTGGGAAAAAAAAAAGGATTAAATCACATTAGAAGAAATAGTTACTTTGAAAAGTAGAGGCTAAGTGAGAATAGGCAGGAAAGGACAATATTTGACAATAGTCTTTGAACAGGATTTCCCACTTCTAGCAAGACAGTAATACAGTAATGTAATTATGTGAGAAAGGCTGACATGGTGTCATTTTCCATCCCACAGAGTTGAAAGAAAAAGAAAGATAGCAGGCACTTTGACAAGAAGCCTGTGGAAATGATTTTGTTGATTTCTGGTCACTAATATTTTAAAACAACAACAGCTAAAAGACATATATAGCTTTATACAGGTATAATTGCTTTTGATTTTCGTTCATCAGCAACTAAATTTCCAGTTAAAATCAATTCCCTAGCAATACACGTGACCTGAAGTTCAATGGTCATAAACAGGGTTTACTCAGCAGCTGACCTGTATAATCTCCTTGCTATGGAATTACAGGTCAGAATGATATCCTGAGCTGTTGAGTTTTATTATGTCCCTGACCATGGCTGTGAAAGGTTTTTAAAATTCATTTACAATTCAGGAATGAGTCACAGTAGTCCTTCATTATATATGGAGGGAAAAAGTCTAATGACTTCCACTGGGATGATACTGCGTTCCAATAGGACTGTAAAATCTATTTCTGCTTATGGCACTTCTGTTTTTTAACTCCTTCCTCTGACTTTCTTACCTTGAAGAACACAAAAAAATCCTGAGAGGCACCTAAGCATTTTTTTGTATCCACAGCAGCCAAAGGAAACCCATTTTTCCAAAACACTTTCTCAGAAAAGATATTTTCAAGCTGTAGGGGAAAAAAAAAAACACCTAAAATGCCCTGGAAAAAAAAAAAAAAAAGCCAGTTTATCTATGAAAACAAAAGAGCACCAACCAAACATTTATACTAAATTCATGTCATAAATATCCATAAATTTTAAGCTAGTTGTTTGCAGGTGTATGTGGGTATGATAATGTTATACTGATCTCCGCATATGTTTACACATTTAGCATTACTGTACAAGACTCACTAATGTTACCTACTACTTAAATAGTAACAGTTACTTTAACCCATTATTTTATAAGTGATGTTACTTATTGCTAGATATATACTGGTTAAATAAAGATATACCAAAAACTACCCATGGTAACTGTTGGTAACTATTAACTCTGTTATCTATATCTGATTCATCCTAGTACTTTTCCTCACAAGGTTTCATAAATGCTAACATATATTTTCAGTGGTTCCATCACTTTCTTAGTTACTTTACCTACGTATTTGTGTCCTCCTAATGCAAATGAATGGCTGCTTTGAAAAAAGGAGACAAAAAAGGAAGAAAAAGAAGGTGGTAAATATTTCCTGTTTGGTTTAACTGCTTCCATTTCTGCATATATTATTATTTAATATGTATTCAGTTGTGTAACAAATCTGGCCTTACCTCTCAGACTTCCCTCTTTACTGTTTCTGTGCCACGGTTCTCTGTCCTCATCTCAAGTATGTAAATGGTAAGCACTTCAGGGAGGGAATTCTTTTAGGACTAACAAAGTCATTGCTGGTGGTTTGATGACCTCTAAGGTATAAGGACTCATTTGGTAAAGAAACAGAAAATCTGGCATAACACTCTTGTACATTTGCTAGTCCGTGCAGGAGGCTGGGCACTCACAACAACTTTGACATTAAAAGGACTATTTAAACTTGCCCATGTACATATTTCAGTGCTAAAACTTATGCATGTATTTCCAGTTATTCTCCATGTGACGGTAATAAAGGAAATTCCAATTCATTTTCGGTAAGGAGGAACAATGCATGATCTGGAAAGAGGTTTTTATTAGTGAAATAATTGCATAGGTGGCTATATGCACAAAAGACTTTTAAAAAGAGGCAGAGGAGAAAATTCTGATTTCAAATTTTGGCACTGAAAAAAAGTACTGTATTTGAAAGAATGGACGAACAGATTGCTCACAAATTGGGAGCATGCTTCCAGGGACTGGATTCACACATGTGCTTAAAACAACAGGGAATAAGGCCATTATCTCCACATGTAGCCATTTTTCCTGTGTGAAATAGCAATAAAGACTCAGGCCAAGTGCATGTAACCTACTACTAATTCCCAAGGGAAAAAGGCTGATATTCAAGCAATCACAATCAGAGGGAATAGCTTGAGCTACTTAATAATAGTGGTTGTAGAATACATGTATTTTTTTTCTACATTTAGCAAGGGGAGGAATAAATTAAATCAATTCAAGAAGGAATTAGACAGTATTTTGTATGAATAATTCAAGAACACTCTGCCTAGGCCTTGCTAGGTGTTAATGTAGCTTTAAGTTTTTGGACATCTAAAACTAGGCAGGCAAAGCAGAAAAGCTAGCCAGACAAACAAAACCTTGTTTGAGCTATACACTTCTATAGGTGACATACAACGCTTCTAGAAAGAAAGGAGGAGGATGAAGTATGAGGGTGCTGGCACAGGTGGAAATGGAATAATAAATGTGCCTGTTCCCCTAGAGAGTGGTGATGGGAGAATGGGACTATTGTTGCCGACTATGTGTCCTCGATGCTGCTGTCATACCTTCTGAAGCAAGGGGGGAATCTATAAAACGATCTCTGTTCATTTTGCTGAAAGGATACGTCTAATCCTGAACCTCTGACTGTTATCTCCCAAGGTCCTTTGATTTATTCTGGGACAAACTAAGGAACTTCACTTGGCAAATACTTCTGGTTTCTGTCCAACTTAGCTCCTGCTTATCCTTCAGTATTTATTACTAGTAAGTGGATCAAACTCCAGCTGCATCAAATAAGAAACTTCATCCACCCGCTACCACAACAGCTGCATTTACCTTTTACAGCAGTAGAGACAAGAGTGGAGACAGAGCAATTTCAGCTGAAAGATTTGGTTATTTAACCAAATGGAACAGGCAAATTACTGAAATTCTCTCAGAGCTTGCCCTTTCAGGAAGCCTTTCTGTCACAGGCAGCCCTCACAACTGCACATCTCTCTCACTTCCAAGTGGTTGCATTCCTTCTCTCCCCTCTCTCCAAAACCAAAGCAAAACAAACAGAGTAGGAAAAAACTTCTAAGCCTTAAAAAGGATGCAAATCGAAGATTGCTTTAAGGTTGCTGTGTATATTGCTACTAATGGCAGATACTACAGAAAGAACTACTGTCCCTAAAATAGACTGCTTTAAAATACATCCTACCTTGGTAGGTACCTGTGGTGCAGCAAAAAGCTGCAATCTGTCTAATTCAGGAAGATCTCTTCATTTTCCTTTATATCAGTCCAGCAAATGAAGCATCTATTCTGTCACTTCCTGGTCCAGGAGTCTAACCTCAATACTCTGAGCTGGCAACCTGGTGGTGCCTGAAGTCACTCATTGCTTCAACATATAGTGAGGTGTTTATAAAGAATAATATGGTCTGATCCACTTGGGCTTCAAATGCCCTCTGGGGCTTTTTTCCTACCATGGTTTTCTGCACACTCTCACCATAGGAAACTACTATTTATTTTTTCTTTAGAAAAAAGAAAATATTTAAAGTCTAATTGGCCATGGTTTCCCTACCAGCCCCCCTCCTTTCCCTATGCCATCCCAGGTGTCCCTTCACGTATCAAATTGGGAAGGTGAAGGACTGAGTAGTGCTTGTTGCACAGAGAGGGACCTCTTGTGAAGATAATTTGCAACTAGTGAGAGACAACTGAATTAGGTGGAGGGAGAAAGGACGTGCTAGGGTAATTTGGTGGGGAAAAAATCAGTGTGACCTACACATCCCCCTGCAAGCTCCCAGCTGCCCTCCCCCAGCTCCAGCCAGTGATCCCTCCTACAGAGCAAGGCACAGCCTTCTCCTCATGTTAATCCTCTCCCCAGTTCTCTCTCAACATGAATGGCTTTGCCAGAATGCAGAACTGTCTCCCTACACCATGAACAAGGACAGGGAAGGGGTTTTGTTTCTGTTCTTCAGGTTTAGAAATTAATTTTGGCTCTGCTTTGGCTGTGCTTTGAGGTGGCTCAGAGTTAAGTCAGAGCATGCATTGCATTAATGGTGGGGGTGGAGGAGCAATCAGCAAAGGGAGAAAAGGCTCCTCGCTCATTCTTAATGACATTTTACACAATCAACCAAGATTATGTCAGCCTAGTGATCAGAACAAGGAAAATTAGAGCTGGATTCTAATTTTCTGTGCCTTGCTTCTTCACTAGTTTGTTGCTTGGGCTTCCTCATTACAGGCAGGTCTGATAGCAATCCTCCAAATAAGCAGCCTTACATCATCTTTTACAAGAATGTGCTCCCTCTTGTTAGAGCCTGTTTTCTATTTGCACTGTCTCACTACTGTCTTTCCAGGCATATGTGTGAAGGACACCTTCAAGGGCTCCGTGGCACAGTGCTGCCCTGTGTTATGGACACGGGCACTAGGATGGGAATCAGGGAGCCTTGCCTATATTTGCCATATTTTGACAACTACCAGCTTGTGGTTGCCCCTTGCTTGGGGCACCATGTGCAAAGGAAGCAAGATACATTTGAGCCTGGAGGCCAGTGACAGTTGAAAATATAATTAAAAGCAAAGAGTGTGAGGAGCCTAGGAGAAAGAGAGGTAGAGGTACCAAGATGAGAGGAGGGGAGGTTGGTACGAGGTCAGGAGGTGGAACAGCAGAAGGCAAGGGACAAGGATGGCACCACACTGGTGAGAGGGACACCAGTGTGACAGGTAACTGGGATCAAATGGATAAGTGCTCTGGGATCAAGGCGTTGGGGATGGGGTGGGATGCATACTAGCTAGACGAGGAGACTGGGACCAAACCAAAGAGCCAGGAGCTATGTTTTTGACCAGATACCCAGATCCTACTCAACTGGAGTGCAAAGCCTGAGCATACGATTTCCATTGCCTGATGTTCCAGGCCTAGCAAGGAGGCAACACCTCTGTCTGCAGGGTAGGGAAAGGGCTCACAAAATCCTACCTCCCACTGCCTGCCTGCCGCACCTCTGTGCTGGAAGAAGCAGGTTTCTCCTCTGCATCATCCTCAGACTGCCTATGTGCTTATCCTGGGTTGTATGAGGGAGATGCCACAACAGTTAACAGACAAAGATCTTTGAGACACATGGGTGGACACCACTCAAAGTATTTGATATTAAGGTGCATGCAAGTACTAGGTACAGTTTTCTTCAGGGAGAGAGTGCCTTCTGAATATAGGAAAATACTGGAGTAGGAAAAAAAGAAATATCAAATAAAACAGAGGCTGTTTAAAAGGCTGTAATAGGCGGGAGATGGATCAGTAGCAGAACATGTGGGTTTTTTTGACCAATGCTCTTTTAGTGATAGGGATCCAAGCCAGATTCCTTTTCAATGCCAAATACATCTATTGAAGTCCGAGCAACAGACTTAATTGCAGCAGGAAATTGCTGTTTTAAAAAGCATATCTGTAAAGAATGGGAGAATGCATATGGCACATATGTGCCTCAACAGTTTTGCTAAATAAACCATGAATTTTGACAAGTGTGTATCTGTAAGTTTGCCATGGAAATAGGATTGTATAACATCACAGCTGAAACAAAAGTTCAGCCTCTGAAAACTGCGGGGGCGTGCTGCTAAAATGTTTGCTTCGAATGTTAGCTGACTAGTTTCATAACTCCCATGCATCTAGTTAATGCTCTTTTAGACAATACATGGAAAGGGTGGATGCCAGGATTGCCCAATAAAAGCATTAAAATTGTTATATCTAATGGTCAGAACCCAA
The DNA here is from genome assembly GCA_025769975.1 of Gallinago jamesoni. Classification (NCBI taxonomy): domain Eukaryota; kingdom Metazoa; phylum Chordata; class Aves; order Charadriiformes; family Scolopacidae; genus Gallinago; species Gallinago jamesoni. The sequence continues at coordinate 129,364,427 of JAOQGH010000001.1, forward strand.
TTTCAATGTTTCAGAAAATGACAGTAGTTTCTTGCATTAGAAAATCTAAGAGATGAGAACTTCCCAGCTTGTTTATACAGGAATCTGTCAAGCAGAGGTGTGGAAAAATATTTGGTTCTCTGATTATGAAGTTACACTGTAGGGGTATTAATATCATTTGAGGGAACTGGTTAGTTCAGCCAACCAATAAAGGATGGGCTGTAAAGGCTTTCTCTTTCAGGTTATTAATACAGAGCCATTCCCGATGCCAAGAGCAGGAATTACACTGAAGAGGAGATGTTACTGTTAGTGACCTCATGATTCATCTCAGGAGTCTCATCCAGAACCCAGTGAACACATTCTCACTCCGTAAACCACTGGCATGTTTGGCAAAGTGTCAGCTGTCCCATCAACCAAGACCAAGAACTAAGTAGATGAAAAAGCACATCCTACACAAGACTCCTAGAAGTGGTCATTTACGCTAATTGCTTCATGGGGGTAACAAACTACCATCAACCACAAGGTAACCATGGGCATCTTCATCCAAAAGGTGAACAGCCCGACAAGGGTTCAGAGCAGCTTTTGTTGTACTGAGCACTTAAAGTCACCCTACACTGACTTTTGACACCAGTCATTCCCTGTCAGCCCACCTTGGCCCATGTGTTCAGAGGATGCAAAACCTAAAGTAACAAAGGCAAGTTTTCCAAATTTGACCTGAATTTCAAAATGTTGGGGATCATTCTTAGTCTTCACTGAAGATCTGTTTTATAATTCACCAAACTGGCTCATTCTGGTTCCTCAAGGTATTAGCATGACCACAGCATCTTTTGCAGGTGGTTTTGGTGGCCCCTTTCGTAGAGGGCTTTCCTAGCCTTTTCTGGGTCAGCACCCAGCAAAAGCAAAGGCATCCTGCCCCTGGTTTATGCACCAGAAATGACCGCTCCACCATCCCCCAGTTTTGCTCTGTCCCAAAAGGAGAGCTGGCTGGGGTAGGGGGAAGGGTGATGGGGTACTGTGCACACACCTATGCATGCAGGTATGGTCATGCACATGTTTGTATGTGCTCATGTGTTGGGAGACAGGTTCTTTAAGCTGCAGCCCTGGAGGAAACACGTTGCTGAAGGACCCAAAGTGTCCATTTCTCCTGTTCAGTAGCCACAAAAGTCCCAGCCACAGGATTTCCCCAGGGAAAATGGTCCAGCTCTTGCTGTGGCATCTTTCATTGTTAGTAAGCAAAATTGTTTATTAGGACTGTATTAACACTGGTGTGCCCTATAATAAAAAACAGTAGACATGTAGGTCTACATCTCAATTCAGTCGCTCTAGACAGTGCCCCTTCCAAAATTCTGGAATTCTGTAGTTTGTACAGAGATGACAACCTGATTCTGCTTTTATTTCATGTAAAACAGATTTTGTCTGGCATGCGCATGTATCACAAGTCCAAACCAATACACTACACATGAAGTCAGGCACATTAGTGGTCAAGGTATGCACAAAAGCGTTTTTGCACAGAGACACAGATGAGTGCGTCATGGCTTTTACAGGTCTCCTCTCCCTCCATCACATGACACATCTTTGGGGCCACACGCAATATCCAGCTACCAGGGAAAGGCACATCATTGAGGGCTGAAACATGGGATTAACGTACATCTTTTTGCTCTCTGCTCCCATGGATTGCTTGGAAATAAAACCAAATTGGAGTCTCATTACCACAAAGCTTTGAAAAAAACCCTTGAAGTTTGGCTGTGACTACACCCCTTTCATGGCTATACTCTAGAGCAGGGTAATGCCATTTGCAATACCGGGGCAGCAGAGACATACAGCAAATACAGAACATCTCGGTAGAAAATTTGAAATTCACCAAATGACATAGATCCTGTTACAACAGTTTGTCTCCCCAATGGCCAAGACACTTGATCTATTAAATCATGGAAATCACAAACCCTGCAGTCCCAGTGCACTGGGAGGATTGTATTAAACTCAGTCAGCAATACAGGATAAAAATCTTTACCCTGAAAGTAAGCTTTAAAAGGTCATCATGTAATCATTGTCACTGATGGTTTCTGCAGTGGCTGTTAGTCCTATTGCAAAGCAACAGAGAAGAAATGCAGATGCATAAGTTGAATGCAAACCCTAAACTGCTATTTCTGTCACAGCGTTATTGGCAAAATTACAGACACAGCACACATCAGCTTTCTCCACACTTGCTAGTCTTAATAAATTTACCTTTATTCTTCACCAAATTTCCTCTTTATTGTTTTTCTGTGAATGCTCATTATGAGCAAGCACAGAAATGCCAAATGAGACAGGGAAAGTGGGAAGCATGCCAAGGAGTCAGTGGGAGATTCAGACAAGTTTTCCAGGCCCTTTGCATTACTCACAGAAAATGTAATACACGAGTTAAAGCTGCGCTGCCAGATTAGATCTGGAGCTGGACATGGTGTCACCTTCTACTGCAATGAGACGTGGAAGGGAGACATATTGGAGCCTGATTTGGGTGTTGAGGATTTGTACCCGGACAGTTGTTGCGAGCTGCCAGCTTGCACCAGTGCTGGCAGTCCCCAGCTCCCTCACACCCACAGCTTCAACGGTGGAAGCATTTCTTGGTGTCCTTTCTTCATCTGGAGGACACTCCCCACTCAGTCACATCTGGAGTCTCGTTCCCAAGGGGACCCCAATTCCCCTGCACCACAGCACATGCCTGTTGCCCTAAGGCAAGTGGCAGAATAGATTTCAGCGGTCCCTTGGCTGCTTCTAGAATCATGCTCACATACCCCAGCCTAGTTATGCACAGCAGTCAGCAGAGTTAATCCCAATCCATTTTTAAGGTAGTGCAGGTAAACTTCATTAAATTCTCTTGTGGATAGTCTCATATAGAATTAAAAAAGGTCTTAGAGTGATTTAGTGCTTGGACTACACGTTTTGAGGTAACACGCCATTGCATGTCGGCTCCTACATAAGCATCAGTGGGTGCTCTCTGCCCCAGCACCACTCTAGCTTGAATGACTTCACATTTGCTATATATTAAGAATCATTGACAATTACTGCAGATCCCTCCTACATAATAATTTGCAATCTAATAGCTTGCTGCCTCTACTACACCACTTAGTTTATATCACTTTGAAAATAATTTCTGCTTAATTGAGTTAAGGTCAACTCTTATTGAGAGTGCTGGCACAGTGACTAAATGCAGTTCAGCTTATTTATTCTTAACTCATATTTTAACATTCCTGAGTGTTAATGTACAAGAAGCAGATTTTTCATACAGGAAACAAATAATTAGGAACATCCTGAGCAGTACAGCTGTTTAGCTTCACCGTACATTGTGATGCACCTCTGACTATGCCCAGTCCTATTGAAACTAAAATGGTCTCCATTTCCTGGCAAATCGACTTCTTATTGTAAAATCGTTCAGTAAGTTACTTCTAATAGTGGCTTTACAAATGTCTCATGTGCTGCTTGAATGGCTCTAATTTGGTTAATAAAAGGACAATTTTTAGTTAATCAAAGGCTTCTCAGTGGATTCTGAATTAACAGTTGGCTTGCTGGCAGGTAAAATTAATTAGATTTTTTTTCCTTCTGCTAAAAGAGGAAAATAATCCGTTGCTTAAACACATTTGTGATAGAAGCTACCAAGAGGCATCTCAGGCATTTATTTTCTGAAAAGCTAATAATATCAAATCTAGTAAAAAATATTAAGTCATGAATACCTTATGTACACCTATCTTTGCTATTAAACTGATTTTAAACAAGAAAAGTTTGCAGCCTTCAAAGCTGCTCCTCCTTCTGAGTTTCATCTTAGTCCTAGACACCACAGAGATCTACCTGGGTGCAGGAAAGGCTGGCAGGTCCTCTTTCTGCCATCTTCCCATGGCACCCTACTTGCCTCACACAAACTCACAAGCACTTTCTTCCTCATTAAAAAAAGAAGATATTACTCCATGGGCCTGAAGTGGGCATCAGCACACCAACTGTGGTACCAGAAGCCAAATGCCACAAGTTTCTGAGTAACCGTCTTTCCTGCAGCTTCCAAACCAGGCTCGATATCTCTGCGGCACAAGCTGGGGCTTGAAGCAAAATGCAGCCTCTTAGACAAAACCCCAGCTGGTTAATGTAACCACCAACGCTCTAAGGAAAGATGAGACAATTCCTGTATTGACCCAAATCTAAGGCAAGCCTGAATCTAAGGTGACCTTCAGCTTTACAGAGCAGAAGTTGCAGAGCAGCACACTGCACATCAAAACACCAAACACTCTGTGCTGCCTCTCAGCCTTCTTCCCTCCAGTCCCAGGCACAGCTGAGACAAAATTTCTCTTTTTCCTCTGTGAGCCCTTGCCTGAGCCCCAGACACCCTTCCTGCCACTGCAGAAACGGCCCCACAGCCCCCTGGGGAGGAAGGGGGGGGAGGGGAGGGCACAAGCCACCTTGCCAAAGGCTCCCCTCTCTCCCACCCTGCTTTCCTGACCTCCTCTTGCCCATCAACCCCGGGCACCTGCCCCCAAACTCAAGGGCCTTACACAGTTACACAAGTTACACTGCTTCAAGCCAGCTGTGAAGTACCTAATTAGTGCTGATAGCTGAGGGACAATCACTAGAGGGGTTCAGGAACGCACACGATACCTCCCCAGCTAAACTGGTCGTGCAGCTGCAGTCACAAGTCCCATCATATTGTAACAGAACATCCCAAGCCCTTGTTACTTCAGGTATTTCATAGCATCTGCCCCAAAGTGAGATAGGAAAGGAACAAATGAGCTCTAGAAGATTCTTATTGAAAAGTGCAAGTCTGCATATAATTCAAAATACAGCTGGGGTTACTACAGTACTACAGTATTGACGTGTATACTCAAGGAGGGATTTGCTGTTTGGGTTTTTTTTTTCTGCACCAAATTAACTTATAATAGCTAGTAAAGCACCTGCCCCGGTTCTGGAGAAAGCCATAGCCACACCCAGACCCCTGGCCAGGGCCTGAAAGCTACAGAGTAACACTGAAATTTTTGTGAATTTTAATATGAACTGAAGGTACACAGCACTTCTTAGGGCTTGGCCTGGACACATCACTCCCCTTCAAAGAGCACGTACCAACATAAAATGCTGAAACTGAAAGTGATCCATTTTAGAGGTATCTGTACACATCTACTGTGGTTTCCTAACAAGACTCACCTAGCGTTGCTATCTATATGTTTACCTGTCATTCCTAATAGCTTGTGAACCTGCTGACCAATTTCAAAGAGATTTGACAGAATAGCAGGAGAATCAAAAGTGTTTGGTTTGAACATGATTCACGGAAAGAGGAAGCGAGGCAGAGAAACGACAGCCACCCAAGCTGAACCAGCGTTCGCATGGTGGCTCAACCTCAAGACACAAATCTTCAGGGAATCAAAGCATAAGACTGGCTTCACTGCTCACTGAACCGCTTCTCTGCCACCCTGAAATCCATCAAAAACACCTGCTGGAAGATTCACTGCAAGTGGAACAGGAGTCTTAGTGAGCCAAAAGTTCCACAGGCAACTAACAAATCACATATACCTCCTGAAGTGAAGGTGAATCAGCTCCTGTGTTCCTATTCACATATGAAATGAATAATACTTACCCTAGAACTGAAAGAGAAAAAACAAACCGTATCACTGTCAGAGTTCACCCTATCAGCAGTGACCCCAACGAGTGCTAGATAAGTTCATTTAGAAATACTACTGTTCGTCTTAAAAACAAACAGAAAACCAAACTGGATGAAGTCACTTCAGCATCTTTATCCTGGAAGGTGTAGGCACTGCAGAACAGGAGTCAAAAGCAACTCTATTTGATGTGTCATATAAATGTCTATGAAGCGAGTTACGAAAAAAGTTGGTAAAGCCTACTGAACCTTCTGTACCTTCACCTCCCACGTCTGTTCTTCACTGGACTTCAAAGCACAGTGGAGCTGCCCTCCCCTGGTAGGGTATCCACATGATCGTGAACAAAAATTGCATTTGTACCAATAGCTTATTACATATCTCCTTAGGGCTTCCTATGGACCCTGTATGTTGCATTATGAAGGGAGGGTGGAAGCATGCAGTATGTGTAAGTGAAAATGCATATTTCCAGAGTTGTTTAGCTGAGACTAAACTGGTAACAATAATAAAGCCAGACTACTATGATAAAAAATGGATTGTGTTCACTGTTATAAAGATTTTTACCCACACTTCCCTTATTTGCTGTCTTTGTTTATATGGTGCTTTTTACAGGTTTTTATTTTAATCTTTATAATGGCAGGAGAAGTATAATTATTCTTGTGAGAAGCTGATGTTGTTTGTGCTATCTCTTTCCATTTCCCATTGCTTCCGAAGGTAAATGAAAGAACAGCCTGTGTGGTAGCAAAATTTTATTTTTTTTTTCTCAAATGCAGCTTCTTTTTCTCTGTGTGAAATGGCCACCAGCAAAGTGTTACCCTCAGTCTAGGGGAACAACGGCTGCTTTCCCACGTGCCCATGGGCAAGCCTGGGCCCTGGCACTACTGGGTGCTCTGGGTCAGCTCTCAAGCCTCCTGTTCCCACAAGCCTCGCCAGAGGGGACTGATTAATGGGGTAATTCATCCCAGATATAAATTGGGATATATCCTGATATATCTCTCTGCCCTGCAGGGCTGCATGAGAGGAAAGGAGGCTGTGAGCAGAGCCCTTGCAATGTCTGGGGCACCTGCTTATAGCAAGCCCCTAAAAAACTGCTGGTGTAGTTTACAACTCTTGGGCTGGTCTCTGTTCCTCCTGGGGGGCAAAGATACACTCCCAGTCCTCCAAACCAGGAAAGCATAGGATGCTTCACATTCAAATAGGCAGGGGCACAAGTCCAAGTGCATCTGCCAAGACTGAGTACATGATCTTGGCTCAGAGGAATACCTTGGATGAGAGAAAAGGATTCAATTCTCCCCATTCCCTTGATTCCCAGGGAACAAAAGAAACGGTGACTTTGTTGTGCAGCTAATACAGTCACAGCTGAAAGACCAAGACTATGGCTAACTGTACACAGCACATCAATCAACATACAGCCCTCCAAAAGCACACAGAGAAGTCCTCCCTGCTCCTTCTTCCCTCCTCAGACCCAGAAATTTGTCTGCATAAAATGCTTTGTAACCTACAAAGATCAAGGGAATAAAGAGCAGGTGGAGCCAGCCCAGCTTTGTCCCGTACCCCAGCTCCCACCAGGGATGAGGGAAGCCTGGTCAGGCAGAAGGAAACTAGAAGTCAGTAAGTGTTGCGAGAGATAGGTTTTCACCTGACAGTTGCTATATCAGAAAAACATCCTTTCCACTTAAAAATCGGATTGTTTATATGCCCATACTATTGATTGCAAAGGACATCTAAGTATCTTGGTGTATGTTAAGCAGTTCTGAAAATTTTGCTGGAATCTGGTGTGCATACAATGATAAAAAGAGACACCCCCAATTAGTATTGAAATTCAGCCAGGCCTACTCATTTACTTCAGACTAAAACTGAAGGAAAATTTGACTTTGTCACTACTTTAGCCTAAAATGTCATCAATGTCTTTTTCTTTGTGCCAACCCTTCTCTCACCCCTCCAAACCCATTCTCCTTGCTGCAGTTTCTTTCAGCTGCATATTCTGGCCTTCAACATCAAAAGACATAGCATCCTGGTAGAAACAAGTCCTCCCTACTCTCTTGTACTGGAGGGGACTTCTGACCTTTTAAGAGAAGAAAGAAAATAGTCTTTCCTGCAGCCCTTTAAAAAATTAAACGTGTACTAGCACACAATTTAGCCTGGAGTTGTCTTCTCTATCTGCTCTTTCAGGACAGCTTGATTTTTCTTCATCTTTCAGTTGCTCCTGAAAACTTCATAGCCCCCTGCAACACTGCACACGCACAAGGTGTGCCCGCACCGTGGCTGTCCTCTGCCCAGGTCACCCTCTGAGGGGGCTGGAGGCCAACTGCTGTGTGCACATCCTGGCACACCGAGGGACACACGGACCTCAGTCCATCCCTGCGTTAATGTTGGGGAAGCTCTCAATGCCGTGAATCTGCTGCCAACACAGAGTGCAGCAACCAAATGAAGCGCTATTACTCACGGGCAAAACTGCTCCTCTTCCTCTTCATCCATGACTCCGCCGATGTCCCAGGGAATGCGGAAGGTTGGCTTTTTCCCGCTGCCGAAGTCCCTCTCCATGATGGAGACGGGAATAAATCACGGAGCCTGCCCTTCCGAGGGAGCAAGGAGCGCATGAAGCCGCTCTGCGCCTTGCTGCCCCTCGGCTGGAAAAGGCTGGTGCCAGCGGGGCTTACTCTGTCAGAGCAACCCAGAGGAAGGAAAATCGCATAGAGAAGAGAAGGGGGGAGAGCAGTGGCGAGACGTGAGTGCATGGAGCCCAATCACCTTCCATCATTTCGCGAGTTGGAAACAAGATACGGTTAAGAGGTCATGTGTCCTGAGTGATTTACAAACGCAACGGCTGCACGGCAAGCCACATGAGGTTTTCTTTTCAACAGAAGCAGCGGGGTTTATTGATATTTTGTCCAATATCCAGGCTTAGAGATTGCCCATCACATATAAGGGAGAGTGTTAAAGCACTTAAAAATATATTAAAACAGTTTTAAAACCCACACGGTTGGGGGATGGTGTTTCCTCCAACCAGTTAGCAGAAGTGTAGGATTTAGCACTTTCAGTAGCAGACTAAAAACCTCTCCAAGGCAGTAAGCGGAGCCTTGGATCCTAAGCCTACC
>JAOQGH010000001.1:129373212-129397197 GCA_025769975.1 Gallinago jamesoni
GCCAATTTACTACAGGGATAAGGAAGATGACACCGTAAACGTGGCTCTGCGTGTAGCCACATTCCCCTCTCAAGTGAAAAATGAGGAAAACAGCAGCAGCCTTCCACTCCGTATCGAATCAGGCCAGGATGCTCACAGGGGAGTCTCACACAGCACAGTGAATAAAGCGCATACTTTTCCTTGTGTATCTCTGTCTGGAAGGGGCTAACCATATAATGCTTGTAGAAACAAGGAGAGGCTCTTTGCTCACAGGAGAATATTGTGAAATCACATTCCAAGTGTTTAAAGTCCACCTAAAGGGAACTTTAAATGTAGCATGATCAGAGAGTAAGAGAAAGCTGTCAGGTACTTAGCCAGGAAGAAAAGGAAAGAAAGAGAGATGCTGAGCAGGGCTCAGGAAAGCAGGCTGAATGTCTCTGGAAGTTTTACCTCCAATTATGGAATACACAGAATGATTTAAAAGGACATTGTAAATTCAAATGCAGTGTTTTAAATAATTTATAGTTAGAATTTAAGTCCCTTGAACAGTCTATCCCTACACTGGTTTGCCTTCTTTCATCTGCTTAATATATTTCACACCTCTCCTCTAGCACAAACTGAATTTAAAGAGACTAGAGAATCTCTTTGAGAAAACAAGTTCAAACTTGGTAGAAAATGCAGGCAGCATTTTGCACCAAAAAAAGGACTCTTTGTCAGAGGAAGCTCTTCTAAAAATCTTAAGCGGGCTCAGTACCTCCTGGTCCTGAAGGTCACTCCATGGCTTGAGGGACTCACAGCTCTCAGTTGTGTTCTGGAGCAAAAGGGGAAAATGTGCAGGATTCTGGTAGAGCAGCCCCATCATGCAGACAAAATGCTGCCAAGACTAATCTGTGATGCTGCAACAAGACCTCATGGCTGGCCTATCAAAAGTAATCCATGTATGCTATGTCTAGTGAGGTATAGAGCTACACAGCATCCTAGGCAGAAAAGGCAGAGCGAGAGGGGCACTGCAGATAGGAAGGGGGCAGAGGTCCCAGGGGAGGAAGATCATTCACCTCTCAGCCACAGCCCTGGGAGTCTGGAGAAGCGGAGCCTGAGGGTGGGAGTTCATCAGCACTCTGCTTGCTGCTTCTGCAAGGTGATCAGATCTATCACATGCCTTGCAAGCAAGCTGTGCTGGAAATCACTGTCAGCCTTCTCAGGGGGAACCAGCTCACTGCAGTGCCTTCAGGGGTAAATACCCAGGCGCGAGGGGCTTCCTGCTGCCCGTGGACTATAGCAGAAATTACAGTGCTAGCCCAGCTGGGCACTGCTCACTTCTGCCTGTCCACCTCCTCCTGGCTGTCCCTTGGTGCACGTAAAAACCGTAAACCTGGAAATGGGACCTTCTGTTTTGCTTTGACCACCATTTGGTACTGAGTCCATGAGACACAGCCAAGGCCCCAAGCTCCAACCGCAGTGTGAAGAACAATGAAGAGAGTGAGGAGGGTCTGGAATGGGGCACCACCGCTCTGCACCAGAGGTGTAGCAAAGGCTCGGGGACAATAAAGTGCTGTGTGACACAGTGACCCCCGGACTGCTACAAGCTTCCCTGGAAGTAGTTCTTATTCTGAGCCCCAAAGCACAGATTTGTAAAGTTATCTCTTCCTTCTGTCCACTCCCTGTTTCCCAAGGTACTTTAGAAAGGCTCCTAAGGTACTTCTGGCAATGCAGAAGATCTTGGACAGAATAATTTTAATCTGATGGCATTTCTGTTTGCGTCTCTAGCTGGACTGTGCTTGGTGTTCTCTCTCTTCCTCCCACATCTAAAATAAGGAGATTGCAGACGTTTCAACAATTCTTGTAGTGAAATTCTAAATGGTTTTGAGTGCATTACAGAAAACACTTTAAGGGACTGTGGCTCTTCAATTATTTATGGAAATACTATACATCCAGATTTATCTTAACATAAGTAGTATCCAACAGGAGCATCAAGAGAATAAAATATTTGAGGCTATTTTTGAGACCCCTAACATGCCACAGAGCTGCACACCCACCCTCCAAGATCTGTTCGTTCTACTCACTGCTGCAGCAGAGGGTGTGTTGGTAATCCTGCCAGGGATGAGAGAAAACCCTCTCTGGAGCAGATCGTACAGCCTGAAAGGTCCTTTGCAGTTATTACTGAAAATATCAAGTCACTGAATCATAGAACCACAGGATGGTTTATGTTGGAAGGGACCTTAAAGATCACTGAGTTCCAATCCCAGTGACACAGGCTGGGATATCTTCCGCTAGACCAAAGTTGCTCAAAGCCACTGTTTGTTTCACTTAATGAAGGCTCTGGATGAATTTCACCTCATGCTTAGTTTCTAGTCTGAAAATCCCGGCATGGCTGGCACTGATGCAGATGTCCTTTGACCCACTAGGGCACAGAATAATTCATAGGTGGTCAGTGGGAGACCAGAGGGCTTCTCTGAGCCCTGAGTGTGCAGGGTCTCCATTCCCGGTTAAGATACTCTTCCAGACTTGTTCCTGCTGCTTCGTTTCCCATGTATCCCAAACAGCAGTCAATGGAGATTTAGGAGTACTTCATTGCATAAAATGCATGATGCATTAGTATTTGGGGTCTTTAGCGGATGACTGGTGGATCCCAGAGTCTGGATAATATATCTGCTCTTGTCTGCATGTATCACAAAGTCAGGAAACCCAAGAAGACACTCAAGCCTCCTTGAGTGTCACTGGGACAGTCACCACTCACTCCTAAGAGCTATGTGGCTTTTGGCAGCTTCGTGCAGGTAAGGCTGCAACAGCGGGGAAGCAAACACCAAAATGTTCTCTCTCCATTGAGACTTATCTTTTAAAAGTAAGTGTCAGTCCAGAAATATGATAATGCCTCTGTCCCAGAAAGCCAGTTTACACTGAGACTTACAAGAAATACCTTCCCTGCACAGGTCCTCTCCCGGGATGGCTCTGCCCACTTTAGGCAGGGCCACAGTCCTCCCTGTCCCCTGTTGTTGTGTCTGCCGTGTCCCTCCCACCCTTACTCGAACAGCATCAGATTTGGCTTTGTTCCTCTTGTCGTCACTGCCCAGAAATGCAGGTGATCTCTTTCAGATGCTTTGGTGGAAGATACTAAGAAGTGAAAGGAAGAAAATTTACCTAATTTCATCTTAGACATCTGAAAGTACCCCCTTGCTCAGGCATATGACTGTGTTACAGTAATTTTCATAATTTGGTCATGACAGTTAAGGAAAGTTAAACACAGCTCAGGGAGATGCATTCATATTCTTAATTTGACTTCCAAGAGCGATTCCATGGAAACTCATGGGGCTGCTCATGTAAACAGAGTTACAAAGACATGCAAGCTTTTGTGGCAATGGATTGGTCTATGTCCCAGTGAGATTTATAGACCTGCATCTTTGCTGGTCAGCGCTCTCTCTTTGGAAATATCTTTTGCAGCTAGGTGTGTAAGCAGCAGCGTGGTGTACAACCGAGTCACACAGGCAGGTTGTGACAAAGTGGCTGTGTATGCAGACCTCGTTATCTTAAACCCAGTTGACAGTTAAAATAAAAAAGGATAGTTAAAGAAAGGATGGAAAGGGGAAAAGAAAAACAAGCCAGCCTGCCTGTTGTTGAGAGCCCATGCAAGAATACATCAGAAAAATACCATTCAGTCTTCCTTTTTCTGTTGAAAAAGAAAAACATCCTACCCAAAGATATTTTAAAAAGCTCCACCTGCCCATGCTTTGGTACCCTTTCCCCTTCCTAGAGCTTGTGACAGTAAAAAGCCCTGAAGAATACCTAATAGCAGCTTCTCTGTAGCTCAGCCACACTCCTACTGGGAAGCCTCTGCTGATTGCAAACCCACCTATGCAGTCTGGGGAAAATGATATTCCTACGCATTTTGTAGCTCAATCCCACCCATTCCCAGCCAGAGAGGGAGCAGATAGTGTGAACGCATTTCTTAGCATGCAGTTGTAGTCAGTCAGATTTGGGCTTCCTTTACAGACCCTCACCTTCAGACTGATAAATGTGAATAGACAATTCTCTGGGTACTTGGGGACATCTGCCATACCTCCCTTTTCCCTGCTATTATGTTCAATAAAAACACAGAAAAAACAAAGTGAGGTTTCATTTTCAGCAAAGCTAAGGGACAAGTGATGAACCAATGTCAGCAGAAGAAATCCAATGGGATAGTGACCCAAGATCACCCATTAATCATTGGCAATACCAGTTGAAATGCCCTGGCTGTGTCAACTATCATGTGCTTTCCAACCTCAAAGACACCCTTAAATAGGGTGGGGAGCTGGGGGGAAGGGACGAGAGAGCGGTGGGGGAGAATAGTCATACAAGCAGATAAACATTGCACATTTAGTACTAGGATCCCTTCAAACATCAAGGAAAGGAGATAGAAACAAGTAATAAGTAAATCTATATGGCATGGAGATTTCAATTTAATTTTAAGAAAATTAATATTTCTGCCTGTGTATGCGGTCTTCAGAAGAGCAAAGGAGAAATTATGTCAGCTACAATATCAATTATCTACTTTCTCATCTATGTTTTCATTATCTTCTGTAGAAAAGCAAAGTTTGTGAATGAAGAAGAGAAACAAAAGCGTCATGTATTAGGTATATCAGAATAGCTTTGTTAATTTTCATACTGTGTAACAAGGTAGAACAAAAACATAGAAAGAAACCTTATCTTTTCTTACAGATAAAGAAGGGAAGGAATTATCTTTGTAATTAGTCAAATTGGTTTTACACTTCTCCTTTCCAGAACATAAATCAAATGAGAAATATTTCTAAAGGAAATATTTGCATGCACTGCAAGGCTTTTCAGGGGATGTTCAGGATCTAGAAGGTCACCATGAACTTAGCTTTTCATTTACAGGAAGCCTTCAAAAATACATTTTAATTGACATAAGAAACTTTAAGTTTTATTGTGTCTGGCTTTTTAATATATGGAAGATACCATAGCTTTTTGTTCTTTTTACATTAGATCGGAAAGAAAAGTATTTTTGAGGTGGCACATGCTGGTGCTCAGCATCAGGGGGGTTGGAACTTGATGATCTTTAAGGTCCCTTTCCAACCCAAACGATTCTATGATTCTACGATTCTATGATTCTATGGTGTCTGTGGTGTTCTCTGAGACACTACTGGCAAAGGTGCAACCTGTAATTTGCAAGTTGAATGCAGGCCATGAGGGGGGGATGAGAGAAGCAGGGTGCTGGGCCTGTAGGTAGGGATTCTTGGACACATGGTGCCTCCTACAGGTACTGACAGGCTCCTCTGGATATCCCCTTTAGCTTAGCTCCCTACTGGCTACGGGGAGGTGTTTTTACCCCAAAAGAAGTGTCACCAGTGCAACAGCAAATCCTAATGCCAATTGAGAGGACTTCTTTGCGGGTCTTACAGGCTCACACTTCTAACCCTTTTAACCCAGTCAGTATCAGAAAGGAGAAAATTGGTCACTGCTTACTGAGTTTTCTTTCTGTTTGTGTTTGAACCACAGTGCTGGAACTGAGAATCCCCTGAGCTGGGCACTGTTCAACAGTACGAGGTAGTCAATACCCACAAAAGACTGCAATCTAGGTAGACAGAAGAAAGTGAGACACGGAGAGACAGAAATTTTCCAGTCACACAATAGCAAAGAGCAAACCAGCATCCTATAGACAGAATTGATTTTACCTTTTTATCAGAAACATACTTCATATTTTTAACATTTATATCACTTAACTTCTAATGTCAAATGAAACCTCCATAAAAGCAAAACAGTTCTTTTGCTTGAAACACTTCCCAGGTTCCTCATAATCTCTGGTAAGAGAATCCTAATTCAGAAAAGCCAGGAATCAAGGACTAAACCATTAGTATTGATGCTTTTATTATTAGCATAGCTGCACTTCAGCTCCCCACAAATTTTACACACAGCCATAGTGAAGCTGAGCTTTTACCTCTTTCATTGAACTATATGGCTAAAATTAACAGGTCTCACTACCGCTTTTTAATCTTTCCCATATTTTGAGGCTTGTCAGCTGGGGAGAAGAAAAGAGAAAATGCAGTTCACTTATTTCATTAAAACCCAACAAAAGCCATTAAAAGAAAAATAGCACGTCAGGTGTAACTTGCCTGTGTCAGGTGTGAAGTCAGCCCGGGTGCTGCCAGCACACACGAGTGTTGGTGAGTGGAGCTGACAGCGCAAATGGTGGCCCCGCAGGTATCAGCAGCTCTGGGGACAGCCAGCGCCAGGGCCACTGTGGCTTCGCTCGTGAGTCCTGTGTGGGCTGCCCCTCTCACAGGTTACAGGCTGGGGTAAAGAGCGGTGCCTTGGAATGTTGCTTTCCCCTTCCCCTCCAAGCAGATATGTCCTCCCAATGGGCACTGTCTGAATCTGGAATGTGCCTCTGCTGGTAAGAAGGAGGATTTTCTCAGAGAAGTCCCATCTTTCCCAAGCCTGGAAGGGAGAGAGAAAAACCACACAGCCACCATGATGTGCCTCTGATTCCCCTGTCAAGTTGGTGGAAGCAGAATAAATGGAAATGATAAACAGAGGACCTGCAGCACGACAGCGAGCCTGCCCTCCCTCCAGCTCAGTGCCCACCTTGCTGCCAGCCCCCAATCCCACCGTACCCCGAGTGGGGATCTCCCAGCTGGGGCTCAGCTCACCTCTCTTACAAGTGCCCAACTTGATTTAGTTTCTAAAGGATTGCTAAAAAACCTGATCATGCACATCTTATAAGCCGGCGGTCTCTTGCCAAGTCATTATCTCATTAGACTGGCTTCTTTTACGCCTCTGAAAACTAGAGAGAGCCCTCTGAGCTTCCTGGATGGTAACAAGACAGCAACGGGTGAGATTACACTGCCTTGCCCATTAACACACTGAATTTTATGTGTCTCTTTGTACCCATGTCATAAATGTGACATTTTCCTCAGGAGGAGGGGATTGTTCCGGTGTTTACCAGGCACTCGCTTGTCACACAATACTGTATGTTGCTCCTGAGACAATAATTCTGTCACATATACAAAGCTGAACTCAAGTGAGAGAAGAGGACATTAATTCCTGAGCAACAAAATTACCGTTTTCATAAAAGTATCCTTACAGAGAATGGATCTGGTTACCTTTGTTCATTTGGAGTAATCTTTTCCTCTCCTCCGTGGATGGGTGAGTCAGGCTGCAGGAAGGTGGGCAGAATTTGGCAGGTGGAAAGCAGCTCTCCTTTCTTCTCTAAGCCTTCCCCTCCTCCATGCCAAAGACAAGTATCTGGAGTTGGAGTCCTAACAAAGTTTTAGAAAGATGGTTCTGTCAGGCGTCACGGGTTCTTTCAAGCACTTCATCATTTCAAGCAGTTCATGATGAAATGAGCTCAAAGATGAGACGAGTGGATCAAGTCAGTCTGATCAACAGAAAATGAGACGATTTTAAAAAGGAGGTAATAAACACATTTCAGCTTCTAATTAATCTATCAAAAGCTCTGCTTTCCTTTTAGTCTAAAATAAAAGAGAAATTAATAAGATTTTTTTTCAAAGAATAGTTTTATGATTGTTGTACTCATTCTTTTATTGACAATGATTTTTAACCTTTCCTTATGATAACAAATTTTTTTAAAACCCTTATGTAAGGAACATTATTAAGCAGCTTTTTCTCTTTTTGTAACATCTGCATGTGTGAAAGGCAGACAAATTAGTACCAAAGTCTTGAAGGAACCTCAAAACACATTGCTTCTGACAGTGCTATCAATAGATAGGGGATACAACAGTTTAACCCACAGTTTCCCAGATTGTTTCTTTCCTCCTCTATTCACCTGCCTTTCCTGTAGCACAAGGAATATTCAAAGCACATAAAATGTGGTTTACTATGGATAAATTATGGAAATAATTACATTTTAAAAGGAGACCTGTCCAAACATGGCAGTTCTCCTGTTCTACCTCCCATCACCTCAGGGCAGAAGGCTGTGACCTCTGGTATGGGCTGTTTGCCCTTCTGTTCCCTCTTAACACAGGATGTTTTGTTTCTGTGAGCAAACAGCACCACAGCACCAGCCTGGATAGGATTGCTAAATGTTTTGACAGTTTGAGAAAAACCCAATAACGCAGCTTGTCCTCATATTGTGAGCGTAAGGGTTTGCATAAAAATTCAGAGAGACACTGCTGAGGAACGCTGTTTAATTGGACTGTAAGATCTCATTGCACGGGAGAAACAGTGCAATCAATAAGCCCTACCTACAGTTGCTTAAAAATGGAAGTAATTTAGAAACAAAACTGGCTGACAAAACCAATTTCAACCATCACTGTGCTAAAGGCCTTGTTAATACTTTTTATCCTGTGTTGTAAAGCTGCAGACTTAGAATCACAGAACAGAATCACAGAATTACCTGGGACCTTTCAGATCACCAAGTCCAACCATTAACTTAACATCGACAAAAACCATCACTAAACCAGGTCACTAAGCACTACGTCTACCTGTCTTTTAAATACCTCCAGAGATGGTGACTCCATCACTTCCCTGGGCAGCCCATTCCAATGCTTGATAACCCTTTCAGTGAAGAAATTTTTCCTAATATGCAGTCTGAACCTCCTCTGGTGCAACTTGAGGTCATTTCCTCTTGTCCTATGCGTTGTTACTTGGGAGAAAAGACCATCCCCCAGGTCTCTACAACCTCCTTTCAGGTAGTTTTAGAGAGTGATAAGGTGTCCCCTTATAGGTGGGCTTTTTCTTTTTTCAGCTTAGCTCTGTCAAAGCCATTGAAAATGTGAACCACACGCTGTGCAGAGGGCTGCAAACCTGAGCACCATACATTAAATATAAAGATTCAGAATAACATATACCTCTCTTTTTCACACTCAACAACAGCAACAGTCACTGTTAGCTACATAAAGAGAACGAATCCAAAATCTGTTGCCAAATCAAACTTGAGCCTTAATGTGAAAGCCAGGATTTTATAAAAAGGGTAGACGTTATTAAGAAGACAGCTAATCAATCAACTACCCAGACACTCAGCTTCTCACCGAATCTGGTGCCATTTGTAAAATATGTTGAGATCCTTGACTGCAATGAGATGCAATAGAAAGGCGAGGAATGATTGTGGGCAATCACACCCTGGTGATGAAGTGCCAAGGAAACATCAATAGTAGTCAAACCATAATTTTCCTGATTACAACATGCAATCTAGGCTCCCCCTTCCTTGGTATTGATGCAGAGTTTTAGATCAACTGTGTCAGACAACTGAGTTTACAAGCCGTGACTGGATTAAAAAAGCATATATTGAAGTCTAAGTGTATACCTTAGTAATGTTTGTCTTCAGTGAAACATAAGCACATCCTTAGTTTTATAAATGTGTTTAAGTACCCTCCTGATGGAAATGTGTTGTTAACAAGGCTTATTACAGTAATTTGTATTGGATTCATTTACAGGCCAGAGTCCCAGTGTGTTTGGCATAGTGCAAAAATTGGAGTATCAGCTTCTCTGCTCTGTGAATTACAGAATCAAAGTACAAGAGAGAGAAACAACTGACTGGCAGAAAGATACGGGAAGCAGCAGAAACCTACACAGCAATGGGACGGCGGAAAATAACGAAGCAGACAGTACCCACTGCAGTTGGAGAATGGCTTTCATCTCATCTAACTTCAGATTTTACAGTGTAAATTTGTGTAGCTCAGTTGGTTGCCCAAGACCCCCTAAATCTGATCCATTTATCTGACTCACCATTTTATGCCGAAGACAAATCACACCTCTTAACATACCTCTTCATCTCCACATGCTGCAATGGAGGCAAGAGAGACAAGCTCAGATGCAGCCGTTGTATAGAACCACTGTCCATAAAAGTTAATAAATGAGAAAGGATAGACAATAATAATAATACTGGCACCCACAGTAACTTTAGCTGGAAGATGGATATCCACAGTGTGATGTTAAGGGAAAAAAAAGTAATCTCAAATTTTAGCTGAGACAAAAGCAACCACGCTGAAGGCAGACAGCTGCATTTGCACATCAGTAATGCAGTAAAGGCAGCTGCAATTCACTCTGAATGAATTACCTCAAAGAACGTCTATGGAGGAAGACAAAGAGGTTGAAACCTGTAGACCTTTTCTTGATTTTTCATTTATATTAAATATATAAAAGCTTTGGGTGCAAGCTGATGCTGAAGCTCCAACTTCTTCTGTATTTACCCAATTCAGTAGCAAGTTAGACAGAAGCCCCTGGGAAAACTTGGAGCTTGGTCAGAGAAAGCTTGCTCCTCCATGACTTGTGATGCTGGACCAAGTAGCCCCCTAATCTATGTTTGTTGGAAACCCTTTGCCTGAGTCCTCTGCCATTTGCAGTCCTTGCAGCAATACAGTGTGGGCGAAGCCCGATCAGCCAGAAGGTCCCTCTGTGTTTTGCCCTTCCCTGCAGCAGGTTGCTTGGTAAGGGTAACGGGGGAGTTGCCAGTCACATCCCACTCTGTGAAAGTCCATGGGTCTTACAGCCACACCAACACTCCTCCCTGAGCTCATCTGAACCCACTACAGGCTAGGGGGTGGCTCTACTGCAATCTTACTGATATCTTAGGTGATGTAGAGTATGTGGTGCTGCTGAGCACATGCCCACCATCTGACCCTGTACGTGTCCGTGGCTGTGCTGAAGTCAGTACCTAAGTGTGTATACAATCTACATCTGAGAGCAATATTTCATTTTTAACAGTTAGGTGGCACACCTATCTCCAAACCACACTCTCTCCCAGGCTGACCAAGCAGGTAACACATTCTTGCTTCTTGACACTGTCTTCACTGGATGAGAGTGCCCAGTACCAGCTTGATCGCCAGTATTCTTCAAAAGCACCCAGCGCTTATGACCCACAGAAGCAGATGAGATGTCTGAGGCTTAACTGACCCTGGAGCAAAGGTACCAAGAACAGTAGTTCCAAGGTGGATATGTGAAATAGGGAGCCAGGAGGAGCCCCTCCTTTTGCTTGTTCTCTGGGCTGTACTCCAAGTAGGTGGATCTGGACCAGAACCTGCTTTTGCTAGGTACTGCAACAAAGGAAAATCATAAAGATGGCCATTAGATTTGAAAACTTACATGATCAAAGACAGCAAATGGGAACGTAGACCAGATGCCACCGCTGTGGTGATCTCACAGTCTCATTACAGTGTTTCACAGTTTTCCTTGTACTCTTGGTCTACCAAGATGTTTATGAAGAAGCTTTGCTGTGAAGAATTAATTCCTCTTGAAAGCACATTGCAAATTATGTCACACTTACAATATTCAGTATGCCATACTACAAATAGGTTTCTAAAGTGTCAACAATTTCTAAATAATTGCGAACTGCATCCGTGCAAATGAGACGCTAGTAGAAACAGCTCTGCTCTATTGTTCTCTAGATGCATTTGCTGTTTTGGATAATCTTTTATGGTGCCACAAAAGGGGTTTCATACTCATTAGCTGGCTCTTGTTTGTTGGAAGCAGTTGATTTACTAAATATCTCGCTTATTAGTGTGGAGGCATAGAACAGAAGGCAATACTTCATGACTGCATTTTAATAAACAACGTTGAATACTTTATTTTTAGTAAGTAGTTGGCAACAGTTAGGCTACCGGTTTTTTCTTTGTGAAAAGATTCAGTTGATGGAATCTGATGTTTCCTTTAAGTTGACCGTGTCCTTTTCTCTCATCTTCCTACTAACACAGTTCTGCCAACCATTCGGGCCAAGAATCTTGCCTGTGATAGCTCAATAGTTGGGATCCCAGCAGATAGCAGCACCCATTACTGACTCATTTTGCAACCTTGAGCTAATCATGTCATCTACTGCTGCAGAAAGTCTGTGGAATTGGTTCCGCTGTGGTTTAACCCTGGCCAGCAGCTCAGCCCCACACAGCCACTCACTGCCTCCCTCACCAGTGGGATGAGGAGGAGAAGCAAAAGCGTAAATCTGCAAAAACTCATGGATTGAGATAAAGACAGTTTAACAGGTAAAGCAAAAAGCCACACACACAAGGAAAGCGAACAAGGAATTCATTCACTACCTCCCATGAGCAGGCAGGTATTCAGCCATCTCCAGGAAAGCAGGGTTCCAGCATCTGCAACAGTTACTCAGGAAGACAATCATCACACAGAACGCTTCTCCCTTTCCCCCGACCCCGAGCTTTTATTGCCCAGCATGACGACATATGACATGGGATATCCCTTTGGTCAGGGGTGTCACCTGACAACTTCTTTTGTACCCCCAGCCTGCTTGCTGGCAGGGTGGTGTGAGGAGCAGAAAAGGTCTTGAGGCCGTGTAAGCGCTGGTCAGCAATAACTAAAACAGCCTTACATTATCAACATCATAAATCAAAAAAACTTAGCCCCATACAAGTTACTACAAAGAGTTAACTCTATCCCAGCAAAAAACAGTGCATATTCATTGTGTGCATGTACTGCACTTTGAAGACACAATAATTGGTTAAGTATCACCTTCTGCCATGGGATAATGGTTGGAACAACACCCAGCTTTAGAGTTAATGTAACCCACCTATCTCAACCCCTGACCAGTGTGAGGATCAACACCAGTGGACACCTTTAATGAATCTTGCCTCACTTGTAAGCTTTGAGCATAAAAAAAAAAAAGAGGTGTTATTTATGAAAAAATTAACTAAAAAAACTGCTTCAGGAAATCAAGAAATATACTGAAATAAGCAGAACAGTGTCCCCAGTAACTTCAACAATCACTAGTTAATGCTTCATCCCTATAAACATCGAATTGCTAGTTGTGTTTTTACTTTGTCTCTCTTCTTCCTACAACAAAGCCTGCACCTCATATTGGAGAGGCACACTACATATACATATATGCTATTCCATGCCCACATTAATGGCTCTGCTGGATTTCAGTGCGCTCAGGATTTTGCCCCAGGACATGTTTGTACATCTGTGTATGTGGCAGAAGACATAGGGAAGGGAGTATTTTTCACTCTTGACAGCATGCAGGATTTGAGCACTGATGTTAGGCACACCACATCTTCTTGCCAAAGTGAAATGAAATCTGCTCTAAAGAAGCAGTTGCATGGCAGAGGCTGTCCCAAATGTGTGCTTTGAGAATATCACTGAAGTCATGTAATAAAAGGTGCTAAAGAAAAAGGAACTGTACTTTGATTAGTCCAACCAGAGATCACAGAAACCCACTTACATTCAACGTAAGACTTTAATCGCTAACCTTTCAGTCACTCACGTCTTTTACACACATCAAAAATGAAACAGCACGAAACACAGGCTTACCTGCAGTTCTTGTTATTATACTCCTTAAGTGGGCAATAGGTTTTAGTGGAGAATGAGGGAGAATGAGACGTGAGAAAGGTGAAATGGGATTTGAACATGAGAGGGTGTTTTCTGTGTGCAGCCAGCCTAATCCAGATCTCCAGCAAGTCCCTAATTCTCAGACCACTGGTACAACAGAAGGACCACACTGACTCCACAGGCTTTACGGTTCACAACCTAAATGCCTAAGTTACATTAAGAATTTTCTGAAATGTGAATCAGTTCAGTCCAGAAAACGTTAAACTGCAGTAAGCACTATCAATTCTTTTCTGCCCACACTTACTCTTTGTTCCAGTACACTTCGTTTGATTTTTTTCTTAAGGGAAAAGACTGCTGAGATTTCAATCCTGTTGTGATTTTTTAGTGCCAAGAATTCCTGGATTATACCAGCTCTTGTTCTGCTTTGCTAACCATTACCTTAGTGCATGGGGAACAGGAAATTAAAAGAATTAGTAAGTTGTCCTTGTTCAATTTGGACAAAGCATTAGAAAATATCCTTCTGAAAAAGAAAATGTAACAGGATATTCATTGTTTTCGTAGCATTCCTGGGAAGCAAGTACTCCTAGTTTATCAATAAGGTTTTTTATCTGGAAGTAACCATATGGTCTATTTGCAGGCATAAACAAAAGAAACACACACAGACAGAAAACCTGATCAAACAATGTATTCAACCCACGTGGAACCTTCATTTACTGAAGGCATCCCCAGGTATGCCTTCATGGTTTTCCAGGGAGAACTCGCAGTGTAAATGACAACTGGGCCAAGAAACTGTCTTGGCAGCCCTAATCCTGTCTCCAGATAAAAATCAATTGCTAGATGAACTGTAGCAATCCAAAGGTAACCAATTCTGCCCAGATTGCGATACACCAGGCAAGCATCACATCCAAAAATTTGTCTCCCCTGATAACCACAACACGTTCCAAGGATCTTTCCAAAGGATGGAGCATGAAAGCTGTGTGACTAATCTCAATAGCATCTACTGCTGGGGAAGCCGTTGGTCCAGAATAATCCACGGTAAGCCTTGGCACATGGATCAAGTCCCCGCAAGGTGCCAACCTCCGCAGCATTTCTGCTCTGCAGCATCCCTCCAAACAGGGGCTTGCAAATTTTGAGGAACATGCTGTTCTTTCCTCCATAACTCTGCACGCTCCCAGCCAATTTGTATACTTCTGAAGCACATGTATTGCTTTCTGAAGGCTGTGATTATTAAATGCTAGTGCTTGCTACTATATTCCTCTCCTGAGGATGGGTTAGAAACAGAATTAAATTGCTGTATTAAGAGAGAATCAGGAAAAGGAAGTTACAGTGGGTTTCCCAAAAGACAGATGATTCATATATTTCATAAAAATTGTACCATAAGTGTTAGCTATCACTCTCAGATAACATTATTGTTGTAGGCATTGTTGCACGTAAGTACTTCATTTATCTAAATTGAAGCTTTACGCTTCTTCTCACTCTGCAGGTCTCAGCCCTGCTATGATGGAGCTACTGTAGCAATGCATTATAGTGTCAAACCAACTCACGTTTTATATTTTTAACTAAACAAGGTCAAAACAACAAAACACAGCCAAGGAAGGAACAACTGCTAT
This sequence comes from Gallinago jamesoni, assembly GCA_025769975.1. Lineage (NCBI taxonomy): Eukaryota > Metazoa > Chordata > Aves > Charadriiformes > Scolopacidae > Gallinago > Gallinago jamesoni. The sequence continues at coordinate 129,388,026 of JAOQGH010000001.1, forward strand.
CGTCTGCAGCTACACTTACATAGCAGCTTACTTCCTCTACTTTTTCTGAGCATAGTTCCTGCAGAAGTGGAGAGTGATAATCTGGAAGACAGATTGCAATTTTAAGAATGTCTGTTTTCAGATGTCCATGCTGGTATCCTTCACACAGGACTGATGTTCATAAAAAAGGCATTCAGCACTTCTGACAAATGGGGCAGAGTTCAGGTCTCTCATTTAGATACTCTCAAACAAAAGCAAGAAGAATCTCTTGTAGCTTTTGAAATTTTTGTAAATTAATTAAGAAAAAAATTGTGTCCTGAAGCATAATGTTTTACTCCGTGAAGTGCCATTTTCCTGTTTTCCATTAAAATCAAAACATGAAAAACACTTTTAATGTTTCTAGATATTAAGAGTTATTAAATAATAGCAATATGAACGAGATAATATGCTATATTGACAACTTGTAAAGGCTAGAATAAAATATTTGTTTTCTATTAATGCAATTATTTATCACACATCATTCATTTTTTCCTCTATGGCTTTTCTGGCCCTAAACATTCAACGGCTTCCCAATCACAGCATATGTTTACACTTGATCTTCAAGTTTTTGGGGTTATCCTCTCATTGCAATGAGCACACCCTGTCACTCACCTTCCTTGTGAATAGGGTTGGTTTCTGACTCACTCTAACAGGTCACTGCCCACAGTAAGCATGGCGGGAACACTCTCAGCATTTGTGGGAACTTCCTTACCTTCTCAGACCTCTTGTCCCCTTGGTCTGCTCATATAACACTCGTGAAGGTGGTACTTACTTTTTGATAAACAGACATGGTAATGTCAACCTGCTTCAGCCCCAGGGTTGAGTCTGTATCACTACTGAGTGGAAACAAGGAGTAGGAACATGGAGGTCAATCACCTCACAGTTCTGATACCAGGCAGGCATGTTAAAACTAGATCCAGGAATATGTAAACCGAGTATACTTTTAGTAAACAACCCTGGGCCCAAAACTGCTTGGCAACTGTAATAAGTCGCCTACTTGGTTATTCCCTGACTAGGAAAGAATCTGCTGGGAGAACGACATGATGCAAGTCATAAAACGTTTATTGTCACAAACCTGAGCTGACTCTGCTGGCAGCCTTTCACATTTAATATTTCCAGTGGTAATTAATGAGCCATTTTCCATTGTTCTTGCTTGGGGAAGCCAGTCACTGTAACCAGCATAACCTGCCTGTCCTCCAGAAATGAGCTTGCATTTGATGATTTTTCTATTTTTTTTCTTTCCCATAAGGGCTTGGAGAATCACATCTCTTTTCCAGCCCTGCTGTATTTTGATAGTGTAAGACTGAATTTCCTCAACTCCTCCCAAGATCTGAAGGCAAAACTAAGATTCTACAGCTGCCAGTATAAGAACTGGCTGGAAATTTTCTACTTTTACATTGTCACTTTCACAAACTACAAGAACAACTGCCGGAGCATTCATATTGCCAAAAGCTCCATTTTCTCCCCCTCTGCTTCATTGTCCAACTTCAATTCAAAGCAGTGCTGGTGGTTCAGCTATAAGATGACCTGTGAGCAGGGTGCATTAGACCACTGGAGCTGCACTGCCACATTAGAAAAGCAGGTGGTGGCCAGAACCACATATGCCAAAAACAGACTGGCTGAAGTGAAATAGGTTTGGGCTTTTTTTAGTTGGTTTTGGTTTTTTGCTTAGGATGAAAACAGAAAATTTTTATCAGTCCCTCTAAGTCATAAAACAATCAATCAAAAATAATCCCAAATAAATTCAGAATTTACCAAAAAAACACCTTAATTTCTTGGTTAGTTAAGAATTTAATTGTAGACCATGGACTCTGGAAATGTGGAAAATAATCAAGCAGAGACTACAAATCAAAACCAAGAGATCCACCCTCATCCCCTAAAAATCAGAAGTAGTATCTTAATTTAATGGTGAAATAGCTTTTTAGCTTTTATTTAGCATTTGTGTTTTCTGAGGTAGAAGAAATGTAGAAATATAAAGTGAAATGACAACAAGATACAGAAGGCATAGGCAGTTATGTAAATAACTCTGAAACAAAGAGCTTCAACTTGCCTTCAGACATGTCTGAGTGCATACATTAACTTAATTTCACTTACAAATAAAACTGTCTTTCTTGCAGCTAAGTTAAACTGAAGCCAATGCTTCTTTTCATTTTGCTTTCAGGTGAGGATGCCAAGACAATATTCCAAGCAGCAAATGTATAAGCCCAGAGATCTCAAGAGAGGAGTATTGCTTAGGAATCTCTCTCTCCACAGGACTTTATGAAAAAAGCCACAGTTGTGTAGTACTGAACAATTTTGCAATGGGAAGAAGGTCACTCCCAGACTCTACTTAAAGCAAGGGCAAATTGGGCATTGAATAGCTGCTTACTCTTTCTCTACGAGTTGTAGTTTTCATTTGTTCTGAGATTTTTCACTGAAGAGGCCAATCAGCTCTCATTTTTTTCAAATAATTTTTTTCTTGCCTTGAATATCTTGTGCTGATAAAGCACTTTCAGGCATGACTTCCTGAGTTTATCTTTTTGTTCTGCATTTATTACTACTGAAAAGTAGAACTCTGTAATTGCCATTACCACAAAATTGTTCCCACAGCATTATTTGGAATAAAAAAAATTATTGCAATGTTGTTACTTCAGCAATGTGACCCTTTCTGATGCTCCTCTACACTCAGCAGGATTCCAAAAAGCAAACATTTGAAGACCAAGCCGGCCAGTGCCAGTCTGTTGGTTCTTCTGGCCAATCTTTTGAAACTCACTCTAATGAGGCAATATTTATGATACTTGATTGCAACTGCAGAGTTCCCCCTGGAGTGTCATTGAAGGAAGCACAGACACATTAAAAAAATTACCGACAAAGTTGGACCACTTACCCTTTGCAATCTTTTAACTTGTCTTACATCAAACCAAACAAACCAACCCCAAAAGATCCAGCAAACAAAATTGTGTTTATGTCATTATTTTAGGAACATCTCTGTGGTGGCATTCCAGACAGCTCTACCTCACTTAGCTGAATTGCTCAACATATTTGTGATACTGAGCAACACTATAAGCCCCAAATATAGCACTTGATACAAAAACAAAGATTGGAAAGACTTGAGCTTAGTAAAAAATACCTTTTCATTTCCAGAGGTAAAACTTCTTCTCTTTCACTTATCTGATACTTCTTGGAGACTTTGTCTTTAGAGTTCAGAACCAGAAATATCAAACTACCATAGCTCAGGATGTTTCAGCAGGGCTGGAGTTCATCTAGCAGATAAAACAAAGAGATTGTCTGAAATTTCTAGACCAAGTGTTTTTGTGAACCTGCTCTTTCAGACACTGATGCAGCATGAAACCTTTTGAAGATTTTCTCTCAATCCCAGCCATCCCCTACAGAAAGGGCAAAGCCATCACTGTTTGATGGCATTTTTGCAGTGGGATGAATTACCGTTCCTCAGCCCAGCTGACTCCAAGCTTGCTCTTAGTTCTCAGCAGGCATGAGGTAAGAAATGGTAGGTTGTGTTTCAGTGAATGAGGCTTAACAAGAGAAAGTGGAAGACCAATAATTTATGGAGCAGAAAATGGTGGTAATTAACAAGTGTGATAATTATCACCATCTAGCTATTTTGACAGGACATCTGGGACTGCGCTTAATCCAAAAGAGAAAAGCTAAAAGTACACTGTAAAGCCTTCCTGCTGCTGGAATTCCACAATGAAGCTGAAGGAGGACAGACCACATCCTCATCTTACATTTTCTTCTGCAAATGTTTCCATTCTACACACTTTGTAAGAAGTTCTGGCAAGATATTCAGAGTAGGAGATTATTTTTCTGAAGAAAAAAAATAATTAAAAAAGGAGCATATGCTTTTATGTCAGGGTGCTTACGGTTATACCTCTAAAAATATAGACAGCTTTTACACTGAGATCAATAAAAAGTGATGCACTTAGACTGAAAGACAGTGATTTCATAATATCCAGAAAGCCCTATAACACCACAATCCAGTAGTCATGGTAAGATGATACTGCTGGCATCAATGCATCATTTAAAAACAACGCAATACATTTCTGAAGCCTATAGACTAAGTCAGACTTACTATAGGTTCACTGCTCACTACCCCCAACTGCAATTTTATAAGCAGCAGCCAATATATCGAGAAAACATTTTAGAAAGCATGAAATACATTTCAAGTTCCAGCAAAATAATTGGATCCTTCTAAGGTTTGCTTAATTATGCAACACAGTTAACCCCCAAGTCAATTATTTAAAACTTAGGTTAAATACATGAGAAAAGCCTGTCATTTCATTTGAAATAAGATTTTTTTTTTCCACGACAAGCATTTGAATTAATTTTTTTCATATTGGAAAACTCCTATATGTATGAAATCACGTTGCCCTGCCAAGTTAAGATGCTTTAATTAAATTTAAAGCAGAAAGATTTGCTACAATCGCCAGAGAAAAACAAAATATGAAAAATGAAGCTGCAATAAAGAAATCTTTCTTGAGTCATTTTATCAAACTGGTGATTTTGAAGTCTATTAACAGCTCTAGGCCCAAAAAGCATGTGAAATCATTCAGGCTGACAGATCCAGGGGTCCTTTATCACTAGAGGTGAAACTATAATTTCAACAACCGTTCAGCCATTATACTGAGAAACTGTACTGCCTACAGCTAGCCAGTGGTCAAACTCCTTCTGTAACATATTATAGAATTGCTATAGAGTTATAGTTATTATAGAATTAAGTACATTTCAAAACATAAACCAAAAGATTTATGAGAGGTTTTCAGCAATAAGGTTCATCGTGCAGCAGCTCGTGCAATGCAGAGGCAAACTGCATGGAGTGAATACACAGTCTGTGCTTATGGCCTCCTAAAACACTGCAATTCACTGGAAGTCTTACAGCATGGAATTTTCAGAAAACATACAAAAGGCTGATATTCATCACATCTGCCCCAAAAATGCAGAGTGCTGGCAGATGAGTAGGGTTTGTCTGGCCATATCCCACCACTCCTGTGTGGCTCTCTTGCAGCCTACAGCCCTTCTGTCCCCACCGTGGGGAGGGTGGTGAGGACGGGTATACTGCAAGCAGCACGGCATGGTCCACACAGCACCCAGGAGATATGGATCAAGTCGGGGGTTTTGAGAAGGGGGGGAAAATTTTTGTGCTGGAAAAGGCACCTCTGGAATGGGAGAACCATCCAACCCCACAGATGTCCCCATGGCTATGAAGAAAACAAGAAAGAGCAAAATGCAAGCATAGAGAGGTTTGCTGTCCTCGCCTCCCTTCTATCACTGCTAAGGGCCATGAAGATGATCAGAGGGCTGGAGCACCTCTCCTGTGAAGACAGGCTGAGAGAACTGCTGCTCCAACAGCTGTCTGTAAGTGTGCACAGAAACAAAACATTAAGTGCTCAGTGAACATTAGTAAGAAAATCTGCATATCTAAAGCATTAGCTGAAGGAGTAGGGAGTACAGACCAAAATTTGGGAGTTAAAGGTGCTAAATTACTCATTCTCATTTAGGGGATACCAATCCTGTATGATTTTAGGCCAATAATGAACATGACAGGAATTGTGAACTTGAGCCAGAGGCTCTCCAGACTGAGCCACCAGACTTGCCTTCCCCACCACAAGCCGCCCTCACTGCCTTGCAGACAACAGTGATTTATATGCAAAGACGTATTCAGTCTTGCAACAAGACCACTTTTGCTATTTGTCAGTTACAACAAAAATAAACCCTTCCCAATTAACTATTCAACTTCATATGGCAGCTACGTGGCTGCCCATAGCCTTAGACATTACCTCGCAGAAACCTCACCCTTACCCAGTGAGGTCTTGGTAAGATGACAGTAATGTCAGACCCCTCGCAGCTTCATTTTCCAGCCTGCTTCCCTCTGTATCCCCACTAACACAGCTTCCAAGTTTCTGACACACGCACATGCCTTTGCAGATACATTGGTTTATTGTTCAATTTTTCAGGGATCCATGAAAATAGAAGCAAACAAAACTCTGCCAAGATGTCTAAAAAAAAAGTATTTTACATTATTCAGTCAGTACAGGAATAAAATTTTGTAGAAAAGCAAATAAAAACCCCCAAAAACTTCTGAATCGCTGCCTCAGTTCTTCCACCACTTTTTTTTTTTTTATTCATTCAGTGTCTGCATAGATGCCAGCGTTTTGCTGAAGCCTCACCTCTTCCTGTTCCTGCAGCCAAGGTACATCTGTCTTTCTCTGACAATCAAAGAAAGGCTGCTGGTGAAAAAAAAAAAAAAAAAAAAATGTTGTTCCCTTTTATAAGTACTGGCGCTCTCCTTCAGGCAATGTCCCTCACTAGCCAGAAGTCAGTTTGGTCATCTGTTTCTTGGCTCCCCGCTCATCCGGCAGAGTATGATTTGCTTGTCCTTTACCCGGGGAGAGCAAACTCGTACAGTTTTGTAGCCCTCTGCTAAACACGACAGCTTTTCCAACCTGCCCTAGGTGTGCCAAATCTGAACAGAGAGGCTATGTCATAGGTATGGAAGCAACACCACACAGGTAGATAAGGATACATTTAGCCACGGACCCACCTGCCACATCCCTGATAGATGCGAAAGTCAAAAAGTTTCCCAGGAGCACTGATTTTGTTAAAGCTTTTGGTAAAGGGAGAGTCTCTCACCACGCGCAAAACAAAATGCCAGCCAAACCTTATTATTTTAAAACACAGGCACTGACAATACTGGGAACAACAGATTCAAACGTTTTGCTTCCTTTCCAACAGATTGTAAACAAAATCTTGAAGCCTCTCTGCAGCGAAACAAAATGGTTATGGATGCCTCTCCCCGAGGCACAGAGCACGGGAGGCCAAAGACTTCTGTTAAAAAACAATTTCAACTATTTGCCCCCAGTCATATAAGGTTGTCCCTGTCTCCTAAAGAAATCAGTGTCCATGGGCTTCTGCGAACACATTTGCATTTTTAGCCTTCTCTTAATCCACAAAAGATCCTTACATGTATCAAGGTTGCATCTTGTCCTTGAATGTTCCTTTTTCTCTAAGCTCTCTAGTTTATTTGGCAGTTTATCTGTTGTCTCTGCTTTCTTTGCAGCCCCTTGATACCATCTGTGAATTTGATTGATGTGTAAGTTTTCTTCTGTTATTATTTTAGGTCATTTAGAAAAGCAAGTATTAGGCTCAATACTAATCCCCAGAGAACTCCACTTTGCTATTTTACCACTCCCAATTGCTTTGGTTTCTGATTGTTCAGCCAGTTTCGTATTAAAATTGCAATTATCCCTGTGTTCTTTTTAAATAAATTGTTTAAATTTGATTCCCTTTGTGGAATGCCTCAAATTTTTTGCAGATAGTTTTTTCCTTTATCTACTGAAAGTACCAATGAATCAAAGAAAGGAACCAAGGTTGTTGGGCTTCTCTTCAACCCACGTGGCCTGCAGCATATCTAGTTTTACTCATATAGGTCTTCTTACATGATGATTACTTTTTTACTTACTGTACTAGAAAGGCAGCATACATATTGTGCACTTCTATATATAACGTACTTCTGTACATACTGTATGGAAGCTGGGATATATAGGACTTGTCCACAGCATAACAAAATTTTGCTTTTGACTCGCTATGATACTCGCTTATGTTTGAAGATACATATGTTCAGGATTTTTACTATCAGAACAGGACCTGAAATTCCGGTTTCTTATCTCCTCTTCTTCTTCCGGGTTAAGAAGGAAAGAGAACTAGCTCTGTGTTTCGTTATAAAGGCTTCTTTGATATAAAAGTTCAAAAATTAGAGGTAACTTCTTGTTCTTCTAGGAAAAATATACTGTTTAATGTTTCCAGATTAAGCATTAATTAATTACCACATAAAGAAGTCTAATGCTGGTCACATACATCTATCTCCTCTAGAATAACACTCTCTTAAAATAGCAGTTTCCACCTTGAAGCAGAGACCACAGAAAATGCTTGATCTCTACATCAACTGGACCTGTCCATGCTGTTCATATCCTCTTGTGCCACCATGAGATGACAGTACAGAAGCTGCTCCCCTCCCAACCAGCCGATGACCACTGCTAACAGTATTCAGGGCTGGACAGTATGCACTGTCCTCACAGGCAGCCGTACTCAAAACTTTTGGGTTATTTATCAGAAGCAAATGTGCTGACTTGATTTTCCTCTAGCACATTTCAGCTAAAGCACAATAGATGTTACGAAATTACTTGGAAAATACCTAACATAACCCTGCATTCATGGAAATGGTGTTGTCAAACTAGGGGAGAGAAAAGTTTTTTTAAAAATATTTTGACTGATTCGCCTCTTATGCTTTCATGTCTGCCACTCATAGCTCCACAAGACTTGTCAAGTGTGTTTTTCTAAGAGGAAGATGTGAATTTTCTTCCTGTTTTGCTCCAAGATGAAATCAAGAAAGAGGGAGGGGTCTACAGGAGTCTTCTGTAACCTTTCCATACACTGAATAGTTTTCCCTCTGCACTTGGACAGCATAATCAAGAAGTCCTCATTTAGAGTTTGAATCTTTAATCATGGTTTTCCTAATAAAATCCTCTCTGTTTTGATGGACCTCATGTTAGTTCTCCTCGAGTGAACCCCAAACTGATTACTTGACAGGGAGCATTATCTAATTAATTATTTAGAGAAACGACTACCAAATTACACACAGAGATTGAGCAGCATATGGTGAATTAGTTTTAATCCTCTACTCCAGAGTCTAAATCCCAGGTGGGGGACTACAGTCTTCTTCTGAATATTAATCTAATTGCACGTGTACTGTCCCAGAAAATGAACTTCTTGTCTTTATGGATTTTTCATCATTTTACCTACAATGACAGAGAAGCCTACAGCCATCCCAGTTTATACATGTCCACAAAATCCACTTGTTTGCCATATTTCTGAGTTGTCAACTTTCTCAACTCCATAACACTGTCTCCCATCATCACCCCAGCAATGCCACCCTCAGCACTTGTTTGCCATGGCACTCACCGAGTACTCTACTCCTGATGAAGGAGTCTCCCTCGTACCTCCTTAATGCAGGAAACCCGATTTCTTGTCATTTCCTTTCATCTGCTCCCAGTACACGTGCCCTTGATGGACTTAGGGCAACAAAGCTGGTGAAGGGCCTGGAGAACAAATCGTATGAAGAGCGGTTGAAGGAGCTGGGGCTGTTTAGTTTGAGGAAGAG
>JAOQGH010000001.1:129397297-129420744 GCA_025769975.1 Gallinago jamesoni
AGAGGGAATGGCTTCAAGCTGCAACAGGGTAGGTTTAGACTGAACATTAGGAAAGAATTTTTCACAGAAAGAGTGGTTGAGCATTGGAATAGGCTGCCCAAGGAGGTGGTTGAGTCTCCATCCCTGGACATGTTTAAGAGTTGTTTAGCTGTGGTGTTGGGGGATATGGTGTAGGGGAGAACTTTGTAGAGTAGCGTAGATGGTTGGACTCGATGATCCTAAGGGTCTGTTCCAGCCGAGATGATTCTATGACTTAAGGAGACAGAATTGGGGTTTTAAGATTTGTTAGCTCTAATGACTACTCGCATGTCTGTTTGGAAAAGTAACTGAGCACATTACCAGCTAAGTTCACTTCAGACACTCTATAGTTTAATTTGATCTCAAATATAAGTGTTGCTGTATTTTATTTTTTTAAAACATAGCCATAGGCTAAAATGGCTTCAACATTGTTTAGACAGCAAAAAAGAGCAGTACCAAGAAAATCTAAATCCTGCTTCAAAATGTAGTGTTATGTTTTTGTCATGCAAATGACAAAAGCAGTGTCAAACAGACTAGAATTTGTGCAGACTCAAATTTAAGGATAGAAATAAAATCTTTAGAATAATGTATTTTCAGAAATAACTCCTTTCATGATGTCCTTGCAGCCATCTTCATCAGAGCTTTCCCCTTTCACTGCACCGTCATGGACCACAGTCCTACCTCAATACACCAGCTCTTCTCCTAAATCCAAACACGGCCTCACAATAAGTCACCTCTGCTAGCCACCGCCTTGTAAGCACTTCCCTCCAAGCCTGGCAGAGATGGGCACAGGCAGCCTCAGCCACAGCTACCTAACCCCAAGGTGTCACGGACTACTTAGGTCCCCATATGTGGCTTCAACCCACATGTTTGCTTTCTCACTGATGCAATAGGTTAGATGAGATGAGCAGCAAAACCAAATCAAACCCAAGTTGCATCCTCTACTGGTTTTGCCCCACAGGCTCCTGGTCAGAAAAGCAGTGTGGGTATTTAAAAATCGTGATCGGTACAGCACTGGAGAATAACACAGTCCTACAACAAAAAGGACACTTGAGCTGGTGTTTATTTCTCCCTAAGCAGCATTAGCTTTCTCGGTGCTTTAGCAAGAACTGCTGTGGGGCGTACCGTAGGGGACCTCTGCCCCAGGACCTGAGAGAGCACAGGTTTCACTGACTGGCTGCACTTGCCAGCGTGACACCAGTAACCACAGCCTAAACGCTGCATGAGAAGCAGGCAACACCATAGCGTCAATCCTACCTACTCCCTGCTTTTTGTTTGCCTGCTTTCAACTGCATGTTGTGTACACGTTAACCAGTTATTTGGCAGCCCTTTCCCTCCCCAGTTAACAGTTACTTCTCACACATTCTCATGTTCGGTGTTGTGTTTGTTTTTTTTCCCCAAGCTTCTATCTTTCCTCTTGCGTCATGGGCTTTTGTATGCTCTTGTAATATTAACTAGGTATAACAGCAGCCAACCTCTGATGGGCTTGGCGCCAGAGTGATTTATATTTACAAAAATCCCCTAAATAAAAGGGAGCAAAAACCCATTAAGTGAAAGCTTTAGAACTCTTCAAATCAGTTTGCATTTATACAGACAGTACAGGGAAGGATCACCTTACCTAAATGTATGCACAAGCATCTTGTGTCGAGCTCTTGACTCTAGGTTCTCTCTCTGCAGCAATGGCATTGTTGTGGCAGCCACTTCAGGGCAAGATCCAGGAAGTGTTTCTTCTGTCCAAGGACTACAGAGGAAATTGAGATGTGAATATCTCGGCTGTCATCCTCTATATTTGTTGGGTTGAATCCTACCCTACCTGCTTGAGCAGCAACAGAAAGAACAAGTTTGGGTTTTCTTTCATGGAATCATGGAATTGTCAGAGTTGGAAGGGACCTTTAGAGATCATCTAGTCCAACTCCCCTGCTAAAGCAGGAATGCCTAGAGCACATCACTCAGGACTGCATCCAGGCGGGTCTTGAAGATCTCCAGAGAAGGGGACTCCATGACCTCCCTGGGCAGCCTGTTCCAGTGCTCCGTCACCCTCACCGTAAAGAAGTTTTTCCTCATATTTGAATGGAACTTCCTTCCAACTTATTTGGCTCTTTACCAGAAGAAACCACAATTCAGATTTGTAGTGTGACTTCAACCTGCTCTGAAAGCTGACAATCTGGGTTCAGTATTCCTCAGATGAATTCCTTCAGTCTCTCCAAGTAGTCTGGGAGCAAGTGTGTCCTCTCTTGTCAAAGCTACAAGGTGTGCAAAAAAGGAGCCCAAGAGCTGTACAGGGAAATTAGAACAAGCAAGTGGAAATATTACTCTCCAGCTCAACGAGGAAGAAAATTCTTCCTTCCAGATCTGTGGCTCTCGCTGCCCTTTCTGCACAGCGAGACGGTGCTACGAGCAGTGCAGAAGGTGGCCTCATGCAGCAAGGTCTGTAGAGCACATGGCAAAACCTCCCAGGTTGATAGTTATCAAACCCAGATCTCCCACCTCCTAATCAACCTTTAAAGTAGTGTGTCAAAGGGACTTGCCACCATAAGCCCAGTCTGCTGCTTCTCCCAGCTTTCGTTGCAGGGGCCACTCTTGCCGTGACACAGGTTGCACTGCCATTGGCAAGACGTATGCGTCCTCCAGCAGAGGCAAGTGCAAAGACGGATGCTCAATTTGTACATTCCAAGTAGCCCTGCAAACCTGACACGGGTGCTAAAAGCTCAGTTCAGCTTTTTAATATCTAAATAACTTCACTGGAAAAATTTAGGCAACCATAGCTGTATTTTTGTATGTACGGTACTGCATTGCTGTATTGCATTTGGGAAGATAAAGGATTTGTGGATTGTTCCCTTTGGCTTGTGCAGATTTGACCTCAGCCTAGGTTTTTCTGTAGACACCTACTCTCTTTGACAGAGCTGGGCCTAAGGCACTAGTGACAACTTGTTGGAGACAAATAATTCAACAAGTGGGTCTACTAATACAAACAATATATTAGTCTTGCACATACAGTATAGAAACAGTGGAGCTCTTGTCTTTCTTCCTGTTTTCTTCCGAGGCATGATTTCATCAACTTCATCATCATGCACAGGGCAATTCTGTTACTATGGTAAACAATTTATCTCTCTCACTTTATTAATAGCCATTCCAAACAAGTGGGGAAAAAAAAATGAATCTACAAATTTAGATTTATGCCTTTGGCAAAGGAAGGCTGTTTTGTAGTTTAGCAGATATAACCGCCCTACCCGGAAAACCTTGCTATCGGAGGCTTGTGTTATGTTCGCACAGATGTTCACAAATAAATTCAGTCTCTGATTATTTTCAGATTAATAGCATCCTGCTCTATTAGAGCATTGCCAAATCATCATTTTATTGCCAGCCTTGCAAGGTTTTGTGCTTTTTTTTTTCCCTAAAGCTCCAACTCCAAGAGACATGTGATTAGCCAAAAAACTCAGTTTTCCTTTCTAAAGTCTCGAGCAAGCCTTGTCGCAAGCTTGACTCACGTTACCCTAGGGGACCAAAGAACAGGAGTTAATCTTCACATTTTCTTAATCACTCTCAAGACTTTTAAGGCTCTGACTCATGATTTCTAATGCCTACAGTTGGCAATACTGCATATACATTACATGTGTCATATCACCCATCTGCCAGTAAGCAAAATCTTTATGAAACGTCCAATTAGTTACTACTCACTGTTTCTAATAAATAATTACTTTTTTAAATGCACAAAATCTCTGATGCCAAAGAAGTTATATCACTGCAGTAGTCACTCACAGCAACAGAAAATAAGTTCCTCATTAATCTGATTAAAAACAATTAGTAAAATCTACCTCCTACTCAGTCACGCATGTGAAACCTAAACAGAACTTCTTCAGATTTCTTAACTCAGCAGCCTACAAAACAGAAGGTTGTAAGCCCTGAAAACTCTTACTAAATATCAGTTCTGGAAGCCTTCACTGTATGGCTGTCACAAAAATACAAGTATAAGAAGCAACTTGTGAAGGTTTGTTCCATCTGAGGAGTCTCTCATTGCATGCTTACCAGCCCACCAGTAAAACACCATGAGCACCTTCTGTGTGGGCTGAAGGCCCCTTGTGAAGAGCTGCAGGTTACCTCCATCCTTCCACCAGGACTGACACCTTTGCCGGGTCACCCACATGGCAGCAGACTTGTCATATACTGTATCTCTAAGAAACCTCTGTAAAAAGAAGGGCAGAACGCCTTATGACATGGGATGGTAGCATTTCATATGTTTACATTGAAATTGATAAGCAAAATTTGATGTTTTGATTACTCATGCTGACATTTAATCTATTTTACACCTTAGAGAAAAGCCCTAATTTACAATACATGGCATCAGGTAACCGAGACAAGTCAGAGCACCACATTTAAAGTAGAAAACATAGAAATACATACAGTAGAACTAATTTCAGCCATATTTAAGTTGTTCAATAACTTGACTATATACACTGTTCAATTCACTTGTCTCTCTAATTTTGGTTTTGCTTTTCAACCTACAAATAAAATCCTAATTATATTTTTAACACATATTTAATGATTATACTTCAAAATAAATCAGAAACACCTAAATACTTAAGAAAACTGTGCAACTTACTTAGTCCGAGTCAGAAATATTCTCCTCCTCTCCACGAATCTCATAAGCACGTTTTTATAATTTTCTAGACTACTAGAAAAACATAAGCCAGGAAAGAAGGGAGCAAAGTAAGAAAGCACTTAGAACGTATCTTTGTTTCAAGGACTTTAAAGATTAATAACTTAATTATTAGATTAGTAATTATTAATATCTTATGATTAAAGACTAGAAAAAGTTTAATAACTTTAATATCTACTCAACATTCACAGATATTGGAGGCACAAGTGGCACACTACTGCTGTGATGGAAATGTTTGCTGTTCGTTTTGCCAGAAACTAAACACTTTAATCTCTACATTTCTCGCTATACAAACACACTTTGTTTTCTAGCATCACGCTGAAATATCCCCACGACCATATTGTATGATTCAACACTTTAATACCTGAGTTGCTTTCCCCAGAAACAAATACAGTATCTTGTATTGGTAAGATGAAAAGTCCTTCTCAATCAAAACATTCCACCATTTCCAGCAATAAAACGGCAGAGAAATTACTCCATTCCTTAGCAAATACTGTTAATGGTCCATATTAGTGCCGGGATTTATCAATTTGGATGTCACAGGTTTGTTCATTCTCTTTATGATGATGTTATCCACTTCACATGTGAGTGACCACTCTCAGCTGACATACAGAGGGAGCAATATGGATGTTTTTTGCCCCCCACCCTCTTTTTGGTTTGGGTTTTTTATTTTTTTGTAACAGATTGCTCCTTTCCATCCTTGAGCATGTGTTTATACTTCACTAATTTTATTCAGCTTGCTATAATCCTTAGCCTTAATGCAAAAAAGTCATCTGCCATATGAATTAGAAGGGGAAAATACATAATGCATGCAACAGGGAGGATGCATTGAGTTAGATCTTAGTAAGCGTTTACATCTGCCACTCAGTCATGGCTGACAGCATTTTCCTGAGGCAATATATATTCCAAACTTTGTTTTGGGAGTTGGGGGGTGGTGGGGGAAGGGAAGGGGGAGGGGGTGGCGTTTATGTAAACACCACCCAAAATTGAGGCAAAAACCACTGCATTGGTACTTCTGCCTGTAGAGGCATAGTACTCATATTCAGTACTTTCATACGGAAAAATGATGCAGCTATACAAAAAGCTGAAAATACCTCCAAATTCGTTGTTTCATAAGTGAAAGAACTTGTAAACACATTGAGATTGTACTGATTAGGGTCAAACAGAGGTCAAATTACAGAAGTAACACACCATCTAGAACTGTTGTTCCAGGGAACCTCATTAGATTGAGATGTATTTACATAGAAGAGCAGATCGGTAACTTGTTAAATTAATAAAATTAAATCAAATCAATTAAATGCAATCACCTCATGTCACAAAGGAGATTTTACAGTACAGAGGACAAAAATATATTACTTAATCATACCTGGGCTAAATGCATTATGTTGCTGCTATTTGGCATTTTCTCCTTAAATTTAGAGCTTGTGTTCTCTGAAGTGCAAGCTTGCTTTCCAGCTCTGTTAATAGGTCAAGAAATTAAAAGCCATCAAACGTTCATCAGGCCAGAAGTTCAGATGTGGCTGTCTGTCCAAGAGGTGTCAGCACTGTGCTTTTGTAGAGCTAACTGCCACAAGAAAGGCTTGACTTGAGACTGAAGTAAGGTGAATACGTGTTGCTTCCTTCTCCCCTGCCCTGAAAAGCTAACGCTTCCACCCCAGTATACACACTTTTGGGAGACACACTTAGGACTCCAGAGGGGAAAACGTATCATCTTCAAGAAATGAAGGATTTAATATATACATATATATTTTAACTACAATAACAACCTTCCCAATGTGTTTCTCAAATGCCTTGATAACACTTTTTATGATGTGAACATGGAAAGCAGTAACAGCTTTTTATTTCCAATCAGCTTTTTATTTCCTCTTTGACTGCAGACATTCCTCTTGGCATAATCCACAGCAAGGTCATCCCACACTACCGTTTGACAAATTCCCACTAGATGTTTCCGACATAATGGCTGACCACACACCGAAAGCCAAGTGAAACCCTAACATCTGCATAAGCTTGCTTTCAGAGTGGGACACGGAAGATATTTTAAAATTAGCTCTTGGTCGCATCTGCCTCCATCTCAGTGGAAGAGGACAAGACATGAAAACCTGAGCTTTGAAACAGGAGCTTGAAAAACATAGCAACACGGCAGCAAAACGAAAGGGAAGGCAGCAGCTCTAGGTAGTGCATATGAAAGAACAGCACAATTTTTTTCTGAAGCATGATAGGTACAAATTAAAACCTAAAATGAGGAATAAAACTGAAAAATATTACATTTTTATTCTGTTAATATATTATTCTTTGGTAATCTTCACAAGGTATATAAAGCACTTCACATACAGCTTCACACTTCTGTGGCACAGCGTCAAGTTACTCGGGTACCTTCACGCTGAGGAAGTCAGAGCAGGCACGGAAGTTAGCAGTGTTTGTGCAGACTGAGCACAAGGCAAGTTACAGGGCAGCACACTCTGTGCGCCACCTCAGCAGCAGTACCTGCTTCCAGCCTCAGGCCATGACTGCTCTCCCCTGCCTTCTCCCAAGACTGGTCACATTCAAAACCCTACACCACACTTCATGTTGGAGCAGCCCACTCTTGAAGGCAAGTGCAAGGACTTACCTTCAGCAGAGAGATTTTGCCAGTTTAAGCATGTGCTATAATTACACCAATATAATTTCCCTAAATACACAAACAAAAACCTGTTAATTTGGAAGCAGAGGACACGTGAGTTATGCAAACAGCTACAGCAGCGTCAGCTCTTACTGCCCATTAACCTTTCTCAGCTCAGCTCCTCCTCTGCAGGAGACTGTCTCTGAAGTCTGCTGGCAGACTGGCTCCTTTGAGCACTCCCTAGCTCGCTTCAGTCAGTTTCTTCCATTTCTTCAGTGAGCCTAAGCCATTTTGACTGAATCGAGTTAGAAAACATTGATACGAGTAGCTCTACTAACAGTGAGTAACAAATGACCAACAGCTAAGTGCAGAAACCTCTTTCATCCATTAGGATGGATATGAATCCCATCAAAAATCTGATCACTTGAAAACATTCAAAGAGTTATAGCTTCACACCAGCAGCATAACTATATTATTAGCTTCCCCTAGCCACATAAGCCCTTAAATATTACATTCAAAGTGGATTTTGGGAGGAATCACACTAGTAAGCCTCGATGTATTTTAAGACTAGTAAGAACCCTCTTACCCAATCTGGTTCAAGTTCTTGCAATTCTCTTGGCACTGCTTCAGCTTAAAAGAAAATATAAAATAATCAGGTATAAAAATAAGAAAGCAGTAGAAGAGTAGTGACAGTAGGGAAGGGGGATGTCAAAGATGCACACTACTGTAACTGAATACACAAACCTGAACTTAAATTTGAAGAGATACTGTCTGATGAAGTCAAGGCAATTAAGTGTCAAGAACCACAAAATGGTGCTACTTTTGAGAAGTTTTTTGTTTTTTTATAAAAGCAAGATAGAGTTTGTAATATTATATCCAATAGCAGCTTCAAAAGAATTTTACAAAAAATAGTTTATTCACATAGACTACACTAACTGGACCTTCAGAATCTCCATCCACCCCTCTCATCTTTTGAGAATCATCACAACCTATCGACAAGGCAATACCAACAGGCAGAAATTGTTATTTTAACAGTTAAATACAGAAATACAATACAGTTTAAACTCTCTTCATAACCTGCCTTGTACTCACAGGTACCAACAGTGGGACAAAACCAGATTTGCCATATTATATACACGCTAACGTTCCTGCAATAGAAAGGATTAAAAGGTGGAGTTTCAGGCAGCATTCCAAGATTAATCTCTTGTTCGATAGTTATGAGTGTTTTGCTGCATTGTTCTGTTTTCACTGAAATCCTATTTCCAGAGCTAAAATGTTTAAAACTGCCTAAAGAGATCTTAAAGACTGTGGAAGAAAACCCATTGATACAGAAAGGGTTCCTCTCCCTGTATTGTCAATGCTTCCACCTCTTCTCATTATATGCACAAGTTACAATCTCAAAACTTCTAATCAAGGACAAACAAGACATTTTAGACAGTCAAAATCACACATTTACACAGCAACCACTGTGAACTTTATTAAGAAAAGAAGTGTTTGCCAGTTAAACTGCCACCACTTTATTGACTTCTCTGCTTAATTGTAGAAAAAGTCTGTTCTTTCACAATGGCTCTGGAAATAATTTATTGCCGGGTAAATCTAAATCACTGGCAATGTATGCTCTCCTTGGAACTCTGGCAGTCTTACCATGAAAAGAACATACCTTTGCAAAATGCAAAAGCAACAAACCTTTCATTCAAGCCACTAAGTCATTCTTGAGGCAGATGTCACACTAACCAAACAGCAAAACCACCTGTATATTAAACAATCTTTTCTATCATGACAGTTCCACAAAATGAACTGCAATTTGTGAGGGGAAAAAAAAAAAAAAAAATCCGTAAAGTTATTCATTCTCTTCATGTAACTGCGTAGTCAAGTCTTATTTCTCAGGTTTGAGAGGTTGAGCTAAAGTTAAATACAGCTTGATGATCTATCTTCATGAAAATGTCCTGTTGCTAATGCATCTGCTTTTGCCTCCTCTCCTCTTTAATAGTTCTATGCAGTCCTATGCATTAGAAGTCAGAACAAGGCTTCTTCTTTTATCTGAAGTCAAGAGTTACAGTTAATCCTCTAAGCAACTCACAATGCGGTCTATACACATCTCTGAAAAGAAGTTCTCCATTTCTTAGAATCAGAGAAGACATTTCCCTGTTTTTTCAACTCCACAAGTTGTTTTAATTTCTTTTTCATCTTCATCTTGTAGCCATGTGGCAAAAGAGCACTGTCATCTGCTACGTATAGTAGGATTTAATCTTTATTAAAAACTTCAGTAGATTGCTCGAGGATTTTTGGTACTGTAGTAGGCTTCACATGCAGCTACATAAGCAGATTCTGGGAAGAAATCATCATGGTATTCTGCTAAAAACCTGAGAAGAAAGCATACACAAAAAAAGAACAGAACATGAAACATTTAAGAGAAAAGCTATTTTCAAATTAATTTTTAAGCTCAGCAGATCCATAGCCTGGAAATTAAGAAATATTACCCGTTGAAATTTCGCATACAAAAGGCTTGCCCTATTTTTACATAGTCTTCCCCTATCATTCTGAAATCCCAATAGCGTTAAAAAAAATTTACTCAAGCTCAATAAAAAAAAATATTCAAAAGTTGAAGCTACACTCAGAAAAGAATGCAAAGTACTATCATAGAAGGAAAAAAAAAAAAAGAGATCTTTATGTAACTTCTGTCAGTCACCTGCTCAGCATACCATTTCCATTTATGTGAAAACCAGGATCTTCAGTTATCACTAAGTCAGTATCTTATATAAAAGTCCAGTAACCATTAAGTCAAACTTATCTTTTAAGGTAAATAAAGCTGTGATTTTTTTCTTTCATGTGCCTGTGCACTTACAGTCTCTGCTCCTCAGGAGTATCTGATTTAGTATGGTTCTCAAAAGCAAATACATATCTTTTGTGAATCCAGTACCCTAATTTCAGATTTCTCCAAGCTGCTCCTCAAATATTATTCAAACAGCAAAGCACCCAGTATTTTATCATGTCTTCCTGCTCTGCCAACATACAACTCTTTCTTTGGTTTAGAACTGAAAATAAAAATAAATGCTGTTACTACTAATACCAGTGATACACAACTAAAATTACTGTAAGCTCTCTGCTCTTTCATTTGTATATGAAGACACCAGGTATACAAATGGGGCAAAAGTGCAAAATGGTTCTTAAACCCTGAAGTGCATGAGCAAGCTGTACTTCAGAAAAAAAACCACACACATTCAAAAATACCTTGATATTAAAGATCAGCATCAATAAACATGGCAAAATGCTAGCTGCAGGTTCTCTGTTTCAGTTAGAGTAGGAAGCAATGCAAACAACAAGGAAATAATGTCATTTGCAGAATCCGGTTTCTCTCAGGAACCACTGGCTAGGGAGATGACCTCACTATTGGAAGCTAAAAATACCAGTTTTGCATAACCAATACTCTGGGCAAATTAAAAAAAAAAAAACAACCAAAAATCATACAGATCAATGCAATTAAAACCATAGTGCTTCTCCAACCTCACTAATAGCTATGCTGCCTGTACTAGGCATGTACTTTGATCTTAAGGAAGCCAGAGCATCAAACGATACCGACAAGATTCTCTACATAAGGCAATCTGAATTTAATCAGGAATAGATTAATTGCTGAGAGCTCATATGGAAAGGTTACAGCATGAAAATGCAGGTAAATGAAGAAGGTTGATTTTCCTCCCCCCCCACACAATCCTTGTACTTAAACATGGGCATCAAACAAGTGCTGAACTGGAGGAATAACTCGTTAAATCCTACTAACTCTAGGAAAATTAGGGAGAAAAAAAAAGTGTTTTTAGAAGAAAACAATCCTTCAATGTGTCACCATTTGTTTAGAAGGCACTTTTGCTTATTTCAGAGGACCTAGGGTGGTTTCTGACGTAAAAGTTTCAGGTTTAAGACATGCAAGTGAAGAGGCTGGACAATCAATACACTTTCAGCAGATCACATGGCAGTTTCTTTTTGTTTTTAAACATTACCTAAGGAATCATTCAGAAAAGGCTCCGTTACATGACCCGTAACAGTGTCTAACCAAGCACATGATTTCTGGCAATATGCAGCTGGGGCAGGTACTGCCAAAAGGTCTCAGAAAGATCTTTCATATTTAAAACAAGGATCCAACTGGCTCTGCCACAAACTGACACAACATAAGCTATCATAATAAACGTACAAGAGCTAAGTAAATTTAAAGTTCCAGAGAGTCTTCATTCACACAATCCTAAGTGCATTAAATACTTTAGCATACTTTATAAGTATTTATACTTCACTAGTTTCTCATTGGGCCCAACAGCAACTTCCAATTTTATTAAAAAGCACAGAGAAAAAAAAATTGCATAATTAAGGTTGAGAGATAATTAAAGAAAAACTACTATGAAAACTATTTTGCTAAATCAAGAAAATCTGGTTTAATGCTACAGCATGTTGCAGCTGCATTATATCAATGCCCTAGTCACAGAAATAAAGGCATTTAAATAGATGAGATAGAAACATCAGTGAAATGTTTTGCCCTGAAAGAACAAAATGCAACCAGCTACTACACAGTGAATCCAAATTAGCTAAACTTTGGCAACAGAACAAGCCAGAAAAAATATTTTAATTCTTTTCTTGAACAAAAGAAAAAACAAAAAAACACCACAGCAGGGCAAGTCTAGATTCAAGCCATCAATATTTGATTAATACGCTGTTCAAACAGGACTTAGTGATTTACTAGTGCTTATCATTAAAACCATTCACCACCTACAACTGTCTAGGCTTACCAGGCCATAAATTGTTCTAATACTTTATAAAATCCTTTTTTAATATGAGGGAGAGCTACCCCGTAGAAAATAATCCAAAGAAACACAAAACCAAATCACATAATCAGATCCTCCTAATCTTCACTGAAACATGATTTTTAAGCTCCCTTCCAACCTAGATGATTCTATGATTCTATATCATTTGTCTGCACTACACACCCCTCTTACTCTAGGAAAACCACTACAAAAGAGTATACTGAAACTTACAACTTAGAAGTTCCTAAAATACCCAAGTCCTCAACTGCTATGATTTCTGACTATAGTTAGCTACAAATCACTTTCTGCGATACGTGGGGTTGGTATGAAGTAAGTGGGATGAGGCCTAAAACTTACCAGACTGGAGTAACTTTTAATATATTTCAATTGCACAAGATTAAGATGAGCCACAAGTAAAATTTAATAAATAATTCTTTGTTAACACACGTTAATGACTTCAACAGATAAACGGTGAGTCCGAGTTACAGGGGCCGATCAAGTTCTCAGTGTCACTGGCTAACATTCTGTAAAACACAGCACCAAGTGCCAGACCATATGCGGCAGTATCTTTTAAAAGAGCATCAAAAAACCAAAGGAACCTGTAGAGGACACCAAGTAGCTGACAGTTCCAAGAATTTTAAGGGCAAGTAATGGGAAACAGCTTCGTTTTCTCTTACAAATTTCCTCACTTTTGCTTAAGATCATCAGTTGAAAATGCCAGTTTGGTGCAACCTAAAGTGACAGTTGGTAACAACAAGAAATTTTAGCTGAAATGCTTGTGGCACAGTTAAAACTCAAAAAAAAACCCAAAAAAGCAAGCTGGCAGAATGCGTACAGTCAAATGTACATGTCTCTGTTCTTAATGTAACAGTTGTGAAAAGCAAAATGCTCCAGAGCTAGCAGATACAAGTTACTTTCTGCAGAGAAGTGGGAGGAAACAGGCAAAACAACACAAGGTCAGCTTCTGTCCCAATCCCTCCTATATCTGTTTACAAAGAGCAGCAGCCTTTCTGAAGCTGCTTTCTATTCAAGCTACATCGCAGTGCAGAAAGCTGGCACAGAAATATCAGGAGTCTCGTAAGACTCTTAGCTACTGGATATTTCACTAATGCTTTGCTCTTGGAAAAGCTAAAATAGCACAAAGATCAATTTCACTGGCACCTGCAAGTCATGAGCCAAGATTTAAAAACAGAGGGAGCTGTACTTAGCAAGTAGAGCCAATGTTCTGCTATAGACCAGAAAGCACTTTGCTATTTAGCTATTCAGAAATTGTTCCATTACTTTTAACTTGCAAATCTGATAAATTCAGCATACTCTTGCCTTTTTCATTTTTATAATTTTTACAGAGTTCATATGCATACACCTACACAGTGAAACTGCTCACAAGTGCATCAGTTCCAAGAAGCACGGTCCACACAAACATCCTGATGTAAGACTGTATACTTTTTTCTCATCATGAGCATCCACAAAACTACTTATGCTTTACACTCCTCCTCAGAACACAGAGGCAACAAGGCACAATGCAATTATTTCTCTCTCTACCATAGGTTCCTGCAAGAGCAACACTTCAGAAGGAACAAGAGGGGATGGAGACAAGAGAAAGAGATGCATGGGCAACCTAGCTTGAAGAATTCCCATGTTCTCATATTCAAGTATAGCAGTCCATAAGCTTACCTCAGGTGACTCCCAAGCAATTACCTCACAAATATACTACCATCTGGCTGAGAGTCACACAGGCAGATCTACCAAAAAGAGGCACAAAACTACTGTTATCCACATTAAAAGGCCACTTGACATATATATGTCAGGAACATTTCTCAAACGAGTCACTGAATTAGCATGAGTTTTAAAATCATCTAGTAGCAAAAATGTCCTTGTCTTGGCAGCGTCAACACAACTTATTACCTGAACAGTTTCTGCACAAAGAAAAAGTCTCTTTTTAATGTCAGCTACCATCACATGAATAAACTCAGGGATGGCCTGAAAACTGTGAAAATTATGAAGATGTGAAAACCTTAATAAGAATAACCTTAGCCATAAAGGTATAATAATGTAGTTAAAATGAAAAGTTCCAAGGAAGATGACATCTTTTGCTACAGCTCTTGAGTTCTAGAAGGCAAGCAGATGCTTTGATGAGATCAGAGTCCTGGGTTAGGTACTGTTTGAAAGGCAACTGTAAGCAAATTACTTCAGATAAATCATTAAAGAGCATGATGGGTCCTAACTCTATGAGTCACTCATCAAAAGAAATGTCATTTGCAGATTAAGAAGCTGTCTCCTCTCCAAGACTGTTACTACTCAAATGCAGGATTTGAAAGCTAAAAGGCTAACTTTCACACAAAAGCAGGTGCCATCACCTGCTCCCCACACCCTCCGGTTGATAGACGTGTCTTCATCTGGAAGGTTGTTCAGGGCAAAAGCTCACCAACACAAAGTTCATCATAGTCCCCAAATCAGTCAACACAACAACTGAAGTGAAAAATTTCAGATGTTTATTCTGATATCCAGTGTCTCAAGAACCATGCCAATGGAACCAATAGGCTTGTTTTGTTGACTGGATTCTTGTCCCACAGCCACATTTAGAAACCAAGATCATATTTCTTGGCCTTTAAAGGGCAACTCCAGAGAACTCTGAAGATGCCAAGCTGCCAACATAACATTCCAGGTCATCAGGCTAAAGGAGTGAAAAGTGATAACTTTAGTAGACCTTTTTTGAAAACAGCCCTGCAAGAGCTCAATACAGGAGTCCTTGGTTGGTCTTGAGGATGAAGACCTGTTTTTGGCAAGGCCAGCACAGATCCAAGAATCAACTCCTAGAGCTACCGTCTAAACAAGCTACTGTAACACTTAGTATTTTGGACAACCTCTCACTTTTGATGCATGATCCAAACAAAACCTCTGTTATTACAGTTAGGAATACATTCATCATGCAAATACTTTAGCACCTGAAGATTTGGTAAGCAGAAGGAAGAGAAGCAATCCACATGGTATTGGTTTCAGAAAGCTCTTTTGGCATGACAATCAAACCCTAGTCAAGAGCGGTAAGCACACAGCAGATTCTGCAGACCAACCAAACAACAAAAGCCTACTGAAAATAAGAACCTGTGCAATACCAGGTACACACTGACTAAGAAGCATTCAACATAAAGGTGCCAAAAGTTTGAGAGTACCCAAAATGGCAGTTACCTTTCTACCCATTCAATGAATACAGAGAAACCCAAATACAGTGGTAATGATGCCTTAAAATAAGGCATATACATTCATTGTGCAAGTAGAATTCCTTAATTTGGAAGCATTTCAAAACTTCTTTTTTAAAAGAGTCCTTTACCCTTTTTGTGCCTCTAAACCCAATGTGTCCATTGACACCCAGAACCTTGGTTTTCTCACATTAGGCTCCAATTCCATAAAGTTTTCTAGTACAATTGCTATACTGCACAGATACTTTTTGTCAAGTAATCAGTAATCTCAGAATTGAGAGAAAAATAGAAAAGCCCTAATCAATGTAAGAAAACAAAATTGCATTATTTGTGATCTCTCAAAATGCAATTTTTAATCAGTTTTTTAATTTAAGTTTTTTTTTAATCAGTTTCCATCTCACAACTTAATATTAAGTCACAATGAGCAGGTACTCTTTCACAAGCAACTTCACCTAAATAAAGATTTATTTATCACCAAAATAAAGAACTCTATTCACCATGTGCAACAACTCATTTTTTCATTCTCAGAAAGCCACTAATAACCTCTTATTAACTACACATTAGCACAGACTAGTGGTCATAATTCCCCACTGCAATTACATATAATAAATTTACTACACTCCAAAAATGATGTGCTTTTGAAACCAGAGATCTATTTCTTAAGGTTACTTCAAACAGCTTGTCATCTTTCTATATTCACATTATATTATCACAGCCCTCTAATTTGTTCATATTTTGATTTGTCTTTCTTCCTATAAAATGCTCAACAGTATTAAAATACTTTTCTACCAGTGGAGCAGAGTGGCACAACAGATACAAACGGGTTGTTTGTATCTGATGCCAAAACAGTTTTCCAAGTCAAGGTTGCGTTCAAATCAATGGAAACGGCAAAACAAAAACAGGCACTTCCTTGCCTACCACTTCTCATCACTTAAGTAGCCTCTGGAGGCATGCTGGGAACCTGACAATACAGAGAAATCATAAAATCAAGTACATACAGCATTTTATTAAAAATACAGCTGAAATAATGGATTTGGTTAAAAGGCAATACTAATTCTATCTCAAAAACTATTAACAGGCAGGAAGATTTAATCAGGGATCCTTTGCTAGTAAGATTACCAGTTAGTAAGCGTCAGTTACTGTGATAGCTTCCACTGCTTGCTCCTGAAGACTGAACTTAAACTGTAAGTGACATCCAGTGAAACCAACTGGTGACTTCATCACTAACATCCACTTCAAACTGTTATTCTTCTGGAAGTGTTATGAATTATTTCAGAGCTAAATAATTTGAAGTGAAGACTAAGAGTGTTGTATTTAATTTGAGAAACTAATTTTCTCTCCTTCTGCCAATTCTATAACTGACAAATCAGCTTTCATGTTCTCCATGAAGAAATTTTCATTATGCACACTTATAGAAAGCTGCCCTAAGCACAAAGGGTACAGCTTCTACTTAATAATAAAAACAAAAAGTGTATTTCATATATTCCTTAAAAATGTATGTTGTCTGGGAAACTGAGATCAATCTTGTCTAGCAGCAATCTGAGGGCATGGCTGGAAACTATTACCCATGTAACATCTCAAAGTGAATTTAATGCATCTATCAAGTACTGAGTCAACTCAATAAAACAAGCTTCTAGACAAAGTGTTATATTAAATAAGTCTCAGTTTCTCAGCCCACAGGTGATTAATAGTACAAATGTTAAATGAAATTCTAAATTTTAGCCATAGAATCATAATACAAAATTAAATCAGTATCTATGCTAGAACTAAATCAGTTCTGTACCACATAAGTTTTATTTAAAAAATACGTAAGCTACTTATGCTAGGACTACTCTACCTAGAATTCAAAAAGATTCAGCAACAGTTTTATTAATGTGAAAATACAGCTTCCATCCCTTGTCCACTATTAGAAAAATGAAGAAACAGAGTACTTCAGCTTGTTACTCAAGTGCAATTCATTAAAAGAAATTAGGCAGTCTTAAGTAAACTGGTTGCTATCATCTAATGCACATAGACTGCGTAGGACAGTTCTTACCTTTCAGAAGGTCAGCCAGCACAGAACTAACAGAAAATATTTTTAATAAGCATCCATTAATCCTTTCATTCCCGAAAAGGAAAAGACAGAATGTGAAAACAGAAGAACCAGTACAAGACGTCACCTCAGCCTCAACTTTTCTCTTGTGATGAGAAACAGATAATGCAGAAGTATTTCTATGATAAAAATCAAGTCTGAACAAGTTCCTAGAAAAAGTAATCGTTTGACCACTTTCAATGACATATGGAACAAAGAAAGAAGTACCCAAATGAAAGTATGTTATCTATTTGAATACACACTATTGGTTTCTATGTTACCTATATGAATAAACAGCAAAACATATGACACTGGCTTAGAAAGTTCTTGAAAAAACACATAGCCCTCAAATAATTTGTTGTACCAGATATGCAATATCCGCATTACGCTTGCCTTGGGGAACTTGTTCGGGTTTAGCTGTAGTCTGGTCTTGAGAACTGAATGCCCCCTAGTACTGGAGCACACTTCTGGTTAAGTATTTTCCAAAGGAATCCAGCTTGCGTACTCTGAGCACTGCACAATGCAAACCATGTAAGTGGGAACTACCAAGAGATTTGCTTCAAAAGCACAGTTCTATCTGACCTAAAAATGATGATGTGGAAACATCCCCTACCTTTTTTTTTTATTTCTATTTATAGATGAGTACACATTTCATCAAGATGGTCAGATGGATCAGTAAGACACATATGGATACTATCACTAGAACTTTCCCTTTCATCACCTCCCTACTTGTATGGGGGTGGGGGACATGTTTCCTCCTCCTCTCTAGTCCACTCCACCGCAGTTCATTCATAGAATGGATATGAAGAAAATGCTTTTAAGGTGCTAAAGAGTAGAGACTTGCTCTGACCAACACAGAAGGGTCTCAACAGGCAGAGGTCTGATAAAAACTGATTTGATCCAGTGAGTTAAGCATTGTAAATAGTATTCACTCCAAGCAAAAATAGGTTTCCAGTAATAAGAACTAATAGCGTCCTGTTTAACATAAAAGATATTTTGAATACTAATAAGGATCTGACAAAAATAGAGATATAAAAAGGAATCAGTAAAACTAAAAATTAAATGCTTCAGGAGAAAAAATTGGATTGTATAAACTTTGACATTTGAGACACCTTTTATTTTCAATAAACAACTAAAGTAAAAGCATTTTAAAGTTTTCATCTCCCTAACCTCTAACAGGACTTTTGAGATGCTAGTGCCACATTATGTTACTTTTCAGTGTGTGGCTACTTAAGAGTCTGATCAAAATTAAGAGTTCCACATTTGTTCCACGTTTGCCATTTGTAACACTTTCTTTTCCTTTAAGTTTTCCTTGGGAAATTTATTTTCCATTCTATTGATCACAGTGCAGGTATGACCATACTGACTCCAGTCGTAGAGCCAGCATGGTCAGAAAGTTTGGGTTCCTTTACAAGCCACTGCAAGGCATAACTGAGAAATCTTTCAATTAGGGAAGACTTAAAAAAAAACCCTACCACAATTAAAAACACATCCTGAACTACAAGTTTCTCCCCCTGTTAATATTGATGCAACATCAAATTCTCAGATTATGCTTTCAAAAATAACAATGCAGATTTTGTATTTCTTCATAAAACATGCTTCTAAACCAAGTCAGACTTGTCATTCTATACATGCTAGCAAATATACTTTTATACTTCTCTAGCATTGTGTTTATCAGAACTTTAAATAGGGAGTTCAGGTTCCCTTCAATATGAATTACAGAAACAAAAATCATATATTAATCTTTATTCAATTTGATATTATTAAAATCTTAGATTAATTTAATGACATTCTTGT
This sequence comes from Gallinago jamesoni, assembly GCA_025769975.1. Classification (NCBI taxonomy): domain Eukaryota; kingdom Metazoa; phylum Chordata; class Aves; order Charadriiformes; family Scolopacidae; genus Gallinago; species Gallinago jamesoni. Next base: position 129,416,424 of record JAOQGH010000001.1, read on the forward strand.
CATTATAGAAAATTAATATCTTATTTTAAAAAACATCTGTCATTCCAGTACACTTAGATCTATGTAACAACACAAACAGTGCTGTGGTACATTGTGTCACATTACCTCAGAAACATTTCGAAGTGTTTTACTAAAGCCTTTAGGTTTTTGTCAGGAAAGCACATCTTCCCCAGTATTTCTGGTAGCTTTACTGTAAATAGAAGAAATAATGTTTACACCTTTTCTTAAAAAGAACTTCTAATTACTTTTATCCACTATACAGAAAAGAAGAATATAAAAATTTCTTCTACCTGCAGACTCTACGTTTCTTTGCAAATTACCCAGTGATCTTTTCAAACCTTACTAAAAAGAAACATGCTGAGAAAGTGAATGCTGCTTGGTTTAATGATCTTTGATAGCATATCGGAAGTAATGCTTGCTTACTTTGCAGAAAGAGATAAGCAAGTTTATGAACAGCCTAAGAGTTTTAAATATATTCAAATGAAATCTTTGCCAAGAATAAAACTAAATGTGATAAACCAAACAGCAACTCACATCAATATGGTCACTGGGAAAAAACTAAAACACAAAACAAAACCAATCAAACAACCACCAAAAAAAAAAAAATCACCAAAGCAAAAAACCCGCACAGCCACACAAAACAAAGCAAGCCATTTTGATTCAGCACAGAGTTTTGCAACAGTTTACCAAACATCCGTAGCAAATGTTGAGATCCATAGATATATGAGGGAGGTGGTGGTTGATCACTTGGTGGATAATTCTCTGGCATCAGTTTCCAGGACAAAACCTAAACATAAGACATGAAAATGTTAGTTTTGAAATCTTTATTGGGGCATAAATAATTTCATCTCTGCAGAACTTCAAAATCAAAGATTAAATTAGTAATACAAACAAAACATAGCCCTACTTGGAGGTAAACGAAATCTTTAATCATTGAGTCTAGTACAGTAGCATAAAAATCTGTTACCTCATTCAATTCATTGTTTCTTCTACCTTCAAAGCCAGTAAAAACTGCACTGCCCTCTTTGCTAGGAGTCAAAGTTATAGGTGAAGATGATCCACTATGGACAGGGGTTTCTTCAAAAGGGAAGGAAAAACAAAATAAATCAGAAATAAATCTTATCTGTTTTATGGAACTATAAGCCATTAAACATAACTAAGGCCTGCCGCTATAACATTTAGTCTTAAACACTAGAATTCAATAACTGCTATTCTTAAGTAGGCTCACAGAAAAGCAGCTCCTTGAATTCTGTTGAGAACTACAGTACTAAAGTACTGAGAATATTGCTTTGTATTTCTCCCTTTGGTTTCAGAGATAAATATTTGCTACAAAAAGTAATGAATTCCCACTTCAATCATTCAGTTCACAATCCACATGACAAAAAAAAAAAAAGACGACGACTTAAAGATCTTATTTAGTGCAATAGTTTGAAGAGCAAAACGTACTTTTTTCCAGGTGCAAGAAGAGCTTTGGCATAGAAGCTGGGGTCTCAAGATGCCGCCGTTTAGGTTGTGGGGAAGCACTGCTTTCTGATAACCTGTCACAGTTAGAGCTATGGCGTGTAGAACGCCTCAGCGACTGCAGAATTTCAGGTTCAGCTTTTCGTCTTTTTGGGGTGGCTGGCTCCCCCGTTGTAGGCTGGCTGTCAGTTGATTGAGGCGTTGGTGGATTCAACAGAGGAGGACTTGGGGAAAGCTCCTCCTGATTTCTAGGAAATAAAGGCAGCTTTACAGAAGCTAAGACATCAAGGCTCCTTCCCCCAAAAGAAATCCTTCTAGTTTCACTGATCTTGTTAAATAGTTATTCAAATTAGACAGTCTCCTCCCAATAGCTATCAAAGTGACACTACAGTGACACTATTCTCTGGAAGCATAATTATTTTCCAATTTAAAGACTAATGAACACAAATTTACATTTCAACGTAAATTTCTTTCCCCTACAAAGTTGCAGCATAACTCTACACCAGTCAGTACAAAATCCTTTAGAAACCAGATAGAAATTCAGAACCTGAATTCAGGCAAGCAATTTACAGAAAAGTTCAACAGTTTATCAAGACAATTTATAAGTCAAATTCTGTGAGAAATCATCCTGCTCTGAACATATAACCACATTCTATTGCATCTTCCTCAGGAGATAAGCAGTATTAGACTCTGTAAATCCAACCTACCTGTTAGTATTTGTAGAGTTTTCTTTGATGGGAAGAAAAAATTTTGATGAAGTCACCTTCTTAAATTGAGCTTGTTCATAAGGATAGAGCAAAATTAATGGAAGTGTGAAGTCAAAGGTTATTCTTAGCCCATCCACCATCTCTTTACATAGCTCAACACTAGAGAAAAAAAAAGGATTAGGAATTTCAAAGTCACATCAAAAATTTTCAGTGTAGTTTTAGGAAATTCCCTTTTAATACAGATCATTAACCTCTTAATTATAATACACTGATTTAATCACTAAGTAATGATGAGTGATTAAAAGTATTTGCTGTTGGTAGCTTCAGACAAATACAGATTTTAAAAGTCAGTTTAATAAGGTCAAACAAAATAATACAATTATTCTGTTGTACTATTTACTGGATTAATAAAATCTACTTTACAGTAATCAAGCTAGATAGTTTTTCATGTAATCATTTTGTTTTTCCAAGTTTACTAGGCTCAAAAAAGAGGCACCTTCCAGAATAACTAAGTACTCAATAGAATGATTTTCTGTCTAAAAGGCATATGCAGAATTTGACCTATAGCTCCTACACTGCAATTAAGGCAGTGCTTAAGAGCTATCCAAGGAACCAACAAAACCAGATATATTTGCATTGGAGATCAGTTTCCAATGGCCTGCTACTGGTAACCAAAGCACTACATTTAGAGGCTACTAGGAATTTGCTCTGAGGTTTGCACAAAGGACCCACAGTGCTAGGTGGCCAGCACATGAGTTATTACAAGCAGAATCAAGAACACTGGATTCAGTCCATCTGCAGCACCTCTCACCTCTATGAAAGTATTCATCTCCCATGTCTCAAATACATATACATTTACGGTTACAGTAATTTGATTCTGCCACAATGACCCATTCCATACCTCCCATTACCATTCCATACCACCTGCTGAAACTACTGCCTTGTTTTATTTTTTTTAAAACACTACATAGAAACTGGGTCAAGGGGGCATCATGCACAAAATTCTATCACATCTGAGAAGGCCAGTAAAATTCTGTATTAAGAGCAATACGGGCAATACAATTAAGTTGTCAGCTGAATCTCTCCTACTTAATGGATTATACACATTTTCCTTATTAAAGCACCTTCTTTACTGAGGATTTCACTTAAATATAGACCTTTCAAAACCATAATATGCACACAACTTTCTGTTCATATTTTTGATGTTGCATCTAAATTCCTTTTTGGGAGATTATATTACATAGATACTCACATAGACCAAAATATTGCAAGGAATAGCATAATTATGCACCATATAAATAGAACATGCTAAAAGTCAAAATTTCTCTTTGATAGGATACAAGATTTCACCCCAGTGTAGACTTAGATAAAAAAAAAAGCAGTCTCATCTAATTTTGAGAATCTTTAACATCAGAGAAAAAAAAAAACTAAAAAAAAACTACATTGCAACTGCAGGGTTAACACACTGCATCTGTAACATGGTAGAAGAATATAAAGCTCAGCTGACAAAACAGTAACTAAGACACAATCAATTGTTGGTGTTTCTACACAAATTGCTTCCCTACATACATATCTATTATCCAAGATATATCAATTGAAATAAAAAATAAGAAAATCACCTGCACTTTGAGTTCTCTATAAGTGTTTGTATAAAATGTTTATCCCTTTATAAAATTTGAACCCGTTCAGTTTTATTTAAGCAGAGAATCCTCATATCCGATTCTCTTGCAGGGCTCAAAAAATTTTTCACATGGACAACAGCCACACATTCTTCGAAAACAGGTCACAATATTCACAGGAACTTACATCATAAAAAGGGATATTGATGTTTTTGCATAATGACTTTTCAGATTATAGGGACTCTCTCATTGATAAACAAATTGTCAGTGTTACAAAACTAGGAGGGGTGGCTGACACCCCAGAAGGCTGTGCTGCCATACACAGAGACCTGGACAGGCTGGAGAGTTGGGCAGAGAGAAACCTAATGAAATTTAACAAGGGCAAGTGAAAGGTGCTGCACCTGGGGAGAAATAACCCTAAGCACCAGTACAGGTTGGGGGCTGACCTGCTGGAGAACAGCTCTGAGGAGAAAGACCTGGGAGTCCTGGTGGACAACAGGATGACCATGAGCCAGCAATGTGCCCTTGTGGCCA
>JAOQGH010000001.1:129430711-129472997 GCA_025769975.1 Gallinago jamesoni
CTCCCCGGAGCCTTCTCTTCTCCAGGCTGAACAACCCCAGCTCTCTCAGCCTGTCCTCATAGGGGAGGTGCTCCATCAAAGACAAGACGAAAGTCAAAACAAGTTGTTCAGGTTGCCGCTAAATAGCTTCTAAAAAGTACTGCTGTTCAAGTTGGCTGTTAAGGATGTAGTGAAGGTCTTGTACATCTCGAGCACAAATAACAAAAGTGGATTTCCAGAAGCAACAGCAGAAAGATGCGCACGCATTGCTTATACTTGATAGCAAATTATGCACTAATTATAGGTTGGTCTAAATCATATTAAACTGTAGGATGTAGCTGTGTCTCTAAGAAAACAATAACGGTGCTTCTCACACACTAGGAAGTCATCAGCGAAAATACACGTATTTGCAAGACACATTGTCTCAGGGGTTCACTACCTATTTCATCAATGCTTTCTTTTTGTCTGGAGAAGAGGATACTACATGAGTGGACTCTATCAATGTGATTACATCTCAAATAAATAAGGCTGAAGGAATGCCAAAAGCACTGATCAAAGATACAATCTTCTGCCATATTTGAGATGTTGTGTTTAGTAAATAAACAGCTTTGCCTCCAAGACCAGTTCTATCAACAGCTTCTCCTGACATGAACAAACTGCATTATCCTCAATGCTGGCTAACTACTTGGATCAAAAAGAAGCAAGATATTTAGCAGAAGTCTGTTATATATGGATATATTTTTAATTGTTGAACTTGTAATATCTTAAAGACATACCCAGTCTGTGTGACAAGATGTAATATGCATAGCTGTGTTATTGAATCTTCCCTGATTTTCATTACTTTGCCTGGGATTGGTGTTAGAAGGGCAGGTATCTAGCTACCTGGGTCATCTTAGCTGGTCCAGTACTTAGCCCAGATACATTGAATGGGAAGACACATTGGTTGAAGATAGTAGAAGCAAGTGGTGCTTGTATGAACTCCACCATCCCCTGTGTTAACACTCGTCTTATAAATGCTGGTGAAACTTCAGCTCAGTTATACTTAAGCAATCAATATGTTTTTATCCATGCAATGAATTTTTCTTTAAAATTCCTCCTTCATTCTTTCAGGCTGTAAACGACAAGCAAAAATTTGTAAGCATTCTGAGGATATTTTGGCTTCAGGAGGCTTCCATTGCATTGCTCAGATTGAAATCCCCTAAGATTGTGGAACTTTCTTTCTAAACCTCTGTTTAAGTCATCACCTGCACAGATTCTCATGTATGTTTTGTTTGTTAGAAAACAAAATGGTTTGGTTTGAAGTTGATCAGGGGAAGAAAATATATTATTTTTGACAGCGTGACATTCTTTCTTTTCGCCCACTCACTTTTTCACAAGTAATTATAACCACTAGTTTTAGTATTAGCATCATGGAAATTTTCCCATTAATATTACAGGACACTCAGAGGAAGCAGAGGACATGTACAGTGAGCGGAGGAGGCACAGCTCACAAGAAATAGACCCTTTGAGAATATTTCACTGCATAAAAATCTTGCTGGATTGTGATGCACAGAGAAAATAATGTCTGTATATTTAATGAAGTAATAGCACAGTTGTCCTCTCCCTGAAGTTAATAAAAATTAACTTGAACCCCAACATAATGCTGTCCTTGATTCTTTGAGGTAATCCTCAAAAAGCTCAAATGTTAAATGTTTAACAGGGGAACACCCTTCTCCAGTATCTCTAAACTACACAAACTAATTGCTTAATTTTATTAAGTAAAACCTTTCAAATCTCCTAAAGTTAATCCCCAGTGCTTATACTCATTTCAGCTGTTTACATTGGCTTCATAAACCTTCAACCTAAGCAGAGAAAAAGAAGTAAGAATTCTTCCCATGAAACAGCTCCAGAGGGAAATCCAGATATCGCTTAAATGAAGCGTACTTCCTGATTCAACATAATTAAATTGTAAGATCTGAAAAACAAAAACAAAAATAAAATCCCCACCCTAATTTACTGTAAAGCTACAGACGTCTCCAGAAAAAAAAAAAAAAAAAAGGCGTTTCTTCCATATACTACAGATGGGGGGATTATCATTACCTGTGAAGTCCATTCCTGCTGATGTTCTGTTCTTGTTTGGGTAACTGCTTCAGACTGAGAAGTTTCAGCCAAAGGAATCGTCACTTCTGTGGACAAATCTAACATTTGTTCTGCTCAAGGGAAAAGAAAAAAAAATCTTTGCTGGTTCTAAGGCCTTTAAAGATTTCAGCAGGATGGTGGCCTTAGTGTCGCAAGTGTACCGTCTGCCATCCCTGTGAAGGTAAAACCAAATTCTTGCAATGGGGCTATTAAGTAAATAAAACAAGTGAAGGGCTGCTCTCTGGCCAAGTGCCAAGACCTGGCCACATCTACCTTACCAAGCAATTGCTTCCCTTCCATGGACCTAAGACACAAATATTAGTCTATTTGTGCTTTTTTTGTATGGGCTGTTTCTTTTAAGTTCCTCCAGAAAAAAAAGAAAAAAAAAGAAAAAAAGAAAAAGAGAAAAAGAAAAAGAAAAAAAGCTTATTGGAGTTATGTTTTCATAGCATGAAGCTGGGAACACATACGCTGTGCCCTAGGGAGTCTGGGGGTGGTGAAAAATAATGCTGGGCCCAGGAAGGGGAAAGGAAGGAAGTTGGTGTGGTGTTTTCCTGGTGCATGCTCCCTGATGGAATGGGCAGCCCATGCACCACCTCCTCATCTGGACACTGTCTGGGACAGCGCTAGATGACAAGAGCCAAACCTTTTCCAGGACACATGCTTGCAGTTAAGCCTAATGGGCAATTAGCAGTCCAGTGCTTAAGGTCATTTCCAGGCCCTGTTTTTTCTAGCACTGTAGACATAGCTTTAGAGTCCTTTGGGCAAAAAACATTACACTGCATGTGATCAGTAGAGATGTCTTTAATTTTAGAAGATCTCAGGCCAGGGTTCCCTAAAGCAGCTTCAGAAGTTTCTGCTGCTGGCTGTTTTCTCCCTCACCACCATCAGCTGTCCTGGCACAGCTGTGTGTGCAGCAAGGAAACTGATCTGAGGATGGGTTGAAACCTTACAGTTGCAGCAAAATTGAGCTAAAGCTTGGGCTGAAATATAAACAGTACATAGTAACAAATATTCTTTAAAAAAAAATAAAGACTTAAATAACTCCAGGTGGACATCCCAATTACAGTTGACTTCAGTAATGGTCTTGTAAAATGATAATAATACTTCAAGTTAGCAGGGAGCTAAAGCTAAAGCTTTAACACCTTTCTGGATTAAATGGACCATGAAGCAATTGTGGAGTGTGAAACGGTACTGGCATCAAGGCATGAAGCCTGCAGGCATCCAAGTAGCAGGTTGTACAATCCTTTGGCCTTCAGTTGTATTTGCAGTTTTATCTTCAGATATGCCCTTTGGTGGCCCAAGACTCTTAGGAGACTGAACACGCTTACTCTGAGAGAAGCTTGATCACAGTAGTAGAGTGGGGCCAATGAAGCTGCAGAAGTATTTGAGGAAGAAAGAAAAAAGGTTTCAATACTCATGATCACAAGTAATTCCGTAGGTGTTCATTGAGGCTTTATAAATGCTCAACCCCAGCTGCCATAGAATAAATATAAAGAAAATATACAAAATTTTGCTGTTTTCCTACAGAGTCTGTCATTATTTTATGTTGCTATAGAGGTCAAAAGACTTCAGGGGAAGAAGTAGAAATAAGGTATAAGGTATCATCAGAAATACTGATACCACATATCATGGAAATGAATTGTCTGTGGTAGAAAACACACGCTGGGCATGAGGGTTGTGCATACTTTTCTTGGGAAAGAAATGGCTCTCTTGGAATGCAAGCCTCCCTTATTCCTGGCCTTCGCACTGCGGCGTCGTAAATAATGCAGAAAGCTGCTGCCCCGGGGTCAGGAGCTTGGAAAGGAAAAAGAAAATAGAGACCCTATGGCTACCGTGGTGTCCAGAGAACTGCTGAGCGAGGCAGGGCGTAAGAGGACACGTGCTCTTCCAGTGGCAAGGGAGCAACTCGCATCGCTGCAGGAGACGTTGGTGGATGATGGTTGTGAGGCTGAGCAGAAGCAGCCTTTGCCAAAGGGAGCAGAGGGCACCCCATGCCCCCAAACTGGGGGCAGAAGCAGCCATTTTCTGGATAACGTGGGGCACACGTGCCATGGCTGTTGGAGCAGGTTGCTCAGGGTGTGAGGAGCACAGCCTTAGAAGTCAGCCTTTTCCATTCTGCATTGCCCACAGCACAGAAGAGTGGTTTCTTGGTTTCCTCTTTGTAGAGCCACTCTCTGGGTATTGGTGCTTGCGGCGAGGCAGTCCCTTGATGTGGGCTGCAGAAAAGTCCCCAAGTTTAGGCAGCTGCAGAAACTGAGGTCAAATCCTTACCTCTTGAAGGGGACATCGAGATGCCCACATGGCTCTTGTTTTCCTCTTTAATATGAGCTCTGTAACTCTGCTTTTCTCCACCCCCATTTCTTATTTTAACATTTTTGACTCTTTGCTGTCTTTCGTTGTATCATTTTTTGTCCCCCACAACCATTTAGTTTTCATCAAGTCTTTTTCCCACCCATCTCCCATTTTTGTGGGGAGGGGAGAGATGACATTTTGTTTTATAAAGAAATGCATTGATAGCTCTCCCTCGCATGGAAGATCAGTGACAAAATTTGCATCTGCTTTTTCACCTAAGCCTCTTTTTCATTCCCATTCGGCTTTTCAAATAAGAAGCTTGAGAGCATCTCCCTGAGCTTTTCTGGTAGTGCTCAGGAAAGACTTGTGACAAAAAAAATTCCATGTAAGTGATTTCCACCTTGCCTGTGCCACAGGTTCTGGTCTCCCCTTTTAGCCTTCAGCTCCCCACACCTCCCACTCGTTTAGTTGACATTCAGGTTCCCATTAGCATTCTTTGGATGTAGGGGGTTTTACATGACTCAGAAAGGGAAGGGTGAGCAAATGCACGCAGTCAAGAGTTTTCCTCATGTAGCTGCAAGAGTATAAATTGACAGTTCATTACAGTAAATGGTGGTTGGTACAAAAATTTGACCCTGTGCATTTGTTCAAAGAGTCAGAAAAGTTGATGTGAAATACAGGTAAGAAAATTGCACCTTCTCCTCTTGAATTATGAAATTATCTTTACAAAGAAAGGCATGTCCTCATGCTGCCAAACATACTGCATACCTTCAGTTGATATGCTGATGCACAATAGTCTTTCTTTTCATATGCCCATTCTTCTGCTAATCTCTGTTTTTCATGGTCATTTTATTCCAAAATATAAAGAAGGGGAGAGACTTTAAAAAGAAATACCTAAGATAACAAGGTACAATATGGGTCTTTTATTCTGTAAGGTCACTAAGTCAACACCTTCTGTTCCTCCTTTTGCTTCTGTACTTGTACGTTGAATAAGTCAGACAAAGAAAAGTTTCAGAAGTCAAGGTACAGAGTGTCACTGAAGTATGATTTAGCATTCTTGAAAGGGTTTGCTGTCTCTAGTACAACAGGATCTGGACTACGCAATTTGTGGAACATCAGTGCGAAAAAGTTACCAAGGTAACCTTTGGAAGACACAAATAATAGTGCCTTCTATAATGAAGATGTATTTCCATGGAACATTCTTGACAGTTTTTCATCAGACATGACAAGAGTACTTCTGAATTATTTCTAAATGAACTGACATGGCAAAATCCATATAGAGGAAATTGTTTCTTAACTTAATCTACTTTTATTATTTTCATTAAAGAAATAATGGTGGAGGTAAAGGCTGATTTTAAAGTTTTAAATTCATATTTTCACATGTTTATAGTTTTTTCAGTAATTTGACATTTTTTGTGCTTTATTTGACCTATATGCTTCTAAGTCACTTTTTTTTTTAATCATTCACAAAAGTCTTTTGGGCATCTCCTGCGTTATTTAGACCCTGAACATAAATTTCTGTAGTTAAAACGTTTTGGGGTTGTGTATTTTCTTTTCTCGCTTGCTTGGATAACCCCAAAATAACTTCAGCTTGAAACTTGGCGTGTAGTTACTTTGGAACAGAATGTCATTTTTCAGAACGCTCAGCAGGAAACTTCTCTCTGAAATGGTGAAGCCCTCCATGTTCTTCCCTGTGCAATGTGCATTTGCAAAGGAGTCCTTTAGTTTGGAGTGGCAGCCCTGGCTTCATGGGAAATAACCATGAATGGTCTTTGCTACCCTCAGAGTGAGGATCTGAGTAATGGCTTTTGGAAAAATAAGTGTAGGACGGGGTGGAGTTCTGGGAGCAGTTATGTGTCTTCCCACATTTTCTTCCTCTTTTCCCAAGCTGAGGCAAATTAATGTGGACAGACAATATCCCTGGATACAATTATAAAGTGAAGGATATTTGGCATGAGGTAGGGGTCAGAGGTGGGCTTATGAGTTGAGGATTAAGAGTAGTGAGCCACAGATCGTGTGGGAAAGAATTTGTGGAGTCAAATCAATCTCTGTGAATTATGCCTTTGCAGTGTGAACCCCCACCCTCTCAGTCCTCCTTTTGCTTCCAGGCTCTGAGCAGCTTGGAAACTGGTTCAGAAATACAGTGTACATGTTCCCCATCTCTTCTGCCCACTCAGTCCATCCTAATTAAGTCATAAGGAAGGAAAATGGGAGTAGAAAAATAAGGCTTATGTTTTCCCCACTCTCTCATTGCCAGAGACTTGATCCCATTTCTTAGAACACCACCCAACATTCAATTCATTAAGTAGTCCACAATGAGCTTCTCTTAATATTGTTTCAGTGTGTGTAACTACTAGTGTGAAAAAAAGGCCAAGTAATGAAGAATGACTGTACAGGCTGGTGGCTGGGTCCTTCCTCCAGGGGGTTGGAGCTGGATCTACCCCTGCTCCAGTCAGTGTTTAATCACTCACAGAGACACAAAAGTGTCAAGAGGAAAACCTGTCATTCTAGCCTAGTTTAGCAGCTGGTGACCCCAGCAGTTCTTCAAATACAGGAAGGTGGGTTCAGATTTTGAAGGCAGAGAAACTACCACAGCCCTGGTCTACCCCGTCTTAAGTAAGTTCTCCTCAGTGAACTGGGAGTAAGAACTTTCTTCCTCTGATAATTCTGTGATTCCCCTCCCCCCCATCAAACTCATCTAATAACCTAATATTTAAATTAATTTCAGTACAAACAAAGTTAATTTCCCAGTTAATGGGATTTTTTTTCTTTCTTTTCTTTTGTTCAGTTTTAGATACAAGCTTTATTATTAAAAATCTAATAATATAAATGTTCCCACTGTGTTTTATTAGTAAAATCCAGGGGATTGTATATGCTAAATAAAAGCAATTACTTCCTCTTGTCTATTACTCAGGCTGCTATCACTGGCACATAGAGAATTAAAAGTGTATTTTCATATTCTTTCAAGCCTTGAGTAACTCCTTTCGCAACATATTTATTTCATGCTAAATGAGCATGTCTTTGTTCTTTCTTGTTTCTTCTGCCCTCTAGTATTAGTCAGTGTGCCCTGGGCTAACCAGCCTTTTGCAGGGAAGAATGGTTCAGGTAAAGAATGCAGAGTGCAATTTCTTTATTTTACCTCTTGCAAATACAACTAAACAGAGGTAACGCACCCTGAAAAGAGAAAGCAGGAAAGCTTTTCAGGTGGTGGGCTTGCCTGCAGTCTTTGATTGTTTTGCTGGAGGCTGAAAATTCAGCAGACCACAAAATTAGCCCATGTTTGAAATTCCCTGATTTTTTCAAAATTAAGCACAAGCTAAATTCAGTTCCTATTCAGCAAAGAGTATTAACACGTACTGAAACATTAGTCTATCTGCTTCAGTGTCCGGCTTAAACTGTGCCTAAATCTTTAATGTTAAGACAAACTCATCTTTTAGAAAAAGAAAGTTTCTTAGCTGTCCTTCTTGTAATTATGTCTGTGTGCATAATTTGGACAAATTTAGGGACAAGCTGGAAGATGGGAAATGCATATGTCCTTGTTAATCCAGATTTACAGGAATACTTATGGGTCCATTTAAAGGACTAGTTAGACTAAAGACAGCAATTCTTGGCTACAGGACAAGACAAAATACAGAGGGGAAAAATGTACCTTTGCCTAATAAGGAGAAAGAGAAAGCACTGAATGATTTTCCTGTGAAGCCTGATGTTATTACCTGTCTTTTTAATAATGATTAGATCTTGAGAGAGGAAAATGAGGAACACTTATTAAACTTGTATTGATCTAGATCCCCTTGTTCTTGCATGTGAACAGGCCAGTATAAACTGACAATCAATCAGACCTGTGATGTTTTGAGGCAACAGCACTTTAAATCATGCTTTTATCTGCAAGCAATGCTTTTTCATTTGACTTCAAAATGCTGCAGATACCTAAATGCCCAAGTCAGCAAAGTAGGTTGCCATCATCTGCTTGAAAAATAAGTGAGCTGATAAGATACAGTAAAAGTACTCAAGAAGTGACTGCCCGGAGCTGTACTACTGACTGATAGATGGTAACAATGAAATGCTTAATTCATCTTCAGCAAAATCAAGATCTTTTCCAACTTGTTCTTTTCCATAAGCCCCTGGCTCAGAGCTCCTTACACCATCCCCCAGGGGATGCCCTTTCTGACTAGGAAACAACCAGATGCAGTGCCATGTTTTGCTGGCAGCATGCATCCGCTGACAGCATGCAGCATGGCTGCTGTAGAAATAAAGGGGCCTGGCATTTAAGGGAGGCCAAAACAAAAGCTGAGGAAAATAATGGTGGCCCTGGGACCACCAGTGTGTCAACACTGAAGGCAGCTGCTTTATCACATCCAAATTTGGAGGTGAACATCAACCCTGAATACTATATGGTTTCTCCAGGGAGCGCCTGGGGCTCTTCAGGGTGGGAGAACAGAAATAAGGATGATGCTCAGACTGTAAGGGACAGGGTAGTGACAATGATGTGGAAGGCTCTTGGTATTCTGCTGCTTTCAGCCACAGGCATCTCAAGATGCCTGGGGTCAGAACAAACAGCCATACTAGCAGGCAAAGAAGACAGGTCTTTTGCTCATTTTTGTCTACTTGGGGTTTTTTTTGTTTGTTTGTTTGTGATTAGAGTAAAAGAAGTCACCAGGAATTAAAGGACTAGTTAATATCCTGATTAAGTCAATCACAAGAAGTTTGCCCCTTCAACAACACTATATTTTATAGATGCCTTACTAATTAAGGGGAGAATGGAGAAATACAGTGTAAAGTCAGTAGCAGCTTTGCGGCCAGGATGAAAGTTGTCAAAAAAAGTGGACCCAAGTCGGGAAAATGTGAAAATCTGCTTTGATGATCTTCTTGACAGCCTTCTAGAAGAAAGGAATGTATGAGATACCTTGCAGCCAACTATCAAGTGTATAAGGTGTGTTATGCTAATTTTCCTTGCATGTGCCAGTTAAGAATGACTAAAGGGGGCCAGCAAGCCAGAGGCTTTTGAGTGCCCAAAAGACTAGAGGTCCTAACCCCTGGTCAGGGTCTGCTTAGCCAAGCCCAGAAGCCCAGGGAGGCTGCAGGATTCTTCATCAAGCATCAATCAAGGGCTGCCTTGGGAGTTTGTGACAAAACCTGCAAATCCAGGAGAGCAGGTGTTGGATGGAATCTCCTTGGTGGGCAGTGGGGACTGAGATGAGTCTTGGGGGTTTTCTCAGATTGCGAGTGACATAGGAGGAGAGGTGCAAAAGGCTGAATAATCTATGAAATAGATTGTTTCTAGCAGCCTAGAAGATTGTGCTTTCCAGTACTGACTTTGGAAAGACAGGATGTTGGGATTATAGGGATGCTAGCTGGAGTAAGTGGCCTGTTCCCATCCCCATATTAATATGGTATTTGGCATCCAGAGGATGACATTTTGCACTTAGATTCCTGTGTAAACTAAATCACTTTACATGACACTGTTGTTTTTATATTTCTACTTAATTTATTTATTGAAGTCAGTTGTTTATATCAGACTACTCATACAATGTCCAAACTTCTTTGGATCATGTATACTAAACTGTTAAGCAGAATAGCCTTGGCTACTGAAAGTGGCATAGATTTATACCTCGTACATTTCTGGGAATACCAAGGACTAGAAAAAGTTTCTGAGAATTTTTTAAAGTACCTTTTGAAAAGAAGATACGTGAAAACTGACTTACACTTTTAGAGCATAATATAGACAGATAATCATACATAAGAAACATATGGTCTATACATAAAGCATGAACTTCAAAATGAAGGCTGAAGACCATTTAGCTGATTGAATTTCAGAAAAACTAACAGATGAGAAAAGACATAGTTATTCAAAGCAGAAATGAGCACAATGAGGACAAATACTATTGGACTCTGATTATATTTCGGTGAATAAACAAATGCTGTCCTTACTCCACAGTGACATAACATGTCATTCCAATGCTAAACGCAGTCCAAGGTAAGGAAAGCACTTCATTCACTTGTTTTATGGTCATCTCATGCATTTTGATGATACATTGAAGTGAAATCTAAGTGTGGATAAGAAAAAGAAAAAAAAAAACCCACAGCCTATTTACAATTTAAAAGAGACTGTGGTTTGCTATAGCTTACTTTCAAGGAGGCGCCGAAGCCCATTCATCTCCTAACAGGCAAGCTGAGGGTATTTCAGTCTCAGCAGCCTGATGGGGATGCTGTCACTGACTGTGGGCACTTGTGGCTCTGCCCAGCGTTCCCAGCAAGAGGCCACCACCAAACCCGCTGGCCCTTGTGCCAGGAAACAGGTCCTGATGGACCACCATGGCTTTACCAGTCTTTTCCGGGACTTCTCTGCAGCGTTGTTGTTTATTTTTTCTTGTATAGTAGTTAGATTTCCTCATTACAGGAAAGTTCTGTGTGCACTGTTAACATGGATGCAGTAGCGTGTTTGAAAATGTCTTCACTCCAGGTTGGCACTGTTTTGCCATAGCCTGGGTGCTGTGAGTTAAGGGATGTTCTGCCCTAAGCTGGGTTCGTACAGATGATTTCATGGCAAATGCACAGCACTAAACTGATTGCCTGCTTACATTTTATTTGTTCAATATTTACTGCCAACAGCTTACAGCCTCTCTGGAGACAGATGATTACATTTTCCACCCTATTATGAAAATAATTCTTCTCTCTTCTTCAGGGTGCCTTTTCTGCCTAAGGAAATTTAAATATCTGATTTTTTGCGAGACTTGCTCTGGTTAAGTCACTGCCATATATCTCCTTTTGTAGTGGTCTCAAATGAGTTTGGCAAGACAATAAAACTTTCTGTAACCCACAATAATAACAACCTTAATTAACAACCCCAAAAATACAGTTTCCAAAATATTTGCCCTCCACCCAGCATGGTTCTGTGTTGCTTCAGATGTCATTTAAGCATGGCTGTAATATTCCCAACAACTCTGATTGTCTCTTTGCTGATGATGTTATTATAAACAGGACCGCATTCTTCAAATGGATGACTTCTGGTGTAAATGGTTTGCAAAGGTGGCCTTGACTTTTGTGGAGGCACATGCAAACGTTCTTCCTGAAATTTAGCTGCTTCTAGTAAAGAGCCGAGTAACAGAATGAACAGTGTTTTATCTTTTAACAACAGGAAAACAGTCTTCTAGGATGTGGCCTTTTCATATTTTCAGGCAAGAAGTGCACCCCTGGTATTGCTGAGAACCTCTGGACCTCTTGGTACATGAACCTCTTGAGAAACCTTGCTGCAGAGATTGCGCAAACGAGTTACAGCACCAGTGTTTGGATTCCACCACACAAAAAAACTTCATCTTAATAGTTCCAGCTGAGGGCAGAAAGATATCCTTCCAGCCCGGAATGATTTCTTGGCTATAAACTAAGCACTGCCAGGTTTATGGCCAAACTGAAATGTGTGAGCTGTGGATTAATGCCCCTTTTTGTGCAACTTCTCAGCTAATTACTTAGTTTTGAGCACATGAGGAGTTCCCCTGCCCACATGGGTGTTTTCGGAGGGGACTTCAGCTGCATGACTGTGTTTGTAAGATCAAAACCTTGTATAAAACAGCTTGTTTTATTAGGTGCTTAGGCTGTGGTTTGACAAGGTGAATTAGGGTGTCTCATACCATATCTGACAGGCGCGGATTGCCAAGTGCTAGACAAACTCACTCTGCTGGTTCATACTGGTTCAAAAAATGTAAGTAGGAGGTATGTCTTGTCCTGGAGACTTGCGTAGTCTGTCTGAATTGTTATTATATAAGGTATATGTAAGGTATTACATAAAGGATTATAACACCTTCTTTTGGCTGAGGTATTGTTTGTCCTCCTCCTGCTGGCACAAAACCGACATACATGACATATTTTGCACTCTGATTCAGCATACTGCAGAGGTGTTCACATCTGGTATCATCAAATTTGTGCTGCCAGGTGGCCCAATAGCACAGCTTCTGTATCCATTACCATGACTTATGTCATTTTTACAGGACAACCTAACCCCAAAATCAGCAAAACTCCTTCTGAAGTCAGGGGGCTTTGGGTCAGGTCAGTCTTTAATTTGCTTTGCTCCCCCCCAAGTTGAAACAGACTGGGTAACTTCATTGGTTTTAAAAGAATGCTTCATTTCTTAAGAGAACAACCATGACTTACTCTCACGCAGTAAAACATCATAAAAGTGACTTTTGCGCAAATAAGGAGCAGTACATTAGCTTTTAAGAAAAAGCATTTTATATTTAACAGGGCCACATCTTAACTAATTTTAAAACTGATGTATTTGTGGTATTTTTTTGAAAGAAATGTTTGTTGGAGCTATTGGTTTGTTCGTGTATTATTAGCCCTGGGAAGGAGAGGGGAGGAACGTGTGATGTGATGTGATACCTGTCATGAGATCAGCCTCTGGCTGGAAGATGACCTCAGCCTAGGGCAGATAGCTGAGACATCTAACAGTGGTATCTGCTTAAGCTACAAAAATTAGAGGTTGTTTGGGATTTCTGAGGTTTCAAAGGTGGGAGTGTTTTGGTCTGGTTTTAGTTTTCGCCTGGCTTAATTACAGTGCTCTGTTATCACATTCTGCTGCTGGTTTCTTTTTCCTAGTAGCACATCTGAATGCCCTCCTAATACCCACCGTAAGGCTTGTGACTGAAGGAGAAAACTAAAAGCCACTCACAAAGCTGTGTCTCAGACCTTTTCAGACCTGGAGCTTGATTCCTGAGATATATTTCTCTCTGTTATCTTTCAAAAGGTGTGCACCTGCCAGGCTGAGTGGGCCCAGCCTTATCAAGATGGTCATGGAGGCCAGGAGGTTTTGCATCACAGGTGAAACCACATTACCTCATCTTTCCAGATAATCATTCACCTGCTTGCCCACGTGCTTCTGGCTACAGACTCACCGCATGAGACATGCTGAAGTCTCAAAAAGGCTGCAGGTTGCTGTGGGAATAGTTAACATCAAAAAAACTGACAGCAGCTGTCTGCAGTGTTTCACACGGGTTCAGCAGGCTTGGCTTCTCTGGGACTTGATGCAGCCCCAGCGTTCCACATCAGTAGATTGTGAGATTACAGAGGGGATTTGTTGTTGTTTTGGTTGTTGGTTGTTTTTTTTTTTCCTGTCCTATCTCTGCTCCTGTAATGAGGCCTCAGTATATACTGGGAATCCTATGTGTAGAGCATACAGCAGCAACTAAGCAGGAACCGTCATTGCTCTGTAACGACAGCAGGCTGAGGGGAGACCTTATTGCTCTCTACAACTACCTGAAAGGAGTTTGTGGCAAGGTGGGGGTTGGTCTCGTCTCACAAAAAACAAGTGATAGAACAAGAGGAAGTGGCATCAAATTGCTCCAGGGAAGGTTTAGGATGGATATCAGGAAAAATTTCTTCACTGAAAGGGCTTTTAAGCATTGGAACAAGCTGCCCAGGGAAGTGGTGCAGTTGCTATCCCTGGAGGTATTTAAAAGGCAGGTAGATCTGGTGCTGAGGGACGTGGTTTAGTGGTAACTTGGCAGTGCTAGGTTAACAGTTGGACTTGGTTATCTTAGAGGTCTCTCCCAACCAAAATGATTTCTATGATTCTACGTCAGGCAAGTTAACTTGAAGATTTTTTTTTTCTCTGAGTACAGTCTGTGCTAAAACAGCACAGAACTGCTCAGAGTTTAGCATTTGCTCAAGCCTATCTTAGGCAGTAGTTTTATTACACTGTGCACGCCGAACATGCATTTTTGTGGGGACCGGTAGTGTGTGGGAGCAGGACTCGAGAGCAGCAATAACATTGCCCATTTCTCTTGGGGAGAGAGGCCACAGCTCATTGACTTTCAGCCACGTGAAACAAAAAGGCCTGCTCTCGGAGGAAGGGGAATTACAGCTTGCCTAACAGAAGTTACAACGATTGAGCAAAAGCAGCGGGTTCGAACAAGAGTTTCTAGTTTCATTTCTTGAGCACGGGAGCCAGAAACCTGAGGGCTGGAAAGTGAAAGAAGAAAAATTAAACAGGCTTAGGTAGTGTTACAGGCATATGGGATACGCTCTAAAAATGGGATTATCGAATGCTGACAGAACCAAGTAACAAAAAAATTGACTGTAAAATTGAGTATCATTTGCTTCATCTGTCCTCCTTACTCCCACGGAGTATCGCCTTACATTTGAGATTTCTGTGGGGCCAAGAGTATTTCCACCTTTTGTTGGCTGATTAGAGCCATGGGTGCCTTAAAGAAGAATTTATTTATTTATTTATGGAAAAAACAACGTCCTGTTTTTAACTGGGTTCCAAGCTGCTGAGTTAGGAGCGTCAGCGGGTGAGAAGGAAAAGAGAACAGCAGCAGAAGCGGGAAAGGGTCCCCTAGTTTGAGTTTGTAGAGGGACTCTGGAGCAGAGCAGAGGTGGGTGGCAGAGATGCCGGGATGGGGACCTGGGGGGAGCATGAGGACCAACGGAGAGTGAGAAGAACACTCATGGCACTCAAAGATGTGGTGAGGAAAGAGCAGGTGGGAGGACATGCAGAGCCTCAGTCGAGGGGAATGTGCTGCTATAGGGAGGGAGGATGCTGCTATAGGGAGAAGGGGTGTGGAGGGGCTGTGGTGTACAACGTGAGGAGACAGTTGTTGGAAACTGGGTGCACGGTGATGGCCCCCATCCATCAGGCAAAGGGAAGAAGGTTCACAGGTGTGTTTCTAATCTGACTCACAATTAAAAGAAGTTTTAGAAACTAAGGCAAGGATAAACAACAGAGGAGGAAAGAAACAAACAGTATAGGGACTATGTATAAAGAATAGAAAGCTTAGAAGAAATTTTAGAAGAGGCATGCTTCAGATTTAATAAATAATCCTGCACTGTAGGCCTGTTTTCAGAAGGAGCAAACAGTGTCCTTGAAAGGTGCCTTTTCAAATGATGTCTCTTCCTTATCAGTAAGAAACCTAGGGCTGGGTCTAGTAACCGCCTCCAACTTTCTCTAAAAATGCTTTGGTTAATCAGAAAAAAAAGAAAAAAAAAAGATTGTTTTTTAAGAAGAACAAAGAGTCAGCTCAAACAGACTGAGAGTGCTTTCTCTTTTAATCTTTTGATTTGCTTAAGGAGCTCAAAAATGAGCCTGACGCTCAGCCAGAGAGGTTGCAGGTATTTTGCAAGCTACAAAAGTTCACCCCCTCCCCAGGGCATGCTAAAACGTGTCTCTTTGCACGGGGCAGAGCAGGAGCTCGCACAGAGTTACTGACCGGCGCTGCACCCTACCTCCCTGACAGGGCTTGGAAGTGTGCCTTGGCTAAGGGTTCCTTCAGCACATCCCACAGAGAATGACAAAGGAGCTCCTTGCCCACAGGCTGCTGCCAAAGCTGGTCCCCAAGGACTGCTCTGAACTACCCCTTGCTTTGCAGCAGGGACCTGTATGCCAACAACAGGCCTATTTCAGCGATGCACGAACCAACCACCACCTCTTGCTGTCAGCAGGCACACCTCTGGTGCTGGCAGGAGGCCAGGCGAGCGCCGTATAGGGCCAGCTTCGCTGACTCACATTAGCCATACATCCTCCTCGCACGGGTGAAATCCTCAGCTGACCTGTGAACGACACAAAGGAGGATGGATCCAGCCCTCATGCTTTAACTCGGAACTCCTCAGCCCGGTTTTTGTGGTGTTAAGCTTTGACAGATCAGTTATTGCTGAGCTGCAGGATGGGTGTATATGCTTAAAATCAAACAGCAGAGCCTCCACGTTTGTAAGTTTTCAGCTTGAAAGCAAAATGAATACCTAAATGTAATGGGAAGAAAAAAATACTAGCATTAACAAGATATCAAATTAACAATATATCAAATTAACCATTTCAATATATTGTCCATTGGTAGCCAGGACTCATTACAGTATTGCTGTTCACACTGGAAACACAAACATGAGCTGGATGCAAGCATGCAGGCAGTTAATAGAAAAAATGGATGGACTCTGTGTGCTCTTTGTCTTGATTTAAGATATCAAACTACCGCACGTGCATGCAAAGAAATGCTCTTGAATTCTACTTTGCACTTTGGGCAGCTACTGACTCACCATTTCCAATCCAAATGTTTAATTATTTTGTTTATCTCTTCCCATCTTTTTCCCAGGACATATGGCTGTCCTCAGAACGAATTCTCCCCCTTAAAGCTCTGCAATGTGTTAGAACTCATGTCTCCAGCCAGAAGGACAATCTGTGTAATAATTTCTGGGTTATCAAAACAAATCCTCTACTCAAAGTTGGTAAAAATCAAAGTACTCATTCGCTATTTGCTCTGTAGTCTGCTGGGAGATCTAAAAGCAATAAATGAAAAGACTGTTGGTGCCTCAGGAGGGTAATGAGAACTTCCATTGCCCAGGAAAGAAAAGTTTATATTGAAGCTTACTGGATACCCATCCTGTGCATGTGAAGATGCATCCTGTTTTAAAACATGGCAAATATTTTTCTGATGGTGGCAAATTTTCCTGGGATACAAGACTGATGTGCACCAAGAGAGCAATCAAAAGACTAACGCACTGTTTGTGATCTGATTTTCTGTTCTCACTCCACTTACCGAGGTTGGTCCAATAAGAGGTGCCTTGAATTTCTGTGATAAGCTCTGTGATGCACTGATGAGGTAGCAGCTGGCTCCCCTTGCATTTCAGAGAGGGGCTGCTACTGCAGTACATCCACAGATACTAGTGCAGTACTCGAGGTGGCAGACTTCCCAACAGAAGATTCCCTCTCTGCTTGAGAGCTGGGAAAAGTCTGACAGCTCAAAGAGACATTTCTGAATTGCAAATGTGGCTTTTGAATAAAGTAGACACATGCAGCCATTTATTTATTTATTTACGATTACACCATTGACTTTCATTTAAGACTTGAACATTAAATTAATTTTGTATTTGCATATACATGATTTTTATGTATTTATACAAACTTAGCTTTATATTTTGGGGGAGGAAAGAGGAGTAAAGGTAGCCAGGTACAATGCTTTGGCCTCCCGTACAGCAGCTGACAGCATTAAGCTTAGTCACATGCAGGTGTAATCATTGCTACAGCTCGGGCTAGTGTGACTGGGACCCAGCACTCTCATATGCTTCAGCTGCTTTGTGAGTTCAGTCCTGGCTCTGTAGCTCACATGACAGAGGTGGACATCTTGCCTTGATTGAAAGTGATGGATGAGCAGCAGTTCACCTCCTTTGTGTTTCTGTCTCGCTGAGGGCACAGTTCACAGTGAGCACAGGGACTGGGACTCAGCAGACCTGTGTCACCAGGATGCTGCCACAGCTCCGTGGTACCTAGCGCCTGGATCAGCTCGGCTGGCTCAGCACTGAGCATCTCCCTTGCCCCATAGCGACAGTGAAGCTGCAGGGATTTGCCATGCCAGTGCCACACTCAGACACACTTGCCAAGGGTTCAGCTTCCCCTCCTTGGCTTCTTCTCTGCACCCCTGGAGATTTCTCAGGTTTTTCTTTTTGTATGAGTATTGGGAAGGCTTAGTGTTACTCTGCTTGCAAGTCCGGGTGAGAGTGATTCAGTGCAGCATTGTGGAGCCACAATACAGCCCAGCTACACCAAATGCCTCTCGAGGGGCAGGGTGTTGTGATTGTGAGGTGGCTGGTACAAGTTATGTCTTGGAAAGAGCCAGGACAGTGTCCGAAGGAAAAATCCAACCACCTGGATCATTTGTATGAGATCCTGTCATTCTAAATCCCTATATTCTAGATCCTATAGTACACACACCCCCCAAAATACGATTAACATTGACAGGGGAACTGGCTGCATCAAACAATCCTGAAATGAGAGCCGATTTGTCTTAAATACAGATTAAATCCCAAGTTTAAAGTGGCAAACAAGTTTTTTAATTGCTTCTTTCAGCTGTGGTTTTGTAAGAAATACAAAATTTCTGCAAAAGCATTGGTTAATTTAGAAAAGTCTGCTCTGAAGGGATATTTTGCAAAATGTTAGGAATAATAAAACAGAGCCATTTTAACATTGTGCCAGAAAAACTCCAAGTTAATAAAAAAAGTCTGTCTCCAAGACAGACCACCAAAATAGAAACTAAAGATAGCGCTACAAATATAGTCCCAGAAATTGGTTCACATCAATTTGGTTATCCTCTAAGTAAAAAAAAGGAATGATTTAAAATTTCTGATTTAATAATGCTTTGAAAAATCCCATTTGTGTTGCAAGCCATCTTCATTAATGTAAATGCCAAGACTCTTTTTTTTTTTGTTGGCACACGCACACCTTTAATGCAGTAACAAGTTGCATGACAAGACAATTATAATGTACTTCCAAGGCTTTGCAGTAAAGTGAGAGAAATTTCTGTGCATATTTCTAGATTAATCCGTTTTCCTTTCATGTAGTACAAAGGAGCAAAAAAATCTCAAAGTATTTGAAATGGGTTTTCAGTACCTTTTCTATTTTATAGAAATTGCTGTTTTCCAAAAAACAGCCAAACAACTTTTCTGATGCTGCAGCTTGTTAAAATAATATCTTCAGCAATAAAAACGATTGGAAATACTTTTATGAATAAATGTAATAATAAATGTTCACAGGTGTGATGCAGAACATAAGGGGCCCATCTGTTGAGAAAAACTGGAGTAATTTTTATGTAGTTGCAGTAGAAGCAGCTCTAAACAAAATGGGTTGAGATATATTTTTTTGGCATAATGCTCAATCTAAGGTCAGGTGGCTAAGCTTTACTTTAGAAACATAAGAAACAGAAGCTTGTGCTGTAAAGAACAGCATGGTGTCTCAGAAGACAAGAGACCTAACAAGAACAAAATAAACTAGAGGACACAGAAATTGAGCTTCTCTTACCCTCTACCTAGCAGAGGTATTTAGAGATGTTGAAAACACCTTCATCCAGAAGAAATTAGAAAGAATAGTGGGTATTTGAAAATTATACAGGCTGAATAGTCCACCTTTAAAGGGGAAATGCCAAGAAATTGCGGAGGGCCCTGGCAAATTGTCGGACTACACAGAACAACAGTAGGTAGAATCCAGCATACATGGAAGCAAAGTAGCACACATGGAAAATAAACCCAGAGTGTATCCTGGAGGGCTCTAAACAGTTTCTACCTGGGGCATCGCTGCTGACTGCCCCCTAGGAACTCTTAAACAAACAAACAAAATCCAATGCCAGGACAAAGACTGGAGTAGAAACTGTGGTAGGAAACATCACAGTAAAGAAACATTAATATGCCACACAACAATTTGACCTGTACAATGCATCTTTATAATTTCTGACCCATCTCTCAGTATTGACTGTCTTTAGCATGACACACAGCAAAGTCTGACATTTTGCTATTTCCCTACTGCTTGAAAAAGGCTTCCAGTAAGGAGTATTTTCCATAGTTTACTGCTGACCGTGTTTTCTCCAGTCTCCTGTACCTTGGTAGTCACAATTTCTGGTGCTTACACGCAAATTTGTAAAACACAGCTTTTCTAGACATCAACTAAATTTTCGCTTCTACCAGCGGCTCTTGGAGCAAGACAAGCTCAGGTGATCACGATGCAGATCTGGCACAGCACCCCTTGAATTTTCCATATTGTCCCCACCAGCCCTCAGCTGCAGTTCACCCCACCTCTCTCCCAGCAGCACTAACAACCATTCCAGCACCACAGCCAGGCACCGTGGGGAAGGGGGGCAGTGAACTGATCCTTTCCTCCCGCCAAAGCCTCGGTGGCAAGCACGGCAGAGAGGCAAGGAGGAAAAGCAGGGAAGCTATAGCTAGCCCCAAACTTCATGCCTTTTCTGGAGTCCTGTGGAAGCACCAGGATGTGGTGTGAAGGCATTTCCTACCTCCCCCAAATCCTTAAAAAGGACATCACAGGTAAAGGTCATTAAGTAACTATGAAGACAACTCTCCCATCCTTACCTTACTTGTCTCAAAGGGGTCATTCTTCTTCCCTGGCCCACCAGGCTACTGCTGGCTCTTTGGTTCTGGTCCTGCCTGTTTTCCAAGGGTGCAGCAACAGAGAGGGGAGGGTCAGGTAAATGGCAGGCTCTACATGTGGTTTCCTAAATAACTCTAGCCTTCACCAAGGTATCTGAAATTGCTCTCCTTTTCACAATGGCATTTCTCCCACAGGTGGGGGGAACCAAATCAGGAAAACAGGTAATTTGCTTGTTGTTCATGAAGTAATTAATCACTAATGCCACTGGAAACCTGTGGTGGAACTTCACAGTAAAACAGCAATGCAGAAGTTAATTTAATTGACAGTAGTTTTGAGCAGAGCAAACTAACAGGGAAAGCTATCTAGAGCTAACAATGTTTCAAAGCTTTCAGGTTCTTGCTTGACCAGGCCCAGCATTTGCAACACTATTTTTAAAACACTCAATAGATCAAACAGGCACTCATGCTCAAGGCAACATCCCAACTTTAAGAAAGACACTTCTGCATGTTGAAAGAGAAGTAAAATACGTTTTACTTTCTTGTGGCTTGCCAGGTTAAGCCACAGAGTCAGCCATCTCACCAGAACATGTTTTGTCAAATAATTTTCTCCCATTACTAAAGCCAAATAACCCCATGCCCTTCCCACTGCAACAACACACAGGGCCTGCTGTCACACCCTGCTAGGCAACACAAGGTACAGCTGTGAGCAGGTTTGCCTTTTCTGGTCCTCCACCACTGTGAGGTAAGAACCAAACTATAACCAATATTTTGTGGACTTAAGAAAGCTTAGTAGAATTCATTGCACTTTTCTTACACTCATGAGGAAACATCTCTACCTGTCTCCAGTGGTTGCCTCTTGCAGCAACAAGGTGTCAAAACTGAAGCTACAGGAGCACCAGAAAAGACACAAAAAAGGAGAAGAGTTTCTTCATTTCCATGGTCTGCAGAAACAGACCATTCAGAGGCTGTGAGCTGGAGAGATGATGAGAAGCAGGAAGGTACCATGGATCTCAGAGCCCAGCAGTTCAGTTGCTAGGAACCAGCAGGGAACCATGCGACTCAAAGGTCTTGTTCTCAGCTTCTCCACTTCAGGAAGCACTCCGTATTAACAGCTTCCTCATACAAGATGCAGATAAAGGATATGCTTATCCATCCCTTTCCCTTCTGATGGGAAACAACTGAGATTACTTACACTTCTGTGCAATATAGGGCCACAAGCAACTTGGGCTGCTCTCAATAGTGCTGTAAGTGTTGTGACACGCTAAAAGTTTATTTTCAATATTTTAAGCCCTGACCAAAAAAAAAAAACCAAACCCTCAATTTTTTTAAATGCTTGCTAACAGAAACACAAAATATTTCAAGTAGTCTTAACATGCTTGCAAAACATATTATTATCTACTTTATTTGTACTGAAAGATTCAGTTTTATTCCTTTTCATTTGCATGCAATCGAAATGTTTAAAATAGAGAATGCATGTTTTGGGAAATGGTGCATACCAGATACCACCCACACTCCTCTCAAAAAGTATTTGTAACTGTAGTTTATATGTTGTTATTATTTGTTGCACATTCCAGTTATACAATGAAAGTACTTTTTTGTGCCTTTTTTTTTTTTTTAAATGCATGCTAAGGTACAAGAAGAATGTCTCTTAAGCTCCTTCCTTGAGCTGCACAGCTCCAGTTCCATGAAGTGCCCTCATGCTTCAGCATCACCAGCAGTTTCACCTGCTGGCCAAGGCTCCTTTTTTCTGCTCATATAGGTGCTGACAACACACCTACAGCAGTAACAACACACACGTTTACTTTTGGGTACCAAACCTCACTGAGATTCTCTGTCCATAGCTTTTCCACAATGTCATGTGCCAATTTCCACAAGCCAATGCCACATTAAGCTGGGTAGCTGAAGCTTCTTTTCCTAAACGGAAAAGCAAAGGACATATTGGGTCTCCTGAAGGCACTTTTTTCTGCCCCTCAATACCACCAAATTTATTGTGCTGCTTCTGGGAAGCCTCCACATTCTTGCAGATGTAAACTCACTCATTTCTCCCAACAGCCAATGTAACGACAGTGAGATTTCCCCATTAACCACCAGTACTTGATAACAAGGTTACTTTTCTGGCCTGGGAAACTGTTGGTGAGAGAGAAAGGACAAAGAATATGACACAAGAAGAAGGAAAACGAAATGCTTCTCCCAACCCACAGCACTTTGAGAAGCCTTTTGCTTCGAGTCCCTCATTAGCTGCACAGTCACACTAAGAGAGGCATTTGCATCCCCTGAGCAAAAGCATCCTCGCAGATTTCCCCACATTGAACTGATCTTTATTTTATTCTCAAGAATCCAGGTTTGCTAACATTTGTAATCCCAGCACCTCTGTTGAGTATTTGTATAAACTTAATTCCTCAGCTTTAAGGGAAAAAAAAAATATTAAAAAAAATCTTTTTGCTTAGTACCGCATGGATCATCCCTGGGAGACATGTATCCAGTAGGGAACCGTCTGCGTGTACTGGTGATATTTCTTCCTTCCAAACACGGCCACGGATGACATTTGATTGATGAGGAGTGAAACAAACCCAGAGGAGATGAGGGAGGCATGGTGGGAGATAAATGCCAGAAAGCCCAAGCAGAGGGTGGAAGGTTTAGTGGAGGTACAAACTCTTGGCCTGTGTTACACACTTCAAGGAGCTGTCTCGTCTCTGTTTATGCCAGGGACATCTATAGAGAAAGACACAGTCCAGGTCCTCTGCCACCACGTTGCTATGCAGTTCGTCAGTTAAATAGCCCCACCAACTAACACCAGCACCCTCAGCCCTTTGCCTACGACTGCTTCTGCAGAGCACGCTACATAGAGTCATGGGCTGAGGCATCATAACAGCCTCCTAACTTCATAAAACTTCATATTCTGGGATAATTTATGGGCATTTATGGACACTTTCACCATAACATCACAAATGCAGATGGCTCTTATAATATCTGAAGCAAGGGTAGGTTTGTTACCAGTTTTAAACATCCATTCCTGACTTTAGATCGTGAGGACTGCCATCTCAAGTGGCAAGTGGCTTTTTCTAAATCAGCTTAGGTGGTTGCAAACACAGCGCTCGTATTCCATGGTTCAGAAAATAAAAACCTGAAAACTGAATGTGATCTGAGTTTTTGAATTTTTACAGAACCAACAACAACAACAAAAAAAAGCTAAACAGTGACTGAGTTATGTGGAAAGGATTTTATGGACACAAATGTTTGCAATTAAAAAAATTAAAAGAAAACAGATTTTTGTTTGGATGTAAACATTCCCCTGCTGCCCTGGAAATACTAACACAGCAACACTGCACTGAGACATTGGGAAGAAGGTGTTCTTCAAAGTAAAGAAAGAGCAACAACCAACAAAAATGTTAAAGTACTTCTTGAAATATTTTAAGTTTGCAAATATGTAAGATATTGTAAACATGTTCCTGCTTCTTCAGTCTCAGCTGCCATTTAGTTGATTACCCAGTAAACTGCCAAACTGTAAAGATAAGATGCCAACTGGTTTTGACAAGAATTCCCAGGGGGAAAAAAAATAATAAAAAAAGAGTCCTGGACCCAGAAGAATATATGGGTAATAGTTTATGTGCTGTATCAGGCTGGACTGATGCATATGGAACTTTGTGATAGGGCTTTGTGATAGAACTGACAAAAGCACTCCCACAGACTATTATTAATTGATGCAGCCCTTATTAACCATATGACCTAAAAAAATGTTTGATAACTTCACCAGGCAACATTTCCACAAACATCTAGGCTATCTCTAATCTAACCACCGCACACAGGTGGAAGCTGGATATACCATTTATTTGACTCCACCTTTGCTGAAGCTCAACTCTATAATAAACTCCCAAGCCATGTCAGCTTCCTCAAAGACATATGTAGTTTAGCTTAATCTCTTTCCAAGTTGCAGCCCATTTTGTGCCGTAAGAGCCACATTGCACTGGTTTTAATTTGCTTTTTGTAAGAACAATGCACATCAATCCAGCACATGAAAAAGCACGTCTGTGAAAAAAAAAACACCACCTGTCTTGCTAGAAATCCCTAACCATAAACTTATCTGAAATTCCCCCCCCAAAAAGCACATGGTACTTAATTCTAGTCAACTGACAGAAAACTATTTTTCTGTAAGATGCTGGTCCTCCCAAACATTTTACAAATATTCCCAACTGGAAATTCCATCAGTCTTGGGGAAAGGCTTTATTGCAACTTTGTACAAATTCTGATGATTTTTTGAGAAAAGCAGAAAAAAATTGAAGCAACACTGAAAACATCCCCCGCTAAGTAACAGGACCTGCAGAAATAGTATAAAAAAATTTCCTATCACCAATTTCTGCTACAGATCAGTGTCACTGAAAGAATAACAGAATCATGGTTCGTGTCCACACTAAGCCTCTTGCCCACCATGTGCTGTATCTTCAGGCATCACTTAGTTAAAGGGTTATCCCCAATGTCTGCTTTCAGACAGCATGCATCTTCAGCACCTCCATCCTTGCCTACCACACCATGTAAATGACAGCAAGTTTAGCCTATCACCCCTGAAAGAAATCTACTCATAGATCAGGGATGAACTAAGGATAGGCAATTCTGCACCACCCTTTCAACACAGCCAGCACACTGACTCAAGGACATGGCAGCATCGGGAGCTGTGAAGGTAGGATTTACCCAGTGTCCGTGACATCTGCAAACCCACGCAGTAACTACCTGTTGGAATTTGAAAGAAAGGTCCAACACTAAAGGACAAGGAAATTTCATGCAGAAGTTTATAGCACAGCAACGAGGAGGGAAAAGCACACATGCAACAGTAAACTCCAAAGCAAGGATGCACAAGTACCACAGTGAAATTACTGGGTGGCTCAAAGTCAGGACAAAGGCCAAATTTATAAAGAACTGAGAGAAAAAAAAAAAAAAAGAAGGGTGATACTAAGTCCCTCATGTCTTAAAACACCACTGCTAGTAATTTGAAAGGCAAGTTTTTTTATGAAAGCAGGAAACTATTTTAAAGCAGCTGCTGACACTGAAGAGCAAGGCAGTTGTCTTCTGTAGACAGGGTGGTCCAGCCCAGGACCAGTAGCAACCAGGAAACCGGGAGGCGACAGCAGTGCCAGGAAGGGCACCAGACTGTATGAAGACTGAATAGAGTAACAAACAAACCCAACAAATTCTTGGCAGAAGGACTCGGCGAAGAACATTAGGAAGTGTTTCAGACTCCAGCTGGGCATGCCACTCCAGAAGAGGACAATAAAAACAAACCCGTTGCTGCTCTGAGTCAGTAGGTTAAGACCCACACTTGTGTAATTCATCAGTGAGATGGAGGAGTCCAACGTCTGCTCATCCTTCCTTGCTCCCCATTCCCCCCTTCCCACGCCTCCCTCCCAAATCCTGCCTCTATTACAACACTTCCTCAGGAGGGGATGCCTGGGCTTAAGCCCCTTCTCAACAATGAAAGGTTACTTTTTTATAACTTGCAACTCCATCTATAAAAGTGCTCTAAATTCTACTGTGTTGAATGCAGGTATCTCAGCATTCACTAAATCAGAGTCCCAGTTTAGAGGCCATTGAAATACGGGTATTTCAGTACAGCAGCTATTTTGTTTGCAGACAGATCAAGGCCTGATACATCTTGTTGTCTCAACAACTGTCAAAGATGAATAAGCTACAACAACTGCAGCTATAACATTATCAAGCCTTTATGCAAAACAGTGAAAGCAAATTTCAAAGGTCAATTTGTTTTCTGTCAATAGTTAAGACACGGCTGTGCTTTCATAACTGAAAACCAGAAATTTTTTAAGACGTCAGGTGATGGAAACATGTCATTACAAAAGGGGAAGTGGCAATATGAGAACAAGGGAGGAAAAAAAAAGACTAAGAACAGCATTTATATATAAAAATTTATTTAGGTGAAGTCACAAACAGTTTAATATCAATTTACAAACACTTCATGTTATGCATATTATTGAAACTACCAAGAAAGGTAAAGGAGAGCAGATAATGGTAGCTTTTTCCTGAAACAACTAAAGGCATACCCTTACCATCATGCGCGTTACTGGATCATAGTATTACCTTGATCATACTCCCTAGTATGCAAGGGAAAAGGAAAAGAAAACAAAATACTGAGATGTAGAATGATTAAACCGTGAACCAGTGAATATTGTTTTCATGAGCACCAGACTACAAAGGTCTAGTCTGATGCTCAGGATCTTAAGTATTCTACGAAGGTAAAAATAGAATAATAATGTAGGTCAATTATTATACCTGATCAAGAATTTTGTAATGCACAATTGGGCTATAACTGATTTCTGGCAATGACAGCAAAGGTTAATACGTTTTTCGGAAAAGAATGGAGAGGCGATATTGAGCCTCACAGAATAATTCTGTTGACAACCTGAGTTAGTATACCAAGTGGATGATACTGTTTCAAGTCAAATATACATTTATGTTGCAGGTATTCTCAATGAAATGGTAAAAATAACAGCTGTAACAAGACAAGGTATGATTTATTTTTTTTTTTTAAAACAAATATAGTACATAGGTTTTTGAAGTGTCCGGTTGTGATCTGCAAAGATCCAGGATTGCACACAAGTTTGCTCAAATGAGAAGGGTTAATCTGCACAATTAATTGGCTTATACTTTCAAAGAAGTATTTTAGGGCAGGGTTCTCCTCCGGGAGACTGTTCCTGACCTCATTCAACCAATGTTCAATTTATTCACCTTCCTGAATCTTTGCCCTCTTTGGATAGTCTGTGACAAGTGCTGCGCTGCAGGAATTCCTGTTTTCCAGCAAACTGGCTTGCTCTGCAGGTTTGTAGTCCATTGTTACAATTGCTGATTGGGTAAAATGAATTTCCTACGTCTTCTCTAGCACAGCTTGCAACGCAACAGAAGCAGAGGTAAAAGAATGCACTAGAATACCAGAGCTCCACTTAAACACCAACGGAGTCAGGCTGTTGGCACCAATAAGAAATTCTGTATTTAACAAATCTGCAAATATTTAAAATCCAAAGTTAGTCAGTTTTTATATATAAACTCACCCACTTAGTCTGACTGCCATCCCAACTGGCCTTCTGTTTTCATGGAGTCTGGAAAAAAAAATGGAGAATTGTCTGAAGTTAATGCAAACATGAATTTGCAGGAATCCATTCTCAGCTACCCTACGTGCGCGCCACTTATCACACTCAAACTGAAACTAGGGTTTCTCGCTTTGTTCTTTCTGTGTAAAGCAGAGTTACAGCTCTTCACCAGTGCCTTAGAAAGGACAGCTAGCTTCAAAAAAGACACTCTGTTTTCCTTGACTTTGTTTTTACTGGTTAACCTTGTGTGGAACTGCAAAACCAGAGATACGGGCACTACATCAAGCTGAAATTTAAGGAGCATTCAACTGAAAGGGGAAATGAAATCCAGTCAGGCTGCCTAATGCTATCCCTTGAAATTATGAAAACAAAATCAGTTCAAACAAACGATTGGGAAGAAAAGGTCTCTGTAAAAACACCTCCTCTTCCTCTTGACAGCATGAATGTAGAAAAGCTTAGGTTCTGGCCAAAGCCATTTCAATTCTCTGATTCTATTGCCCAAACACGAAGTCGTGTCTTGTTTCTCTGAAGTAGTTTCACACAACGTAATTAGAGCCTGCAAGGAGCTGGGGAGGTGCAGGGGAAACACACAGGTCACCTCCAAGACAGCAACATTTCCTTGCTGCTGCCTTGCCAATGATAAACTCACGCTTTATCCTAGGCCTCGTCTACATTTAACAGCTGCTCAAACCATTATTTCAGTTAAGGACTTTTTTAAAGTTATAAAAGACTATGTGCTACCAATTAAAAACTGCTCTAATAATAGAAAGGTGGTTGAACCCACGCTGAACAATTGCCCAACTTTTACTTTTGCTTTTCATTGTGCTGTTAAAAGTATTACTGTTTTTACAAATGTTAAACTTTTGGTATTTTGTAACTATCTGGTTAAAATAAACAGGTTTAATTTTTCTTTACACAATTTGCTTGCTTCCTCCAGATGCTGGGGGGGGGAACATTTTAAAAAAATCAATGCCACTGCTAAAAACCAACTGTAAAATTTGCACAAAACCAAAGGGGATGAAGACCTGTGGTGCCTCAGCAGACAACAGTGCAAAGTTCAGCACTCACAGACCAGCTACTGTGGAAGAAGTTACAAGTCTGGTTAATGTGACAAGCTGAAGATCCAGTCTTGGATGAGATGAAAGCTATGAGCCACTGCCCGGCTGGTGCCCAGATAAGATCTGTAGCAAAACAAGAACTGGCTGTTGTTCTTGCAAATGGAGAAATCTAAACAGAGATATCAGAACAAGTTGCATAAACCTAGAGCATCAACTGCAGAAGGCACCAAGACCCACACTGCGACCCGCTACACTACCCACTACATGGTGTTTGCTCTCTTTCTTTATCGCACATCAGCCCAGAGAAGTCACTTTGAATAGGTACCCCGGTCAGGATTTGGTGTGACACACCGAACACTTTTAGATACCCTGAAAAGGGATCCTCCCTTTCCAGATCAGGCAAAAAGAGTCCAACAATTTAGCCACTTCTCTGTGATGACAATCCTTGGGCAGCACAGCAGCTGATGAGCTAGCAAAAAAACCTCCAGGAGTACAAAGGTTCTTTCTACGGTCCTAAAAAAAATTGCTCAGAAATGAATATAGCAAATATAACACAATCTTCCGACCACCATTCGGCTGCCATAAAAATCAACATGTAGCATTCAACATTTTCTGTGCTGGGGATGTGCCAGACCACAGCCACTGATATAAGACAAGCAGCACAAGCCCTAATATAGGCAGGCAGCCCTTTGTAGCAGCGGAGCTCCCTGTCACAGCTTGGGCACTGGAGAGGGTAGATATGCATATGTACATTAGGGGTTATGCCAATTCAGGGACACTTGATGCCTGTAATGAAAGCAAATCCTTAACACACAACAAAGTATCCCCTACTTCACCAAATTGCATCCACCATTCTTCCCCACAAAACAGGCCAGAACTCATGGATTAAACCTACTGAGTCCCAAAGTAAATTAAATCTCCAAATCACAGTGAATTTGCAAGCCGCAGCCATTGATATTGAAATTTAGCTTTATTCACATCAATTTTTCTGGCCTCCCACACAGCCTGCAACTACCACATGCTCCTACAGGTATGTACCCTTTGTCTTACATATGGGTACCTGTACTACTGAGAAAGTTAATTTTTCAAAGACAACTTGGGAAGAAAACACCACAGCGTTCTGACATCTTCAAGGAAATGCAATTATAAACCAGAGGAGAGAATTACTGGGGTTCTCTCAGAGAGAGAGCAATAATGCTATACACAATCAGAGCAATAATGCTATTAACAATCATTTGTTAATGTTGAGAGTGCGCTTCTCTTCTCCAGCAATGCCCACACACCTCCCACGGTGGCCAGCCAGACACCTGCGTGGCCCTGGCAGGTACGGCCAACACGCCTAGCCAACTAGAGTTGGCACGAGTGACGTCTCAGTGCCACGACACAGGATCTGCCAACTGACTCGAGGGCATCCCAACCATCCCCCTTCTGCTCATCCCCTCCAAAGGGGCACCATGCCCAGCCAGGGGAGCAGGAAAACGCGCCGCCGCAGCCGCCAGCCTGTCACACCTGGCTTTTCTCCTCCTGCTTGGGGCTCTGGGATGGTGGTGGTGGTGGTGCTGCTGCTGGTGGGGCTGGCGAGGCCTGCACCTCGCTCTCACCCGGCAGCTGCCTTTCGACGAGGGACTTGAGGGGTGCCATCCACTTCATCCAGAGGTCCAGGTCGACGTCCCCCCAGGGCAGGGTGGGGTCCTTGGCCGCCCGCCGCCGAAAGTCCTCGTCGTAGTTCATCCACGAGGTGCCCCCGTAGGTGGCGTGCAGCTTGCGGATGGTGTCCAGGTACTTGAACATGGCTCCGCAGCGCGCCGGGTGCTTCTCGCACAACACGCTGGCGTACACCAAGAAGGCCGAGACCCACTGGTCCAGCGTGTCCCCCGGGCGCGGGCCGTGCTCGGGGGCCAGCTCTGTGTGGAGCAAGGAAAAGAGGTCAATGAACTCCCCCCGCCAGATCCGCTCCTTGGTGGCTTTGGCCAGCTTGTAGCCCAGCGGCCGCCGCAGCCCCACGTAAGGGGTGGCCGCCGCCTCCGCCGCCGGCGCCGCCTCGCCCTGCCCCGCCGCCGTAGCGGCCCCGGCCGCCGGGCCCCCCGCCGCGCCGCTCGCCGCCGCCGCTGCCGCCGCCTCGGCGCAGGGGCTGCTGGCCGCTGCCGCCGCCGCCGCCGCCCCCAGCGCGGCCTGCCGCTCCAGCCAGCGCGGGTTCACGTAGACGGTCCGCAGGCGCGGCGCGGCCCCCGCCGCCGCCGCCGCCCGCGCCGTGCCCTCGGCGCCGGGCTGGAGGCGCAGCACGGCCAGGGCGGCCGGCGCGCCGGCGGGCAGGTCGCTGCCGTCCCGCCGCGGGGCCGGCTGGGCCGCCGCCGGCACCTGGAGCAGCGAGGGCGCCGCCCAGGGCGGGGAGCCGCCCCTAGGCCCGGCCGCCGCCGCCAGCGCCTCTAGGCCCGGGAGGCCGAGCCGCGAACCGGGGGCCACCGCGCCGAGTACCCATCGGGTCTCGGCGATGCCGCCGCGGTCCCGGGGGCTCCGCGACCTCCCCTCCTCCCGGCGCCCGGCGAGGGCCGTCCCCAGCGTCAGGGGGGCCGCGGTTCCGGCCCGGCGCCGACGGCGGCTCCGCCGCCTCCCACGTGGCATCGGCGCGGCGGCGGCTGCGGGCCGGGCGCGCGGCGGGGGGCGGGGGCTACGGCCCGGCGGGGGCGGGGCCTGGACGGGGCGGGGCGGGGCCAGCCCCTCCTCTCCCCAGGGCTCCGGTTCCCCCCGCACCGCCACCGCCACCGCCACCGCTCCCGGCCCTGGCCCCGCAGGGCTCGGCCTCGGTAAAGAGGAGCCGGGACGAGAGCCCACTGCCGTGGCCGGGCGTGCTGTGCCCGCGCAGCTGGGCAGACGGCCCGCCGGGAGCCAAGGGGTTAAGGAGTCTCCGGGATGTCGCATGGGTTTGTAGGGTTTGGCGCTTACGTCCTGGGCTTGGAGCACACAACACATACAGTATATATACTATCTATCTATCTATCTATATATATATGTATACACACTAGATATAGTACATATACTGTATATGCATATAGTGCATGTACTGTATCTAGTATGTATATTAAATATATGTATACTAGATATAGTAGATATACTATATATAGTATGTATACTATATATGTACTATATCTAGTATTTATTGCATAGATATACTACAGGTATATATGGTGTGTATAAGTATATACACTATATATATATGCTATAGATATACAGACTATATAGAAACTTTATATACAGATTTTTTTTTTATATCCAGTGTATAGAAGTATAGTATGTTTATATATATACACTGTATAGCTACAAGTGTGTTTTTCATTATGGATACATAGTTATATTTTCATGCTACAGTAGCTATACAGCTGCAGCCGCTCATGTCATTATTACTGCTCCAGTCCTGCAAACGTCTGGAGGAGGAGTGACATTCTGTCACTTTTCCCTTTCGGTATAAATGCACATCTTTTTCTGTTTCTAGAAAATGGGTATTTTTTTATTTTTTTTTTTTAAGGGTGCTATCTCCCGGATTCAGCTGTCCCAGCTAAGCGCTGAGTAGCCAATCTGGGCAAACGCTTGCCAAGACTCCTCAGGGTGCTTCAGCGACTGACCTGCAGAATCCCCGGCCAAGTCAGAAATAGAGGAACGTGGGGACTTTATGGGGGATGGAGACCTACAAGCACTTTCCCTTCTAGTCACACCAAAACACAGAATCACATAGGTTGGAAGGGACCTCTTAAGATATAGTCCAACCAATAAAAAAAAAAAAAAAACCAAGAAACAAGAAAACACCCAAACAATAAAAATAAATAAATTAAAACTCCCAAAACCACAGATGAACAAAAAAACCTACACAAACCATATGCTACACCCCAACAACACCACCCAACACTAATCCATATCCCCGAGCACCATGTCAACTCGTCTCTTGAATACCTCCAGGGGTGGTGCCTCAACCACCTCCCTGGGCAGCCCATTCCAATGCCTGACAACCCTTTCAGTAAAGAAATATTTCCTAATATCTAACCTGAACCTCTCCTGGCGCAACTTGAAGCCATTGCCCCTTGTCCTATCATCTGTAAGTTGGGAGAAGAGACCGACCCCCGCCTCTCTACAGCCTCCTTTCAGGTAGTTGTAGAGAGCTATGAGGTCTCCCCTCAGTCTCCTCTTCCCCAGACTGAACAACCCCAGCTCCTTCAGCCTTTCCTCATAAGATTTGTGCTCCGGACCCCTCACCAGCTTCGTTGCCCTTCTCTGGACACACTCCAGCACCTCAATGTCTTTCTTGTAGTGAGGGCCCAAAACTGGACACAGTACTCGACAGCTGTACGCATCTTACCGAGGTTGCTGCCAAACAGCACAGTGGTCTCTGCAGAAGCAGGACCAGGCCATCACAGTACTTGGTCACCATTGAGGTGAAGGTCAAGCACCACAAGAGCCAAAGCTGGGTGCTGGCTCCTCGTGTGGACTGAAGCCATGCCCCCACTCCCCGGATGCTTCCACAAACTCTTCTGTAGCACTTCCTCCTCTGGAGAAGCAACTTTGGACACTGCACTGAAATGTTTAC
This sequence comes from Gallinago jamesoni, assembly GCA_025769975.1. NCBI lineage: Eukaryota > Metazoa > Chordata > Aves > Charadriiformes > Scolopacidae > Gallinago > Gallinago jamesoni. Next base: position 129,463,681 of record JAOQGH010000001.1, read on the forward strand.
AGATACCTTCCACTGTAATATAGACAAAAGTTCTGCAAAAAACATACCATCCCTTCTGTCTTCAGAGAAAAAACTAGGAGAAATAAAATTTAGATATGAATCTTTATGTCGAAAAAAATCAAATTCCCGGAATTACAAAGTTAGGAATTTTTCCATAAGAGAAAAGTAAGGCAAAAGAGTAGCTTTGCTTTTCTTATCCTTAATTAATTTTGAAGAAACAATAAGAGTAGCAAAATGGTCCTGTTTACTTATTCACCCTTATTTTCAGAGATTTGTTCACAATTCTGAACAAAATACTTTTCGTAATTTGAGAGATGAATACACTCGTATTTTTATAAACAATTATTTTTTTAAATGTTATCAAAACAAGTGCAACTATGATGAGCTTTTAAGCATTTTTACTTTAAGTTTTGACCAGCATCTCCTTCTAATTCCAGATTAATGAAGCATTAATAAAACCAGAAATTGTTAAAAGTACAGTAACACTGTAATTTTTCTAAAATGCGCCCATGCAACAAGCTTGCTAGTAAGGCAGGTGATACATATTTATATGAAATCTCCAAAATTTTTCTGAAGGTTAAAGTTTACTTCACTTTGACCCCAAATTTATATTTTATTAGAACTGCAGGGTCATTAAATTTGGAGGGGGCCTCAATTGCAGGTACTGGAAGGCTCCTATTAGTTTTTCCTTTCCCTGGCTGAACAAGTCCAGCTTTCCTGGCATCTCCTCACAGGGCAAATTCTCCGGCTCCCAACTGTCTTGGTGGCCCTTCAAGGAACTTGCTGAAGTTTCTCAAGGTCCTCCTTAATTGAGGGCACCCAAACTAGATATAGTACTCCAGATGAGGTTTATTGAATGCTGTGGAAGAGGCAATAATTACTTCCCTTGGTTTATTGACCATATTTCTGTTGATGCAGCCCAGGATGCTATTTGCCTTAATCTCTGCCAGGCCTTGCTGCTGTCTGATGTTTGCCCTGTTGGTCACCAGGGAATCTGGGTCCTTCCCATGTAGAGCTGCTCCCTAGCATGTCAGTGCCAACCTCATAGAAATGCAGGGGGTTAGGCCACACCAAGTGCATTTGTCCTCGCTGACCTTCATAAGATTTCTGTTTTCCCATTCATCAGGCCTATCTTGGTCCCTCTGAATGGCAGCCCCGTCCCTGGAGTGTGTTGACTGTTGTCCACAAACTGGATGAGAGTGCACTCTGCCTCCTCCTCCAGGCTATTGAAACATATTTAATAGGAAAGGTCTCAAGATAGACTTCTGAAGAACTTCATTTGTAACCGGCTTCCAGGTAGAGTATAAAGCACTAATCACTACAATCAAATCAGTTTTTCTCTCATTTAATTGTCACAACAAGGAAATTGTGGGAGACTGTGCCAAAAGCCTCCTAGCCACTGCTCTCCCATCATTCATGGATCATGGTGGGTGATCAGGTTAGTTAGGCATGATTTACCCTTGGTAAACCCATGCTGGATCTTTCCAGTCACCCTTTTCTCCTCTATGTGCTCAGAAATGGCTCCAAGAAAACTTGCTTTTGTGATTTTCCCAAAGTGAAGCTCACCAGCCTGTAGTTCCTTGGATTGTCCTTGCTTTTTTGGAAGACAAGGTGCAACATTTAGCCTTTTTCAGCCATTAGGTACTTCTCAAAATCTCTCTTTCAAAGATAAAAAGTGGCATTGGAGTGACATCAGCCAGTCCTCTGCTGGTTCCCCAGGCTTGTACGGGTTGGGATTCCTCAAGAGAAAATCCCCGACTCTCCTTTTCCATTACTAACAGATTCTCTTCTCCTTGAGGCACGAAGGGCCGGCAGACTCTGTCAGTGGAGATCAAGGCAAAGAAGGCATTGAGTACCTCAGCCTTGTCTCTCTGCCTGTTGACACAAAGTCACCTGCTGCTTTCAGCAGAGGTTGCGCACCTTCTTTGTATATTTTTTCACTGCTATTGTGGTGGTAGGAGCTGCTTTTGTTGTCCTTGACATCCTTTGTTCGTTACACCAACAGCCAAGCTTCAGCTTCCCAAGCGCCATGGCTGTATGCCCATGGAATGCTTCTGTACTCCTACTCTGCATGCTAAGACTGAAGATATTTCAGAATCAAACTGACGACTGGCAAGTCATGATTGTCAAATGCATTCATCCCTCAAAATATTTCTGAATTACTATTGCATTATTGATCAATATCACTACTGCTTGCTTGCAGAAATACAGACTTGAAAAGCTGAGGAGAAATCTTTCACGTTGCAGTAAGTCAGGGGACTACTGAATAAGGCAGTGACAGGCAGTGAGACAGAACAAAGAATAAGCATCCTCAAGGGAATTAAGCTTTCAGTGTAAAAAAATACGACAGTGCAAACTGTTAGGAAAGCCTTTCCAACTCCAGCAGTCGGCACACTCACCCTCTATGCTGCTGCTCCCAGCTCCAGGAGGGACTCTCCAATTCCTCAACTGCTATTGCAACCTTATGGAGAGCAGTTACACAAACAGCTCTGCTTCAGAAGAGAAGAGCTGATGGTCAGGTGGTATCATCTTGCTATTCCTCTGCTTTTATGGCTACACCTCTGATATCTTTTGGTTAGAGGTTAAAGCTTGGGGACTAGGACTGTCTTTTTGTTCTGCGCTTTTACAGTGCCCACCAGAGCCCAGCTCCATGGGTGGTGCTGCCAGGTCTCACAACAATGCAGTTAATAGTAAGAATAAAGAGCAACTTAAAAAAATAATGCTTATTTTGCTGTTGCCCCCAAAAGGTACAGGCAGCAGCAAAGACAGGGAGCGAGGCTGTCTACACGATGTATCTCTGCCTGTGCCGGCTTTACTCAATAAATCACAGCTGTGATGATTCTCCAGGTCTCTGTCTCATGAAACCTACCCTTCAATTTTTCATGAGGGCTCTCACAGAGAAAACCAGCTGGGGAACAGTAATACCTGGGCTGAAGTAGATGGATGTAAGAATGCTTTTCTCCTACTTCATTTAGGGTAGTTACTTGTAAGTTGACATATGCTCCTAACATTGCACTTACCTGATCGTTTCTGTCTCCCTTCACAGGTTGTGTGTGTGCTGCGTAAGGATCTGAGTCTGCACTTGGAGGTTTGCCCGCTGGTAGCTGGCTGTGCCCAAGAGTATCAGCTCTTCAAAGTGGGCAATGCATCTTACTGAAAATGGCAGGAACCCTTTTCAGTGGGTTTTGGAGGCAGGCATGATTGTTCTCTCTGCTCCTCATGTGATTTCAGCTCTGAGTTTCTGGCAAGTTGGACTAGATGATCTCTAGAGGTCCCTTCCAACTCTGACCATTCTGTACCCTGCCTTTTTTCCTCATGTTTTCCCGTCCCTACATCTTGTGATGGTACGTTTGTAGAGGACCAAAGTGAATACTTGGAGCCACACGACTGTAAAGCTATATTGTAGACATGTGTCCCTCAACCAAATTGCTAGCATGGGCACAGAACCACAGAAACAAACCCGGATCATTGTTTTTATGTTTCAGACCTTCTTTTTAGTCTCAAGCATGAGACCTTATTGAAGGCATTAATGAGGAGGCAAAATGAAGCTTTAAACAGAAACAGCTGCAACCTTAGCTGTGGAGGAACTAGCCGGCTTTGGAATTAGGCAATAGAACAGTTTATTAAAATAAGGGAGAAAAGATCCTTTTCAGACAAAAGGAGAAAAAAAATCCCATTTGGAAAAATTACATAAAACCAGAACACCTCCCTTTGAAAGTGGAAGGGCTAGTGTGCTGTTTCTCTTTATGAACCTTAAATAATGCCGCAAAGGAAAGAACTGTCTACTCCCTCTGTTGATAAAACGAGAAAATACGGCCACAGAGCACTTGCCTGCACAGGCTGCAGGACACCTGGGAGGACAACCCAACCCTGCACTTGAGGAGAAAAAGCAGCATGAGGAGAGAATAACACCTGTGTTGTGCTGAAGCACTTTTTTTTTTTTTTTTTTTTTCAGAATAGCCAGACTTTTTCTAAGGAATTTTAAGAGTTGTCTGCAATACTTGTGGGGATACTGTGGAGATGGTGTTTTTTCAGGTCAAAAGAAGGATGCGTAGGCCCTCAAAAGTCAGTAGTCTGATGGCAATTTCACCTGAGACAGCAGAGATTCAAGATTTGCACTGGACTTCTTGGCTAGTCTTTCCCTAGGTGTCTTCCACTCTTTCCACAAAGGAAGGTATAGGTCTGGAAGCAAACCAGGATTTGGGTTTGTGTTTTGCTTTTCATCTCGAAAAATGTAATGGCTGTATTCCTCACGGGCAAAAGAGCAACAGATCTGAACTCACCCATGAAGCTAATGGTTAGCTGCAGCTTAATAAAGTTGAAACAGTAAGTAAACGATGGTGCGGGGCCTCCAGAAAGAATCTTACCAGCACCACTGTTGAACTGCTTCCAGTGAGGGGATGACTCCATGTTTCCAGCTGGGAAAGGGAGGCAGAAGTCAGATCCTGAGGCTGAGGGACTGTTTCCTCTGCTCCAGGTGGGGAAGGAGCTGGCTGGCTGGCTGCCAGCCGCCATGGGGCTCTCTGGTATTCTTCCTCTGCGTGCATTCTGTTTCTGTATTTCTTTATGGGTTTTGGCTTTCTCAAGCTTGTTCCTTTCTCCTGATAAAAGTTTCCTCATTTATGCCTGGAGACGGAGCAGATAAAAGCCTCTACACAGGATCAAGCAAGTTTAGCTATTTGTCCTGTGGAGGCTTAGCTTCATTGATCCTACTCCTTTTTTTCTGCTGCCGCCACCTACCCAGCAGGACAGTTAGAGGTCTTGGGTTATCCATGGTGATAGATGCCCCATCCCTGGAAACATTCAACATCAGGCTGGACAGGGCTCTGAGCAACCTGATCTGGTTGAAGATGTCCCTGCCCACTGCAGGGGTGTTTGGACTAGGTAATATTTGAAGGTCCCTTCCAATCCGAACTATTCTATTCAACATCCTCATGGGGTTGTTCTGGACAGACTGTCAGACAGAGGCAACAGAGTGTGTGCTCAGGTGTTTGTTGTGGTTAAATATGTAAGACCATCATCTCAAACTGGCACAGGATGGAAAGGGAGACTTGGGCCAGAACACAATTGCTGGTCGAGCTGTGTTGAAGATCTGCTCCTGCAGGTCTTCAGAAGAAGACGTGTTCTGCACACTGTGAGAATCCTACCTATTCCTGCAAGTTTTCCCTGAAGACACCAGCTCTCCCCGGCACGTCCAGGAAGGATACGGGGGTCCCACAACCAGCAGCCCAGTGCGCCCCCACCGCTCACCAGTGGAGGCCAGCGGGACGGGGACACGCCGCTGGACCTCAGCAGGGTCAGGCCGGGCATTTCCCCGCCTGCCTCTCCGGAACGATCGCTCCAAAAACGACTGTCCCTTGCTGCTCGATCCCTCCCCAAAAAGCAGCCGCGCAGTTCCAGTGCGGCCGCAGCGCCCCGTCGGGGCGGCCGGGGGCAGCGCCCGGGACGGCAGCCCCGCTCCCCGCGCAGCCCGGGTCGGGGGGTGTCTGCCGCCCGCCCCGACCCCGACATGGGCTCCCCGCGGCCCCGCCGGGCTACAGGGGACACCGAGACCGGCTCTATCCGTCTCGGGGGGGAGGCAGGCGGACCCTGCCACCCGGGGACCTGAGGAGTTTGGGGAGGGTGGGGGGGACGGCGAGCAGCTCCCGTGCGCATCGCGGCCGAGGGGGGAGTGACTCTGGCAGGCTGCGGCGAGCCGAGATAAAAGCTCCGCTGCTGCCTCCTTCCCTCCCCTTTTCTCTCGTAACTTTTTTTTTTTTCCTCTCCCTTTCCCTTCCTCTCCCTCCCAGCAAAGTGACCGCGGCGGCAGCTCCGGAGCAGCCCCAAGCGCCGGACGCCGCCATGAGCCCCCCGGTGCCGCCGTCGGGTCGCGCCGCCGGGGGCTAAACCCGGCCGCGGGGTTCGCCCCGAGTGCCGTCCCGCTCCGCTCCGCACCGCCGCGGCGGGGGCCGGCGGCAGAGGCAGCGGAGAGCCCCGGGACCCCCGGCGTGCCCGGGGGGATAGGGGCCGCCGCGATGTCTGCGCAGAGCCTGCTGAGCAGTGTTTTCTCCTGCTCCTCCCCGGCCGCCGCCGCCCCCGCCGCCGCCAAGAGCCTCTCCAAGCGGAGGCTCCGCCAGACGCGCAGCCTCGACCCCGCCATCATCGGCGGCGGCCGGGAGGAGGGCGAGGGTGCGGGCCGGGCGCCGCGGGCGAGGGCCGCCGGCAGCCCCCCGGGGGAGCGTCACGGTCCTCGGGGAGCCCTGCCGCCCCCCGGCGCCTCCTTCTCCACCCCCAGCACCCCGCTGGAGCGGTCGCCGCCGGGCAGCGCCCTCTTCGACGAGGAGAGCCCCCGCGGGAAGCGGAGCCCCGGCTGGGAGCTGCCCTTCCTGGCCCGCACCCCCTCGGCCTCAGCGCTCAGCGGCCCCGCCGGCCCTGCCAACAGCATCTTCTCCTCGCCCCGCCGCTGGCTCCAGCAGAGGAAGGGGCAGCCCTCGCCCACCGGGCCTCGCCCCGCCGCCTACGTCGTGTGGAAATCCGAGGTAGGCCCGCCCGCCCCCGGGGACGGGCCCCCGCTGCGCCTCCCTCACTCCCCCGGACCGCGCCGCCGCCCGCCCGCCCCGTCGGGGCGGCCCCTCCGAGTCCCGCGGGAGCCGGGACGGGGCGGCCCCTGGAAGCCCCGCGGGAACCGGTCGCCCTCGGAGCCCCGTCGGTGCCGGTCGCCAGGGCGGGGCGGCCCCGCTGGGGTGCCCTCCGGTGCTGGGTGCATGACACGGCCCCCACGCCTGTTGCCGGGAGGGTGCGTCTGACGTGCCGTCGAGGCCACCGTGGGAAGCGGGCAGGGGTGTTAGCACTGGGCACGGGGATCCGCTGCGTTGGCGGGACTGACCATGGCATTTGATGTTCCCTCGACGTGCACGATATATAGTTGTCCCCGGGCGTGTAGAACCTTCCTCTCCCAGTTTCACACCTCGTAAACTGAAGTATGCGATGGCGACTAACAAGATAGACAAATTATTTTTAATGTGCACACCCAGTGAGCTGTGATTTATTTGACAACGCACATGTGTCAAAACCACATGAGGAGTGATCGTATTTCCAAGACAAATCCAGCTTCGCAATGCAAATATTTACTCGTTTAGCTTGGATGTCGTCGATGTTGGGCTGCAGATATCGCACCATGTGGATGAATGTATTCAAAGAATGTGGCATTGTTTCTTGGTGGCGGTGGCTGGGCAAGCTGGCTGCCCACAGCCCTTTGTAGCAGGAGAAGGCGACATTTTTTGTTTCAAGAACTTCTTTGTCCTGTTTGTGACGCTGAGGTTTCCCGCCTAACTGTTTAGTCACGCCTCCTGGAGCTTTTTGGGTTGGGTTCGGAAGTCAGCCTTTTCCTTTTATTTCCATTTAAGGTATATTTATTATAAGTAGCCTATACTAACTACACCTATCAACAAAACAGCCCCATTGTTTCAGTGAGATTCAGAAGACCTTGAAAAATCATTATCTTCCACGGTGATCTGGGACTCAAAGCTAAACTAGGCATCACGTCAGCACAAGATTACCACAAGTAGTTTTTAAAGGCAAAGGCTGCCTCTCACCCCCAAGGAGCCCCCGCGTCCTTCTGTTAGCTTGGGGTATAAAAGATGTCAGCGTCCACCAGTTGGGGTGGAGTGGCAGCACCTGGGTGGTGACTTCAGGCACAATCCTGGATGATGTTGAAAGAGGCAGTGAAGATTTTTGGCAGCTTGCAAAAATGGGTTATTAATTAGTGTCTTGTCATCAGAAGTTACTCTTAGCAATATTTAATCCCTGTGTTTCAATTTTAAGATAGTTAAAAATTCATGATTTCAAAGAAGTGTGTGAGAGTTGCAGTGTCAGTGACAAAAACCCTCTAGTGAGATGGTGGAGTAACGGCCTTTAGATGCTCACACTAATTAAGGGCAAGTTGGCTGCTTATCCACTTACAATTTGATAAGGAACATCACAAAGTGTAAGATACGTAGGATTTCGGGTTCGGAGATTCCTGACTGAGCCTAAGACTCGGAGCGTGATCTTTGGTCTGCAATCGAGAGTGAGTCTCTCCATTTTCTCTGAATCCACGTGAAGTTGGACGCTTGGGGCATTTTTGACAGATCTGTCTGTCGTCGAACCATTTAGCACAGCACATATTCAGACTGCAAATTCAAAAGTACGATTTCTTTTCCTAATTTGGTGCATGTCTAGCATTTTTTATTAGCCAAATCTTTTTGGGGGGGACTTACATTACTAAAAACACGATTGCAGTATAGTGAGGTGATATAGTTAAATTTAATTCAGTGCAGTTTTGTGTGATGTTACAGTGCTGTTCTTTGACAAATGGTTGTTTACTTGGTATTTGAACCCGGGTAAGTGTCTTTCATGCATTTAAGAAATGGGTGTTTGCGCTAACGAAGTGCAGTCTTGCGTTTTGGAGGCATCTTTCCTGCTGGTGAGGCCTGATTTTTAGAGTAGCAGAGATGTGAGTGTAGTTTAAAAAAAACCATGTCCTTTACAGGAAAAAAAACCCAAAAAACTAATGTGATTTTGTTGCAGGAGAACAATTTTGGGGAGGTCTGAGCCCAGTGCTGGCAGGACAAGCGAGTATCTACGTCTCTGGGTTTCTGTGTCTCCTTGGATTCCTGTGTCCCAGCTGGGCAGGTGGCCAGGCCACCTTTTCTGCGAGCCCCTCGTTGGCCACAAGTGTCATCAGGGTCATCGTCCCAGCGGTCAGGGTGGTGGGTCTGTGGTGTAGGACCAGGGTGTGCTGCACCTGAGAGCCCCAGGCTCCTGGGGCCAGTCAGTGTTGTCACTGTGAATTTGGGGCGTTGTCTGTCAGTTGCCGTATGGCTTGATACCTGCCGGTTTCAGAGTTTCTATTTTCAAGGCGTTATACAAACATTAACTTAGTTGTAACCAAGCTAAACATGTAACTATGTTATATATACAGTTACACCTGTAACTCTATTACACATAGAACTGTTATACAGAAATGACACCCGAGGTGGATTGAGTCCTGGTTGTGTGACACGGCTCACAGGGTTCTAATTAATGGAGCGGGGTCAAGTTGGAGGCCTGTGACCCGTGGTGTCCCTCAGGGGTCAATACTAGGCCCAGTCCTGTTCAACATATTCATCAATGACCTGGGCGAGGGGACAGTGTATCCTCAGCAAGTTTGCTGATGATACTAAATTAGGAGGGCTGGCGGACACTCCAGAGGGCTGCGCCACCATCCAGCATGGCCTGAATAGGCTGGAGAGCTGGGCAGAGAAGAACCTAATGAGGTTCAACAAGGGCAAGTGTAGGGTCCTGCACCTGGGGAGGAA
>JAOQGH010000001.1:129479621-129525593 GCA_025769975.1 Gallinago jamesoni
CTTTCAGTAAAGAAATATTTCCTAATATCTAACCTGAACCTCCCCTGGCGCAACTTGAAGCCATTACCCCTTGTCCTTGTCATCTGTAACTTGGGAGAAGAGACCGACCCTCGCCTCTCTACAGTCTCCTTTCAGGGAGTCTCCCCTCAGCCTCCTCTTCCCCAGACTGAACAACCCCAGCTCCCTCAGCCTGTCCTCATAGGGCTTGTGCTCCAGACCCCTCACCAGCTTTGTTGCCCTTCTCTGGACCTGCTCCAACACCTCAATGTCTTTCTTGTGGTAGGGGGCCCAAAACTGGACACAGTACTTGAGGCACAGGGTCTCACCAGTGCAAAGCACAGGGAGTACTTTTCTTTTCTCTCCCCTGTTTATTTGTGAGTTCTGGTTTGTGCACTTGGACCTTTTCAGGTTGTGCTTGTCTTTTGTCCATTTCTAGTTGTCTTTGTTATGCATATCTTCAGTTATCCTCTGTGCCAAACATTAATAAGGAAGATAATGTGTCTTTGTCTTGCTTTCATCATCTAAACTTCATACTTAAAAGAAAGCTGCTTTAGTGTAGCTGCAGCCTGTCATTTGGATTGGCCAAGTCAAATGTTAATGAGTCCTTTTTATTCTCATAAAAAGGTTTGTCTCATGAATGGGCAGTGTTTTTCAGCAGAGTACAGAGTTTGATACAGATTTTACTAACAAGAGAAAGTTACGTGTTTTTATAGTGTGATTAAGATTACTTTTGCAGTACCTCAGAGCCATGCTTCTCCAAAGGACTGACTTCCTGGATTTGGTTCTCAGTAATGGGACTGTAACTCCACTGAACATCTATAACTGATTTTGTAAGAGGAAGACTAATACCAATTTTGCATTGCTATTTTCAGGTTTTATTTACTTTATCCCTTTGTTTGCTGCTACTGTTGTAATACGGCAAGATGGTTTTTGAGCACTGTCTTTTTCTTTTTTCTCTAAAGGGTAATTTCAGTTGAGTTGCACCCTACTGAGAGTAATGTGGTGAGAAACCGGTTGGCAGTGCTCTGTTCAGTTTTCATTTGCCTCTTTCTCTAAAAGTCTAAAAATATTCCTCCTACAGGAAATGTTTTTCATTCTGTTATGTCTTTTGCTTCCCGTAGGAGGTATTTCTTTTAATTTATTGAATAAACCTTTCTAAATTGTATTCCCATAAGAGTTTAGGCACAATAGAGTCTTTGGGCAAAGTGTCCAAGAGATCTCACCATCTTTTGCTTTTGGAAGATATGCAATTGGTTCTTTATATGGTGCTGTCAGGCTCTGGGACAAGCTGACACTTACGTGAAGTGGGAGAATTACGTGAAGTAAAGCTAAAGAACGTGACTTAACACATCTGGAATAACTTCTCCAATTTTGTTGGTTTGATCATACGTATCTCATATTTATCCTTCTTAAATCATAAAGAAATCCCTCTTCTCTTTTCCTTGCCCTCAGTTTTAAAAGGATTCTGGGCAATATTCTCATCCCAATCTCCTTACCACAGATTCTTTTGTACGTGTATGTGTATATAGGACAGCTAAATCCATGTAACATCCTGGTTGGAAGTCAGCTATGTTTAGCTGTTAATTTAATGTGTGTGACAGTGCAGACTGTTATTTGAAAGGGGTGGTGGGGAAAGAGAGGCTGGGATAGATTACATTTTCATGCTCCAAAATAAGACCCTATCTACTCTATCCTAAATTAGAACAATATGGCTGAGTTTTCTTGTGGCTATTTCATAACATTCCTGCTGACAAAATATGGTGTGCCTTTTTGCTCGTCGCTTCACTACTGTTTCTCAAACATGTGTTCGTGTCTCTGCATCTGGTGACAGCTCTTGCAGCAGCGTGCCACAGGGACACGTCTCGCAGGTCTTTAGAAGGGGACAGCGTATTCACAAATGATATACAAAGTGGGCTGTGCCAGGGAGCGGGTAAAAAAACATAGTCAGCTGGGAGAACTGGGTGGCCAAATTACTTAAGTAAACACAGGTAGAAGTTTTACTTTTTTTCAGGGGTAACGTGCCTTAATTCTATATTCACTAAAGGAATGGGATTATGGCAGTCAACCTGTATGGAGGGCTTTAAAGCAACTTTTTAGTAGAATAATTAGTAAGATTTACACTGGTAAATTTGCATAGCTGAAAAATCTCTGGCACACTGTCCAAAATGCCTCTTGATCCGTTTCTCTGCTTGAGGTCTGAGCATGTCCCATTTCCACACTCCATCAGGGCTCAGATGGAGCCTTTCTGTTTCATAAACCTCTACTCAGTAGAGGCAGAGTAAATGTGACAGATGAGCACGCTTTTCTTTCTTGGAGTGAACAATGTAACAGAGCTTCCTGTCTGCTTTTTAGACCAAATGCAGCTAAATGACACCACTGCACAGAGACCAGAGGAAAACCAGTTACATAAGTTCATTGAGTGGTGGAAGGTGCATAATGTGGAGAACAGGACACCTGCATACTGGGTTGTGTAAGCAAAAAGGTGACTGGCAGGAAAAGGGAAGTGACTTTGCTCTTGTGAGTCCACATCGGGACTCCTTTGTACAAGGGAGATGTTGAGATACTGGAGCAAGTGGTGTGGAGGGCCATCAAGACCCTCCACTATTGAGAAGGGATGAGAGTGTTTAATGCACAAGGAAAGGCTGAAATTTGTGCCAGCCTGGAGAAGAATAAAGGGTGATGTAATTCCACTTCTACTACCTACAAGAGGACTAAGGAGAAGATGGAGCTGGGTGTTGTCAGAGTTGCACAATGACAGTCACAAGTTGCAGCAAGAGGAATTTTGAGTAGATCTAAGGACAAAAACATTCATAGCAGGAGTGGTTAAGTACTGAAATGGGTTGCCCAGAGAAGCTCTAGAATCTCTGTCCTTGGAAATTTTCAACCCTTGACAGGGCAAGGCCCAGAGGAACCCAATCAAATTTTGAACCTGGCCCTGCTTTGAGCAAGAGGTTGGACCAGATGACCTCTAAAGGTCCCTTCTGACCTAATTTTTTCTGTGAATCTGTGACTTGTGAGTATCCATTTTTTCCATAGTAGAACAAAAACTCTTATCTTTTCCCTTGGCTACAACATACATTCAAACAAACAGAAGTTGATAGGTTACTGCAGAAAGTATGATGCTTTCCAGTGTCAAGGCTGAAGCAGGTTTACAAGACGAGTGATTCCTTGAATTTCGTCATTCTCCAAAGATGTTGCTGTGCTGATATTCTGTTAGGCAGACCCTAGCAGCCACCCTGCTGGTATCTCACAAATGCAAAACAAACCAGGGTGATTTTTTTAAAAAAGAAGTCAGTAAAATTTAAAAAAATCCCTGACCAAACCCTTCTCAAGTGCAAGTGTTTTGCAGAGACAGCTTGACAGTGCTCTAGCAGAACTTCAGCAGGAATTTGGCAGGGAAGTTCCAGTAACTCCTTGCCAGGTGGGTTTCCTGCCAGCATATTCCAACGTTAGCGATCCCAGGGCTCACAAGGTGTCTGCCCAGGGGACAGCATGCTACTGGGACAGACCAGCTCTGAGCTGAGCTCTGTCTGCTTTTGTGGGTTCATTTTTACTTTAGGTTTTTGAAAATACTGAACATTTGGCAAAACACCATTATCATTTCCTGCCCTGTTTCACGGTGGTTCAGTGTGCTCATGACAGACTACACGATGTACTACCTAAAACACTTCCATTCAGTGCCCGTAGTCAAATGATGGTACCAAAGCATTCCTGTCAATTTAGCTTTTCTCACTTTCATTTTTATCGTCTTCCTGAGTGTATTATAAAAGTAAAAATAATTTAAGAGAGAAACATTGGATGAAGAAAATAAAATTGAAGAGGTATGTGAGAAGGAAAGGAAATCTCCTGCAGAGCTTTGAGCCGGGAATTGCATCAGATACACAGAAAAATAGGTGTGGCAGTAGGACAGTTCAGGCTTTGCCTATATTGACTTACACAGCGACAGTTTAACCTAATATTGACCTTACAACTTATGAGCTTAAGGGTACAGTTATGTAACTGGGATCAGTCAAAGATAAACTAAACTGGAATAGGCAGATGGGGCCACATGGCCTGGAAGAAGCTGGTACCAAATTGGCTTGCTGAACTAAATGCTTCCACGCTGTTGTTTAAAAGGAGCCCGGAGCATAATTTGCTGCTGTTTACAATGTAGCAGTGGGCTTTTGAGCTCCTGGAGTATGTTGGTCAACATCTGATCTCCCATGTCTCCTCTCTCCTTGCTCTTGAGAAGGGATTTTGGCAAGTCTGCATTTAGTTTTGCTAAGCAGGTGTGGCCTCCAGCATCGAGTATGAAATTGGTCTGCCAGAAGGATCTTGCCCACAGTAAAACGAAGCCTTGAGGTCATAACCTTTTGTAGTCTTGATAAGTACTTTTTTCCTTGAATGGATAAGAACATAGAAAGAGAAAGAAGGTGACTGTGGATTACGGCTGCATGGTTCAAATAAAAGGAGATAAGGAAAGGAAGAAAACCGAAATAGCATAAGAAATGGGTAGCAAAGTAAAACATTGTTAGGCCTGGAAAACAGGATTGCGACTGAAGTGCCACCACCGTTGGGAAAAGGAGAGCTTGGACTCCTGCTTGGGCATCCCTGCCCCATCTCACTCACGGTGTGACGTCCTGGTTTCCTCCCAGGAGCACTGCACTCGAGGTGTTGTCCTGGAGCTGCTTCATGCTTCAGACTGTGCCCGTCACGCTGCCTGGCCCTCAGAGAAGCTCCCACCTCTGGTGCAGTTTGGTAAGATGAAAGGTCAGTGTTGGACCCAGCGGTGCATGGTCCTTACTGGCTGCTGTGATGTGTTGCACTCCCTCAGTAGTTCTCACCATCTTCTCTAGTGATGAGATTTCCTGAAGCATCTGACTCACTTTTGAAGATGAACCTTGAGATCCTGGATTGTTCAGATAGTTTTTGAAATCTTATTCTAGATCTTTTGTATCCTTTCTCTTCATTATAGTAATTAGAGCATCCTTCATGTCTTCTTCATTCCTGGAGGAAGTTGTCTGTAATGATGTCTTCCACACAACTGAATACCACTTTTGAGCAATGAAGGCGTCTTATGTCTTGTCCATATGTCATTTTGGTCTGTTTCTCATTTCAGTAGTGCCTTCAAGTTGTCTCTGTAAATATTGTTCATGTTACGTTTGTGCTTGCTTTATGGTGATTACTATATGCTTTAGCACAACTTGCTATATTATATTTGCCTTCTACTATAATTTGTTATTTTCAGCTTGTGACAGTGTATCTGCTTGTTTTTTAGAAACATGTCTTGAGGCTGTATCAGTGCATTATTAAATTCCAAATGTATGCACTTTAGTTCTTTAATCCAGTAGCACCCAGCTTATGCACTCTGATGGTGAATGGAAATTGTGACTGCCATAGAGTGCACAATCTGGCATAAATGGCAGAATTAAAAAGAGAAGATCTGCTGTTCTTTGGCAACTGCTTTTGTCCCTGTGATAGCTGGCTTGGAAGGGACACTTGGGGAGCTGTGCTGCAGAGCTGTATTTTTCAAACAGAGCTTCCTTTCTAGGAGTCTTTTGAAAAAAAGCTCCCTGATGTTTAGATAGTGGGTTTGAGGGCTTGGTTGTTTGGGAATCTATCAGATGAACTGGCTGGATGCTGGATATTGTCTTGCTTTCTATGGAGGAAATCTTCCTGTATCCCCAACGCTGGCAAAGGCTGTAGCCCCAACAGAGCCAGCAAGGTGCCACTGCAGGAGGAATGAGTAAAAAAAGGGGCTGATGCTGCATGATCCATATTGCCCATGCTCCACAAATGCCAGCTTTTACACTGTGTCTTCAGAACCCGGATGAGTGGTGGAGGGAACGGAGTGGGCACTCATGGCCTGGCAGGCTGAAGAGCTGTTGCACCCTGGAAATAGAGACATGGGAACAGCGATGCAGTATGGCCATACTACAGTTGTGGTGACTACACAGTCTCTTATGGTCTCAGGTGGCAGGACACCTTTCCTAAGTTTTTTTTGCTCATGGAGACGTTTCTTCTGGACCAAGTCCAGCTACATGGACTTAGCATTCAGTGTGGTATTTAGCCATATACCTTTTTTTGGAGCTGAAGATAGCTGGCTTAAGATGTCACTTGAGTTGCAGTTGAAAAGAATGAGATTCCTGAAGTCAATTATTTATTTTTGGCTTCCTTACAGTTTTTTGAAATACACTCCTTTGGTTGAGATAAAGGCATTTCATAACTGTGTTGCTGTGCTACAGTGTGGCTGGGCCCTTTAATTAAAATAGAACCAAAGCATTTGTAGGAAAGCAGGAACTCTTCTTGTGCTGGATCTGACTCAGATAGATGGAGTGGAAGCCAAGGGGAAAGGAGAAATATAGTTGGCAACATCTGGGGCAAATCAAAGCAAAGCTGGAAGGGAACAGTTAGTTGGGATATTCCCAAGGAGAGTGTGGAAGATTCCTGTAGAAGATAGATAGCAGAGGGAGCTACAGAACGGCTTGCTTGCTTGCTGACCCCTCTTGAAAGAAAATTGAAGGCTAGGGGAGGCTAAAGCAAAGGAGAGTTTGCTTGGCATGTTGCTTGGAGCCAGTGATGAAAGGCCAGAGGGAAGAAGGGAAGGGGTCTCCTCCCAGGCTTGAGGGCTGGACATGGCGGTGCAGCGGAAGCAGCTGCTGGGGTGAAGGGCACAGAACAAGGAGCATATGTGGAGTGCAATGGGACCTCCTCTCAAGTCTAAAGATTATGGTTTTGGTTATTTTGGTTATTTTATAACCCAGCCCCTCACAAGCAGAGAGAACGAGAAGCCCTGCTGGAAGGATCTGGGGAGAAAGGACTTGTGTAGCTGAACAGAGATCTGGTGACCACTGAGCACAAATGGAGATGGAACCAAGACAGTTGTTGTGTTGATGCGCTCAAAGTACCCTACGTATTTTGGAATAAGTGGTTGAGTTGCTGGGGGTTGCATTATTATTGAAGATATTGTTGTGCAGTGGTGAAGTGCTCTAATTTGCTTTTCAAGCCTTAATGAAGTCTAGAATAGGAGGGAAATTATGAATTGCATCTCTACATTTCTGCACCTTCTGTGAGGGGTAGTTACTCCGGAGAGCTGGACTGCAAGTAGTTGATGGAAGGGGAAGAGTTTAGGAGCACAGTAAGAAAAATTCATTTGTTCTTTGTTTCTGCATCTCTCCTCTGTGAAGGATTACCACATGGAGAAATGTTAGTTTAACCATTTCACAACAATCTAAATACACCTGGAGTCCAAGTTACAAAAAAAATCTGTGTTACCTATAAAAAATTTCAACATACAATGCCCAGGAAAAGAAAAATCACGTAAAATGTACCATTTCTTAGTAGTGTGCATCTCTCAGTGGTAAGTCAAGGTTTTATTGTCTTTGTTCTGTCAGGAAACACCTCACAGCTATGAGATGTGGTTTCCTGGAGATGAGACATTGCAAAGCAGGCTGGGTGAAGTTCCTGGTGCGTAGAGCTGAGGCTCCTCAGACGTGTTTGAATGCTCAGTGGGGTAAGTCCATGGGATATTACTTTGCATGCCAGCATAGCAATGGCATGGTTGGGTCTGCCACCATACCAGGCACCGCCGTGCTCGATTCAGATGGCATTAGGTGTCCCTACCAAACTCCCTCACATGTCTTTTTACTGAGGAGCTTCCAGAGCAAGGAGGCATGTGAGCGGTTGTGAGGTCAAATAGTTGGAGGTCACTTGTCTTCAGAGAGAACTGGAGGGCTTCTGCCTTTGCTTCAGAGTGAGGAACTGGTCATTTATGCTCAACTGGCACAACATCAATGTGTAGAAAAGGATCTAACATACTGAATTTGGAAGAAATGAAGATATTTTTTTTCCCATGCTTTGTATTAGGGCAACTCTGGAAATACTCTGTTTCTCGTTTTGCTTTTGTTCTTCCCAGCTTTTTAGGAAATATTTGAACCAGAAGAATTGAGGCGGTGCTCAAGACCATTGAGGGAGAAATTAATTTATCCTGCTTGGAAAGGGATCAGCTGTAGATTTTACTGCAAAGACTAAGAAAGCTTTTGCCCTTTCCTTCTTCCTCCCCTCGTGCTATGGATTGAGGCTACATCCGCTCTGTAAGAATATGTTTTATTTACAATATGCATAGTTCAGATGCTTCTTAGAGTATCTTTTGACTTCCTCATGAAGAGTGGGACAGAAGCAGTGGGCAGGCTATTGCTTGGTCCTTAGGAGCTGCCAGAGGGTGGCTCACTGAAGCATTGGGAAGGGACAAGGCTCAAAAAATTGGAGCTGCAGATGAGCTTGTGGATTTGATGGCTAATCCATACAGGAGCATGTGAAGTGTCTGCTGAGAGGGTTAGGTCTCTGTGCCACATGGCCCTCCCGAGTGGGGCAGTGGGGTGGGGTGGGATTTGGCAAGTGCTGCTGGGTGTTTCCCTGATGGGGGGTGGTGTGAGGATGCAGCATTAGTTATTTCTGGAAACTACACGGCCTACAGAAAATATATTTAGCTGTTAGATAACTGGTTTAAACTGGGATTATGCCCAAATTAGGGATGAGACAGTAAAGCTGAGTGATAAGAGTATCTGTTGTTTTTTCCCTGACTGTAGGGGTTTGAGGGACAGAAATGGGCATCACACAGCATGAATATCCACACAGAATCCAGAGGATTTGCGTGGGCAACCCTGCACCTCTTGTGGCCTTGAGTTGTAGAGGTGATTTTTACATTACCATGGTGCCTTGGTTCTCTGTTCATGGGTTAGGATGTCACTGTACAAGATGTTATATAAATACAAGAGACCTATGTTTTTTTTCTCCCAGAAATTTTACAGAGGGGACAACAGATAGACACAGTTGCACCAGGAATTGTACAGAGAGAATGTTTTGTGATATTTAGTGGCCTCAGAAAAAAAATGTTTTGCCCTTGCTAAGTTTTAAAGAATTTTAAGCCATGGGAATAATAGGTTAGTAATACAGATATTTAGGGGTAGCTTTTTTCAAGCATGAAGGGAGAAGAAGCAAAGTTCCCAGTGCACAAAACTTGATAACAGAGACCTGACATGGTGGAATGGACGTAGGCAGTAGAGGAGGATGATGGAGAGGAAGGTGTTGGGGGGGAATATGTTTGATGTAATAATGGGCTGAGATGCAGTGGAAGGCTATGTAGAAAAAGGTGACATCATGAAAGCCCAGTGATCTTTGCAGGGCATTCTGGAGAAAGATAAGTAGACCAGCATTGCGTTGGAAAGCAAGGAGAGAGAATGCAAGAGCCATCAAAACGATAGAAGTCTGCATAGGATTTCTAGCTGGGCTTTGTATTGATAAGACTGTATATTGGTCATTTATATGTAAATATAGCTTCTTTTAGTTCCTGGGCAGAGGTAGGTGATGGGAGGAATACTGCACATAATGACTTTTGTAGTCTTCCTGCCACCTTTTCCACCAGAGGCATCAGATTTTCCCTGTGACTTGGAGAGTGTGTTTCGATGCAGAGTGGAGCATGGTGTAAAGATCTCGGGTTTAAGCTAGGGAGTGACTTGGTGTGGCACAGGGCTGTTCCCCTGGGTCTGCTCAGGTCCCAAAGCAGTGCAGCCATCGTCCTGCAGTTACAAAGCTAAGAAATCTAATAAAACATAATAATGCCTGGAAGGGAGGGTACCAGGTACTGGGAAACTAGTAATAATAAACAAAAAATAAATTAATTTAAGTATCACATGCTATACCTTGATGGGATATTGGATCGTGCTTGTACTGTAAAATGAGTTTGACACCCTTTAGGAGTGAGATTACCTGGAGATGGAGCATAAAACCAAGCTCAGCTGTTGCCCCTGGAGTGATACCTCACACCCCATCCATCTCCTGTCCCAACTGGAATCTGGCTGGCTCCCTCACAGCCACTTGCCTGTGTCAGAGTTACTCCCCTTCCCAAGAGGTGTCTTATGATCTTTCTTGATCCCCGTGAGCAGTGGTGCTGCTACTCCATCAATCTGCCGAGCATGTGGTGTTGGCCCATTGTATAAACCAGTTACTGGACAGCTGTGGTCGCTGTGAAGGTACCACCCCCTGTGGTGGGCTACTGAATCCTGGTGGCTGGACAAGAGGGGGATGCTGCCCTGTTAAGCTGGTGACAGCAGAGGCATCATCACCAGAAAGGGAGGAGGTTATGTGTATGGTTTTAAGTACACGTATTTAAACTCCAGACAGAAACACTTTTTATTTAAAAAGAATGAAAAGGAAAGTATTGATGAACAAGTAATTCTTTTTGTTTGAAAGTTACTTAGTTTATCCCAATGACCTTTTGCAATGCTGTCTTTGCACATTAAATGTCTTAATGGAAAGCTGTCATCTTGCTGTGAATTATTAACACTTACCTAACAGGCATTTACATATGTTTGCCTTGAAACTTAGCTCTGTAATACTACCTGAAAACACTGAGTTTTCAAGCCTGTGCTTTAATAAAGGTGCAGATGGGGTAGGAGACTGTGGCTACCAGTTGTTTATACATCACAGTTGTGTTGAGCCTCCTCCAACGCTACTAACCACTCACATCTGAGTTTCTTACCTGTTTGTTATAACCACTTAACTACTTCTGAACTGTTACTCTATCAACAGCAGTAACTGTAAGCCTCTTCTCTAAATACCTTCTTTGTTATTTTTTCTATGAGAAGGGCAAACCAGCCTTCAACCACACAGAGTACTCTGAGGTGCTTCCTTGCCTGAAGCCCTGTTCCTGCCCATACCCAGTAGTGGAGTGCAGCAGCCTGTGGGTCACAGACCAGGGCACCGTTTGTGTCTTCTTCAGCACATCAGCCCCCTGAGAAGGAGAGGTGAACCCCAAAGCATGACACTATCTTTCATTTGGATGGGTGTCTTTGTGTTGTTCTTTCTTGTGTTCTCTTTCTTCTGGAGACAGGCTGCCAGGCTTCCACACTGTACAGCAGTTAATAACATCCCACAAGGAAGCTGCTAGCCAAGGTTTCATGGTACAGTTCCTGATGCCCTCCAGACCTGTATCATCCTCCCCAAACCAGGGATTACTTCTGTGAGAACTTGCTTTGAGGAGAGACAAACTTACTTGAGTAAAAATTGGTTTTGCAGCACCCGCATTTTAGTACTGGGGGAAAAAAAAAAAACAGAGGGAGAAAAGCACAACAGAAACACCAGAAGCTGAAGATCCATTCTCCATATAAGAGGCCACACATCTAGTAAGATGGAAATGCAAGTTCAGGCACCTGATTTTAATTATCGTTGACCTTGTCACTTGAAAAGATGAATTTGTATCTCTTGTCCTAAAAGATGGGTTTTTCTGTGCCTTGGTAACATCTTTGTATGGGAAGTTGAGAGTGTGATAGGCAACTTCTGAGCCAGGGTTCAATATTTCAGCCTTGTTAGGACACTGATGGCTTTCACATAAGTCCTTGCCCTGGTAGTTAGCCATTACCAGGAGGGACCTAATGATTTACCTTTACCTGAACAAATATCTCGTGAAAGGACAGTGAAAAAGGACCAAGAGGCAGATGCAGTGAAGCCTGCCCTGACAACTCTAAATTTGTTGTGTTGGAGGTGAATACGCAGAAATCTTCCCTGTGTGGCAGTTGCAGCTCATAGGGGAGTTCTGCTGTCCCAGCTGTAGCCACCACAGAGTTGCTCTGCAGTATTGGTGGCAGTGGGGAGACACCTGAGCGTGCCTGGCCATCCTAGGGTACATGCCCCCTCCTATCCTGTGGGCATGCACCACGTGTGCTGTCTCACCTATGGGACCTGGCTCCAAAGTTCCTTCATTGGAGGCAGGTGGGAGTCAGGTACCCAGGACCCTGCTCCTCCACCTTTTCCCCCAGATGAGTCATAAAAGTGGTGCTTCACGTGGTTTGTGGTTTTTGGTTTTTTTTAATGGTTGGACTAGATGATCTTAAAAGTCCATTCCAACCTAAGAGATTCTGTGATTCTGTGGTGTTAAAATCAGGAGGCAGTAGCTAAGCTCTGCTTCTGAAATTTCTTGTTTCACTGAAAGAGTAGAAGTGGTGGAGTTCTGGACATCCAGAAAAATGGTAGGTTTGAAATTAGGGAAATGGAAATATACTCTAATCATTAAGATAAGTAAAAACATTTTTCACTTTCCTTCTCTTAAATACATGCAATCCCCAAAACAGGGTGAGAAAAAGTATACTGTTCAGTGAATAATTAACAAGCAAGATTTTAAACCTTTCCTTCATCTTAAATGGCATTTATCAATGTGAATCTTAGAATTAACTAAAACATTTATTTTGTCTTTACTTATGAGTCTCTTTACACTACTTGAAAAAAATAAGATTCTCAATTTTCAAGGAATACAGTCAGCTCTCCTTAAAGGCATGTATATTGGCTTTTGGTTGCTTTCTGATCCTGATCTCCAAGTCTGCTCGAAGACGTAGTAGAAGAGAACCTCTCACATGCAGAATTAATTAATATTTATGGTGCCTTTATCTTGCTAGAATGTGCTAGACTTCAAAGTGCCGTGCTTTGACTGTTTTGCAAAAATGCAAGGCATTAGTCTGTAAGAGAAATATTTCTAGCCAGAAAATCAGAGACTTTTGTAGCTAGTCCTGCTATTTTTATATTTTTTTTTTAAACTAGAGAGCTTGGTATGGCCAATGAACATGAAGCTTTATCAAGCAGCACGCTGATTTTAATTGGCATGGTTTCTTTATCAGTGGTGGTCTTACTTGAAACACATCTTAATGTCTAATGAAATCAATTAAATATTACTTTGCAAATGGTGTGGTGTTTCAACAGATGTGTAAACACCATGCTCTTCCTAACAGGAAAAGGTCACAAATAAGTCAGCTTTAAAATTATGGTTGGTCATGTAATGCTCACGAAGGAAATACAGTCTTTTATACTGAAATAATAGAGGGTATCCTGGTGCCTATTTTGGGAGTGAAGCAATATAATTTTTTTGTCAGGGAACCACAACACATGGCCCATTTTTAATACGTGTATTTATTTTAATAAAATGGAAACTAATATTAAATCAAAAAAGCTTATAGTGCAGTGCTGTCAGTCAGGACTCTGTTGCGGTCTCCACTTGACACTATTTATTTCTGTCTGTGATTGGGATTTGTTTTTTCAGTTAATTTGCCTTCCCGTAGAAAGGAAGACTGTATTTATTAGATCCTACCATGCCTAATCTAGCACGAACACCTGCTGGGAAGCAGTAATACAATGTCAACTGCGCCGGTCAGATAAGGACCTGATTTGTTTTTACTTGACACGTTTCATATTTACCGTATTTCTTTAAAAACATTTTGGAAATTTGGGTTTGCTGTGAATATTTGTTTAAGCTGTCCCATCAGTCACCGCTCTCTTTTACTTCCATAGGCAATGCCAGGTCTGACTCCAGTATGTCCCTGCACGAGTCTCTTGATAGTCTTTTGTGTAAGACGTGATCTGCCTCCTTACAGACTTCCTACGTCCACAGGCTTATTTAATTTTGAGACTTCCTTCGCTTCACCATTCTTCTTTGTTTTTTAGATGACTCAGTACTTGGTGGCTTAGACGGATCTTCATAGAAAGACTCATTCATATTGGGAGAGGAGTGAGCAACATTTGTTTAGGAAGTGTGTTGATCCTATGACTTAATTCAAGATACTGAATGGGAAAGAAGAGCCGAATGTGTATGGTTATTGGCATACCTGTTATGCTGTTTGCAACCAGTGAATTAACATATGAATATGTTTATAAGATAGTATTCGTGACAAAATATTTTTAGTCATTTTTGCGTGGTGTATGGCATTTCTTTGCTTAGATGTCTTACCACACCTTAGAAGCAGATAGTTGACATGTCATTCATGTTAGAAGTACCATTCAACAGGATATGAATTCTTTTGTCTTTTTGTATACAAGCAATATTATATTCTGTCCCCCTCTGCTCCTAGGAGAAGGTTAAAACCCAGATAAAATTGATATAAAAGTATATATTTGATGCATATTCAGAATGAATTAATGAACTGAGGATCTGTAGGGCAGCACAAATTCATAAGAAAATTTTATCTCCAAGTGCTGGGCATTTGTGTTGATGCTATATAATCTGATTTATGTGGATGTGTTTTTTTAAGTGTCCCTTGAACTGAAGGACATCACTCATTTTGCTGTTTCCATATAAATACAAATTAATTTGTATATGCTGCCATCAGAAAAAATTTGCAGCTGAAAAGACAAGGTTTAAAAGAACCCCCATATAACATGGCAAACATATTTCTTGCGCGTGCATGTGTTCCTGTATAGCTTCGTGCATGAATAATTTGTGTACGTTCAAAATGAAGGACAAAATGTTTCCCCCATTTGGCTTTGGCAGGCCGAATGGTATGTGTGAAAACTGGACAAAAATAAGGATTCATTATTGGCCTCACATCTGAGGAATCTCAAGAGCATAATGTTTTCCTCCAAAGTCCTCTTTAAGCTTGCTTTTACTAAATTAGCTTCAGATCTTCCTATCCTGTGCCATTCTAGCATAGGAAGAGGAGCTTTGGCTCTCCAAGTACTGACCAGCCATCTGAGACATGCGCTTGGTGCGTCTCAAATGCCACTTTCAGACAAGGATATGCTCGGGACCCAGTCCTCATCTGCTGAGATAAAGGGTTGGTTGAATCTTGCTTCCTTTGTGTGTAACTCTCTTCCCTTTACGTAGAAGCCAAGAGGCAAGGGAGCAGGAGGAGCAGGTCTGGTACAAACCCAGGTCCTGCCCCTGGGTAGGGACAAGAACCATCTGGTCCCGAGGGTGCAGAGGAGCTCCTGAACCTGTGGCTGAAGAAGTACTCCATGGAGCTAATTTGGCTGAAGATTTAGATTGACCATCTCTTAAACCCTTAGGGCTCTTCTGTTTATTAGGATGAAAGGACCATGTAACTGGTTTTATTATGTGACTTTCACAGGTGCTTTTCATTTTTGCATGTGATTGCGCTTGTTCCAGCAACAAAATTAATATGTTTAGAGTTATAGAAAAATATGTGTAGAGCATCATGCTAGAGAAATTTTGTGTGACTGTATAATTAATGACTACTTCCCACTTGAGTTTAGAGTCAAAGTTATACAAGCAACTTTATCATCAAAAGTTTCCAGTTTTGAATGCTTACATTTGCAAGATTTGTGTGCTTGTTAGGTGACCTCTTATATGGGATTGCATTTATCAACTGCCAAAATGCTAAGGCTGAAAGTGAAGGGTGCTTTTTATTTTTTTAAGTCAGTCCATCCAGGGTCAGAATTCTGGGAATGCTCAAAAAATAACAGTTAACTTTGTTACATTTCTATACATGTGTGGAAATGTGGAGTTGTTGCAGTTGCTTTTTTGTTGTTGTTGTTGTTTTGTTTGGCTTTATTAATAGTGAGCTGCAAATGAAATGATTAAAATTCCACCCACTTCAGCACAATCTGTATAAACATGAGCCTTCAGAAGGCCAGGGCTCTTTTAGTTTTAATCTGAAAATTTTTCAGTCTCCATTCAATGTTTTCTATATCTTCTTTCCACTCCACTTTGGATTATTTCTCTATTAAGATGATTCAAAATGCTTCATGCTTCCCTGGCTAATGACAGAGATAGATGAAGTGTCCTCTCCTTTTTCCCACCCTCATGTTTCCTTGGAGTCCCTGGTTGGCTTTCAGAGCTCAGTTGAATTGGGGCTCACTTTCTTTGCGAAAATGCGCTTGCCCATTACTCTTAATAGGCTTAATGTCTTAGGATAGTATAACTCTGGGTTGCAAACAGCCTTCAGGAGTAAAGAACAGAATCCCAGAGAAAATCTAGTTAGTTTGAAATGATTTGGGAGTTCTCAGCAAAAAGTTTTTGCAAAGCTTTCTTGTCTGTCATGAGTAGGTAAACATCCAGACTTTGCTTCATCACATTGCTAAAATAAATGTAGCTGCAGACATGTGCTGTGGGTATTCAGGCAAGCAAAATTCCCTTCAACCAAGGGAGAGGGAAGAATGTCACCAATGCCACCAAACCTGTAAAATTTATTTGGGAAATACAGTAAAGGTGTGACTAGCACCCATAATTTCATTAAGAGTAAATCTCAGTAAATTATAAAGAACTAATGCATTCAGTTGTGTTTTGTCCTCAGATGCCTTTGGCATTCTCAAAGAGTGTTATTCAATCTTTTGGGGAAATTTTCCAGGTGCTAAGGATGTCATATGCTGTCTATAGCTGAGTTATAAACCCTTGTCTGGGTCGTCAATTATATTTTCATTAGTAGTCCTTTAAATCATGTTTGGATTTGCAGTCCAGGCTGGTTAGCTGAAGTGATTTTAATTGCTGATTTAAAGTATGTACTTAATTAGTAAGCAAGGAATTTGATGTAAGACTTTTTGGATTGTATTTCACAGTTATTTTTCTTGCAAGATTGATTTGTATTGATTGATAGCTGTTTCATGTGTTGAGTGTCAATGGCAATATAATCTTTTCCTTAATTTGGTACTTGTATTATTCCAACTGACAAACAAGCATACTCTTGTTACAAATGGTGAATGATGTATGCAGCATGTGGTCATATTTTACTTGTGGTGATGTCTTCTTGGAATTCTGTTCACGAGGCAGAAAAATCAGTGTTATAAAATTGTTTAAATAATACTGAGTTACATATATAAGAAGTGCTGGAAAATGTCTGGAACTGTATTTTGCTGTTGAAACTGAGGGAATCGTCAGACAATCCATTAAACAACACTATATGTACATTAAAATGATGATTTTGATTTGGATCAGGAGTGTGTGTTGAAACAGCTCTGTTGATCAACTGCACTTGCTGAGCTTGGGTTCACATCCTGGAGCAGCCTTGGAGCATGTGAACAGAGTTGCTTTTACATGAAATTAGACTGCAAAATGCACTAGTGCGTGTTCAGCATACATCAGGTACACTGGACATTAGAAAAAGCAAGCCGTGCTTTGCTTCTACAGCTAAGGAAATTATTAACTTGTTAGCAATCCTGGACAATATCTGTAGGTAGGACTACATAGTTGTCTGAATGTACTGTTCTTGAGTTCCATTTCTTTCAGATTTTAGAGCTACATCAACCTCTTCTGCCAAGTTTTTATAGATTTGGGGGGGGGGAAACATCATTTTTTCTAGTCAGTTCCTCAGCCTTTAAATGAACTGGTTCTTGAACTGGGCTGAACTGAAGAAAATGCCCTTTATTATCAGCAAAATAGTTTCTGATTGAGCAAAACACTTTGCTGTGTTATCACTCCAGTGCATCCTACAGGTCCTTAAGCAGTTTGTTCTCCAAAGTGGTTTAACTTCCTTGTAAACTTCATCAGCAGATGTGCACTGTTTGAATTAATATCAGTGCTTTTACTACAGTAGGAAACAATAACATTACAGTAAATAAGATTCAATAACATTACAGTAAATAAGATTTTCACATTCTAAAAGTTTGTTGTTTATTCTTTTGGGGAATTTCTCTTGGTGCTAAGGAGTCGTACACTGTCCATAGCTGAGTTATAACCACTTGTCTGCTTGCCTAAATAGATCTACTTAGCAATAAAGTAAGTAAAAGTCATAGTTATCCATCTTGTCAGTCACTTTTAATTCAGTTGCTCAGAATCCTTGGATACAAAACATATCTCGCCTTCATTATTTCTGCTCTTTCTCATCTTCCGCTATCAACAGTATATTTTGGGAAAGAGTAAGTACGGGTGTTATTTTGCAAAAATCCTTTCACTCTAAAGATGGAATGCAAAAGACACAAAGAAATCATACAGCTTTTGTGTATTTTCCTTATCCTTGTGTTCCTTATTCTCATGCCCTCCCTTCTACTACCTGTCTTGCTTTTTTCCTGAAATGTGTCATGACCACGAGCTGCTCTTTCAGCAGATGGCTAGGAGTACCCGAGGCTTAAGATCTGATCTTGGAGCAAGCAAACAAACCCCTTCTGTGCTCATATCCAGGTTGGCCCTGAAGAAAGGAAGGAAGTGGCAGGGATGAGTGGGATGAAAAATCATGCTGTGCTGCATCCCTGGGATTGCTTGTGTGAGTGGGGGTATCCCATATGCTCAGAGATGTCTGTATCCCCTGAGTCCTTCTGAGGTGGCTGGCGTTGGGCTGGGGAGGGCGTCGCTCTCTCCCGTGTCTCAAAAAATAAAATGAAGGAGCAATGCATCAGGGTGCATCTGGGGAGGAAGAAGCGTTGTTTCTGTGGCTATGGCTCATTGGGTTGCCCTTAGTGCATTTCTGAAACTGGCCCTGCGGGCTAGCCGGGGACTGCAGGGAGAAGTGGGGGGCTTTGTTTGGGGTTCGTGACTTAGCACTGTGCCTGGTAGAATGTGACCCCCAAGCTGGAGCTGGCCAAGCAGCCAGTGTAGAGACAACTTTTGTCTTGGTACCCTGTGAGACCACAGCCTATGTGCTCAGAAGGATGCAAGTCAATGAACTCGGCTTTCTGGTGCTTACCTAGCAAGAGGTGGCAGTTGTCTTTATATGCGACAACTGAAAATGAAGGAAAAAATTCCCTTGTTGCTTTTGGCCCGTCTAGGGCCAAGGTAAGCACTGGTGCTGAAAAATAAAAGAAGGCTTTTCTTTGTTTTAAGTGAGATCTTTGCACAGTCTGTGCTTTTGGCTACTAAGGAAAGAGTACTCCTTTTAGCATTTCATTCTTCTAGATAATGAGTGTACTTGAACAACTTGTTAAGCAGCACAGCCCTTCTCAGTAGGGAATACTGTCCACTCTTGGCTTATTTTCTCAAGTAGTTTGGTCCCCAGATTGGCTACAGCAGCACAGTTTCACAGTATGTGCAAGGAGTTTTATATCCATTTTTGACAGTTTTTCTTTAGTATATTATGTGCTGTCATTCGATACTACAATTTTATATTCTTCCCTTCCCCTCCTCCCCTGCCCCTACTGTGGTTTTGGTACCCGTCGAAGCTGCTCTATGGCTGTTTGCAGTTATTTACCTTTCTCGCGACTCTTGTTGAGTCGTGTGGTTTATGTTTTCTTCCAGATTGTTGCATTATGCTTTTAGGTCATTAATCTCTACATTCCCTTCCCAGGGAGGTCAGGGAGGACCAGACCTCGGAGTTCTCCTGGAATTTTCTTTAGCAGAGTCCAAGGTCATGAGTTTGAATGCATTGTTTGAATATTCATCCAGCAGGACCTTTGGATACGCAGTGACTGAACTCAGCTGAGCGCTGCTGCTTGCAGCAGTCCTGATCCATCTTTGTTTATTTAACCCAGGCTGTACTTTAAAGAGGTTTTGGTTACAGGCTTGTTGTTGAACCCTATATAGATTGCAGTGACACTGATGTCCGTATATTATCTCCAAGTATCTTTATTGCCGCTGAGCAAAAAAGGAGGCTCTATTCTTTTCACATAGTTATATAATTAATGAGTTATTCTAATGGCTTTTAGTTCTTGTGATTTGCGGAAGTTTTGAGGTAAGTCACACAAGGTCAGTATTTCAGAAAAAAGTGAGACAACATTTTATAGCTGAGGGAGTAAGACATCTGCATTACCAGTTCTGGTAGAATTTAAGTCTGGAGCTCTCTCCCAAATGTGCTGAGCTAAAAACTGTTTTCCAGATTCTGCAGTTAGACAGCCCTAGGCCTTGCCAGCATCTGAACTTTGCCAAACTGCAGACAAGTGATTCTGATAACACTACGGGCAGTTTCCCTGTGGCTATTTCGATCCTTGTGACAGAAAGGAAAAATGGTAAAAATCACATGTGTTTCCACTTAAATTTCTTCTGGGATGACATGAACTGTTATAAAAGCTAGTTCACGAATATTCACAGGGAAGGAGAAATAGAAACAATAAAAAAACCTGGAGTAGGGGACTGGAGGCACAGCGTTAGGGTAGCTTCATCCTAAACCCAACCCCCAGAGAGACCTTGGTGTGGAAGCTGGGGCCATCAAGCAGGAGGTAGGGAGGTGGGTTTTGGACGTCTCCAGGTTGACGTCGGACGTACTGGGAATGGTCATTCTACCTTTCAGACTTATTAAAAGCTTGTTTCTTTAAAAACTATACATATATGGAAGAAATCTGCCAGATTTGCTGTTTTCAGTGCTGTGCTCTCTCAGGGGCTTTTGAGAGGTAGGTGCTCAGAGCAGGTTTGGGGCATGTCTGTAGGTCTGTGGGGTGCAGTGTCTTTGGGTGTAAGCCCAGGATGCTTTGGGATGTCAGACAAAGAAATAGGACATAGCATAGCATCTCACTTGTCGTCATGCTGTCTCTCCAGTTTGCCAGGATGGAGAAGCCCTCCTCCCTGCTGCTCATGGGCTGCTCCCACCGGCTGCTCCGGGCAACCAGCAGAGCTGCTTCTGGGACCTGTGTTTTGTTAAGTCTCGGTCAGCCAGGTTAGCTTCCAGTACTGCGCTCTTTTAACACAGCTATTTCTGCCCAAAAGGTGCCGGAATACTCCTGGGAGAAGCCACGCCAGTGGTCCAGGGCAGGCGTTAATCTCCAGAGATGGGGAGATGACAGGGAGCCGGGGCAGGCCAGGGGCCATAACCTTTACAGTCAGCAGAGCTGGCATTGCAGAGCGACGTGCGGCCAAATACCTCAGCACTGGGAAGGTATTTAATAGCCCCTGTGCTTTTACTTCTCATTACGTGTACCAAATATGTTATATTTAAGTTACGCGGCGAGAAGCGTTTGCGCTAGAGATGGAACTCGCGCTATAGCCGTTCACTTTTGCAATATCCATAAATTCTGCGCAGGATATAAAATCACTCTGCCGTAGGAATAGCTGCAATATAATTGCAGGCTCCGCTGCAGCCATTTGAAACATTTGGAATGTTTCAAATTTGTTATGGCCAAAAAAAAAAAAAAAGTATTGAGAAATGCAGCGTTTGGACATCAGTAGAAGTTGGGGCGCGCTGCTGGAGAAGCTCTGGGCTCGTCAGACGGCGTGCCATGCAGTCGGTCATGCTAAATGCCCACCGCTGCAGAAGGGGATGAGCAATTCCTAATGCGAGTGCGTGCGCCTGTGTGAGTACAATTACAGAAGGAATTAATACACAGTAACTTCAAAGAGCGCTCTCCAGCAAGCAGAAAATCACAGTTTAGCCTGTGGAGTCCTTTGTCCCAAGACATTTGTCCGTGTTGCCTTACAGGGCACAGTTTGCCTTTTTCAGCGTATCCCAACATAAATGATGCAACCCCAATTTGAGATAGTCAGCTAGCCGTGACACACAGCCCTGAGAAACGCTCATTATTCTTTGGCTTCGCTCTTCTTGTTACTTCTTATTTATTCAAACAGATTACATTCCCATTTGGATGGGATTAGCTGTGGTTTGAAAGTATTACTGCGGTTTGTCCTGTGAAAATGAGTGCAGTATTTAGCTGAGGGATGTCTGTTTCATGACCTGAAACATCTTGGATAGAGCACACCAGAGTGTCAGCATGTGTATCTAACTAGATTTCCTGTCGCATAAAGATGTGAGGCACGTTTGGGGACTTCTCATGAATTTACCGCTCACTCTGCTGTGGGGAGAACACAGAATTTGGGGGTTTCTCCATAGCTTTTCTAGGAAAAAGATGCGGTTTTTTTTTCCCTCCCTGTTGAGCTTCCGATTAGCATTAATGAATATATCCAGAACAGGCTAAAACAGTAGTGCTTAATATTTTTCTGTGACAAGGCACATGAAAGCATCCTGTGGAGTGACCTGAATGTGTGTGCGTGTCCCTAGTGTGGCCCCATCCCATGCCACTGCTCACTTGGCCCAATGAAACCTGTACTTACTGTTTCTTTAACCATCAGCAACATAATTTTTCCATCAAATAGTTTAAATGTGCATTTTTAAGATTAAAAATAACCAGATAATTGCAAAAGAAGTGATTTACATTTATTGCTTGTTTGTGCTGTTTAGTATGGCAGATCCACATTTTCTTAAAGAGATAGGATTGTGCAGCTTGCCTTTCAAATTCATTTTTCAAAAGGCGAAGCAGAGCATTTAAGCTGCTGTGAATAGCTATGTTGCTGCTATGAACATGAAGTATTTTTCCTAATTTCATTTAACAGTTTTATTTTGGATACAAGTAATTTTGTTAGTGTTGGAAACCCATGCACAATAACATAGCTCTGATGTTGAAGGACTGAGACTCTAATTGACTTGCCTTGTCTCTCTAAAAGCGGAGTGCCATGTAAACAAGAAAATACAAACCATAAATGGTGAAAAGCTTACTTTTGAATTTTAACCTCCTGAGCGAGACTACTGAAAATTTGTACTGGGAGCCAACCTTATCAGGGATACACACCATTAGTGTGGTTGGAAACATATATTTTTTTATCCTAGGCAGCGGAGGTATTATTAAAGCACAGCGTAACCGCTTTATGCTATGTATGTGTTCCTTAGCACAAATTAAATTGTTCCTTGACTCAAATTGAAGTAAAATAAAAATCTGTTGATATTCAAGTTGACAGTTACAAAATAGGGTGCAAACTAAATTAAGCCAAATAGCAACCTCTTCCTTGCTCATTCACCCTTGGGAAGTACCGTTCCACCTCCCCAAGGGAGACTTGTGCCCATCTCAGGCCATCCCTTTGCTAAGTAGGACCATCTGTACCTGCAGTGCTGTTCTTGTGGGCTGGATGGCACATGGTGCAGGTTGATGCTATTAGTCAGGGGGTGAAGCATATTTCTCGTATTACCTTAAGTGGCTTTAATAGAGGACATCAGAGCACTCTTACCTTCAGGTAAGACTTAACTAACCATAAAGGGGTCTGTGTTTGGAGGAAAAACGGTTTAAAACCTTCTTCCTAAGCATAGTCTCAGGCAGAATAGGTGGCCTTGTTGCCAATTGCGTTTTGTGAAGCAGCATCCACAGATACAAGAAGAGGGCAGGTTGTAAGCCTGGATTGTGGGTGTACGTCTTCAGTCACATGAACTCAGGTAATCTCAGTTCTCACACTGACTCTGTTCCCTTAAGTTACATTTTTAAGTTATGGCTTAGTTGTGGTATTCATTTCATAATACCCACTCGGTCTCCACACTCCACTCTACAGCCTTAAATGGGAAACGCCTGTTCCTGTTTACACTGCTTTATACTGAGCATTAGGAAAAGGGCTACCTGTAGCAATCCATGGTATTTTTGATGTACCAATTCAGACTGTATCTCTCACCTAACAGTTCTAATTTGTGGACCCTGAGGAAACTTGTGGCTAATGTTGAATACAGTGACCAGTGCAGAATTCAGCAGCAGGAACTTGAAAACACTGATTGGTGCCTCTGCTTTGCATTTCCACGCACTTTGGTCTTTCTGCCAGTAGCAGAATACCCTTTGCTGCCCTCAGAATCTTGCTTGTGATGGAGATTGCTCTCATCATCAGCTGTATCCCCTCAGGTGCTGGAGTTCCTGCTCTACAGATGATAGTCATGTTGCGTGGTTCTCTGGATCTGAGGTAAAGCTGTCTGAAGCCGGAGAGAGGCTTTGGTGAACTTTGTGTCAAAGCCTTTCTCAGGAGCTGGACCTACACCAAAGAACCACCAAGAAACTAGCATGATCTCAAAACTTCCCATGTTCACAGCTGACTCCAGCTCCCATGGTATAATTTACCTCAACTGTGATAAACACTGAGAACCAAAGCTTACTACTTTTTCAAGCTAAACCTAACAGAGGAGAATTTGTTCCTTTTCCTATTTTGAGGCTTTCTATTTTTATACTTCAGTGAAAAGCAGTACCTAGTACTTAACAGTGAACCTCTCATTTCTAAATGACGTTCACTCTCAGGATCAAGGGACTGGAGACTGATTCCTCATTTTGATTTTTCCTAGGCTTCTCCAATCCCTTTGAGCCAGTGGATAAAATGTCCCTGTGTTCTCTTCCATATAATACGTCCTTATTGTACGCCACAGCTGAAATGGTTTCTCAGAGTGCAGCAACCAGTTTTCCCAAATGTATATTTGTAATATTTTCTTGATAAGGATGGACTCTTGAACTCTTCTTAGATACCTATATACATTTTTAAAAAAAAAATGGAATTAATCAAATTCCTTGTTTTATCAACCTTACTCTTTAACAACATTCAGATACACACAAACAAGGTAGTGAAACTGTTTTTTACAAGAATGCAGCGTTAAAAGAAGATGGATCCTTTGACTGCTTTGAGATGCTAAAAGAGGGGACTGTAAGCTTTTTAGCACTATAAAGTAAGCCAGTGCCTTTTCGTGTTGCAAATTGCTGTGTAAAGACATTTAAAGCCTCCTGTAGTCACTAGAATTCCTCATCTGGATCCAGGGATATCATGCAGAGTTGCATAAAGCATTGTATGATTAAGACTGCTATCTGGTGATGCAGCCTTCAGAAGAACTGCTTGATGCTGTTGAGCAACACTTTACATTTTAAGTTATACCAATGATTTTTTAAATACGTTCTGAAGATAGTAGCATTTCAAAAGAGTGTGTGGGGTGAGGGAGATGCCTAATCTAACAGCCAAATAGAGGTGAGACTGCTGCATCTCCATGTCCCCAGGTCCAGCATCTATCCCTGGCAGACACATATGAGCACACTATATATACATATATGTGTGTATATGTACATACGTGGTTATTTATACACACAAATGAACACAGACAGAAGGTACACAGCAGTCACACAAACCTGAGTGGCATAGATGGCCTGATCCTGTTTCTCTTCTCCAGCTGTTTAAGATGGAAGTCCAACATAGACATTTATATAGACATATATGAAACGTATATATGCACATACATATTCTCAGTCTAGCCTGTAGTTGCCCCTGGATCTCACTCTCCCCAGTTGGTGGCACCTGGGCATGCAAACCCTTGTGGCACAGCCCCACTGCAGTTGCTGGTACCCCAACCACATGGACCTCTCTGCCCTTAGTCCAGCTCCAGCTGCTGCACTTACAGCCCTGTACACACATGTGCAGCCCACGGGAATAATCCCCTCCTGTGAGAATTTGGGGAGAGGTGAATGTGCTTCCCTGTGTCTGTGATAATCAGCCCTTCGTCAGCCACCCTAACAAAGAGGGTCTGTGCTCAAGCTGCCTGTCTTGACTGAGATGTTCCACTCCTGTTTCTCTCCAAACTGGTGGGACAGACATTAGACGACTTGTACGTGGTTGAGGTGGTACCTGGAGTTCAGGTGTACAGTGTGCTCATTTCCATAAGGACCCTGGTGAATATTTGTTGTAACATTATTTATCTTTTTTTTTTTTTTTTTTTTTTTTCCTGGAAAGCTGAGTGTAAATACAATTTCTTTTGATGCTTGAGTTCTGACATTTTCTCCCACTGTCTTCACGCTGCTCAGAGAGGCTGAGCTGCACAGGCAGATAGGTTTTGAAAAGCTCTAGCCAAAGCCTTTGCGCCCCTCTGGCAGATTGCTGGGAGGAAGGCTTTGAGCTATTCAGTGGGAAACAAAGAGAGTGAGGGTTAGCCCTGGAAAGATGACTCGGTACCCTGGAAAGAAGGAGGTCTTGGTGTGTGTCATATTACTCTGAGTCAGCTTTATCACTGAGAAGATTTAATGATAAAAGCATGTTTACTCAAAACACAGATTTACAGGAATGGATTGAAGTCACTAAAAAAGTTAAAATCACAAAAACATATTACTAAGGGTACACTCAAAGGAAATTCTTCTTTCCCACTTCAGCATTTTAGATAGCTTGTGGAGCTAATTAGCTCTTTTGCAGCCTGCTCTGCAAAGTAGTTAGAATTAAGTGATGAATTATAAGGGTCTGGCTTCTGGGTGGTTCCCAGAGAGAGCTGCTTTGAGTGATCCCCCCCCTTAGCTTAGGAAGCAACTAGCTCCTGCCTCCCTCCTCCTGTATCCCTGGCCCTGTTCCCTGTGGTGGGCCATGGGACAGCACATGGCAGTGGTGGGCCAAAGTCACTCACACTCACCATCTCACCACCATGGCTTGATGAGCATTTCTACATACCAGTGCGTTAAGTAGGAATTAAGCCGTTCCCGTCAGGCTTTGGTACTCTTAACAGTGACTTAAAGTTCTATTTCATGAGAAATAAGAATAATGGATTTTTTTTCCCCTGTAATGATTGTACTTGCTATATGCTTTCCAGGGAAGCTACCCCAGGTCTATAAACACAAGGAAAGAGGAACAGAGTGCTTGGACACTGAGATCTCTTACTATCTAGTAGATTAAGGGTAGCAGTTCCTAGGACCCTGCCAGACTCTTGTTTCTTACTGAGTTTCTTTCATTTTGCTACACTGGAAGTGGTCTCTTCTGGAATGAAAATATTGACGAGGGAAAGCTCAAAGAAAAGGAAGTAAGCTTATTAGAAGTTCTGGGTTTAGGATCTGTTTTTAGAACTTGAAGTTTTCAACACTTGTTTCAAATTAAAGCGTAAGTCCCTAGGCTGAATCTGTGTCCAAAACTGAAAGAAAGGATGAAAGGTAGACTGACCTTCAGATATTAAAGATTGTGATTATTTTTGCATTTAGGGGGAAATTAGCAAGGCCTTCTGCCCAAAATGCAATGAAATTAGTTGATCCAAGGTGACCTCTTCAGTTCATTGCACTGGTTGGTTATCCTGGAGGGCAAAACAGCTCTGGGTCAGAATCACAGGAATAACATCACCAGAAAGGTGTATTGGCTCATGCTAAGTAAGATTGTCCCGACTTGTGGGCCATTAAACTGTTTGTATTTCATATATCAACATTTAGCCTGGAACGGTGAGCCAGTCTTGAAATTAGAACAGTTCTCATTACATAATGATGGGAGTGCTTGCAGGTATTTGAAATGCCAACCATCTGCTGCACTGACATCGACTGTAGTCCTCAGATTTAGCCTACCTAAATACTTTCTGCAGATGAAATGTGTGAGCCCGTGATCATAAATACTGAAGAATGTTTGACTTGTGATAGCTGCCGACGTGCATGGTCTTGCTCCAGTAAAATAACGGGAGTAAAATAATTCACGTAGTTTGTTCCACCTGCTGGCTCTTGCTGTAGGTGTTGGCTGGAAATAATGTATTCATGCCAGAAAAATCACTATTAGAAAAAGGAGAATTGGTCTCATGGCTTCAGTGCTTGCTCAGTTGACTTTTCCTCAACAACTTCTATCTTTATCTTTGGGAAATGTCTTATATGAACCTCAGCTGAGGTTGAGCTGAAAGCTGTGATGTCCTTGGTGTGACTGTCAGGCCAGTTCAGTCTTTTAAAATGCAAGGAGGTTTCCCAGTGACTTTTGTGTTGACAGCTTTTCTTTTTTTTTAAAAATCTGAAAAGATATACTTATTTATTTACAGGGGTTTTTTTGTTTTTTTTTTAAGGATTGAAACAGAGAAGCAGGAACTTGGCCTTTTTTAAAGGCCAAATATTGGTATTTTTTTTCCTATTGATATATAGGTCTGGGCAGTTGGTTATCAATAATTATGACCTTTTGAATGTTTGTGGGATGCCTCACCAGCCACACAGCAGTTGATTGTTTCAGGCATTGGTACTTGCTTAATTGGTTCTGGTGGTGGCTGGACAGGAATATGGATTTTCTCCTGGGTAACAATTAGGCTCCATGGATCTTTGAAATCTGGTAAGACTCCAAAAATGTGTAAAAACTCTGTTTTGTAAATTAAGATCAGAAACTATTATTAGCTTTTGTTTGTAGTTCAAGCATGATGTCATATTTGGCATAGTGCTACAGAAAAAACTCCCAGCTCATGGCTCAGATCTGTTCTTTCTCAACTCAGTGTCTTCGATGTCTGCTCTTGAGGCCGCCTGTCTCTCCTGAAGAGGAACAGTTTGTGTGATACCAGCTTTTCAGGGGCTGATTTGGTGTTATCACCCTCATGGGAAGAGGGACAGGAGGCTTTGCTTGGAGCTGGTCATGACTACATGATTTCCAGTCACCGTAAGGGTAACCTTACATAAAACTAGATTAAACAGCTTTAACTTTCTATGCTGGCATAAAGTTCTCTTAAGGCCATTCCAGCTGGACATCCCCGGGCTTCGTGGGAGAAGTGTGCAGAACTTGCTTCTGCATTTTTTGACATTTTTTCCCATCCTTCTATTTATATGGCTAAATAACTGTAGTAAGTTAGGGTTAAAAAAGGCTTGAGGAAGCATAATAATCACAACAAAAACATATGTTTGGAACTGTAGAGCATTGCAGGAAACAATGTTCTTCCAAGTTCCATGAAGTTGTGGTATGCTAACTGCCCTTTTGCAACGTCTTTTCCAGTCTTGGCTTTTCATACAATGGGGACAGGAGCTGCAGAATTTTGGAGTAATTGTGTTAAGTAAAAGTCACTATAATTGTGGAGGCATAATTTGACCTTGAATAAGTCTCTTTTCAGTAACTTGAATTTTTCCTGAATATTTATTTGAATTAAGTTTTGAATCTACCAAAAATTTGAAAGCCTCCTGTATATTGTGTTTATTTAATTGTAATTTATTTTTTCTGCAATCAGATATAAACAAAATCTAATCAGAAAGGAAAGTATAAGGGGAGGGGAATATTATTCTTCCTATGCTTAAAAAAAACATCCTTTCAAACCAGAGACATTATCACTTTATGAAGACACTCTTACAAATTTTGTTAAATCATTATTTCCTTTTTTTCTGAGTTCTTTGGCCAAGTATGCAGAAGCATTTAGTGAGAATGCTGTAGAGTTTGCAGTTTATGGTAAAATTTATGTCAGATTACTTTCTTTAAATGTTGAGTTTGCTGGCTGAAACATCCTCCTTACCCTTTGTTCATAGAAATGATTTTTTTCTTCCAAATGTGTAGTTATATTCTCTTACAAGGCTGAAAAAGATGCAGTAGTTTGGGGAGCTGAACAACCAATACATGGTATTGGAATAATGGCAGATTTAAAGCTTGGTAACTTGAGAATTAATAGGACTATAAAACAAACCCTCATAATACTGGAAAGCAAGCACACCCCCATTCCCAAAGGAATTGTATCTGTTTATCCAGATGTATCCCGAGAGAAGGCATTTCATGCTATTTGTGTTGTGTGTGTGGCAGAAGAAATATTAAAGAAGTAGATACTGAAGACATAAATAGAAGGGTAAAGTGTTCAGAGGTGTAACTTGTATTTACAGCTGTCTACTCTCTACATTAAGGCTAGATTTCATGAATGAAGCAAAGCTTTATAGGCTTCTATAGAAGAGACAGAGAAGGCAGCCCAATGAATTGTCCCCTTCATTTCATCAATGAGGGGCCAGGCTGTTGTCACTACATAGACAACGTGGCTGATGATGTTGTATCTCAAACTGAGTTGGCTCCTGTGGGACCAACCTGGCCATCCCTCACGTGTGCTTTGCAGGATTCCCAGTTGAGCACTGTGCTGAGTACTTGGACCAACCCTTGGGGCATCAGAGGACCTCTGTTTTGCTTGTCCCCACTGCAAGTTAGATGTTCTCCTCGCTGGCAATTTAACTACAGAGATTAATACACATCTTCCCTAAACAGTATGACTGACAGAAAACACTTGACAGCCTAGTTTTGTGGAAGGCTTTTATTGACATTCACTTAAGATAAACAACATCATTCCTTTGTGGTTTTGCAACTCAGGAGTAGTGACACAATGTTGGACTATTCTGCTTAAAGCCTTTAGGCCATAATGGCAGCGTACATGTTGTGTAAGTAATGTTGTTTTGTTTGAGATTGTCCAAACCGTAACAGGTGTCCTCCAGGCAGTAACGCTTCCAGAGAATTTTCCCCCCTTTTTTAGAAATCATTACTTTATTGTAGTGTGCCATAAATAGTGGAAGCGAAACAAATGTTCATCTCCTGAGTGCCTGTACCAGTACTGCCTAGAATATTCGGCTTAGCCTGACAAATAGTCCTTATGTGACCTGTCTTTCTTGCTATACTTTCTACTTGTTTGCACTTGGAGTGAAGCACTTGGTTAACTCTTTCTGTGAAATCCAATCTAATATTAAAATGTCCAGTTTTCAGGGGTCTGCAGAAAGTAACAGCACATGAAGTCCTACTCCACCTCTCAGCATCAGTAGCTCTAGCCTGGACAGCAAGGATCTCCTAGTGTTATGCGGAATGGGATCAAAACAAAGCAGCACCAAGACAGCTAACAAATGTCACCACTTAACGTACACAAATATGTTTTATAAATAAATAAGCTGTTTTAAGGAGTACACTAGTTGTTACTTTAAAAAACACCCAAGCTTTTCTTATGAAAACTTTTAAAACTAAACACTAGGAGAGGTGGAAAATGTTCTCTGCAGAATTGCACTCACACTATTATTGTGGTGTTTTAGAAATGGCTTTCCAAGTACAACAGCTGGGGGTTTTGTGTGTAAATGGTCTTGGTTTCCAAATAATGTAGATATTTTGGTAGAGGAAATGAAATATGAAATACTGTAATGTAAACATTTTTAAACTCAAAAGTGTGTTGCTTCTGCTATCTAATAGATATATATATACATGCATATATATCTCTATATATGGATTTCTGAATGCACTGTAATGTGCCATAGGCTAATGTTTCCTGAGACTTTGGAACACAGAGTGAGATATTGGAGCTGGAGCCTGTTCAGTGCTTTGCTTCAGATCCTTCCAGACCAGAAGGCATCATGATTTTATTTTGCTCTGCTCGCCCCAAGCGCTTGCAACCTCAACAGACAGCAAAGGAAGGACAGAAAGTGACAATCTGAAGAACACTCGTGGCAGTAGCTCATCTAATTTCCTGCAGTAATTAATTTATCTACTGGGGTTTCATCACATTTCTGAATAAACCCAGGCATTTACAGCTGATGTTAAGAAACCTTTTGTGTTACGACCCAGCAGTAGTTTTGTTTTGTGGCTTTCCTACCAAATAGCCAATAAGGGAATCAAGAAAATGGCTCTTGGGTCCCTGCTGACTTTTTGTTTAAACACATTGCTCTTCGCAATAGCTGGAAGCAGCTTTGTGCTTGTTACTGGCACATGCTTAGTCCAAAATAATTGTGAAAATCAATGGCCTACAGAGCATGTTACCAGCTTTAGAAGACAACTCCCCTACCCCAAGGTTGAATGTCTATAGAAGGTGTTTCGAGAAATTCACTGTCTTAACTTCTTACTTAGTTTTCTGAAAGAGCCCCAAATAAGCCAAGGTGTTACAGGATGCTCACTGCATTCTGACAAGGCTTTGAATTTTGCCAACCTCCCAACAGAATATTATGCCAGAAATCTTACTCTCTTTTTCTTTTTCTCCTTTATCTTTTCTGAGGTGCAGTAGCTTCGTATGGAGTAGAAGATGCCGAAGGCATCTTTGCTTCAGGCAAATAATCATGTAGTCCAAGCTCCAGCAGTTTATAGTAAATAATTGAATAAGAAAAATCTGGAAATGTGGTGCTTTCAGGTTAATATTCCTCCTTAAATGTTCTTCTTATTTGTGTGTGATGGTGGATTTGTATAAAGTAGTTCCAAAAATGACAGTAGCATCTCCTTACCTTATTCCCAGTGCATCTCTTCCCAGAGGGATCTGCTGATCTTCGCTGTCAAAGGAAGTTTGTGCTGCCCTTGTGGTTTTTTGTGCCAGCATTGCAGAATGAGATGATGTAAAACAAGGAGTTTAATTTATTTTATGGCTAACACAATGGTGAATTGAAGTTTTTGTAGTTTGCCTTAATTTTCACAGTGTTCAGTCTCTGTTATCATTTTCTAAAAACTCTTGAATGGCTATTCTTCACTGCCATTTATTTCATGGTAGATATAATGAAGCAGAAGAGGTCCATTTTCCTACTCCACTGCCTCCCAGGGTATCATTGGCAAATCATGAAGTGGAAATTTGCATATGAGGGGCTATCCAAGTGCCAGAGAATGTCCTCACTGGACTTCAAACTCAGTAACTGTATCACCTGGAAAGCACTTTTGACTTTGTAAAATTTGGAGTGGATTTACCTGAACCTGAGATTTCTTTGGTGGAGACAAACTGTAGTGATTATTGCGTGGTGGATGACAGGGAAAATTTTTTGTATTTATATTAGGTGAGAGCAGTTAATTTGATGAAATGTAATCTCCATTGCCACCCTTCTCTCACTGTGTTTGCTAAATCTGAGCACACATCCAGTTGTTAAGATTTTGCGCCTCCACATCTTTCAGCATTGGAATTGGGGTGACAGGAAATCCAGCTGAGGCACTGTTATTTTTGTTCATCATACAGAGTTTATATTTTAAAAATAAATAAAGTTATTTTTATAAAAGGGCAATAACGCGTGTGAACATAAGATAGAAAAATCACAGAGGAGACATCAAATCCTTAAATAATCTGCTTTACAAGTTAGAAGAGTTACGCCAATTCCCATCCTATCTGGGACCTTTCTGCAGTGAGACTTTTGAAGACTCAAATATGTTTTTCGCAATAGACTGGCAACAGTCAACAGTATATGTTTCTGCTTTAGCATTTTTTTTTTTTTTCAAATGGAGATACAGAAAGAAACTTTCCCTGCGTGTCTTCACATTAATTTCTGTTTTATTCCAGAACAATGTATTAGACCTTAGGGCAAGAACAGAACATGATGATCCGGGCTGACCTCCAGTGAGGCCAGTTGTTCCTGTATCTACCCCAGCATCTTGTGTCTGAAATAAAACAACTTGTGATACATTTTTTTTTAAAGTACAAAATTAAATGTGTTAAAAGCAAATGAACGCTTAGACTAATTCTTGCTAGATGTGTCAGTTCCAGGTGTCACATATGTAACCTGTTTGAAAATTTGATTCCTTTTTTTCCCCTTAGCTTCCTATTTTTCATAGTGAATAGAAAACGTGCTATTGTGGACTGGATGAAACCTTACTAAATGTTTGACTTTTATCTTATTCATAGTAAAAGTAAGAAGGGCATTAGGAAAACAGCTGAAAGCCTGAGAGCCTCTGCTCCCCAAAATCCTGTCCTTTAGTTGGTACAGAGGTTTAGCTTTGAGGAAGAAGTATCCCCTGCCATCTGATAGCTGGTCCTGGGATGGGAAGACAGCATGTTGAAAACACGAGCGGTCAAGGGAAAAGCATTAGGAAACCAAGCACAAAATCAGAACAAGTACTAGGAACAAGATCAGTGGATAAAAATTGTGGCCCTGGTGTTGTTCAGGCTAAGTGTTGGCAGAATAGGGTTGGGAACTTTTACCAAATAAACTATCTTTTCTTTAATTTTATTGTGTAGAAGGGAAAAGGACATTCCATGCTTTTGTAAGAGTGTTGGACTTTATCAGAAGAATGCTTGACTCCGTTATGTTTTCTTTTTCTGACAGAAGTAAACTGCAAAAGCAGAATTGGAGCAGAAATGCATAAATGCTTACACGCAGTATATGCGCACTCATGAGCACACATGGAATTTACATTTCTGATATAGAAAAATTAACTAGTAGTGAAGTTCAAAATCTAATACGGTTATCTGCTTCAGCATAATATATTTCAGTACTAGAATGGTAAAGCAGGGCTAGGCATGTAAGCTAATAGACATGAAAAAATAATTAATACATTTTGTATGGATTGGCCAAGTTCGTTTTGCTCAGCCTTCTTTGCCTTCTAAAATAAAACAACTATTGACCTAGTTCTAAAAATACACAGGATCAGGTAATATCTTAATTCTGATTTCTTTTGTTCAAACTTTGAAATGCTATCGCTTGCAGCTGGCAAATAAACCCTGGTAGGGAACAGTGCCATCATGCAATGCTGCAGACTGAAAAAAATCACCTGCTTGTCCTGGGATGAGTGCCATTGCTGTCTGATGGAAATGTCAGGCTGGTCTCTCAGCTTCAGAATTGGATGCAGATGTTTCTAATGGCAGAGGAATTTACCTATATGGCATAGGGGGTGGCGCAGCAAGAGGTGACATTTGGTGTTGTGCATGTGACTTCTTATATTGGAAAATCGGACGTCTTTTTATTTTGCCTTTTGTAAAGGCAAACCCACAATCTGGTAAATATTAGAATAAGATTGCTCATGTACTGGAAGAGATTCAGGGCAGCTGTTTGTCTTGGCCAATTCAATTTTAAAATAACTATTCCTAACAAAATAATAGAAAAATATATGTAGAGTATTGTACCTTTGTTCGGCATTTATGGTACGGTGCACTTAGTTCTCATTAAAGTTACTGTCATCATTTTTACATAGTAGTTGGGCATCTAATCAAAACAATGTATGCTCATAAATAACTAGTCCTGTGCCAGGAATATTCAAGCAATATATGACATTGGCTTTCCTTACTACCCTTGCTTTGCTCAATTTGCTCCTTTTTTTTTTGGTTTTTTTTTTTTTTTTTGGCTTGGGCATTAGATTTGTGAGCTAGTTCCAATGTTTGAATCCAATTATTGGATTACTTCTTTCCCAGTTATTCCCCCCAGACCTTTCTGCACAACCCTTTGATATCTGTATTGAAACTGGGCTGCAGTTAATCTTCCACGGTGGACTCTACTGAAAAGGGAAATAGAGCAGATTGATATTTTCTCATTGTTAGTCTTTATGTCCTTTTGGATCCCAACTCAAAGCAAAATACACATCAGTTTATAATAGACATGGTCCTCATGCAATACTGCAGCCTGCAGATCAGAGGAAGAGGTAT
The DNA here is from genome assembly GCA_025769975.1 of Gallinago jamesoni. Taxonomy (NCBI): domain Eukaryota; kingdom Metazoa; phylum Chordata; class Aves; order Charadriiformes; family Scolopacidae; genus Gallinago; species Gallinago jamesoni. The sequence continues at coordinate 129,514,019 of JAOQGH010000001.1, forward strand.
TAATCTCTTGCAGTCCCTAAATACCTTTGCCTTGCTTCAGCAAGATGCTACCAGTAGCCAGTTAGTTCTGTAGGATATTGCTGGACGCTTTCTATTCTCTCTGTAGACAGCCAGGTCCTACCCTCCATAGGTGTGAGAAGGTTTATGCCCTGTCACCTCCCCTCCCCTTTGAACTTGAATCTTCGGATGAAATCTGGGCCTTCTTGTAGACCTCATTCCTTGCATATTTTTTTAATTTCATGCTGAATCTACTGTCTTCCTGCTCTGGGCTTTGCTTTGATGTGACCACATTTTGTTTCCATTATTTAAAGTTGCAGAAAACCTATTTCCTGTTTCCTTGTAATTCCTTAATTTAGTACATTTTAATGTATCTGTCCATGTTTCTTTCTTGTGTATATAATGTCAAATAGAGAAGAAAATCCAGGATGATGTAAAGAAAAGCTTTATCAGCTTTATTATTTCTGTGCAACAGCCACAAATGAGTTATTCAAGACATGATAAATAAGATGAAGACTATTGTAAGAAACTTCTCTATCATGCATAACCCACATAATTCACTGTATGGGCAGAGGAATATTTTCAAGAATTTTAATTCTTCTTGTGACTAGAATTAGTTCAAAATATAAATGTTAGTTTATTAGAACAAGCAAATCGATTGGACAAGTCGGTGTTTTTTAGAGAAGTGTAGGTGTGATGAAGTCTTAGCAAACCAAGGCGGGCTCTGGGAGATGCTTGACTAGATGGTATTGCTGACCAACTTCTTTGAGGACCACATCTCCATCTCCAGTATGATTTTTCTGTTGTGAAGCCATCAACTCCAGAGTCCTTGGGCCTGAGATGGGAGGTGTTCTAACTAAAACTACCCCAGAATCAGGGGTTTCTGACCCCTTTCTCACCTGTCTTCTTACTCCCCACCTTTGCCCTCGCACCCTTAGTTCAACCTGATGAGGCATACTGCCATTGCATCTATACTGGCAGAGGGTTTTTTTGCTGAGCAGGCACAAGAGGAATCAAAGGGCTTATGTATTTTTGGCAGAACAACATACCTAGCTCAGGGTTCATTTATAATGTCTTTAATAAGGGTCCACTTTGGTCAAGAAAGAAAATAAATGCACTCAAAGCACGCAGGCAAAACCCAAAGGGTCACAAAGGGCCGGTGAGCCAGCACACATGATTTTTGTCAGCTGTAATGGAGCCTCTTTTGTATTGTTCAGCCTGGATCACCGGCATACTTTGACTCTTTGCTCCAGGGTCCTCTAGGAGCTGTGAACAAACCATACATGTTGCCTCTGACGCAAAGGCCCACTCTTTCCAAGGTTAGATTATTTAGCCTCATGCAGTTTAAGCTTGGAAAACTTCCCTGTTGGCATAAAGGTCCACCTTCGGTCCTGTAGAGACAGATGCCAGTCAGACATAATTTGGTGATGAACTTGTTAGTAGGAGAGCAGTTATTCTTCCCGCTTTTCACTGCACTGAGTCTGGTTTGTCAAGCACCTCCAACCATAAAATTTTCTTTCTGTGAAGTGGTGGAAAATAACATTTTCCCTGAGACACTTATTTAAAATAAGTGGGTCTTTTGAAGCTCACTGGTGATCTGGAATGTTGAGAGAAAATCTGATGGAGGGATTAATTGTGGCTTTGGGAATAGCATATGTTTGACCATAATTGTGACCTGATCCTTAAAGAAAAAAAAGAAAAAGCTGGGCATAGTTCTGATTGTTAATGCCTACTTTTTCACCACTGATAGTGGGTTTAGGTAACCTGTTGCACTTTAGGAATAAGATCTTGGGTTTATAGCAGATAATTCTGTACAAACAGTTCAGTAGCTGTCAAAAATGCAAATAGAGTTTTAGGAATTTTAGAGAAGAAATAACAAACAGAAACCGAGCTTTTGAAGCAGTTGCCTGATCCATCCTTGCCTGCTCTGCTTTGGTTTGCCTGGGAGCAGTCTCAGGGACCACAATGAGGAGTCATTTTAGGTGAAACTCTCCTAAAAAGTGCATTCAGAAACACACCTAATGTGATTAGTGTGCATTTGGTCTGATCTATTCCAAAATACCCTCCCCCAAAATAGATATGTAGAGTCATGTGCTCTGCTCTGCCCACTTGCCCATCTGGTGTAACAGTACTTGATGATGTGGAGGTAGTTGGGGAAGCTCCTTTTCTGGGCCTGTGGTGCTGAGGAGCATGCCATAGAGCTCTGCTTGCTGCCTGCTTCTGCTCCTCTTCAGGTGTCTCCAGGTACTGGGGACCTAATACTGGGCCAGGTTAGACCTTTTGTCTTTTATGGCTGTGTTAATGAAAAGAACCTGGGGGTATTGGTTGACAGCCAGATGAATATCAGCCAGCAATGTGGCCAAGAAGGCCAGTAACATCCTGGCTTCTATTAGAAATAGTGTGGCCAGCAGGACTAGGGAAGTGATTGAACCTCTGTACTTGGCACTGGTGAGGCCTCACCTTGAATATTGTGTTCAGTTTTGGGTCCCTCACTACAAGAAAGACATTGAGGTGCTGGAGTGTGTCCAGAGAAGGGCAATGAAGGTGGTGAGGGGTCTAGAGCACAACTCTTATGAGGAGAGGCTGAGGGAGCTGGGGTTGTTTAACCTGGTGAAAAAGAGGCTGAGGGGAGACCTTATCACTTTCTTCAACTACCTGAGGAGGCTGTAGCGAGGTGGATGTTGGACTCTTTTCCCAAGAAGAGGTGATAGGACAAGAGGAAACAGAGTAAAGTTGTGCCAGGGAAGGTTTAGATTGCACATTAGGAAAAATTTCTTCTCTGAAAAAGGGTTGTTAAGCATTGGAACAGGCTGCCTGGGGAAGTGTTTGAGTCGCCATCTCTGGAGGTATCTAAGTGTTGTAGATGTGGTGCTGAGCAACATGGTTTAGTGGTAACTTGATACTTCTAGGTTAACAGTTGGATTTGATGATCTTAAAGGTTTCTTCCAATGAAAACGATTCTGTGGTATGAGGATCTAATTTTAATGGAGATATTAATAGAGATGTTATTGAAATAGAGTTACTGAAAAACAACAATGGCTGTATTCTTTTTCCTTTTTGGTCATTTGAGCACTAGGCACCTTACCTAGTGGTATACCTAGAAATGGTATATTTGTTGCATCCCTTTCTGAATGTAAGAAAGAAGAACATCCATCCTGTTGTTAATACAGTCCACATCCCATATCAAGAACAAGCTTATCTCTCTCACCATAACTGGCTTTAGTGATGCTGTTAGTGAAGGCCTGAGAATGAGATCCCTCAGCCAAGATGTGCTCCAGTGCTATCCATCTTTCAAATTTTCCCTCTGTACCCTTTTGATCCCAGAGAGTGTTTGTTTCTGCCTCCTGGTGATGCTCCATCTTCATTCTATAGAGCATAACTTGAATATAACATCATAGCTAATTGGCACCATCTGCTTGTAAATCACAGTAATTTTTTCTGCTGCATGTCACAACAGCAACTGAACTCTGGCTACCTGAAATCTGTTCAAGAGCAGACAGCTAATTCAGGTCCTCTGAGTTACTCACTGGCAGTCCGTACCTCTTTCTTCCAACCCCACATACTATTTGGAGTCACAGTCTTACAGAATGTTTTGGGTTGGAAGAGACCTTCAAAGACCATCTAGTCCAATGCCCCTGCTGTGGGCAGGGATATCACTAGATTCGGTTGCTTAAAGCCCCATCCAGTCTGTCCTTGAACACTTTAATGATGGAGCATCCATAACTACTCTGGGCAACCCTTTCCAGTGTCTCACCACTCATCATAAAAAAAAATAAATTATCCTTATATCCAATCTAAATCTACCTTATTTCAGTTTGAAACCATCACCTCTTGCCCTGCTATTACAGGCTCTGGTAAAAAGTCTCTCTCTCCATCTTTCTTATAAGCCCCTTTTTAAGTACTGAAAGGCTGCAGCAAAGTGTCCCTGGAGCCTTCTCCTCTCTGGGCTGAACAACTACAACTCTCAGGCTCCAGCTCTCTGATCATTTTTGTGGCCCTCGGCTGGACCTGCTCCAACAGGTCCACATCCTTGTTGTGCTGGGGACCCCAGAGCTGGATGCAGTACTCCAGGTGGGGTCTCACCAGAGTGGAGTAGAGGAGGAAGAGTGGAGTAGAGGGGGAAATATACTCGCTTACCTTTTGGTGACCTGTTTATATCTGTCTCAATTAGCTTGGAGTGGAGAGAGCATATACACTTTTTGTTTTCTGGGCTAAAAACTCATATGAACTTCCTAGGGAGCAATCCTTGGGGACAGTTAATAACATTTAAATTTCTCGATGCATAACATCCATTCAGTTCAAGGCACCTTTTTGATGCAGTGCCCACCACACCTCGTGCCGTGAGGCTGAAGGAGAATGTCAGCAGCAGCATCAGGTGGGCAGAAGTTTGAAGTGAAGGAGGATAGGTGCAGACACAGAATATTTGGATAGTCCTGACTGCTCAGCAATCAAAGATGGGGACATTTTAACAGAGGACACTGCAGAAATTAAGAAAGGCTCAGGCTCCATGCTTCTTACTCAGTCCTCCTTTTTCATCCAGGTATCCTAACGAATTGCCTGCAGTGGCCCTGCCTGTATGAGTAGTGAGGTTTTTGTAGGTGCTGGTCCTGTTCATCTGAAGGTGATAGGCCCTGGTACACTAGAGCATCATAATTGGGTTTTTTGTATAAAAGTGTTCAATATCCAGATGGACATCAGTGATTAGTAATTGACATGTGTATGCCTGTGTAGAAAGACGGATGCTGGTTGGGTGATGAGCTGTGACTTCTCTCTCTCTTTCCTTTCTTCTTTCTCTTCACTTCTCTCCTATACATTCAGGCTTTGGCTGCAGTCCCTGGAACCAGCTGCTACCAGACTGTGGAAGATCTTCTTCTGATGCCAGCAGCAGCATCTGGATGCCTGGCACAGCTCTTCCTTTGAACAGTTATCTTGATTTCTCTTGCAGTCAGCGTGCAGCTGGAATTTTTTATGCTGCCTGAATGCCTTTTCTCTTTGGCTCACCTTGAATTATTTTGAATTTATATGTTTCCATCCCATAGGGAAACAGGACTCTTTGCAGTTACTACTCAGCACTTGTGTAGAGGATCCTTGCAGATGAAATATAGAGAGAATTCCCTTCTGGCTTTGTGTTTGGATGTGCTTCTTGTAGGAGAAGCACACTAAAACTTACTCTCACTCTGAAGCTGTTGCATGCTTGCAGAGCGTGTGCTGGGACCATGAGTAAAAAAGAAGTGTTTGTAGAGGTGGTTGCAACTTTTAAAAAATATATTTTGTATCAGAAAATTCTAATTTATGCAAGCAGAACGTTTCTGCAATGTATATTTTTGAAAATAAAGATTCACCAAGGATCTCTCTTGGGTCTAAAGTACATTCCTGCTAGCAAATATGGATATGAAAGCAAAAAAAAACCCATTAATGAGTAATGAACCTCTCCCTTCCCTTGTCCTGGGGCTGAGGAGTCAGATTCAGGTTCCTGGTGTACCTCATGTAGTGCTGTCCAACCTGGATGCAAATTCGGGGTGTTTCCTGTTACAGCCTTTTACTGGGCCAGCTGAGATGCTTGCCCCAAAGCCCACTGGCTAGTACCTGAGAGACAAGGAGCTACAGTTGAATCCAGGGCTTCCCTGAACCAAGGGGTGGGTTCTGGAGACAGAGGAGGAGGTTCCTGTCCTCAAAACATTAGAAAGAACTGCGTTTTGTCACATTGTGGGGCCATCCCTGGAGGTATTTAAAACACGGGTAGACATGGTGCTTAGGGACATGGTCTAGTGATGGTTTTGGCAGTGTTAGGTTGATGGTGGGACTCAATGGTCTTTAAGGTCCCTTCCAGCCTAGACAATTCTATGATAACTAGGTATCACTACTGCTTTTAAAAAATAAATAAATTAAGGATCTTGTTTGTGGTCTGGGATGTACCAAACACCTCATTATCTTTTCATGCTTGCTTACTTTTTTACTGTGTGTGGGTCCAAGACATCTGCGGTACAGGTTTCCATGACTTAGAAGTCCTCCTCCACTGCCCCTTGCTGTGCTGAGGCAGATCCCTGCCTGACAGCAGTTTCCTCAGGCTGGAAGCAAACACGGACCCCGTGGCAGGAGAAGCCAGAGGATTGCTACCAAATTAGGAGACGGGTTTGCTGGCTAGGTCAGCAGAGATACTGTGGAAATGTAAAAGACAGCTTTCAGATCCGCCAGCTACTCTGAAGAAGCCTGAAGTAGTTTCTTGAGCAACAGCTATTTTGGGGGACGCAGTGAAAGCGAGCAAGTGGTTTTGGGTTTGCTGGGGCTTCCTTTGCTTAAGGCTGGGCGGTCATCACCTTTGGCCCCTACCCCTGCCATGCTCAGTTGCTCCTCTGCTGCACCAGGTGGAAGGGAGGGAGAACAGGTTTGGGCCTCCTCAACCACTTGCTTCTTTATGGATGTGGCCAAAAGAGCCAAGTGGAGCTGTTCTTGCCCAGGAAAGTCTTTTGCAGGTGGTGGCTTTGCATCCTCACCACCCAGAGTCGTTCATGGCAGAAGGAAAGGAGGAACTGAGGGGCAGCTGCTGGTCCTGGCTCACACTGAGGATAGACAGGCTGGGGACTGCTTTCTCTTGTCCTCTCCAGCCCCTGTCACCCAGGGTCCGCCCCAAGATAGCCAGCAGCAGCAATCCCTGACTCCCCATGGGTGCATTCCCAAGGACTGGGAAGAAGAAGCAGGGGAGAGCTAGAACCTGCTAGGTGATTTTGGGGTGCAGAGTGAGATAGGGCAATATTCTCATGGGCAGGTGTTCATTAGAGCTCTGACCTCTTTGAAATAACAGGCTTTATTTGGCTTTTGAACCAAAAAGGTTGGGACACCACTAGTTTATTTAGTGCTAACAGCAAATCAGCAGCGTTACTCCCAGGACTTCATGTGGTATTTCCTACCTGCGCTAGCTCAGTAATTCCCTCCCTTGGCAGATGTGTTGACTGAAATAATAAGGGAAGATGTGACTGCGGTTACACATGGTGCTTGGCAAGGACTCTTTGTCCTGTACGTTAGCCACAGATTGATCCTTCTGCTATGTGTACCGTCAGTTTTTCATTTCCTCACTTTATTCTATATCCCAATTTCCCTTCTTTTTTCTCCATTATCTTTGCCTTTGCCCAGCCTTGTTTTTCCTCATGGTTCAGTGACTGCTGTCTTTTACCTTGGATCTTTCCCTTAGTGTCAGTGAGAGAAGAGAGTGTGTACACGTACCACGTGCAGGCATCTCCTACACACACACACACACACACACACACACACACGACACACACGTGCATTGGGATCCCTGCCCATGTGGGCATGTACACGTGCCCAAGTATGTCTGATTGGTTTTGCACCAGTAATTTAACCTGAGCCAACTAGCTTTTATTAAATCCACAACTCTCAAATCAGGCATAGGCAAGAACCACAAACCATATGTTTCTTCTGGTTCACCACATGCTGTTCTGATTGTGTGTTATAAGTAATATGTCTGTGCCCCTAGTGAAGTAGGGGCACAGCAAGGTAGGGTGTCTACTAGAAGACAGTCTGTGGATTTGTAGTTTGAACTGGTCATACCACAAATAAAAATCTCTAGATCTGTTCCTTGCTTTTCAATGAGTAATTTTTGAGTAATTAGCAAAATATGGCTTGTAACTTAAAGGTGGTGTATCTGAAACATGTAGCTGTGGTCTGATTCCAGCTCCATCCTAGAAAATATACATTTTTTTAAAGAGTGGACTTTATATTCCTGGATGTTATCCAGAGTTCAGTCCAATGACACAGGCAGGAAATAGAACAATTTCAGTCCTTTTTCTCTCTTGCTAGCAGGCTGAGAAAATATGGAAGGTTCTTCCGTATTTTCATGGACAATTTGCTATGTGCCATACTTAACTGGCTGTGCTGGAGATACATAGCCAATGTAGAAAAGCCCTTAATGTATAAACTGTGTACACTGGAAAATATCCTTCTGCAAAATCGTGTTGCTGTTTTTAGCTCTGTTAGTGTTAGCGTATGGAGGATGACTGAAGAGAACTCCGCAGTAGCAATTATCTTAGGCTGCTGCAGTGAATGGTAATTCCTACCTGAAACCTCCTTAAAATGATGCCATTTGGGGACTTAGTAATATGTTAATAGTGTTGTGTTAAAGAGCGTTATGCCCTGCTCTGACTTTTGTTGAAAGAGAGGATCAGACTGGAACAATTTGCTTTAGAGTGAAAGTGGTGGAAACTGCTTCACCTCCCACAGACCTGAATGGGCACACAGGAGGGCGAATGGCTGCAGCAGGTCCTCCTGGCTCCTCCCAGTTGTTGGTCAAATCTTCATTTCCTTAATTCTGTGTATTTCTGAAATTTGAATTTCTGTTTGTTTTCTGACTGAGCAGTTCTAATCTCATAAGGTGTTTATCAAGTACAGTCAGGATGAGTTACGGGAAACACAGACAGTATATTGAACACCTTAGTAACTTTTCCGAAGGCAAGACCACTCCTTACTTGACAAGTTCTTCTCTTCCTAAATGAGTCACTGTTGCAAGATTTATTTTCTTTTACAGTAAATGCAAGGGCCATCATAAATCCATATAGCTTCTTAGTCCTGGTTATCAGATCAGAAATGTTGCGGCCACATGGAGCAAAGCTCTCATCAATCTTGACTTCTTCTGCTCTTTCAAAATTTGGAGGTTAACCTTGTGCCAACAAGATTTTTGCGAGTCAGGTATTGTTCTGGCCTACATAAAAGCATAATGATTTGGCTTCTTTAACAAAAATGTAATTGTGTGTCTGTGCCTCGTCTGGATCAAATTCCTCTTGCTGCCTTATCCAGCAGTGTGCAGGATGGGTACCATGCAGCATGGAACCGTGGCTGAAGGCTCTCCCTTGGGTGTATTTTGATAGTCTTTTTCATGATCGGATTAGGAATGAGAGGGTCCATACTGAAATGTGGATCGTCACCAGCAAATGTCAGATGATATCTGTTAAAAATCCGTGGTGTTCACACTTCTCTGAGTACTCAGCGTGCAGTCTCAGGCAGGCAACACGGCACCTCCAAGGCTTCCATGATAAACCCCTCTGTCTTAGCATCTGCTTGGCCTAGAAAGGGTTGACGTTTCATGCCATGTGAGCTGGCCGTGTGCTGCACTTCTGTGTTTGACAGATATTTTCAGCTACCAGGGACTGAATATAAGAGCAAATACCAATGATCTTCGCATATCATCTCACTTTATTGCAAGTGAGAAATGGAAAAGTAATACTGTTTTCATAACAATTCAGGCATACTTCCTGACCACTGTGTTACTACTTAATCGTGAATGGTGGTGTTTAGGAATTTTGAAGGGAAAATACAATAAAATGAGGACACTGAGAGTTTTAAAAATATTTGTCTTGCTGTATCACTTTAACCCCAAAGTAGAGTAAGGACCAATGTTATATTTTGAACAATAACATTATTGTTTTCAGTGATGCTGTGTGATGGAGATGCCAGTCTGCTCTGTTTTCTTTCTTTCATACTTTTGTCACTGCTCCTACAGAAGTAGCACAAAATATTCCTTTTACCTGCTGTGATTAAGATTTACAATCTCAGGAAGATTTAATTTTTCTTTCCATTTCCACTTCCACAGTAAAGCAGTGACTGATCAAAATCAAGTCATTACGTACCAGCTTAAAAAGATAAATTAACAAAAAAATTCAGTCCTAAAAGAGAAGGTAGCTTTGCTGTAACATCTGTTTCTTTGAGGGAAGGAGTAGTTTCATTTGGGATGGAAAATATGTATTTATGGATATGAAATTGTTCTTTTGTGGTGCTTTGGTGCATTTGCTGCATTCCAGAACTGCATTTTGTGTTAGTAAAAGCTGTTTAATGCTGTAAAAGATCTGCTTGTTCTAGTAGGTAGATGATTAACCTTCATAACACATTTCATACCCCCAAGAGTTTTTCACTGTAGTATATTGCCTCACTAATCCCTTTTTTTGTTATTTGAACACCTGTATTGTGAAAAATGGATGGATAGAAGTTTGCTGTAAGCATTAGATTCATAGACAAAAGCTCTGAAAAGGAGGAATGGTCAAAGAATGTTTGCTGGGCTGTGGGAAGCTCTGACAAATGGTTTCAGAGACCTTGGTTGAGATTATTGAAGTGTTACAGCCTCAAACCAATCATCTCCTCAAGAGGGGAGATGGCCATGAAAATAGCTGAGGAGTGTTTTTGGGAGAAGTCTTTTAGTGGTTGGACCATGGTGAAGAAAGACTTGAGAGCGCTGGTAAGTAAAGCATGGCAAGTTTGGTGGATGTAAGCTTCGCGATACTGACTGAGAGAATTGCCTTGGGCCTGAGCGTGTGTTGATGAGCATGGGTGAGATACGCTCTGGTCAGAACAGGCCGGATGAGAAGACAGAGGCAGAAAAATCAGACACAACTCTGCTGTTAGCTTGGTGAGCTACACAGGGCCCAGGACAACAGCAGAGCAGAGGAGCCATGTTGGCACTTCCATTAGGACTTTAAGAATTCCAAGTGAAGCATGTAACCTTTCCAGAAATTGTGTATTGCCAGTGGGAGGCTGAAATACATTTGTTTATTTAAAAGACCTGGCTGTGCTCATTTTTTAATGCATTGATCTTTTCTTCTTTTTTCCACTGTTTCTATTTATCTTATAATTGCTTCTGGGTGGTAGACCCAGGCAAAATAACTCTCAGGCCACGTAATTACTGATAATGTGGCAGCTAGAGAAGGATTTACGCTGGTCTTGTTGGAAAGATCGTAACTGAAAGGCAGCAAACTCTGGACACAGGCAGATCAACGAAAAAAAAGGAAAATTTATTACACTTGGCTGCATTTGTTGTTGTAGTGAGTGGGTGTGAGAGAAATATTTTCATGATTAGCCTCAGATTCAGGGCACGGCATTGGATCAGATGGTTGGTAATAAAGTCTATCTTGTCTGCAGTTACTATGCTCACAATATTGGTGGACTACAATTAATAACTTGTTCCAGTGCATAAAACTTCATTGTTTCCATTTCCATGGTTTTGTTTCAACTCCTCACTTCATCAGGGTCAGTTAACTTGTGGCAGAACTCCAACGAGGAGCCAGGACCGTGTGGCCGTGGGTTTTGTGTACTGGATTCCTAGAGGGGGACAGCCTGCGCTTCCTACAGAGAAGTCCTCATGGATGCCAGCAGGGAGGTCAGGGCCACAATGGGGAGCAGGAGGGCTGCAAAGAAGGGAGGAGAAAGACGCCAGTCTCCTGTCCCTCTGCTGCCAGGTCCCAGATATCTGGAGGCACCTGCCAGATACCTGTTTTCAGCACTGTCCCCTCTACCCAGGGCCTCTGGGTCTCCTCCGTGGACACTCTCTTGAGTATTTGAGTCTCTTGGGTGATGCAAGTTGGCATGAAAGCATTAGGTTGTAGGAAGGGACATGTTGTGGCTCTGTTCTGCCGTTCTGTGATGCCATGGGATTTTGCCATTTTCAGGTGGAATGGGTGTTGCATCTTGTAACTGGCCGGTCACCAGTGGTGTCCCTCAGAGCTCAGTTTTGGGGCCGGTCTTGTTCAATATCTTTATTGATGATCTGGACAGGGGGATTGAATGCACCCTCAGTAAG
>JAOQGH010000001.1:129525693-129600799 GCA_025769975.1 Gallinago jamesoni
GGAGGTGGTGGAGTCACCATCCCTGGAGGTATTTAAGAAACGTGTAGACGTGGCTCTTCAGGGCATGCTCTAGTGGCGAAGATTATTGGTTTGTGGTGGGGTGTTGTGTGTGGGTTTGTGAGTGTGGGGTTTAGTTGGTGGGTGTTTTGTTTTTTTGTGTGTGTGTGGTTTTTTTGTTGTTTGCTTGTTTTTGTGGCTTTTTTTGTTGTTTTTTTTTTTTCTTTTAATGTGTTTGGACTCAATGATCTCAAAGGTCCCTTCCAACCACAAGATTCTGTGATTCTGTGATTCTGTAAGCAAAGGGGGGAGATCCTCCTTGGGAGAAAAGAAAGTCAGAGGGGAACTCTGGGAGAGTTTCTTGCCGTTCTTTTTTCTTTTTTTATCTCAGAGATTAGTGAAACAAAAATACATTTGTAAGAAGATAACTCTAGGATTTTGTAGCATACTTCTGTAAAGCTTGGGAATATGGTAGTGATATGCACCACACATATATCATCCTCTGTTGAAGAGACTGAAGAAAAATCTTGGTATTATTTGAAAGATAGAAACTTAATGCCCGAGCTCTATCATGCAAAAAAATGTGGAGAAAGTCTATGCAAGAGATTATGGGAATTCATCAAGCCCAAACTGCTGTGAAGGCAGCCTTAAACTTTGAGATTGATGGGATTTTTGCAATACAGAACATTTTAATTACTTAATTGAAATGCTGGTGTGTTTTTGTCAGCAAGTTGACTTTTTGCACTGGTGTCACAGTGTTTGAAAGCAGTGCATCATATATGGAAGTAGCAATTGCCCATGCACGCCCAGTATAAAATGCCCTTGGTGGACTAGAACATTTCAGTTGTTTATCACATACAGCATCATTATGACAGGCTGGCTAAATACAGTAAAATAGGAGAAGAAGAATGTGGATCCATAGCTTTCATTTTTCTGAATTGCATAACTGCTTCATGAGACTAATCTCTATAAGGACAGAGGATCAAATTTTCATCTCTCAATATAGCTGGAGTTACCCCAGCAAATCTGGAATGACTCAGGAGACTCAATCCCTCAAGCCCTCGATCTTTGTGTAGGCTTGCATAGCGTGAGCGACCTGTCCTGCTGGAAGCTGTTGGGACGCAGAGATGGGAATGGGGAACAGGAGGATTGCATCCTTCAGCAGAGCCTCGCCCAGACTTCTCCGGAGGGAGGAGTGCTGAATGGCTCGCCCATGATGAACGCTCACTTGGTAGTTGAAACAGGAAGGAAGACCCAAAGAACCTTCAGAGTAGCAGAAACAATGAGATCAAAGTGAATCAACGTGCCTGCCTCATTAGATCAGCTTTCCTTATTGATTTTGTCTTTTTATTCTTTCTCCCGTTTAGCTGGATATATATTATAAATGTATATATTGCAACATATACATGGCCCAGCAGTGAACCTCCTTCAACATTTATATCAAACTAAACTGAGTAACTGTTGCTGGTTGCATCTTTTTTTACTAAACCATGTGGCAAAATATTCGAGAAGGAAATTGTACATATTGATAAGGAGCAGTAGCAACAAGAAGATAAAAACAGATAAGGGGAACCACAAACATCAGAGAGGAAGATGTTTCCTTCAGCAGAGTCACCTGCTCCGTCCTTGTCCTCTTTCCACATTGAGGATGACTGGTTGTCTTGGCTAGCAGGAAGCACAGCCACCCTTGCGGAGCAAAACCCAGTATACAATCCTAATGGTGCTTGCAGATTCTGCAGGACCAAGGTGCCTGTGATGGGACATGTTGTCATCATCTCAGGCACAAAACGCTCCTCTGGATAGTTTCTGCCTTACTGGGGTAGGAGGGGGCAGGCTTTTGCCCTGGGCCAGGCGCTGTGAGGTGCAACACATGGCTCTACTACCTGGGACATGGCACACCAGTAAAGCTGTGGGCATGACTTTTGCCTGGTTCCAGTTAGAGACATGGGCTAATTGATACTCTTTGTCTTGGCTTGCAATGCCATCTAGGATGCCCGACATCCTCCCCTGTGATCTGCTTGTAAACTAGCCTCCATCAATTATGTCCATCCTAAAAATAATCTGTCTCCTTGGACAGAGAGTTCCTGCATCATAAGCTTGTTAAATAATTAATTTTACCAGACTGATATTGATCTGCTTCACCCTCTTTTAGTGAAGTCCTTGAAAGTCCATACTTTTCTTTCACAGGGAGGAAGCAAGCGGTCTTATTCTAAATTTTGCCTTAGCTCATCATACATTCTACGAGCAGGTGGGTCATCTGCACTGTAATGACTTTCTTCCAGGAACATTCCTTTTTTCATGTTCAGATGAATTTTTATAATGGAATTGTTTTTCACATAGCATTCAGTAGTGCTCCTTTATGAAGCTTCCACCTGCATGTAAGTCAAATTGTGTAAATCTTTCTACAGTATTCCTATAAATGACTTATTAACTGAAGAAAATTTACAATGGAGAAATATTTTCCTATTGAAACTTTTCTGAACAGCAATTTTTCAGTAGCTTTTTTCTTGCCCCACAGTGTTGAATCAGCCCCACTGATTCTTGAGGCTTTATATCTGTGTGTGCTAATGCTGAAAATGTATTTAAGGTCATAGAAGCCATTTTTACTGGCTATTTTAAAATATCCCAAACAAATAGTGAACCAGATTTTCTAATGTCAGACTTTTTTTCTTCATCTGGTTATTACTGTGTTGATCTTGTGTCTTCTAGTACTACTGAAGAAGAAATACAAAGTTTTGCTGCCAATCTTGATAAAAAACATCATTGCTTCTGAGATATGAAAAAAAATTTTCTTGGCTTCCAGTTACACTGATGTGTGTTACAGCTGCTTGCCTCGTAACTCGCCCTTGATTCAGCACAGCAACTTCAATGTGACTATTAATTAGACAGTAAGACATGACTAAAAAAAATGTCCTTGAAGTAGAGCTTATAGTAAACAACATATTTTTCCATTTCTTATCTACATAATAACAGTGCCTTTAAAAAAACACCAGCACTTTCTAAGCTTGTTGTAGCACTTTAGCTTTCATCTATTTGGCAAGAAGAACTAAAGTGCTTTTTAAAGTATGGTCAGCAGCACCCTCTTGGTGGGCTACTGCTGTGGTAAAGCCTTCTCAGCCACCTGTGTCCAGCATGGGGCTACAACCCTTGCTGTCCACTTGGGTGAGCTTGTTGAGAGCTTGTTGGCCAGCTTGTTGGCCAGCTTGTTGGGCTTGCCTTGCAGGTTACTGGTACGCATGCCAACAGTAGTGACATTTTTTTTATAAGGTGAGTAAATGGGCTAGTAAGGAGATGATCATAGGATCTTAAAATCATGGAATACTTTGGGTTGGAAGGGACCTTGAAAGATCATCTGGTCCGACCCGCCTGCCACAGGCAGAGACATGAAAGGTGCACTGCCAAATATATTAGTCAAGGTTGAATGAAATGTATGGAGACTACACTGCTAACCTGCTTCAGTGCATAAATAAGGTGTTACATTTTCACATCAGCCATACCTGTTGTGGAGGCATTTGAAGGCCCTGGTAGCGTCACTGTGATGTTGTTCTTTCATCCTTTGGTTTCTGCTATTTGGTTCTCATTCCCCTGCTGCAGCTTTGCAGCCTGCACTTCAGTTGCAGTTGGAGAATCCCACAAATTTAATTTTGCCTATTGCTTCTGTTCTTCAAGCTGTGCTCTAGCTGCTCTGCTACTCCCCAAAACACTGGTATATGAAGTTTTTTTATCCAAATACAATTTTTAGCTTCTTTCCCACTTATTAATCACTAAAATAGTGAAAATGGCAATTGTTGTCACTTGACCTCCCTTAACAGTTTAGTACTGAAAAATTTCCTTTTTGTTGAAAAAAAAAAAGGGTGGAGGATGTAATCCAGTCCAAGAAAATGACAGTTCTAGCTCCATGGTAAAAATACATTTTATAACCACCATTTCTCTTTTTTCTAATTTTTGTTTCCCTTGATTTTTCCTTATTTTTTTTTCCTTTTTTTTTTTTTTTTCAGGAGTAGTGTTTTATCAGACCTGGAAACATTCCTGGAGATCTCTTAGCTAAGGGGAAAGAAAGATGATTGCACCATAAGGAGACCAGGGGCTCAGATCCGCACGTGAATGCCGGCTTGTGGGCACAGATGTTCCTACTGCCAATTGTGTGGTGTGTGGTTTTCATAGAATAGTTAGAGTTGGAAGGGATCTTAAAGATCATTGAGTTCCAATCCCCCTGCCATGGGCAGAGACACCTCCCACCAGATCAGGTTGCTCAAAGCCCCATCCAGTCTGGCCTTGAACACTTCCAGGGATGGGGCATCCACAACTTCTCTGGGTTTTGCCTTTGCCGTTGACATAACCCTCAACTATGAGCTTGTCTGTGCTGTGATAGCCCAGAAAATCCTCCCTCTGGCTGTCTTTGCTCCAGATGAGCTACAGGTGATGGTCTGTAGGTAGCAATGTCTCAGCATGGTGATCTAAGGCAGTGAAGCCAGCTTGATTTAAATATGCTTTTTGTTCATGACTGGAGGGAATAAATAACCAAAATTATATCCAGTGACTTGGAGCATCTGTTCTAATGCTGTCTGGGACCATATAAACCTCAGGTTTATAACTTGAGGAGGTCTAAGCACATAGTTACTCATTTGCTGTCTTTCCTATACATTTCTGTAGTAATGCTTGATATTTTTCTTTCCAGTTCACACTGGAAGCTGATTTTTTTTGTCTGGGTGACAGTACTTGTTTCAGAGAAAATTAAAATGTGCACCTTACATTTCTATTTGTAAATTACTGATAATGAGTAAATTGTCTTAATTAGTATCTTAACATAATCTTAGTGCTAGTTTAACCTAGCATTTAGCTAGAAAATTTACTGTGTTGTGTTCCAGGAATAGTTCATATTTAGGCAATTAAAAAATATTAATAGATTTTATTATGAAAAGAAAAAGAAAGCAACAAATATTAATGTGCCTGAGTCACTCCGTCTATTTTATCGTATATAGGATATATGATATCATATAAAAGGAATATCCTTTTAATTGAAAAAGAAAAGAAAATCCCCAACCCCTGTGAAGCAACTCTTTTTCTTTCAAGCTTCCTGTCTAGACTTACAGTCAGAAAAAAGTCTCCAGGAACTGACTTTTCTGTCACTGTCTCTAGCTAGGGCTGGGTGATACACAGTCCACTCAGTCCCTTCAGCAGCATCTCCTACCTCTACGTGAAGACATCACCCAGGAAAACATCACCATTTTCAATCAAATGTCCACAGGATCCCTGGGGAAAAGAGATGGTTTGCTATCTTTGGAGATGTCCCTATAGTGTTTCCCTGGCTGAAGAAGAAAAGCGGGAGATGGCAGTTGGTCTTAGTGAAGACGTTGCGATGGTATGTGGGCATCTGATAGCCCCTACGGGAAGATCCCCGAAAGGCCTCTCATTTTGTTCTTTGGTTGTTGCATTTGTTTTTGTGTTGTTTTGTGTTTAGTTTTTTTTCTTTGCAATTCTATTTATGTGAATTATTTGGTTTTTTGCTTAAAATATCAAGGCTAAAATCCTGGCACCCTGCTGCAATTGGTGGGAGGTTTGCCAGTGTGTCTAATGGAATTCTGTAAATGTAAAAAGGCTTAATGCTGAAATGTTACATTTTACGTTTGTTTTTAAAAGAAACCCTCCCACCAGCTGAGCTTTGTTCAGTGGCTTGGACTTTGGCAATGACCCCCGGCCTCCAGGGCAGCCTGAGGGCCTGTGCCAGCCGGCTTGGTTCCTGCGCTGTTCCTGGAGCCAGACCTGGCTTTCCAGGCAGGCTGGGCTGGGCTGGGCTGGCTTCTGCACTAGCCGGTGGCCACATCTGGCCTAAGGGAAGGTGGATCTGGAAGAAGTCGTGCTGAGGTATAAGCTAAAGAGGGCTGTGTGGGCTTTGCAGCTTGGCGAGAGGTCTGTGAGCAATCCGGGCTGCTGGCTTATGAATGGGCAAGCTGGGAAAGCCAAACAGGTTGGTGGGGCTCCTGCTGGCACTTCCAGGTTGTTTGGCTCTCCCGTACTCACTAATCACTGCTGAAAGAGTGAGTGCTGGAGTAGCATACTGGCTAAACCCATCAATAACACGTGCCTTTGCCTTGAGAAGAACTCATCCATTCATTTCACGTTTTAATTTCCTTCAGGAAACAGCAGAAGGTACTGCTGTCATTCCCTGTGTTGTGGAGACCCCTCCTGGGACCACTTATAACCCCATGACTTCTTGAGCTCTGCTGCTGGTCTAAAGACTAGACCTAAGGAGGAAATGTCACTCAGCTCCTGTGGGAGGCTGGCTGCTCTCAGGGAGGTGCAGATGGTCCCCTGGCTCTCCCCTGGGCAGCCTGGGCAGTCCAAAAATGTTTGGATTTGCAGTCAACACTAACGCTTAGGGGGGCAGAGATTTTAACTTCTCATTTTTGCAGCACGCAGCTGATGGGGTGGATTTTGGGCAGTTGCTTTGACATTATAGCAGAGCAAGGAAGCAAGTAGCTGATTTTCTTTTTCCTGTGCCAAAGCACTGGGAAGAAAATATCTGAAGTTTGTAGCAGTGGGAATAGGGCAAGCTTTCATCTGTTTCAGATATGTAACTGAGACACCATGTCAGGCAGCAAAGTGCAGCGGGGTTTAATCCAGATAGAAGTACATTGGGACTGGAAATGCTCCAGCAAATGGGGCTCCTGCTACACAGCCCAGCTAGTTTCTTGCATCCCAAATCCGGTTTTAGGGTATATTAGCCTGTGATGTAATAGCTCAGTGTTTCTTTAATTCTTTGCAGAGATGATGTGAAGGAACACCATACTTGTGTAATATTCAACTGCTCAGTGGTGGGGGGTGAAGCATTTTTGAAGGTCATACCCCATCAGCGTCCCTAGGGAGAAGCTGTAACACATCAGACAATGACCGGAGTTAATCTGTAAACATAATTCTGAGATAAAGCAGGCAAAACAGTTAGGAAACAATTAGGTGTTCCAGAGCTCATTAGGATTACCACAAAACAGAAGAGAGGAGAAAATGAGAGCTTTAAAAAAAAAAAAAGGTAATTGGAGAATTGGAGTGCCGTGAGGCAACGCAAAAGCCTGATGGATAGAAAGTGAGTTTGTGTCCAAATGTGCACATGCAGTGATTTTTTCCTTCATGTGTTTTGCTCCAGAACTTTTATTTGTGTGCCATGGTCTTGTCCCTAATAGCTTATCCTGCTTTTGGAAGGGGATGAAGGAGGATTTGGTCAGCAACAGCTGATAGTTGTTATTAAACTATTATTGAGCTTACATGGGACGTGGTACACTGGATAACAGAGGCTGTTGTGAAGGGGAAAATTATAGCTGTGTCTTGGTATAGTTCATTAATGCTGAGCTGGATGACTATGAAGTTCACAGATTTGGTGTTTATGGTAGTATGAGTATGAAAATATTCCCTGTCTGAATGTCCCATTGAGGCCAACTGGAGAAAATAATTCTTCCAGATGTCTTGTAAATGCAAATTTGTTACTTTTCATAATAATGATGTTATAGTCTGATCACAGAAAATAAAGGCAAAGCTACAGTTCCTGGTAAAAAGGGATTTAAAGCAGACAGATTTCTAACTGAGAGAAACCAAATGCATAATCTCTGTAGCCTTCACGTGTGGCTCCCATCATTGCAGCTTCTTGCATAAGTCTTGCACACACTTGTTTTTGTTTTTTTTCCTACAATGTTTATTTCCCCCAAAATTCCTTTTGGCTCTTTTCACATCAGACTTTGTGTCTGACTGAAGGCTGTCACAGACTGACTCCTTACAGCCTGTCCTGTTGCAGTAGTGTTTGCTATGGAGAAATATTTTTGGGTACCTGGAAAGCTCTTGACTCCAGCAGGCTGCAGGATACAGGGGAAAATGAAGTGTTTAATCCATCCTAATATGGTAGTAGTGTATTGGGAACATTTGTTTTGGGCCCAGAATCCCATTTCACATGACTTTTCCTTTCTTTACACTTCTGAGAAGGAAAGCAGTGGGGTTGTCCCATGGTGTTTCTGGGAGCTGGCCAAATCGGGAGGCAGAGCTACGGGCAGGATGGAGACAGAGGGAGATGCCTGCCTAAGGCAAGGCCAGGGAACTCATGAAGTTCAATTTTTTTAAAATATGCCTCTAAGAGAAAAGGATAATAGGAGGGAAGCTAAAAGGAGTTTATAGGAAAAGGGCTAAATTGTAAACTCTTCCCCTTCTGAAAGCTGAAGGATATTGAGGTTGTGACCTGACACATGATCCCAGAGAGGATTCAACTCAAGATGTTGTTTTTCCCTCCTTGTGAGGTCTCAAATGCTTATTATGAAGAGGAAATATAGATTTCTTCACTAAGAAATCACATGGTGATTCTGGGGCTTCCTGAGAAGTTGGCCTAGTTGGTCTAAAATATTATTGGATCCTACTTGGAAGTGTTGGAAGTGCTGTGCAGAAGGCGTGAGAGCTCTCATAGCTGGTGAAAGCTTGTACAAGTTGTTCCAGACTGAAGTGGGATGAACTTTAGTAATTATTTCCAGTGTCCTCTTCACTTCCTTACTGAGAAGGAGGCTTGGAGCAGTGCCCTGATTTTGCTTAGGGCGGGAAACCTTGTCTGCCTATGTGGTGGACACAATGGTCTCCACCCATCCTTCCATCAGTGGTCGCTGTCTGAGTAGCGGGGCCATAATCCCTGGGCGCTAATGGTGTAGATGGAGATATTGGCAGAGTACTTGTGGCTGTATTGTGCTGGTGTGGTTTTTTATTGGGAACGTGAGGAGCAATGGGATTCACACCAGCAGACATCTGGATGAGGGGTGTTGGGCTGATGCTGAGTTACTGCGCCAGAGCATGGGGCCCAGGCACCCTGGGGAAACTGATGCCCCATGCTGCCAGGCTGTATGTGCTGCCAGGATGTATGGGATGCTGTTGGTGCGTCCCAGTCGCCCGGTCACCACCGTGGCAGCTCCCAGACGGGGCAGGCTGCACAGTCATGGATGAGTATCATGGAGCTATTGACGTATGGTCTCTGGTGCTTCCTCCTTTCCATCCCTTGTATGAAAAAATCAGCCACAGTGACTGACCAGTGCCCTGGTAGGCTTCATCTCCAACTTTCGGCTTTTCAGATGCCTAACTACATTTTTTCAAATAGTGGTGGTATGTTTTGTTATTTCCTCCCTTGCGCAGCCCAGCTGTTCTCTTTGTCTTTGTTTAAGGTGTGGGGTTCAGACCAGGCACCAGAGTTTGTAATTTCTCTTCTCCTCCAGCTTTTCTTTCATTTCAGGCATTTTATCTTATAGGACATTGAGGTCAGCATTACTATTATTAGAACATTTTCCAAGCTCTCATTTTACAGACCTTCAAAATTAGACAAATAAAGGATATGTAATGAGTCAATCAGGCCATCATAAAAAAGGTTGATAAATGGGTAGTAGCCCAGTACAATCATACAGGAACGCTACAGGAACGCAGGAAAATGCTACCTCTCTTCATAGATACATTTCCAGATAATGTTTCAAAAAGACTGGTTTTTTCCTTAGAATTTTTTTTAGTGTGAGGACTGGGAGGATCCTGAGATGAAATCTGCTCAAACCCTGTAAAAATACTTGTCCATACACGTAATGAATTGGTCTCTGCTTTTAGCCTTCCATTTTGTTTATACTTTGTAATTATTTGTGGTCCAGCTGTTATTGCTCTGTATAAATAAGAAACTAGTGAAATATAATGAAGTTTCTCATCAGATACCCTCCAGAATGTGTTTGGTTATTCTTGCATGTGCCATCTGTTTTTAACAAGAACGGCTTGGATTAATCAACGATAACAACTGGTTTAGCAATATTATATTTTCTAAATAGATCGGTATGATAACTATGATTATATTTGGCATGAAGAGCTGGTAGATCTTATTCCTGTATGTGTAGTTTGTGTTTTATTTTCAAAGGGGGGCAATATTTTTTCCTCTGGAGAATGTCACTATTGCTGGAGAAACATACTAAGGAGGTGAATTGTGTTTCATGAGGTGTCCTAAAAATTTCAGACTCCCTGTCAAGGCCACTCCGTGCCATTCCTGAGTTTCTGGAGCAGTCCTGAATCATATAATTGATACACAAATTATCACACAATTGTTTCCATATCTTTAGAGCTTCTAGTTGGACGTTGCTCTTTTTCAGTATTTCATGTTTTATTATTGCGCCCTCTTAGCCTTCAAAGAGGATATTAATTTATTTACACTCTTTCTAAACTCAGCTTGAAGCAGATGAGACCCATATGTGAGCGAAAAATTCTAGATATCGGCCGTGGAAGATAACTAAATGCTTGTTTCCCTTTTCTCATTCTCCTACGAACCCACACTGAGTATTTTTGCATGATTCATCTTAGTAAGTAAAATAACCAATTGACTAAAAAGTTCATTTGTGTTAGAGAATTTAGAATTCTCTGTTTAGAATTTGAACATGAAATAAAAATGAGGTGCACTTTCAGTGAGTAATTCCAGCTGGAAAAACAAGGAGATGCATTATTGAAAAGTCAAAGCATTTGGCATCTTGGAAACAAAATGTGTCCTTATTCATTTCACAACACAAAAAACACTTGACACTGAATATAAACATGCTTTCATTTTGAAAAAAGTGAAAAGTAGCCCTTCACCTCCTACATGAAGGAATTGGGAAGTATAAGTTGATGAACTCTTTGTTTTAATTTATAGTAATATTGATGTTGGGCAGTCCTGTCAGGAAAAACAACTGGAATGGTTTCTGTACAAGAAAATTGTATTTTCTGCAGTGTTTTGGTTTTCCAATTGATTCAGAAAAATCAGTTTATGGTACAATATAACAAAATACTTTGCTTCTCAATGCCATAGAGCATGAGTTTATGGCATGATATAACAATATACTTTGCTTCTCAATGCCATAGAGCATCAGAATCATATGCTCTTATCACTTTAAGTATATATATCTAATAAATAATATCTATGTAAACAGAAACTGTTCAATATGCCTTATACTTATGCCTTTTTATTGTACAGCATAAGACAGTGTTTGTTTCTTCAGGAGTCCGGGACATAGGACACAGCCCCTCAGACAGTTGCTTGGCTTTACACGCAGACACATTTACATCTTGCAGGCACACCTGCAGTGCAAAACAGTAATGGAATATGCAGGTTTTTTATACATCTGCTATGCATTCTGGACAATTACGTCTGCTTTCTGGATTTCTGAGGACTGTCTGATTTGATAAACACCGTTGAAAGTTTAAATAAAAAGCTACATCCGATATTGAGATAATTATGGAAACAAATTGAAAGTCAGATAAATACGTCTATGTTAAAAGATATTTCAATGTGACAGTATTTTGTAGTTTAATAGTATTTTCTTATTATGGCATCTAATAGTCTCATTTTAGATGTGAATTATAGCACAAATACATGAAGTCATCTGTGAATGATCTGGGTTTTGAAGCCCTGTTTGAATCTAGGCAGAGAATAGCTGTTTTACTGTACACATAAAGTGAAAAGTGCATGGTTTTGAAAATTCAGTGATCTGCATAAAAATGGCATATTGCAATCAGTACAGCTTCATGGATGTTCTGTTTGCAGGATACCCTCCACGTACTGAAATATGGAAGTCCTGGGAAAAATGTGTTTACACAGAACAGAAATAGAAAAGGAGTGTATTCATAGCTTCTACTGGAGAAAGAAAAGAAACCATTTGTGTACTGGTAAAATGACTAGATCACAGTCACATTTTGGAAGGGAAAAAATCAGATAACACACAGTAATTTCTGTTTTAAATCTTCCATTTCAAAAATGGAATGATTTAAATCATTCTAAATGCACCCAGGTTAATTTTCTGCTAACTTTAACATGTAGTATTAAAAACTGCTTTAACATATGGAGGAGGATGGGGAGTCCCTCTCGCTCCCCATCCTGCTGGCCAAGGTGCAGATCGGAAGAGTCTGTCTGGTGGGCTGCTTACAACTGCATTTTGAGCCTTATAGCATTTGCAGCAAGATTTTGTAAAATAGGTTACCTGAGTATTTTGACACTGCTTGTCTCTGTGTTGCAGTCATTTTGCTATCACTAGGATGGCTTGTTTCTTCCATACGTACAAGGGGAGCTAGTTAAGAAACAAAAACCATCAGTTGTGCTTCTCTTGCTGGCAAAAATGGAGCGTTTCATAGTCTGCTTGGCATTCATTACTTTTCTGTTCCTAATCTCCTGCTTTTATTAATTTACATGTTAATTTGCACCTTTGACACTGATTATGCTCTATTTTTGTGCCTGCTTCTCTTCTTAATGACAGTTCTTGCTCTTAAACATGTTTGATGCGTGATTATCCCTTTTCAAAGAGAAGTTCCTGTTGCTGTCCCAAAGGAAAATGCATTGGCCATGTAGTTCAGGAGGCTTCATGGGTGAATAACTGTGAAGATCAAAGATCCTCACATATCTGGCAATCTTTACAGCAAATTAAGTGTTTCTTGGAGATGACGCTATTTTTGCTTAGTGTCAGGCATCAGCCTGTTAATATCATGCTCTGTTTACAGGGGCTGTTGTCTTTCCTTCTCTCTACAAAAGCAACTTCCTTTCTGTCTCATCTGTTTCCACCATCACTGTCTCCAGGACGGAAACGAATCTCAGCGAGACGGTGAATAATAAGGAGATGAGTAAGTAAACCACTCAGAGAGAAAACAACAGAGGAGAACGCCATGCCAGGCAGCTCAGTCCTTCTGCCCTGGCAGGGTGGGGTGGTGGGGAGAAGGTGACAGCCGAAGCAGCTCTGCGAGGTACTGCTGCTGATGGAGAAGCACTTTCCACCTCGGCGGTCACACAGTTCAGTGGCTAATGGCACACGGCCTCGTGTCTCACCGTGCCGTTTATGGGGCTGTAACAGGCTGTAACAGGAGTTAATGTATGGGTACAGGCACGGGCGCTGTGGCCAGGAGATGTTAATGCAGGTGACGGGCTCCCTGTCCCCACGTAAAACATGACCCCCAGGTCTCTCCAGCCCACACTTAGCACCAGCAGGTCCTTGACAGTCATCCAAGGGCTTCCCCTCCCAGTGGGACATTTATGAACTACTTCAGAGCAAAACAGTGAAAATACCTCTTCTCTTGCACCTTTTAGAGTAAAATATTTAAACCTCTGAAGTTGCTGTTCATATAAATTGTACATCATTCAGCTAGAGGCTGCGCAAGCTAGTCCTACATGACGCAGTGGTTTATAAATAAACCACTTGAGGAGGTGAGATTTTCTCCACCTAAACAGACTTGCCCAGGAAGAGTGCAGCTTGGAGGACAATTGCTCCTCTTTGTGCGCCTCTCAGTTCTGCTTCCCAAGAAGAACCACCACAGGTAGGGTCAGGGTCTGTGACTGTCAGGGCAGCAATGGATGTCGTAGGCTTCCAAAATTTGCCTAGCTCCCCAGGTAGAAAAGTGTGTGTGGCTGCTCTTGCACAATGACTAGTTTTTTGAAGCAAATGGTTCCACTGAAACCAGTGACAAGTCAAAAAAGCTGATGCTTGTCTGCAAAATCTTTGCAGGATTTGGGGCTGCCTCTGGAGCGCTGCATGGTGCATAGGGTGGCGTTCTCGCCCAGACACACGTGCGCTGCACATGTCCTCATGGTTTGCTAGGCAGTCCCACGTGAGGAAAAGTGATGTAGTATTACTAGCCTGGATTAGTTCTTCTATTCTTCTTCTATTGTTCTTCTGTAAGAGCTGAGCCATGAAATTAAGGGCCATAGTTAAGTACAGACGCCCTCACTTCATGATGTTCAGTCTCCAGATGTGCAGTGTTGTAATGACACTCTAAATGGCAATAATTTACAGTGGAAGAAGGATGTGGAAAAATATTTTCTAAAGGGCGTTTCAAATTTTGGAGGCAGTGCTCCCACAGGACAAATTTTAAATAATTACAGCAGTGGCATATATCAAGTTTTAAACAGAAATCACTTGGGCTCCTTAGGCTGTCAGGAGATCTGGGAGCCTGGTTTTTGGTCTCCCATGCACACAGCCAGCCTGCCAGCCTAGGAGTTGTCAAGGAGGCTTGGGAAAAACAGGCTGATTTCTTCTGAAAGGGAGCAGGCTTGACAGTTGCTGGTAAAATGTTTCATGCTCAAACGCCTGTCACGTTCCAAGAGGAAAACATTTTGCCCAAACATTTCGCACCGGTGATGGTGGTGGTGGTGTTTTTTAGTTTGGTTTTTTGTTCTTATATTTGGATTAGCAAAATGTAGATGAAAGGATATCTAAGAATAGAAGGTACCATTGCTTTGTTGTGATATTCCTCTTTTTCCTCAGTTTCTCTGCAGTGTTCAAAGACTGTATCACATAACGGACATAACATTTTCATTTCCTCCCTACTAAGTGAGAGAGTTAAGTGTAGGGCTAAGTTACGTCTGAGGACTGTGCAAACTGCCTGCGGCGCCCTTGAATGAATTTGGCTGACACGGAGTTAATGTTGCCTGCATACCACAGTGACAGATGCACCAGAATAACCTGGGGAGATGAATGTGTGTTACCAGCAGCACCTGCCCCTGCAGTTACTGTGTGTGGACATGGGCAGTTTATTTTCTGGTGCCTTTATTCAGTTGCTTTTTTGCCATGTGAGGTTGCTTTAATTTCGGCTTTCAAGTTTTGATAAGCACTGTGAAGGAGGCAAGTTAGGAGAATGTGGCTTGATTCAGGGAAAAGGTATTAAGCAGGTGGTTCACTTTCCTGAGCCATGGCATTACCTCTGTCTGCCCCTTCCTCATTTCTTGTCTTCAAATGGTGACAAATTCGGAGACACAACACCATCCAGACCTCTGTGGTATGTTGGTGTTGCTGTGATCCTATTTTTCAAACCTATTCCTTTTTCAAATGAATTTTGAAGTCCCCATTCAAGTGCCCTATTTCAAGTCCCCATTTCTGTCGGTGTGTCCCAGCACTCTCTTCATCTTTCTGCCGTTGTGCACACTGAACAGTGACCTTCACACTAAGGCGTGCTTCATTTTCATTAAACTGAGTACACCAAAGCAGCAAAATGAAGCCATTTATTTGCACATCCTGGTTTCGCCCAAATGCGCTGTTTATGAGAAAAATAAGCACCTTTGCAACTGAGACAAAAAGACGCTCATTTTCATCCACATTGAACAAGAATGTGCCATTTGGTATTTATATACAACTTTCGATCACTCTCATAAAGAGTTGAGACAATCGTACATCCATCAGAAAATATTCAGTCAGTACATCAGTCTATATTTATAATTTCTAGGTTTGGCTGATAAAGCTTCCATATCGTTTTAGTCTTTATGCTCTGTCACATTAAGTTATTGCATGTTGCTTTCCTGGTGTATATTATATCTTTAAGTCTGTATAGAGCTCATTTTTTCTTACTTTTTTTCTCTGTATTGCAAACCTACTCTTTTTGAACTTGGATAAAATCAATTGCTCTGCATGCCTTGGTGTCTTATGTGAGAATTCGTTCCTTATCGCTGTGCCGTAGAAAGCTTTAGGATTTTAATTTATTCATAAATATCTCAAAGGTCTTTGCTCTCCGTGTTATCTGTTTGGGTTACGTAGATAAAATGCCTAAAATGAAACGTTTGGCTGCTGTGAGGGTAGGAGCTCATTTGTAAACCTTCTGGAGAGAGACTGACTTCCCATCGACGTGGAAATAGGCTGGGGGCTCCTGCCAGCCATCGCTGCCACGGGGTGCCTCCTTGGGCTGGGGATCAGCTACAGTTAAAACTCCTGAAACGCAGGGAAGTGAACACCGTTAAGCTGGGAGAGAGGCATTGGGTTGTCAGGTAGTTTTCTCCAGCACACATGGCAGAGGAAAGCTGTTGCTGAGCCAGCGCTGCCCTGCGAAGCACACACCTGGGAGGGCTTTGCCTTGTAGGAAAAAATGACGCTTCCTAGATCGGTGCTTTATAAACTGAAATAGCAGAGGGACAGGGCATAGGAGACAGGGTTTGGCAGCTTGGGGCACTGCAGGCTTGAAGGAGTCAGCAAATGCTTCACTTTAATGAGAAAATCCAGCCCACCGCCCCTGGGTGTCCGTCTGTCTCTCTGGCTCACAGACACATACAGCCATGGTCTTTTACCACCACAGGTCTGCTGAGACTGGGCATCACTGGTGCCAGCACCATGCTCCTTGGGGGTGCATACATATGCCCACTCCCTTGTAATAGCTGTGATTTTGTTTCTTAATTGGCTGTTCACAATGCGCAGAGTTGTGGGGACGAAGACTAAAAAGGCAGGGCATTGCTCTATTTTATACATATTATATATATTTTATTTATATATAATAAAATAAAAGTCTGTCCCATGAGGAAAAGAGCTGATGAAATGTACTTCCTAAGTCTTGCTGTCCTCCTCCTCCTCAGCTGCTTCACTTGGTCCCCTGATGTTTCTGGTAGCACTCCTCCGCTCCTCCCTGTGTGACTACCGCACTGCTGGCATCATACTCAGCCTGGGGGCGAACTGGCAACCTATCTCACAGGTCCCCCTTTGATCACCTGGCTGGCATACGTATGGTGACAGGCAGCCCAGCAGATCAAATGGACTTGTGCTGCACTCGCTTTGTGGTTTTTCCCTCTCTGATGCTTCTCTTTGGGCTTCTGCTCACCAGTCAGGGATGTCACAGCGCCTGTGGGAACCCAGCACCTCCTCTGTCGGGCTTCACCTGTGGGATGTGGTTGATGCTGGCCAGCGAGTCCAAAACGCTGCTGCGAGAGGACTGACAGGAGGACAGGAAAAAGGACATTAGCCCTGTTTCCTTAGAAACCTGTCTTGAAAATGGAAAAAGCTGAATTGGACCCCCTTCTTCCAGTCTTTTGTGTGGAGCCTGCCTCTGCTAAACCTGTGAATGCTTCAGGGCTGAAAGCTCTGCGCCTGTGAAAAGTGTAGAAGCATTTGGGGTTTGCTGTGACATCAGTGATGCTAGTAATGATGACAAAGGGTGTGTGAATGTCAGACAAGGCTGGTTTTCTGTAGGTTGGTTTTAAAGTCAAACCTACAGTTAGGGATGCGGGAGCTTAGAAACTTTTGTCATTTTGACCAATTAAAACATTTAAAATAGCCATCCCAGCAAGTTAAATAGAGCTTCTTTAGGAGGAAAGGCTTAGCAGCACCCACTGACTAAGGCAATCCATGTCACTGCTGCACAAGCCCCCAGGTTTTGTGGGAAGTTTTGTTACGGAATAACCCTGATACTTTCTTTTTTGAAATCTTTAAAAATAATGGCATGCCAGTGTGCTTCAAAGTATACCATTTTGCTGAAAAACTAGAGAAAGACTTTTTTTCCCTATTACTTTTCAATTCTTGGCACAGCCTCTGAAGGAAACTAAAAGTAACCATATTTGTTTCATTTAGGAAGGGGGCAGGGGTGGAAGAGAAAGCTACGGTCAAGAGTAGTATGTTTTGCTACATTAATCATTTAGGATTTTCTTGCTTGAAAATGAGGCATCCCAATGTTATTCTAAACATAGTGTTTTAAACATATCCAGTGGTAGGAACAAATGGATGTATTTATGTACATCTATCAAACATATGTATTACGTGACCTCACTTCAGCAAAATATTTTGCTGCTTCTTTGTGCTGAAGCAAAAAGAGATGGTTTGGAACCGCAGCCTAAAAATTGTCAAGTGCCGAAGATCCAAATGTAATTCTGTGGTTTTGTTAACAGAACTTATTTTTAGATTCGCCTGTCTTCTCCTTGCTGGAGAAATAAATCACAAGTCATTTACGAACAGCAGATAAAGAATTGCAAAACTTCAGGCTGGATGCCCTTAACCCGGTCTGGTGGACTGATTCTCCTGAAAATACTATAAACACTCCTCATTTTTGCTGAGGAGGGGAGAATCTGGCTTTGACTGCAAATGCATTCATCTTGAAATATGTTGGGTTCAGCTTCAGGGTTTTTCTCTCTTGCCTTTTCATACTATTTCTTCATATTTTTTTTAACCTCTTTTGGGGGGTGGTTTAGATTCCATGTAGATGCTTCTTCGAGGTTTTTTCAGGTGAAGAGGTTTGTATATCCCAGCTGTTCCTACACATGCAGATCTGAAGCTTCACAGTGCAGATGTCACTTTGGCTGGCTGCATCAGCCTGGTGTCAGTGGTGCTGGTGGCACTTCTCCTTCTGCTCCTGTAGCCTTGCTGGCGTGTTCTCTCCCCGTCTGGACCTCTGTTGCTGGAAAAGGCCTTTCCAGGCTCCTCTCACCCATCCCATTGCCATCCCCTGTCGTAAAGTTACGGGAACTCTCAGGGTGGTGAGGCGCTGGAACAGGTTGCCCAGGGAAGTTGTGGATTCCTAGTCCCTGGAAGTGTTCAAGGCCAAGTTGAAGTATCCTGGTCTAGTGGAAGGTGTCCCTGCCCATGGCAGGGGAGTTGGAAGTAAATGTTCTTCAAGGTCCCTTCCAACCTAAACCATTATATGATTCCGTGACTCTTGCCTTGTTTCGTGCTTGTCTTAAGCTTATGTTCACTGGGCAATGTACGTCTGTGAGGATTGCAGCTGTCATCTAAAATGAAAAAACATTGTGTTGGGGCTTGTGGAAAATATGAAAGCTAAGCACAAGTAGAAACTACCCAAAAGTATTTACTTTGCTGTGTGAGTCTCATACAATTCTGCTGTCCCCCGTGAATAACTTGGCAGAGTGGGAGAAGTTCCCACCAACTTGTAGAAGTAAACCTCTGGGTAGAAGAGATGGGTGGATGAGCATGGCCACACAGCCAGGCAGGTCCCTCTCTGCTCCCAGTGTACATCAGCAGGCAGCTGCTGGCGGCTCTGCAATTCCTCATGGACATTTTCACTTCATGTCAAGGTTTTGAGGTCCAAAGCCACCTTTTGGAGTACTTCGGGTCAGGAGCACTGCACCTGCCGAGAGACACAAACCAAGTACCCCCTAACTGGAAGCATACCCAGTTCTGGTGTCCCTGCCAGAAGTGTGAGGCATGAGGGATGCGAGGGGCTTGGCCCATCCAGGGATACACAGGGGGTTCCCACCAGGCAGGCGCTGCTTTTAGCAGCTGGGAGCTTATCAGAGATGGGATGCGACAGTTGCCTCTGTTTGGCCATGTCTCTTCCTGGATGCCATTTTCAAACTGAGAAGAGTCATTAAACGATCAGTTGAATCCCAAAATTAAGTTATAATTATAGAAAGAAAAAGCATTTCCCCCTACTTTCCCATCTTCCCCCCCTGCCACTGATGGTCCTCATTAACAGATGTCACTTTCCTGTAAACCAAGTGACATCCAGGACAATCTTGAGAGTGGATCCAGTTACTACGCAGGCGTTCGCCATTGTGAGGCTGGCTTTTGCAAGCTTTGCGTGTTTTACTGAATATATTTAGTAACTCTAATTGTTCCTGGTAGTGCTTTTTTGTAAGCACTTTTGGGAATGCTTGTAAATGTAGCTGCACTGTTTTTAACATCCTTGCATCTCTAGCTCAACTCTGGCAGCAATGGGAATTGATAGTGAACATGAGCCTGGGATATTACTGGTTTGTTGGCATATCCATAAACTCATATAAAATTAATTTGGGGTCAAGTCCACAAAATTATTTCAGTGAATCCTGGATGATAATTAACAAACAAGCTTTTTTCAGGCTGAATGAGAGGATTAATTTCAAGGGGGGTTGTGGGTGGTTTTGCCTTGAAAATATTTTTGCCTTGAAAGTATTTTTGCCCTTTATGCAAAGAACATTTTGAAACTAAAGCCCTGAGTTGAGGAAGCACACACTTTGGAGCACATCAGCTGTTTCGGAACTGCTTGTGCATTGACACAAGCGTTTCAGCGGTACAAAAATGGACAGGCAAAACATTTTGATGCCATGACTACCTTTGTGGGCGTGTTACGTGCACTGGAAAGTCTGAGGGAGCAGTTTCACCTTGTTGTACCCAAGCCTGGCCCTGCTGGTTTGAAAGTCCAGCCTCGCAGACCCCCAGGTGCTGCCTGAGGGGGGGTTGATTGTGGAGAAGGCTCCGGGGTTGCAGGGGTAGGTAGGTAGTCTGAATCTAAAAGGGTCCTGAGTCCCACATCAGCAGCTGAAGAACAAGGGGGTCAAGTGTTTACTCTCTTCTGCAGATGCACCCAGTGGTGCATCTCTGCACCTGGTGCGGAGATCTTGGCTAAAAAGGGGTGTTTGGTCACTCATGAAAGCACAGAGTTGCTTTGGGTCTCCCACAAGGACATCACTCCATGGAGAGTGAGGCTTTTGCTACCTGTGACTTTGATGAGCAGCACGGGTTTTCCCAAATAGATGCAGACCAGAATTAGAGATAGTTTTTGCCTTCTCAAGAACAAATTAATAGGTGTTGCCTCATGCTGCTCTGTGTCTTGTCAAAGGAGTATCAATTAACAGACTCCAGCAGAAGATGCATCTGCTTGATGGGAACAAGGTTTCCTAAGGGAAATGTCACACTGTGTCCCAAGGAAATAGTGGTGAGAATTGCGGGAAATACTCTACAAGTTGTAAAAGGGAGCAGCATCAGCCTCTCCTTGGAGGCACTACCCCTCTCCCCACCATTCGCTACGCAGGGAGGACATAAAATCAGAGAAAACCAACACCAGCATGGCTGGTCGCTGCTGCAGTCTGCAAATGTCAGTGCAGAGGAGCTGCTCCATTTCATCTACCTCTGCCCACTTCACTTACATGATTTTTTTTTTTCCTGTTCCTCAGATTGCTTCCTTTGCTGTCTTAATTGCTCTGGAAAAGGCAATTTTGGATGTTATTTAAGAAAAGAATTTAATCTGACACAGGCCAGGACTGTGTAAATGAAATTTCTGTTTGGACATGGCTGTTAGTGCTGTTTCCTGTCAGCTTCGTTTTATCCCCTGTTACTTACTATTAGAAAACACAGCATGAGACTCACATCTTAGAAAATTCAATTAATGCGTTTGCTTTTTGTTCATTATTATATGTAAATCTTTGACATTGAAGCCCCTTTATTGTTTTACTCTATACTTTTGATTTCTTAACAGAAAGTTACCATTGAACTGCACATTGTTGACACCTGTGCACAGCTCATACTTAAAGTGGTTCAGGTGGTGACTGCTGTGCACGGTGGAGTTGAGAGTGGAAAACGCCCTTAAAGCCAGATTTCCGTAAACCTTGAGTTTAATCATGGATTAGCAGGATCAGTTTCTAGTTAATGGGACCAAAAGCTCACGGGCAGAGCAAGCTGTGGTGAGTGTTGCCTTCCAGACAAGCCAGGAGCAGCAGCTCTTCCTTGCTCCTCAGAAGAGCCCTGACCTTCAGGATGCCACTAGAGTTCCCTATTATTATTTTTGCCTCCATTTTACTGAACAGCTTCATAATGATGCTTATAGGTAAACTTTAACTCATAAGGTATTTTTCCACCAGCTGCTGTTTGCCAAAAGGGCACAGGTTTAGACCTGCCATAGGTAGATTTTTGTTCTTAAAATGCCCTTTCCAGTTTGGTAGAGAAAAGTGCATATTCATCTTCTGGGAAATGTATTGGGTGACCCTGGTACTGAGAAGGACAGTTGGAGTGCATAAGTTTTTGGCACCAGTTGAGTGACCTAGGCTATCCCACATGTTAGCAGTCCAGCAGAGGCCCTGTGTCATTCTGCTTGCCCCTGGGAAGTCTCAGATAACATAAAACACTTGTGAAGTGGCACTAGATGATTATGCTCAAGTCCCTGGGTCCGTCCCAAAATGTATGCACATTCCATGATGAGATGAGTGTTTCAGTGCCTCTGGTTCCTCTGAGATCACCCTGATACTAGGGAGGAAGAAGGTTAAAGCAAGATAGGATTATTCTAGAAAATTTAGGTTCTTGATGACAAAATCAGGAGCACGGTCAGTACGCATGAAAACAACAGAATTCAGTTCTAGATGATACTTGACTGCAAAGCTCATCAGCAGTTGCTCTGATGCTCGGCTGGCATCAAGGGCTGCCTCACCCTGTCTCAGAGACCACTGTGAAACTGTCATGTCTCTCTTCTTTTGGTACAGATGGAGATCCCAGCTGCTCTCCAGAGACACCGTATACTCTCCTCTTGATCAAAATGAAAGCTGCTCTCTCCTGCTTCTTATCACACCATTTTTCCTTCCCTGCTCTTCCCAAATTCACATTGTCATCTGTTCATGTCTCTGGGAGCTGGCTTCCAAAGCCATAAGTCCAGCTTCTAGGGCTTTGATCTAAAGTGAAGATGGCAGAAGAGGGAACACATAGGAAGAATTTCCTCTTTTGTGGCATTTCCTGCTTTCACAAGTGTCTGCTTTAGATTGTATTATTTAGCATCTTTCTAAAGCTGCAAACTAAACACCAAGATACCCACTCTCATCTGCACAGGACTAGGATATGTTCTACCCTACCATAGAAAGCTTGACCCTTGGGTTATCAGGTCCAGCTTTCCACCTTGCTGGCAATCATAACAGATAGTTGCTCCAGCAGGTTCTGCCCATGTCTACCATATGGTGCAGAGGGAGAGTTTTTACAGCATCCAAGGGCAAACTGAGTTTTAATATTTGAGATCTTTAGGCCTGAACAGTGAAAATCCTATATAAGTCTGAGGCCACACTTTTCCTGGGGGGAAAAAAAAAAAGCTTTGAGTTGCTTCTGTTGAAGTTATCAATGCCTGTACATGCCAAGGGTAAAGAGGATTTTTGCAGGTTGAGGGCTTTCCCAAAGCAAGCATATATGTTCAGGAATACCCATGCAGCAGCTGCCTGTCCCATCCAGGCATGGAGTGGTAGGACTCCTCAGAACCTCACAGAAACATGGGTTGACACACAGAAGGCACGCTGCCAGTTTTTGTGTGTGCTTTGGTGGAAGCAGTGTGCCCTGAATCAGTCTCTGTGGGTGGGGGACAACCCTTTGGGCTGCCCAGGGAGGGCCAGTGGTCGGTCCAGCTGGGTGGATGAGGCAGTTGGACCTATGCGCCCAGCATGGAGGAGCTGTGCCGTCCATCTCCAGCCTGGCCCCCAGCAGCATCCTCCCGCTGGTCATGGTGGGATTTTAGCCACAAAGAACTTCTTTTGTCTGTTAGAGGGGAACGCTTGCAAGGAGGGTGGATCAAAGGACCTTAGTAGCTCCAGATGAATTGCCACACACCTCGTTAATCAGCTAATAAAATGCAATGAATATCCTGCACCTGGAAAGCCAAGTGAGAGGCCTCACAATTCCTTATACTGTGAGTTTCCATGTTGTCCTCATTTAACCTTGCTGTGCAGTGGCTTTTCTATTTTTTTATGACATTATTTATAGAGTGAATATTAGTGTAATCCTTTCTTCAGCAGTTGGTAGCATCCTCAGAAACAACAATCAAGTGCACATCAAAAAACAGAGACCCATATATTTTTGGAGTTTATTTTATGAAACTATTTGTAATGGCTAGAGAAGAAAACACAATTAATAAGGAAGCAGGGAGTGGAAGCTGTATTCTTTTATCTGAATATTTGTTTTGGCAGAGATCTGGAGTTCTCTGAAACACTGGCTTAATTGTCTCTCAAGTTTGCCAACTGTAATTTTCTCTCCTATTATTAGAAATAAGGGCATTTTTTTGGTTCACTCAAAGAGATTTATTTTCATAGCAAATGCATTATATGGATCCTGTTAATGTAGAAATCTAACTTTTTGTTAACATCTTGCATTTAAACTTATTTTATGGACTCAAGCTTTGAGATTTAACTCTAAGGAGCATGAGTGCATCCTGAATCGGACCATGTGTGAGGGACTGTTTCCTGCCAAGTGATCCCCTCTGTGGACCCATACACAGCGCTGTCAGCGTGTAGGGCTTTAAAAGAAGGAAGCGTAATCAGAACCTTCTCTGACCACAAACATCGTCCTGTGGTGGAGCAAAAGCTACACCTCTTGCACAGGTAACCTCTGCATCCAGTAATAAGCTCCTGCCTCAAAGTGTGTAAGTGCTTGGGCTTAATTTTTAGCAGCCTCGTATACTTTACAGTTGTGCATTAGACTGCTAAAAGTGAATTCTAAAAGCAAGGAAGGAAAGCATTTATTTTACTTTTGATATAGAACCAATAATATTTTTTCATATTTTCTGAAGATTAGCTGATATAGACCTTTTTCCATAATGGAATATTCACATTACCTCAGGTATTAAGACTACAACCAGTTAAGAATAAAGCACCAACTACTGCCTGAGTAGTGATAAAATTATGAATGTTGGCAAGATGATTGCCTTTGCAAAAAGATTTCTTGTGAGTAATAATTCTGCTGATGATGTTTCATGTAGAACGTGAAATAAGAAATCTGCAATGCCTGCCAGAGAGGACAGATTTGCTGTACAGTTTGGACTTTCAAGAAACTGAAGGAGTCATGAGAACTGGCAAACTTTGCAAAGTATTTATGTTGGTGTATGAATATTCACAAATGAACAAAGCAAGTAATATCCATTTGTCCTTTTTCCAGCCTTTTTTGAGATCCTTCAAAGGAGAAGGGTTCTTCCTGTGTTCCTCAAGACCTGTTCTGCTTTTGACTGCCATGCTCCAGTGTGTGGGAAGGTTATTTCTTATAAATGTTCCTTATCCATCAGAAAAGAAAACACTCAATTTTGTAACAGGGTAAAGAATCCAGTCTTTAAAACCACCTTTCGATTTATACTGTTTTTCTGGCAATTCCTTATGACCATTTTGCTTTAATAATTTCAACATGTTCCCTTTTCTTTTTCCTTCCATCTTTTCCAATAGCATTACCTGCTTAGAAGCAAAATGTAAACCCTCCTTAGCGTTTTTCTTTCCCCCACATAGGGGCATTTATAAGACTGATGATAGAGTAACTTTTGCAAGACTGGCATTCTCCCTAAAAAAACCCACAGTATGAATCAAATTAGCATTTAACAGCTTTTGTCATTATCTGGTTGTTAGCAGTTTTAAACAGTTCTTTGTAATGAGATTTCCCTATTTATGGTCATCTTACTAACTGAAAATTTTCCTAAGGACTTTTAATCATATGCTTTGTAACATTAAGTGCTTTTCCTTAGTAGCAAAGGACAAGTTTTGTTGAACTCCAGTGAAGTTTTGGAGTATGTATCAGTAATGTAGTGAGGGAAGAGATATAAATTACGAGCACTGTAGCTTTTAAATATTGCATTTACAGTCCAGAATAGCAAATAAATCTTAATGAAACGATGAGTTTGGGAGTGTTCCAATGGATCGATTGGGTGTCAGTTGCATAATCATATTACTGCTGCTTAGTAGTTTACTGTATTTTAGTAAAGAAGCTGTTTGTAATAGTCTGTGCACATGTTCCTCACCCGTGGAAAATACTAAGTAATTCAATTCAGTTGAAATTGCAGGGAAAATATGATAATTTAAGTCGTATTACTTTGCATTTATTTAGGTCTAAGCATATGTATGAGGTTACCGCACATCAGCTGGTGCACAATAACTTGTTAACTCATGTAATGAACCATATGCTTAGCCTTAATTCAGCCTAGGAAAGGAATCCCTAAAATAATTAAAGAACTTTAAATACATTAAATTCCTCAACCACTTTGTTTCATCTTAGCAAAGAGTATACTAGAATCATAGAATCGAATCAGAATCGTCTAGGTTGGAAGGGACCGTAAAGATCATCTAGTCCAACCATCAACCTAACTCTGACCAAAAAAAAAAAAAAAGAAATAAGAAACAAAAATCCCTTAACCATATTCCTGAGGACCGTGTCAAACCGTCTTTTGAACACCTCCAGGGATGGTACCTCAACCACTTCCCTGGGCAGCCCATTCCAGTGCTTGAAGACCTTTTCATTGAAGAAATGTTTCCTAATATCCAATCTAAACCTCCCCCGATACAACTTGAGGCTGTTTCCCCTTGTCCTATCTCCTGTGACTGGGGAGAAGAGACTGACCCCCGACTTTCTACAGCCCCCCTTCAGGTAGTTATAGAGTGCAATAAGGTCTCCCCTCAGTGTCCTCTTCTCCAGACTGAACACCGCCAGCTCCCTCAGCCTCTCCTCATAAGACTTACTCTCCAGACCCCTCACCAGCTTCGTTGCCCTTCTCTGGACCTGCTCCAGCGTCTCAATGCCCTTATTGTGAGAAGAGGCTGAAAACTGGACACAGTACTTGAGGTGAGGCCTCACCAGTGCTGAGTACAGGGGCATGATCACCTCCCGAGTCATACTCACCCCGCTGTTCCCAATACAGGCCAGGATGCTCTTGGCCTTTTTCTGTTGGCACCTGGGCACACTGCTGGCTCACGTTCAGCTGACAGTTGACCAACACCCCCAGGTCCTTTTCTGCCGGGCAGCTCTCCAGCCATTCTTCCCCAAGTTGTATCACTGCATGGGGTTGTTGTGACCCAAGGGCAGGACCTGGCACTTGGCTTATTGAACCTCATCCTGTTGGTCTCAGCCCATTGATCCAACTTGTCCAGATTCCTCTGCAAAGCCTCTCCACCCTCCAGCAGGTCGACACTGCCACCCAGCTTGGTGTCATCTGCAAACTTACTGAGGGTGCACTCGATCCCTTCATCCAGATCACTGATAAAGATATTGAAGAGAACAGGTCCCAGTACCGAGCCCTCTGGGACACCACTCGTGACTAGCCACCAACTGGATTTAACTCCATTCCCCACCACTCTCTGGGCCCGGCCCTCCAGCCAGTTGTTAACCCAGTGGAGAGTATTCCTATCCAATCCATGGGCAGCCAGTTTCTCCAGGAGGATACTGTGGGAGACTGTATCAAAGGCCTTGCTAAAGTCCAGCTAAACAACATCCACAGCCTTTCCTTCATCCAGCAAGCGGGTCACTTTGTCATAGAAGGAGATCAGGATTGTCAAGCAGGACCTGCTCCTCATGAACCCATGCTGGCTGGGCCTGATCACCTGGGCGTCCTTCATGTGCTGCATAATGGCACTCAGGATGATCTGTTCCATGACCTTCCCAGGCACCGAGGTCAGACTGACAGGCCTGTAGTTCCCTGGGTCATCCTTCCGACCCTTCTTGTGGATAGGCGTCATATTTGCTAGACGCCAGTCAGCTGGGACATCCCCAGTTTGCCAGGACTGCTGGTAAATGATGGAGAGTGGCTCCGCAAGCACTTCTGCCAGCTCCCTAAGAACCCTCGGGTGAATCTCATCTGGGCCCATAGACTTGTTTGTGTCTAGGTGCTGGAGCAGTCCCTCATCGCTTCCCTTTGGATTACAGGGGCTTCATTCTGCTCCCTGACCTTATCTGCTAGCTCAGGAGTTTGGGTATTCCCTACTCCACTGCTAAAGACTGAGGCAAAAAAGGCAATCAGCGCCTCAGCCTTCTCCTCATCCTTTGTCACTATGTTACCTCCCATATCCAATAGTGGATGGAGGCCACGCATTCCAAATTTTTGTTAAGAACAGAGTTGAATTTTATTTTTTTTAAATAGTTTTCAAAGAAAAAAGTGATTTCTGTCGTCCTGAAACTATTTTGGAATTTGGGATGATTGGCTGAATAGGTTTGGATGGAAAAAGGTTTCATGCTAATGTGGTAATTGTTCTGCTTTTACCAATTACCCCGTGATGGGGTTGCTCACAGATGATAATGAAGAATAGGTTCAAGACCAAGAGGACTTGAAGCCACATCAGTCATCTCCTAAGAGAGTAATGTGATCTGCAAAAAAAAAGGATATTTTGGGGTATATTACTCCTTATCTCTCCTTTTGATCTAGTTCCTTTAAAATGTTAAAATAAAATACTTACATATTTGTTGAGCCTGAGGAATAAAGGGCGATCGTGCCAACATGCTGGTGGTTAGGGCACTGGCCCAGTTGCTTATTTATGTATGTAGAACAACTGATAACTTAAAACAGCTTAGCGCCTTGCCACCACCACAGCTGCTGCCCTCCCTTTCCTGTGCTTCTAGAAAACATGCCTGGAGAAAAGCCATTTCAGTGCAAATTTAAATATTTTCTTTGCCTTATAGTAAAACTATGGGTTACTTTCCTTTTGAACTTCAATGAGAAAAACTTTAAGTTGTTTTTTTTTTAAAATCATCCTAAATTTTATTTTCCTCCCATTGAATTGCTGAAATAAAAAAGAAGTGCAGGTACTCACACAATCACAATTCAGATCCATTTTGCCACCAAAGCTGATATCTTTTGGGATACCAGCTGGTATCTGGGTCCGGTTCTCTGTAGCTTTGACCCAAGTGAGGTCATCTCTTGCATCTGAAATGTATGGTGATCCTGCCATTCTTGTATGATACCTCTTGCTGCTCCCTCTGGATGGGTAGACTACCTAAGCTGTGGAGTGGGATGGGTACCCTGTGTAGCAAGTCTAGTGTTGCAATAGGCTTTTGAAACTGAACTCTGAAAGCAAATTCTAGAGAGTTTAGAGGAATAGAGCAGAAATTTTGATGGCAATATGGACACTATGTGTCCACTTAACACCTCTTCTCCATGGCATCTCCTTGTTTGTTTGCATGGTTAGTCTGGCCAGTGAGAGCCTGAACCCACTGGTGTGACGAGAGATCGTCTCTGGCAGACCTTGACTTTTAACTTGCTTGAAAAAAAGTACAAAGAATTAATTTACAAGAAGCTGGAAAATTTTATACAAATTTTATACAAATTTGCAGTGAGGATGTACATGTTTTAATGTCCTATGAAAGGATACAGTGGGATGCCTGTAATTTTACGTGTTTAAAGCAGGCTTTCCAGCTGCCAGAAATGTGAAATGTGCTTTTTGTAGCACTTCTTTTCCTTTAACTGGTATGAAAAGTTAAAAATTCAAAATTTCAAGAGCAAATATGTTTTTAACTGTGTTTTCTTTTGGTAAAATGAAACTATTTTGATACGGACAAGTTATAATTTTTAAGCATTTACTTAATTCCTGTATAATTGTGGGATATTTTTATTTATCAGATAATCACTTTCTAATGGGCAAGCTTTCCAGTGAAAATACATTATCTGTACATGGGAACATGCTCCCATAGTACCTGTAGAAATAGAGTAAATGAATGTTATGAACCGATTATATTAGATTAGATAGATTAGAATGCAAAACCTCTGATGAAAAGTTTTTTTTCAAATAATTTATTTTTGGAGGATTAAGTTTTCAAAGTGTGATTTCCAGAAAGATAAAATGGTTTTCATTGTTCAGTGTTGGTATATGGCATTAAAAGAATGCATGACATTTTAAAGAGAACAACAGGTTCCTTTTAAAAATAGTATTTAATTCAGGAATAACACTGTCCAGTGAAAGATCACGAGAACAGTGGCAAAGCGCATACTAATGCTGACTTGAATTTATAGTCTGTGTATTGTATCCTCCTTGCTATTAAACACAGAACAGACTGAGAAGAGATACTGGTTGTATTTTATACGGTGTAGACTCTGAGATTACAAGTCACTGTAGAAAAATATGTTTTTAAAAAGAGTATCCTGCTACAATCAGGGGATATTTATAGCATAAAGCAACCTGAAGTAACCTGTACCCATGCCTGTCATCAGCGTCAAGCATGGCTTTCTGAATATCAAAGAGGACTTTGAAAAGCACTTTTGGAGAAAGTCAGCCTCCTGCTTTATTTTTTTTTTGTTCCCCATCCTTCAGGGAAGGGGAAGCCTCACACAGTTCAGTTGTGGGTGGTTGCCACCTGGGAAGCAGAAGAGAAATCTTTAAATGTCTGTGAAAACGAAAATGTTTTGGAAAAAAAAATGGAGTACATCTGTTTTGTCTTTTGCTGAAGATAAAAGTGACACTGCTGTTTACCATGTGTCATAAGTCTGGAAGGGTGTTTTGTGTGGTGGGAGGGAAAAGTTCACCATCTCCAGCCATCCTCATGCTCTGAGGTGCTCTATTGGAGGGCAGCGTGGTGCCAGGGACCCTCACAGTTGTCAAGAACCTACTGCCAAATGCTGCAGGACATTTGGAAAAGTTCTTGAGAAAATGGAGGCATTTTCTAAGAAAAATGAGATTTCTCTGAGCTTTCCCATTTACAAAACCTATGCTTTTGGGCTAATTCAATTCATCCTTTGGAAGTTGTATTTTGGATTGCTTTTTTCCCATGTGGTGTGAATATAACTACTCCTATTCTGGAGATTGCAACTCAGTTCTACTAGAGATGCTGGGTTTCTAGCTTTCCAGCAACCCTAGCTGTGAGAGTTCATGGGTTTTTTTTTCATCTCCCTCTCTGCAGACGGGTGTAGCAATGGCAGCAGGAAAGAACTCTGTCCTGCTCAGTTTGGGAAGAGTAGTTTTGGTGGGGTTGCAGAGCCAGGGGAAGGCTGCAGAGCACGGGAGTGCTGTGTGCTCCATCCCAATGTGCCTCCTTGCTGAGAGGCTTTCAAGTAGATAAATTCTTCAGGGGAACCAAATTGCTCTATTAGTAGTGGGATGTCTACAAAGCATCCCATAGAGTGCAGTGGGTAACACGTCCAGCGTGATCCTAGAGAGCAAAGCAGTGACAAGTTTAGGTGCGATGAAAAACAAAGGTGCAGCTCGGCTTTAACCTGGAGAGACCACTTCAGTGGGCTGGCTCTCAGCGGGCTCTTGGGGAAGGTCCCTCTCTCCTTTTCTCTTTCCGCATATAACATGCTTATCTTGTGTTTTGACTCTTGCAAATGCCACTGTGAAAGCCCAACACTAAGAACACATGTGTTATTGAAGAGATGCCAGCCTTTGAGATCATAGC
Source organism: Gallinago jamesoni (assembly GCA_025769975.1). Classification (NCBI taxonomy): domain Eukaryota; kingdom Metazoa; phylum Chordata; class Aves; order Charadriiformes; family Scolopacidae; genus Gallinago; species Gallinago jamesoni. The sequence continues at coordinate 129,556,233 of JAOQGH010000001.1, forward strand.
ATCATAGAATGGTTAGAGTTGGAAGGGACCTTAGAGATCATCAGGTTCCAATGCCGCTGCCATGGGCAGGGACACCTCCCACCTCCCAGGTTGCTCAAAGCTCCATTCAGCCTGGCCTTGAACCCCTCCAGGGATGGGGCATTCACAACTTCTCTGGGCAACCTGTTCCAGTGCCTCACCACCCTTGGCAAAAGGAGAGGCAAGGGGATTGCAAAAAGCTTGTGTGACAAAGAAGGGAAGGAACAGTGGATCGTGGAGAATCTCCCTATCTATGCTAGGACTCAATGGAAAAAAGCACAGGCGACACCTCTGAGAGAAGTCACTGCATCTGAGGTGTCCTTCTGCCCTCAACACTGCCTCTCCAGCTGGAAATGATACTGACCACGAAATGCCTCTCAGCGTAGTGAACACAGGACTTCCCCCTCGAGGCATTTCTGTGCAGGAGAGGCTGCATCTGCCCTTCCCCAGATGTGGACACAGCTCTCGCTGTGCCGAGCGAGCCCTTTGAATGCTCAGCCCTGCTCAGCACGCTGCCAGCCTGGCCTCGCCGTCCTGCAAGGTGCCTCCACTGTGAGGCCGGGGCTGGGAGCAATTAGGCAGTTTTGCTGAGTGTTTAAAGCAGTTAAAAACAAACATGCTGGAGAAGAAAACAAATACACATCCAAAAGACCACAATTTTAAAGATGTTTCCACTCCTCTGTGCTTTCCTGTTTTAAGCACTGATAGGTTATCTGTTTGGGAGGGTGGAAGAAGAAGAGCAAGGGTGGAGAGTGAAAAACACAAATTACTCACAAGTTCAAGACTTAGAAGAAATTGAAGCTTTTCATACTATCTTTTTCTTATACCAGGACTGTAAAAAAAAATAAAATAGGTGTTGCCAATAAGAACTGTATTTTGTTAGAGGGACATGGAGCAGAGCAAGGCAAATTACTTGCAACATATTTTTCATCAGATGGTGTATCTTTTTTTTGCAAAATGTCTGCTTTTGGTTTTAGGTTTTAGAAAGGAGTTTTTTTACTGGCCTCAAGCATGGTTTTACTTTTGTTTCACTGTTGCTTTATTTTGTTCCCAAATTCGGGTGAAAAATATTGAGATGCATGTAATTTACTTTTTTAAATCTCGTACTAGTCTTGCTGCATTGTGAAAGCTGCCCTGGGTTACTGAGCCTCTTTGTCATAATCAGGATGAATGGTGGATGCCTTTTGGTCTCCCTGTCTTCTTGGCAAACAACTGCAAAGTTGAGTGGGAAAAATTCAGTTGCTAATTTTACTGGGGGGAATAGTTGGGTTTGGGGAGCAGCGTGTTTTGGTTTGGATTTTTTTTGCTGTGGTCCAATGCTACATCCACACCACAGAGGCTCACGTAAACATGTTCTCATTAGCTGTGGCTGTGGTGTTTGGCAGTGTGGCGTTCAGTGGTGTTTTGGTGGGTGGTGGTGGCTCTTGTATGCCCAGTGAGATGAGTTTACAAGCAGTTCAGAATCCTGCAGCTGTCTGTCCTTCCTTCATCATCAGGCTTGGTGATGCTCTGGGCTTTTGCTGTGGTTTTGGTTGGACAGCAGTAAGTTATTCCCTGGCATACAGTAGCAGGCATAGCTACTACCTCTGCCTTGCACATCATGACCATGACTTTCTCAGCTGGGTCTGCTGTTGCCTCTGTGCATCAGGCCGCCGTCAGCACATCCCCTCATGGTCATGCAGAGCCACCACTCACGTTCGTCTGGCACCAAATCTCAACACCAGCCATCCTTCAGCTTGCTGTTGCTGTCACTGGTCCGTCCACTTGGGTTGTGCTGCTTATGTTATATCTGGTAAAGTTAGGACTGTCATGTTTTGCTCTTTGTATGTGTGTGTGCATCAGTATGCATGTAAGTCACCATTCCTAGAGGTATTTAAAAAACACATAGATGCAGTGCTGAGGGACATAGTTTAGTGGTAGACTCAGCAGTGCTAGGTTAATAGTTGGACCTGATGATCTTAAAGGTCTCTTCCAAACTAAGCAGTTCTGTGATTGTCTGATTCTATATGCATACACGTGCATGTGTATTTAAGCTAGCTGTTATATTTTGTCAACTCTTAAAATACTTAACTTTTAGTATATGTGTGCTCTTAGAAATATGGGACTGAACATCACTGTTTTAAACTGGGCATTTTAAAAGTTTACTGATTCTAATTTAATTATTGAAATCCTTGCTGGAATGAAACCAGCCGTCTCACTCTTGGGACATACATATTATGAACTTCAGATAGATATGTGTGCATAGGATCACAAACACTTGCCTACCTTTTTGTAGGATCAGAGCTGTGAACAGGACACTCAAACCCTTAACTGGGAATTTCCTGAGACTTCTCGCTGCTTAAACTGTCATTTTTATCCTGAGAATTAAAAGCTAAAATTATGCAAAGCTTCCAAGTTGAAGCTCTTAATCAGCCAAGCTATTCAGGAAGGTCAGTATGATGTGGTGCATCTCTTCAGATTCAGGGCTCAGAGCCATATGTGTTGCTACCCAAGTATTTCTGTATATAGTGATCTATATATATTTAGATAATACGCATATTATACTATTAGAAAGTTATTAAATAATACATTTACCAAATGTTGAGTGCATTTAGAAAACGGTCAGAATCCACCTTGTATACTGTAATAATACTAATTAAAAGTGAAAAGATATGCTCTTGCTGGCACTGTTGGAAATACAGCATAGTTATAACAATTTGTTACAATTATACAAAAGTTAGATGGCTTGTTTATGTATTATTTTGCATTCTTGCACCAATTCTTACTAACATCATACTCCACCTGCTTATGCCCTATGCACTTTCTTTCACATGTCACTACAACAGTATCTCCTGTAAAGGAAAATAAATAAAAAATCATCTTTCTTTGCATGTGTCATGTATTAACTAACAGAATTTATCTAGAAGGCTCAGCACTTTTCTAGCAATGGCATTAAGCTTCGGCCTTTTCCTCTCCACAAGCTCTTGGTACCCAAGGTGAGTCCCTGTTTTGTACTTCATTACATCTGTGCCTTTTTTCTTATCTCTCTTTTTTGGATCTCATCAACACTAATGGTGAACAGGAGGATAAACTGGATGAGTTACCTTATTAGTGCTTATAAGTTTTAAATTGACTATTACAGCTTTCTGAAGCAGACAATAAAATATTTCTCAGGTGCATTCATTGCATTTTAATAACAGGAAGAAAGAGGGATGAGCTTGAGTTTAGCTGTCATATATTGCTGAATGCTTTGTTTCAGCTGCTTGCAACTGTGGTGGCCCTTTTGTTTTATTCTATAGTAACTGTAAAATGATGTCAGTGGTGGGTTTGGTGGGTTTTTTTTTTCGCTCCTGAAACAGAGGGGGCCTGTTTTAGAAGCATGCAACATACTCCTTTGGGATTCCATTTTCATTAGGATGCTGAACAGTCCTAGATTTACATTTCTCACTTCAGATTGCAATTATCTCTTTTTTAATGACTCTTTTGGTATTAAAGAGAAATAATGGAAATCGTCCAGTACTGTTAAAGTGTTTCTCATCTTCCTTAATTTGTAGGAAGATAGTAGAAGAAATCAGTGAAGGGTGAGAGGGAAAAAACGGAGCATCCAGATAAGCTTTCCTGGCTAAAGAAATGCATAAAAAGACAGAAGTTTTCACCACCCAGATGCAGAAAGGACTGAAGGACATTCATTCTTGGTAATGGGAGTGTAACGCACCAATAATAGTCCTGTCTGGTCCTCTAAAAGCAACTTGGCTTTTAGGCTTGCTTGGAAGTGATAGATATTTAGGGTCTGCCATATGAGAAGTGTGCTTTTTCATTAGAGGATTCATATGGCAAACGGTACTGATCTGTGTCTTACAGGATGGGGACTGTCTTTTCACTTGATATTTGTTTAATGCTGCTCAGGTTTTATTTTGTTTATTGTATTAAGTTATTGGAGAGGGAAAGAAGTTTGCTATCTGCGACATCAGAGCTTTTACCCTTTGGTGCTGCCATCCTGCAGAGGTCACTCTCCACTGAGGACAGGCTGATGTTAGTTCCTCACTTAGTTCTTAGGCTCTTTTAGAAGTCCTGAATATTTAAGTACAGGCCTTTTTAGTCATCTTGAAGCCAAATAATCACTCATTTGATAAGAAAAATTTCGAGGAGAGGGGAGCTAGAAAGGGAAGGTTAGTTACGATTACTCAGTGATATTCACAGCAACTTCTTTTGCTGTGCAGAAGGAGAACTATGGAGAAGAGAGCTATAGGAAAGTATTTAATGGAAAAATCTGCAGGAAGAAACATGTCACATTTTGAGGCTGCATTAATTCTGTGATTTAAACCTTTTTAACCAATTCCACAGAGGATATGCTGAAAGCTCCTATAACCCAACATCCTGGTTTTATGCTTTGCATCCTCAGGATTTCACCCAGCATCTGTGTGCTGCTCTCTTTCCAGTAACAGCCTCATCATTTGTTCCCAGTGGAGTTTAATATCACTCTGTCTCCAGAAGTGAGGGGTGATTTTTATTACTTTTTTTTAAAGAGCTGGTTAATCTTACATATGACTGTAGAGCTACCTCACCGATGAAAAGGTACCAATATCTGATGTTTGCTCGTGCTGCTGAGGCAGGGCAGAGCCAAACGCGACGCTGCATGCCTGCGTCAGAGGCGACGTACTTATTGATGCTAGATTCAACCTCTCCTTACTTTTGCCTGCGCTGCCATAAGGAAGGTGAAAAGAAGGACAGCAGAGAGAGGGTTGCTTGGAAGGGCTCTAAGGAAGTGTGAAATGTCCTTATGATTTCTCTAGCAGTGGCCTGCCTGAAGGGTCTGCCCAGGTGTGTGGCACAGGTGACGGAGCTGGTTTGGGTCAGTATTCGTTAATATATTATTTCCTTCACCAGTCGTAGCAGGGAGGACTCCTCATGCGATGGCTCCCCCAAGGACAGCTTAGGGGAAGAGAGTGGGGAAAAGTTTATCTGCCTCCCAAAATCCGGTATTATAGGTGTAAAATATTTACTTAATCTCTTGCATTTTATGTTTTGGGATTCAACTCCATTTCACAGGTACTCATTAATTTTCATTTCATGAGATGACACGCTCTTAAATCACCTCCCCTGTCTATAGTCACTTCCCTTTTCTAATCCTTAGGGTTAGAAATTTCTAAAATATCACCAAAGTATTATTTTCTGGGTCTTTTATGTTATTAGTGTTTTGTTTGAATTAATCATTCCCTGCATAAGTTAATGAGAATGATCATGCTAAATTTATTAAGTAAAATCCACAGCTTGAAATTAGGAACTAGCAAGAACATGATACAAAAATGCTGATACTCCCAGGGTGATGCTGATGTTACATTTTATTATTCTACTTCCTTTTTTTCCCTGTCATATGATGAACCTTGTTTGTCCTAAGCTTCAGATCCTTTCTAGTGTCCAACAGAAACTTAAAGATGTTGATTTGTTTGGCTTCTCAGGCTCTTTTTAGGAAAACAAAATATTTGGACTTGGGCAACAGATAAGCACTAACACTGTGTTTTTAAAACACTGCGTATTCAGAATTGAGTAATAGGGTCATTCTAAGACCTTTGGTAGGATGAAGGTGATAAGAGCTTTTTTTAAAATGCATCTGCTAGTATTTTTCTGTAGCTACTTGTAATTGTAAGGACAATCGTGTCTTGTGCTTGTCTTAAATTTCAAATAATTCTCATTGCTGCCCAGAGAGCTGGTGGTGCATCGTGGTTTTCTGGATTGTATCAGGATAGGTACCGGCATTTTCACAGCTGAACTGAACTGCCTTGTGATGAATTGTAGCAGCATAAGGAAGAAGGCAGGCTGCAGAGCTTGTCTCATTGCCAGGGTTTTCTGTTTTCTTTTCGTTATGATTAAATGCCTGTAAAAATGAGCCAGTGATTGAGGCCAGTCTTTAATTTGAAAGGGATGAAATGGAACTGGGAGTAGGAAATGTCACGCCTGAATCCCTTAATCATTAAAAATCAAAGCTTTTGGTGGTGTCTCTTGCTGAACCTGTCTTTAAGATAAGGCTGTAGGGAATCATTTCGTAGTAACCCACTTGGAGGGTCGGAGTGAAATCTTTTGTTTCCATGGAAGAGAGCAAAGTGTTCTTCCACATGGGAGAAGACAGCCAATACTAAGGCTCTTGGTGGGAGTAAAGTGCTAATTTTAGCACTGTCCACCCAAACCAGTACTGCTGTAATGTCACGAACTGGGGGGCAGTGACTGTGGTGGTGTGTCTGCTGGGCTGGACCCAGCATGTTGTATTGGCTGCATTGTGGGAACAGCCATACAAATCTGTCCCTCTGAAAACAGCTCATCCTCAGGGCTCACTCTGCAGCATGATCTATTGCTACCCTTCGCATCCCAAGGCCTTGTTTTTTTCCCTGTAACTTGTCATAGGCAAGTAGAGATACATCTGGTTTAACTCTAGATGTTTGCAATGTAGATGTCAACATGAGAGTTATACCCCCTGATGTCTCTTTGCAATCAATCCAATGGTGAGAAGCAGCATTTTATATACCTGTTAAAGGGTGAGATGAGTAGTACCCTGGAAGTGCTGCCTTTGTCAATAAGAAGCATCTAGATGACCAGTCCAGATTTGTTAGGTTGAATCCTACCCATGTGTCAGTCTCCTGGCCCGGACTTCTTAAAAATGATAATAAATCCAAATGAATGGTTTGATTTTGGTTTTTTCATCTGGATGTATATCCCAGCAATGCGTTGTGCAAATAACACGTTTCACACATTTGGTTGTTCCCAGTACTAGAGTTTTGGAAGTGGATGGAAGTGAAGGTGACCCAATGCATGAAATCTGCCATGAATCACAGAATCACCTAGGTTGGAAGGGACCTTTTAAGATCATCTAGTCCAACAAATGAAAAAAAAAAAAACAAAACCCAAAAAACCCCCAAAACCCAACCAAACCAAACCAAAAAACTCCACACCACACACAAATCACACACCACACCCAAAACAACACCAACCCAACACTAATCCATATCCCTGAGCACTGTGTCAACTTGAATACCTCCAGACCCTGTGCTTTCTCTTATCCCTCAGCAAGGGCTTCTGGGTGACCTGTAAACCAGTCTGAGAAAATTATTTCATTTCAGGAAACTGTCTTTAGATGCCTTATAGTCTAGGAAATGATCATGCTTTCCCTTCAAGCAACCAAGTATTAGAGCTCTTTTTTATTCTTTAATTCAGAAATCCCTTATGCCTTTTTATTGGCTTAACTGAGTGGGCACTTCTTAAATGAGAAGAGCTGTATATAGACGCTAGCCGTGACATTTGCTTGAATATTAAAAACCTAATTACAGATCTGTGAGGTCTCATTTGTTTTGGCTGTCACTTGTAAAACGGCCCACATCCTGTTGTCACCTGCCACAGTGTCTGCCACAGCATGGGTTGTGCTGCTAGCGTGCTTTTCCCATGAAGGAATTTATTCTGTGCTCCAGATTTTTACAAAGGGAAATTAGATATGGTGCTCTCATCCTGTATCCTCTGGTTTTCTCTGGAGCTATGTCTGGGGAAGCCTCAGGACACCTGTCAGGAAAGGAGTTAATGCACTGGAAAGGGTTCACTGCAGACTGGGTGGGTTTATTTTTTTCCCCTTTGAATCTCTGATATTGCATAAATTTCTCTCCTTGATTTAGAAACTTTAAGCTAGTCCCCTGGCTTTAGAATAATAAAACAAACTCTTCCTGAAGAGTGGCAAAAATAAATACTGTCCCTTGTTTTTGGAATACGTACAGAACAGTCACTTTTCTTCATGAAAATACCAACAAAGTTAGTCCATAGCCTGGCCAGGATTAATACTAATAATCCATTTCACCTCTGGCAGGGTCAGGTTGTGCTCTGGCCCTTGGATTTTGGCCTGGTGCTTTCAATCTCCTCCATGCTGCTCTAGAGAAAAAACTGGTCTTTCCTCAGACAACTGTTGTGTTACAACCTTACTTTCATGGGTTTTTAGGGGTCCCACTCTGAGGGACATTCTTCCAGGCTGGACCTCATAGGAATCTGGTGCTAAGGCAAGACAAGGTCGTCTTTTGCCCTCTTCAAGGCAGATTAGACCCTGCGTCAGTCTTGGTGTTTGGCAGTGCTGCTTCAGCTCCACTAGAAACAACATTAAATGAGCACAGAATGACAGATAGATAACACCGTAACTTTGGGGACTCTCTGGGGGGCTTTTTGTGCACCAAATTTTCTTAAAAAACCAAAACCAAACAGAAAAAGCAGTATTAGATCCTATCCTTGTATTTTTAGGAAGCAAAAAGTTGACCAACTTAAGAGTTGTTCTTTCGTGATGGTATATTTTAATTCAGTCTCTTAAAAGAACTTGTGTGTCATTAAACAGATATTGCTGTTAGTGATGGCAGGATGCTGGCAAGAAAATTACCAAACATAAAATTCATGGGCTAAATGTGATTAAGTCTGAAGGAAGTCTCATTTAGATGGCTGGTAAGTACTTTTACTCATTAGGATGGACGTAGAGCTTTTGTGTGTATGCGTGGGTGTTTTTGTTGAATTCAGACACTGAAAGGATATGAGAGGGACACACTTGGAAATTTTCCAGGCTTAGACTCATCCTTTTCTTTTCAGAGAGTTTACTCATGGCACTTGAAAGCACAAATTTATCATATAATCACAGTGGAAAATAATTCAAGACCTCTTGCTATCACCCCTTTTTCTTTACTTTGTTATCTTCCAGAACTTAATTCTGAAGAAGCTCTGGTTCTAATTTTAACTTTGAGTTCTGATAACAAACAAGTTTGTGTTAAAACTCTACTCTTTGTAGCCACTTACATGTTTGCAGGTGAGATATTGTGGCAGTCCCTGAGTTTCTGAAACCAATAAAGACATTTTCTCATACAGTATTTATCACATTTTAAAATCTTGCGGGTTTCTATGAAATGGGCTGCCATCAAGAGGAGAGAGTAGAAGCTTGAATGTAAACACCGATTTGCTTATGGAAAATGTAGAAACATTTGAGGATATTTGGGAGAAAGATTACCCACAAAATGATCCCACGCTAGAAGGACCTATCTGTTAAGTTCAAGCTTGGTTCCACGCTGGAAACATTGCGTAAGAAACAGATGCAATTTTTAAAACAGATTATTTATCTTAGTTTCCATAGTACGTATGATTCCAGTGGGAATTGTGAGCCAAACATCAAAGCATAAATTGGCCAAGAGTTTATTGTCCCAATAAATCATTTTTTAATATGAGATGTGTACCAAAGCACCTTCTGCTCTTGCAGTGATAATCGTTTCTCCCTGGTGTGAGGGTCTCACTGTTTTACTTTGGGGATTCACTGTGCCTGTACAGCTCAGCCTGTGGTGGCCTGTTGTATCAGGAAGAAGCCCCTCTTCAGGTAGCTGATGTGACAGATCTTACCCTGTTCTTGCAAGAGTCAAATGCTGTGCTATGAGGGAATATGGTGCATCTTGAGGCATCTCATCTTCCCTTTAGCCTCACCACAAGCTGGCTTCTTTGTGTTATTTTCAGAATGTCTATGGGGCTTGCACATGATAGGAGTTACATTGATAGGAGTGCACTCTTCAGCAAGCTGTGGACGAGGTAACAGCCTGGTAGAGCAGTATTGTTGGCATTTATTGCATTTCTTCCACTCAGGGAGGGGGTGGCCACAATAGCCAGTCTATGGCATCTTGTCTGCAATCTAAAGTGGAACCTTGAGGTTTTGTTTTACATGCTGAAGAGACCAGGCTCGTTTCCTCTCAAATCAGTAAAAGATTTTGTAGTGTAGCTGTAGGAGACTTACTGCTCTGAGAACAAGGTGTAGCACTGTATTCATTACTCAGCGGAGGCAGGCAAGAACATAAGATGCCTGTAATCCACAAGCCTGTGTTTTTTCAGACTTCAGTTTCTGGTGCTGAAAATCGGTGAAACTTTTTACTTGTTCTGTCTGAACTGCCTAAAAGTCTTTTTGGTTATTCACAACTTCCAAGGGCAACTGCATAGTAAAAACATGAATGTAATAAAATGTGAACACGTGCCCTTGCATAGGAGAGAGATAGTAAATATCGGGCATCTAGGAAGAAAACTTTCAATGATGCAGGTCAAAAGGCATAAGGGAGTGTACTGTATATATACACTACAGATAATATCTAGCAGTACTAGCTTAATTTAGAGAACTGCAAAGAGAGAAATCTTACTTTGAAAGAGCTGCAAAATCCGTCTTTATAAAATGATGACAAGAACTGGCCTCTGAGTAGGAAATGAACATTTTCTTGAAACAGAGACACTTTATAAGATAAAAGCTTCACAAAAGGGTCATTTCATACTGAGGAGTCACGGATCCCTTGGGTATTTTTCTGTGTTTTTATATCAGTTTCATAAAAGGACAAGATGAAGGGGTTGATATACAGGCAACACTTTGTATATATGGAGTCCTTTATTTCTGGTGGACAATTTCTAAAAATAGTGGTACAAGTTACTGCAATACTATATCAGTTCAACAAAAAAGTCTAAGAAAAGAAAGATGATGTTTAAAATGCAGCTGCAAACTCATCCCTCATAGTGCTTGAATCCTTGAAAAATGTATTTCACTTTTAAATAACAATATCCTAAAATGTCTATTATTCACAAAGGTCCCTACTGCTGAGGGGCAGACAATAAATGCTCTTACTTTCATCATCCTCTGGGTCAGTGCTTTGTAAATCCAGAATTCCCAGTCTCTCATATATTTTATGAAATTTTTCTTAGCACTTAATATGACTTCATGTTTGTTTTCTGTCCCCCAAACACTTGGTTCCTATGGCAGCTGTTGGAGGAAGTATTTTAGAGTGTGTTTGATGTGGTTTGCTTTTAAAAGAGCAGTCTTTCAAAGCTTTCCTCATGCTGGCATCCCGTTGGGTAGGGTACTGAACTTGGTGTGTAACTGGTAGGACACACTCTTCGGAGAGAGGTCACACTCTGAGCAGCACAGAAGAGCAGAATGATGACACCATTGTCACAGGGCACCTCTCCAGCCACACTCACTGAATTTGTGGACTGACTAACGTTGCCATTCCCTGGTGGTGTCCTGACTGCTGGGGTCAGGGAATGGGAGCTTTTTCTGCTGGCTAAAGATGAAGGGGTTGATAGAAAGGCAAGGTCACAGAAACACTGCTTATGCCTTTGCTTGAGATTCTGCTTCTTCATGTCAATCTTTCTCACTTAAAAAATGAGGATAACATTACCCAGAAAGGGTAGAGAAGTCAGCTGTCATCCTGAAATGAGTACTTCTGCTTTGTACTTTCTTACAGAGATATTCAGAAGTTACTCTTAGGGGAAGAATAAAAAAGGACCAATATTAATACTAATTTCCCCTTTGCTTTTGGCATTTTGGTGGTGGGGCACTGTCTCATTCTATGGACCATGTTTGAGCAGGGCAGGAGGCAGAAATCTGTTTGTGTGGATCTTCAAGGAAAAATGTTAATGTATTGTCAGAAAGGTAAGGCAGAAAAGCCAGTAAGTGACATAGCAAAACAGGCACTTGGGCTTGCACAGCTTCATGGAGATGAGCCCAGGGAGAGTCTTTAGTCTCTCAGTCCCTGTGCCAGAAAGTCCCTGTGGCTGGTGCTGTTCATCAGGCATTACTGGGCTGCTGGCACTGGTCATCACAGCAGATACAGGGGTAGGAACAAACCATTTTTAGATGTTCCTAGACATAAAAGTCTATCAGCAAATAACCAGTGAAGCCCTTTAAATACTGTTTGATATGTGGTTTGGTGAACAGTGTTAACGTTACAGAGGAACTGGAAGTGGTATTTCAGACTGAGGAGAAACACTTGCAGAGCAGCCTACTCATTCTGTCAGACAAAGAACTTTTTGAGGTGGTTAGAAGCAAACAGTGAGTCTTCCCATAAAGAGCAGAAAAAAAAGAACAGAAACATCAATATAGAAATGTTTACAAGGCAGAAACACAGACCCGTAGTAAAAAAAACATATAAGACTGCTTAGTTACCATAGAAGAAAGGTGCCAACCATAAAAATTCTTTAGCTATTTATAAAATAAGGGATTGCATTTGCTCTGCAGAGATGGAAGAGTAGACAATCAAAACAATCAAATGAAATATATGCTTCAGCTTTCAGTGATGTCCATTGAAGGAAAGAGAACTAATGGAAACGAGGCTTGGAAGTGGAAAACAGCACAACTAAGAGGAGAGCATCTCAACTGAGTAATTTAGAGGGTGTTTATCTGATTATTGCCAGGTTCTTAAAGTAAAAGGAACTGTAGATCTGTCAAAAAAGGATTTTTAATGACTATCAAGTCAGTCAAGTTGATGACTGTCCCTAAAGGAACACAGGGCAAGAGAAGTAGTACTCAGATTAGAGAACTGGTAGAAAAATGTGGTGTAGGCAATATGGATTCATTAATTGAAATTCTGTATGACCTGAGGGCTTTGAATATATATTGAAAGACAGACTAATTAAAAACATGGAAGGAAATGGAAAATAACCTAATGCTTTTCTTTGAAAATAACTCATTTTCAAGAAAGGGAAATGCAGTGGGTCTGATCTTTATTTCAATTTCAACTGCCTGTCTGTCTATGCAGGCATTAATGGGAATTACATACTGACCAAGAGGTCAGTCCTATATACGGAGCCAGATGTCTCCCATTGTCCAAAATGAATTAACATTTTTTTATTAATGACTTGGAGTAGAGATGAAGTTTATTTGTGATGCAGCCAATGCCAAACTGAGAGAAGAGTTGCTCTGTAAACATTGAAGGATGGGATTAAAATTAATTTGTTTTGGTCAGCTAGGTCTGAAATAAGATACAAGTCAAATGCAAAATACTGTATTTATTTACGAGCAATCAAGCGCACATCCCCATAATATGAGATGAATTGTTTGTTAGGCAACAGGTCTGCAGAGGAAGATGCAGTGATTGTTGTTGCCTTGAATTTAATCTGTGGTTGAGTGGCATGTGTTGTAAGGGAAGCAAACACAATAGCAGCATGTATAGGCAGTACTGCTGCATACAAGATATGCAAAGTAATCTGCCTACTCTACTTAGCCCTGCTGAGGCTTTAGTGAAAAGTACCGTGTCCATTTTTGGGCATCCCTCATCAAGAATGATGTAGGCCACCTTGAAGTAGTGCTGATTGACCAGAAGTTTACAGACTGCAATGTATTTAAAACATCAGAAAGAACTAGTGTTGTTTAATTTACAGAGAAGAGGATGTGGGAGACACACTTCAAATTTCTTAAATATAACCACAGGCAAAGAGGCAATGAAAATACTGTGTTCACAGCAAATAAGACCCCCAAAAATAGAGTGGAGACATATGAACGTGAGTATTTCTCTGATGATAAGGATAGTGAAGCGCTGAAATAGCCTAACCTTTACCTTCCAGGGATGGCGATTTCACAGCTTCCTTAGGTAGCTATGTCTTGGAATAGCTCAGCTGCAGCTGATCCTGGCTATCAGGATTTTCCAACTATGCTTTCGGTGACTCTTAAATTCATCTACAGCTGAGCTCAAGGGGTTAAAAATTTGGAAGAAAAAAGTAGAGAAGGTGTTGTTCTAGAAAGAGGAAGACCATGTAGATGAACAGCAGCTAGAAAGTTTGTTGGTGATTATTTCTACTGTAAAGTGGGATAAGTCTCCTCTATTTTTTACATCACCCAAAAATATATGACAGAATTTGACATAAACTGGCAAGAGAAGAAATCAAAGACTATAGGAAGTTCTCTGCTGTTGGTCTAATGTACATAGAAAATAAAGAGATTAATAGCAGTGCACATTCTCTGGTGTGTATGTAGTCCACGAACCCCGAGACCTTAGAGTTCTGTAGGATTATTTGCAAATACCTTATGCGAGTGAAAAGGCAATTCAGAACTACTGGCCTGTGTGCATCTTAAACCCAGCCTTTCTGGGAGATGACAAGAAGTATGTTTCTTGGACAAAACAGCACAGCTGCAACTGCACATGAATTAGTCAGTCTAGCCGTTGTAGCAAGACATTTTTTCTGCTTGCTAATTCGTACATGATGTGGCACATGGAGCTGAAAATTGCTCACTCTGAATGCTCAATAAAATAATGAGCAACATCTTTGCAAGCATGGTGGGTAGCACTGGTTGCATCAGTGTGACCAGAAATGCAGTTGTGGCACCCATGGTGTGTGCCAGACAGTACTGGCTCCGGTTCCCGGTGGCGCAGCCCCACAGCAGGGCTCAGCCCATGCCGTTGGGAGTGAGAAATGAGGAAGAGAAACCTTCTCTGCATTTACTGTATCTATACAGATAAGTTCTTCAGTTGACATTGCTTCTTTGATGTGGTTGACATGGTAAGAAGCAGGAGGACATATAAGTTTGCCAGACCGATGCTCAAATACATGAATGGAGATGAATTTATAGCAAGTATCTTCATAAGGCCTGATGCAAAACCCATTTCAGTAGAAGAGGTTCTTCTGTTGGTGGCAGATTTGGCTTATGAGGTTGCCACTTGTTCTTTTCTTCTACATCTGTGAAATAAACATTTTTTTAAAATGGACTGCAAAAAAATGTACGTGTGGAGATCAGTTTGAATTAGATTTTCTTTCTTTTTTTTCTCCCCTCCTCCCTCCCTCTTTTCATAATTTGGATCGCTTGACAAAGCTGGGTTAGGATAGGACTGGATGAGTAGTTAAATTAGTAGACCTGAGAAGATGGTAGCTTTAGGTGGGAGAAGTTGTATGAACTATTGGAAATAGTAAGTGGATAAACTGCATTTGGCTGTAATAAAGTAATTCTTCTATTCTTATACTCTCATTCTGAAAATAGCTTTGTCCTTGGTGACATAAAGAAAATCTGTAACTTGCTGGTATTGAAAGGAACAATCATTACTGAAAAAACTTCATTCTTCCTAATCCAGCCTCCTTTTAGAGGAGAAAGACCACAATTTATAGACATTAGTCCACAGATGAATAGGAAAAAAACCCTGAAGTCTGTGGAAGCAATGAAAATAGGTTAAATATGGCTGCTGAAAGGAAACAAAAAGTGAAGGAAGGATTCCACCTTTGTTTCTGTGGGGAGGTTTTAAATCTGGATCTCTCAAGGAAGGACAAATTTGGCTCTTTATTCAAGTTCTTACCCAAAACGTAAATGTTCAGGGAGAGAATACCAGAGCAAAGGAAGTAGTGGGTAGACAACTTTGTACCACAAACGCCTTCTACAGAGTATTCTTTTTTTCTAAGTGTTTACATTAATTCAGCAGTGTAGAAATCCACTGTGCATTGTATCTTGAGCTCCCTTTGTGCATGCGTGGGGATAAGCGTGGGTAGCCCTGCGCTGCTGTGCATGCAAAGGGGGGGGCTGGACAGGAATATGTGGCTGCCCATCATTGTGTGGGAGCCAGTGTGGGCACACTCAGGCCTCTCAGACTGGACTATAAATCCTTTCAAATGGATTTTGCTGGAATAAAAGCACAAGAAGCAAGGTGCTGTGCAACATGAGACTCTAGCCTTAGGAAGGTTGAATAGAGGTTTTATTCTCATTACCCGAAGAGGGCACTACTGAAGACACGAGACAATTTCTACCCCATGGATTATTTTATTTGGGGGGAGTAGGGGTAGAATATGAAGTTTTGGGGTTTGTTTTTAGTTTTGTCAGAAAGTTCAGTCAGGGCAGGTTCTTCTGTGCTAATACTCCCAGCCTTGAAGATGTTCAAATCTAGGGTAAGACCTGGGACAAAAAGTGGTAGTAACAGGAGAACAGAAGTTTGCAATAAGATAGTTGCGATATGCCAATAGTGCAAGGTTCTCTGTCCTATTGTAAGCATCTGCGAGTCCTTCAAGGATGAAAGCCTGATGTGCATTAGGTCTGGTATGTGCACATAAAGACAGACTATTTAAGAGATTAACAACAACATTTCTGGGGGAAAGGAATGGAAAAAATGTGTTGAAAAGGATGGAATAACCAACCAAGAAGAACTCGGAGATCGTGGTCTAAGACTTATGGTCAAATTCATTAAAATGAAACCCCTAACAACATCAGAAAATCTTGTTACTTTGTTAGCCTTTAATCTAACCCTCTACCTGCTCATACTTATTTATGTGGATTCTTACAAAACAATTCACCTTTTTATTTCTGAGTACCTACTTTTTAACATTGTAAAAGAAGGAAAAGAGAGATTGTTGAGAGTTATTCCTGTTCCTCACATATTTCCTACTAGTGCTGAGTTACTGTCTAAATTGTGACCCAAAGTATTTCCCAACCCAGCATCCATGTATGCACACCACTTATATCCTCTCTGCCAGTTGAGATGTAACTTGGGTTTGGTGTTTCTTGTTTACGAGCAGCAACAGTGTAACATCCATCCTCTTGCCTCATCAAGGTACTAAGCACGTGCCTTACTTCATTTGGACTTCTTAGGTGCTCGAATACCCTGATTTTTGCTAGAGCTCAAATGTTCTTTTGAAGCTGTGAGTTATTTTATATATGATTTTATTCTGTATTTCTTCCTGTTTCACAGGTAGTGACCATGTGGGGTTCTTTTTGTATTAAACCTTTCCTTTTAATTTTCCTATTTGCAGAGAGATGTATGTGATTCAACATTGCCAAACCCAATAGTATGAATTAAATTAAGCTGAAAGAACCAGTTATGTTACAGCAATCTTCATTCTGAAACTATCAGACAAGACTATTATCTGTCTAAGAAGGGGCAGTTTGATCATCAGCAGACTAGTTTAAATGGCTGTCTCATGAAACTGATTTAATTCTATAGATTCAGATAGATAAAATGTGGATGATGTGTACTTCATTGTTATCTACTTCGTGTAGTCATCAGCTGCTACATCTCTAGGTAGTAATGCCACCCAGTGGAGAAGAGGAATATGGTCAGCCTCCAACATTAAAAAAAAAGGCAAATAAGAATTTCTTACTAGTAAAGATGTAAGAACACTCATTTTGAGAAGGAATTAAGATTTTTGTCCATTTTGTTTATATTCATAATTGTCTTGCTATTTTCTTATTTCTAAATTTTTACAAATATATCTGAATTTTTAATCTGATTTTTTTTTTCTTTTCAAATAATTTTGGTTTCTTATTAAACTAATCTCTGTAGTTTAAAATGACACAAAAATTGTGCTGGGAATGGAGTTCATATAATGTATGAGATTCCATTATTTTGAAAAATTGTTTTTCCTTTGAATTAGAATAAAAATTAACATATTTCAATCTTTTAGAAAGAAAACTGTTGAAAAAATATTAAGATAAATCGTAATGTTTTGTCTTATGTTGAAAATTTTTTTATAGACTTCATAATTTCTTATATATAAAAGAAACATGTTGAAAGGTTTTAATTCAATTCAATTTTAATTCAATTTTACTATTAATAATGTATTTTTTCTTGGGACTGAAAGCTCAGTTCACCAATTCCTACATCCTTAACCTCAGGGAAATGTTTTCTGGTGGAAAACTAGAAAAATATGTGAGACTTTTCTTCCTTGTGATTCATAAATACTGTAGTTTGAGATCTTGAGACCATATCAGGATTGAATTTGTCCTAAAATGACTGATACAATATAATTAGGAACTTGCAATCAGATATATTTCTTTAGGCATAGTCACATAATATGCTGTGAGTCCTGAAATTATTGGGAAACGTGGAGTTAACGACATTCACGAAAGAAGAAGTTGGGCAAGTTACAGCTTATAGAGGTGTATAGCACTCTGCATGTTGCCTGCCAGCTTACTGTTACCCAGCAGTACTTGGTGTTAATTGATATTATGAAGGCTGCTGAGGCTTCTGCAGTGGCAGCGGGTTTGCTGCATGCCAGTCGCTGAAGGCATCGAAGGCACCTGAGGAGGACTGTGGGTGGACTGAAGTTAGGTTCGATAACTTTGGTTCATCCTTCACGGTTGCCTTCATCTGAAAGGGTAGGATTTCAGTTTAATGGTGCCTGTCCGGTTTGCCACTGAAGTTGCTCAAGCTGTGAGCCCAGGTTGAACCCAAGTAGAGCAGCCCATTGTTATTGTCCCATGGTTACTGTCCTGACCCAAAGTGCCACGTGCACCCACTGTCTGGTCTTGTGGTGAGAGTTTGTTCAGATCTGCTCACAAGCTGCTGTGAAACAAGTTAATTTTTCAAGGAATTGATCGCTTGGCAGGTGAAATGAGATTAAATTGCTTTCACTTAATGTTTCTTGGCAATCTTACTGTTTCTGTTGTGTTGCGAGGGAGACAGCATCCATCATGGCTCACAGCCGTACTGTTAGTCATATGCTGGCCTGGATCAATGCTGCCCAGATTTTGGAAAACTGTATTCTTCCAGGGAAACTGCAGCCTTCGCCAACCCAGCCAACTGATGCTGAGGGGCCACTCAACTCAATGACTGTGTATGTTTGGCTTGTTTGGAGCTTCAGTGGCAGGCACATGAAATACCACCCCACAGTGCATGAGCTTTTTGCCAGGCTCTCTGCAAGAGTTTGGATTTTTCCGTCTCTGTTTTCCCATATCCCCAGGTTTGCTGTCTTGAGCTCCATTCTGGTCTGTGGTCCCTTCTGGTGAGGGCGATGGAGGAGCTCAGGGCTGGGATAGTAGGAAGCTGCACTGCTGCCAGGAGGCAGGCATGGGCATGGCCAGAAGAAAGCAGGCATGGACTTTAGTGGGACATCTGTTGCCTTGTAGGTGCTGTTTCAGCTAAAAAAAACAGCTCCTGGCCAAACCCTAGACCTGATGATTTTCTGGGGTCGCATACTCAAAAAATTCTTTGTTTGTGGCTTGGTTGTTCTGGTTTTTGGCTTTTTGGGTTTGTTTTTGTTTTGAGCTCCTTTGGTTCTGTTGCTTATTTTTTTCATAATGCATGTGATCACACTATAGCCACCACTTTGCTTTTAAAGCTGCTTCCCTAAAGTTAGCAGTGTACCTGAGGGTTTTTCAAACAAAAAATCTACAATTTCTTATAGGATTTTTTTTTTAGATATGGGAATCATAGAATCATAGAGTGGTTTGGGTTGGAAACAACCTTAAAGATCATCTAGTTCCAACCTCCCTGCCATGGGAAGGGACACCTCCCACTAGAACATGTTGCTCAAAGCCCCATCCAGCCTGGCCTTGAACAGCTTCCCTGGGCAACCTGCTTCAGTGCCTCACCACCCTCAGAGTGAAAAATATTTTCCTTATATCTAATCTAAATCTACCCTCTTTCAGTTTGAAGTCCCTCTCAAGCTTTCTTTTTGCCCCCTTTTTAGATACTGAAAGACTGCTATAAGGTTTCCCTGGAGTCACCTTCTGAACAACCCCAACCCTCTCAGCCTGTCCTAATGGGAGATGTGCTCTAGTCTCCTGATCATCTTCATGGCCCTCCTCTGGAGCCACTCCAACAGGTCCATGTCCTTCTTATGTTGGAGAGCCCAGAGTTGGACACAGTACTCCAGGTGGGGTCCCATGGGAGTGGAGTAGAGGGGGAGAATCACCTCTCTTGACCTGCTGGCCATGTTTCTTTTGATGCAAACCAGGATGTGGTTGGCTTTCTGAGCTGCCAGCACACATTGCCGGGTCATGTTGAGCTTCGCCCCCAAGTCCTTCTCCTCAGGGCTGTTCTCAATCCATGCTCCACCCAGGCTGTATTTATGCTTGGATTTGCAACCCACCATGGTACAGGACCTTGTACATAGCCTTATTGAACTTCATGAGGTTTGCATGGGCCTGTCCAGGTCACTCGTGGTGGCCTCCCTTCCCTCCAGCATGCAAACCATACCACACAGCTTGGTGTTGTTGGAGAACTTGCTAAGCGTGCACTCAATCCCGCTGACCATGTCACCAACAAAGGTGTTGAACACCACCTGCCCCCATACCAACCCCTGGGGAATGCCACTCGACACTGGTTTGTACTTGGACATCAAGCCATCTACTGCAACCCTTTGAGTGCTATCATTCAGCCAGTTCTTTATCCACTGAATAGTCTCCAATTTAGAGACAAGAATGTTGTGTAGGACAGTGATAAATGCTTTGTGCAAGTTCAGTTAGATGATGGATGGATGGAGATGCTCTTCTGTTATCCATTAACACTGTAACCCAATCATAGAAGGCCACCAAATTAGTCAGGCATGATTTGCCCTTAGTGAAGACATGCTTACTGTCTCCAATCACCTGCTTATTTTCCATGTTTCTTAGCAGAGTTTCCAGGAGGATCTGCTCCATGATCTTGCCAGGCACAGAGGTGAGACTCACTGGCCTGTAGTTCCCCAGGTCTTCCTTTTTTCCCCTCTTAAAAATGGGAGTTATGTTCTCCTTACCTAGTCAATGAGAACTTCACAGGATTGCCATGACTTCTCGAATATGATGGGTAGTGGCTTAGCAACTTCGTCTGCCAGTTCCCTCAGGACCTGCAGATGCATCTCAACAAGTCCCATGGACTTGTGTACTTTTAGGTTCCTTAAATGGTCTCGAACCTGTTCTTCTCCTGTAGTGGGTGATTCTTCATTTTACGAATCACTGCCTTTGTCTTCTATGACTTGGGTGGTGTGGCTAGAGCACTTGCTGGTGAAGACTGAGGTCAAAAAAATTGTTGAATACCTCAGCCTTTTTCATATCCCAGGTAACCAGGTCTCACATTTCCTTCTGGAGAGGACTCATATTTTCCCTAGTCTTCCTTTTATCGCTGACATACCTATACAAGGTTTTCTTGTTGCCTTTGATGTCCCCAGCCAGATTTAATTCTATCAGGGCTTTAGCTTTCCTAACTTGATCCCTGACTGCTCAGACAGTTTCTCCCTTTGGAATTGGGAGAGACATGATGATTGGGAGTTAGAAAAACACAGTTTTTCTCTGAAGGTTGTTGCTGACGGTTCTTTTTGGTAGAATAACGACTGTTTTTTCCAACATGATTCATTAAGAAGAACTCTGCTGGGTGATTTCCCTTATTTCCTGCTGGCTTGTACATGGCATTTTGGTGTGACTCTGAATGCAACAGCGAGACATGGTTCGAGCATGTACCCATAGACATGTGTTAATGTCAACTGACCAAAAAGCTGAGGTCTGTGCGTCAAGAAGTGTGTCTTTTATGGCATGTTTGCTGCTAACATAGGGATCATCAGATGATTGAAAATGTTTTGTTTCATCAGTATGGAAGCTGGAGTTTTCAAGAAAGCCGATGATACAGATATTAACCTTCATGGACCCAGATTAAAGGAATGTGTGTATGCAGCCATGTAAAATAAAAGAAAACGTCATTCTTGTTTGTTTATGTACAAGCATATACAAGTTTATGCGTCTTTAACTGTAGTAGTTACTCTGGGTACTGCACGGGACATCTGTGATGCAATGAGTGTTCAGTGATTCACTGATACAGAACATGAGGACGCCTGTGATGACTCACTTTTTCCCTCTCGCTTTCTTTTCCCATTAAGCTGAACAAAAGCTTAACAACTTTTACCAGAATTTAAGGGAAGATACATACAGGCTCTAATAATTTGAGATTCTGATGTCTTTGACTGTAAAATAAGTTTCCCTTAAGGGAAATAAGATATCCTTATTCCCTTAGATAAAGAAAAATGAACTAGATAAAAAACTTGAGGATTGCTACAGGGATTAAGCTTGCAGCAGTGCCAATTTCTGATACCCAACTACAGCAAAGCTTGCTTATTTTTAGGAAATAAAAAGATAAAATGAGTATGAAGAAAATTGTGCTCTTTCAAACTGTAATTTTCTTCTCCCGTTTACAGATATAATCAGACGTTTCTATATGACCACCTCAGAGTTTTCCCATAACAATCAAAATAAAGAAAGATATTCTTTTGGAAGAAAAAAAAAAAAAACATTGGAAGCCATCTCTGGAGAGGAAAAAGCTGGGCATCTGCTATGCTGGTTGGTTGTTTCTGTTTCAATAACCATTTTTGATGGGCTAGTCCCTCTGCAAGTGTTTAGATTTGCCTGTTATTATTTTCCCATGCCCCTTGTTTGATGTACCACTTGGGTCAAAATAATTTGTTTTTGCTTGGCTTTGTTATTTGATGGCAATCCCGATTCAGCTTTTTGGGAAGGAAGAACTGTGTTCCTCAGACCACAGGAGGGAGTGTTGTTCTGTGCATCTGGCTGCAAACAGCTTGCTTGCTAGCATGGGGCACTTCAGCTTCTTGGGTTTGCCCTGTTAAAGAAAAACGTTTTCTTCGGCAGTTCTCAACTTTTTCCAGGCTGAAGTAGTTTCTCAACAACTCCCCCCTTTTTTTTTTAATGGATAATATTTGGAATTTATTGCTTAATAACAGCAGATCCTGAGTTGCTAGCTCTGTAGCTGACACACCGGCTTTTCACCTTGTGCCCCAGCCATGGTTGGAGTGTATGCTTTGTGGAAGGGAGAGTCAGGGGGAAATCAGGCAGGGTTGGTTTATGTCCTTTCTGCTTCCCTGTTTTCCTGCCTGTAGAAGCACAAGTTCAGTTAGATCTTATCTGCAAAGAGCCCTTCTATCTCACTACCTCTAGTTCACATTATAATGTCTTCTATCTTTGTGTTTGTCAAAAACAATTTATTTTGCACTTCAGATTTCAGTAAGTAATCTTCTCAGAGCATCACCTTGTCTTCTTTTTAGAGGGGTGGTTTGCTTTAAGGCTTGCATAGGCAGATTCTTTGTGGTGGCACTGTTGGCAGCCCTCAAATTGACATCCTACATGAACTCAATCTAGGTGCGTGGTAGTTGCATGCCCATAAGTTGCTTGACTCATGGGGAGTTGACTTGCCAGGAGGACGGGGCTGGTCTTTTTTCAGTGGTGCCCAGTGACAGGACAAGAGGAAATAGGCACAAACTTGAATATAAGAAGTTCCACCTAAACGTGAGGAGGAACTTCTTTACTGTGAGAGTAGTAGAGCACTGGAACAAGCTGCCCAGAGAGGTGGTGGAATCTTCTTCTTTGGAAACATTCAAAATCCACCTGGACAAGTTCCTGTGCAACCTGCTATAGGTAGACCCGCTCTGGTGGGGGGGGTTGGACTATATGATCTCCAGAGGTCCCTTCCAACCCCATATGATTCTATGACTCTTTTCTAGTGCTTGAGGCAACCAGGATGTGGTGTGGTCTCCAACCCTGTGATGTGAAGACATGACTAGAGCTGATAGCCCTGTTTGCAAGTCTCATAGGACAAGTGGCTGCTGGATACTGCCAGGGTCTGTAACTGTTCAAGTGTTAATATGAAGTGTCTGGGGTAGATGCAGTCAAAGCAAGATTTTGGACACTTTTCCGTACAGGAACTGGAACCTCTTTCTTGAGGAACTGCTGCCACACATTGAAAGAGAAATGTAAAGAGCTCTGCAGAGAGCATGGCAATCACTTGCCAATCAATCCAGAGAGGAACATTATCCACCACAGGATAATGAAAAGGACAGCCCTTTTCAAAGCACTATTTTGTGAGTCTTTCCAGTAGTGTGATCTTTCCCTGCAGTGTAATTCAACATTGTGTATTTCTGCTACTTTTCCTAATTTCAGATGGCCTAGTATTTGTTTGGGTAGAGGAAAGTACATCTCTAGTCCTGTGTGACTTTTAGCCCCCTACTGTCAGCTTTTCCCAAGTGGTCTTTATGCTGGAGATGGAAATATTTTATCTTTTATTTCTTACAGTATCTTATCCGTGCATTCCTCTTTCATGAAACTTCAGAGGTCCTGATTCAAAGTCTTCGAGCAAGGCTGCAAGGTATTCAAATTCTTTATGTACTTAAGGTATTGTCCTGTGTGGTGATCATACAGTCATCTGTCAGTTTGGCAGTGCCCTTTAGTTTGGTCTGTGGGAGTTAAGGCAAAGAAAATATTCTGTTTGACAGGAGTAGTAAACGATCAAGTAACTCGCTCAGCACTCCCTAAATAGCTCCAAATAGTTCCAGGAAATATTTGGTTCATCCCAACTAAGAGATGTGAAATCAGACTTATGGAGAATTAGCTTCTTGGAGCAGTCTCAGTGGAGCAAATGATAACACATGGCTTTGTATAGTGATAGGATTAAAACCTACAGAGGAACATGTGTAGGTTGCACCTCTTACTGTAAGATCAAACTCTATGCTCCAACACCCTGCAAAACGGAGCAAGCACTCCACACTGGAATAATCATTTTAATCAGCCAACTTGCAGGTTGTTTCCACCATACTCAGTCCCACAGGAGATAAAATCTTCCTTGCCATGACTTGCTTCTCTTCTTCCTAGTTTTAAAAATTTCCAGTTTTTGTGGAAAGAATGCTTGCGTTTTCTGAAACCAACAAGTGCAATTTTAACTGTATGTCCAAAAAACTTTATATAGTTTGGTCAATCTGCAAGTGACAATATGCCAGCTTTCTCCGTTCTTTATACCTAATGTCCTTTTCCATTTTTCTCCTTTCTTTCCCCATGCAAAAGTATTTCCTGTCTAGCAAAGTGTTTCCTAGCCACAACTGCCCTTGCCATTGAAGCAGCAACGCTAATGTGTTTGTGACCTATTTCCTTGACAAGTTTCACTTTTTGTCTCAAAGCTGGCCTCTACAATTGCCCTGAACTTCCAAGTCTCTTCACTTTCTTTTGTTGTATATTGTCCGGGATTTTGCTCATTAGATGTTGGGCAAACTGCTGCAGACAGGTCCCCTCTGAGAAACAGAAAGTTGGGAAGCATGGCCATGTCCATCTAACTGATGATCTTCCAAAGACACACAGTTGTACATCTTCTCTGCATTCAGCCACATCTTCTTTCTGTTGGCTAAGCTTTTGGCAGGAGGGTCCATAACAAGGAAAGCTGAAGGTAAATTAGGCCTTAGGTTATGAGAAGGATTTTATCCTTCTGCTCAGCTTCTTAGAAAGATACAGGAGTTATTGCCTTACAACCAGTCAAATGAACCTGACAATAGCAGTGACAATGAATTTATCAACAACACCTGGTTACCTGCTGGCTGCAGGGATAGATCCCTTCCAGCTGGGGCTCACAACATACTTCTTGTGCTGAGGGGTACCACCAGATTAGATTTCTGCCGTAGATCATTGGTCTGAGCCCCAGAGCAATTTGCAGGAATATTGTCTTTGTTATCCTCCAGTGCTGCCACCATTGCTGGTCTTGACAGTTCTCTGTCACTGTGTTCTCCTGCTGGTCACTCTGCTGAGTTAAGGGCCACATGGGATATGCTCTGCTAAAGTCCTGGTTTGGTGCTTCCATTCTGTTGTCACAAACTGTATCACAGCAGTAGCAACATCCCCAAGAAATGGCATATGTGCACGTATGTATTTGTGGAAATTTTTGACTTAATCTTGTAATGTCACTTGTTGGTTCACGGTAATTTCTCTATATTTCTGCCCATTCTGGAAGAATGTCCTTTTCTTATATTTCAGATGTTAGGTAGAAGTTACTGTTCTGATGCTGGGTGGAACATATGGGAATATTGGGCAGCAGATTTTGTCATGAATGAAAGACTTTTTTTTTAAGAGTATATGATTAAATTCTTTCGGGCTATTAGGAGGGAGAAGAGTATAAATGAGCTAAAAAATGGATTAGATAAAAACCAAAATGCTTTGAATATAGCTTGTGGCAGTCCTTAAACTTTGCACTGTTGAAACTGAGGGGGAAAGCCAGAGTAAGAATAACTTCATGCTCGCTCACTGCTTTTATAGTCTTCTTAAACGTGTAGCACTGTGAGAATGGAAGTGGCTGAGATCAAGCCAGCCTTTGCTCTGACACACCAGGCCTGAGAGAGGCCTGTTCACAGGATAGCAAAGTTATTTTTTAATGCTATGGTCCTCCAAGAGGTATCTTTAGACTTTCAGGTTGTGGTGCATTTGCATATTCAAATTCCTGTGCAACCTGCTGTGGATGTATCTACTCTGGCAGGGTGGTTGGACTAGATGAACTCCAGAGGTCTCTTCCAACCCCATATCATTCTGTGATTCTGTAGCCTTCTCAATGCCACAGCTGCTCAGAAATAATTTTAGCATAGAAAGAATTGTAAAAATTTCTGACAGCTGCATTGGAACAGGAGTTGCCATACTGTAGGGGAATTTGGAAAACTGGTAAATGGCTTAAAAATGGAAATTAATTTAACATTTCACAGTAGGTGCACAAATGCTTATCTGTAGTATTATTCTTCTCAGCATCAATATCAATATGATATCGATGTCTTGGAAACGCCTAGAGGTAAGTATGTTGCTCTCATACATTAGAAGCAAAAGGAAAATTATTCTACAAATAAGCATTATTGCAATCATCTTTATTGTTTGGATTTTATGGAATATGAGCTAAGACCTATCCAAATGTCATTAAGCTGTTTCTTTTAATGAGGTGTAATTTACCTGATCATAATTTCTTCTAGATGGTTTGGCATATCTTATTATGAAAACAGCATTTTCCTTTTCAGCAAAATGAACAAAGAATGGGAAATAATTGTTTATGTAGGTAATTGTGACCTTCGTTTTTTCTCAAGGAATTGTTATGGCTTCTCAGAGGGAAACTTAAAATGATGGAACTGGAGCATAATGAAATGGCACAGAGAAGATGATTTCTTGTTTGTGGACTGAGCAATGACTGTGAAATTTTTAGAGAAAAAAGTTGACCAAAAAATTGATTCTCATACACTAATGAACAATAACAGCTATTCTCACACACTAATGAACAAAACAGTAATTTGAATTTGATTTTCTGGGAGGGTATTCACCTAGGAATCCAGTACTTGTATACTGCAGCATGAGATGCACTTACAACAACACCTGAGTTTGATTAATGGAATTTTTTACCCCAGCATTGAGTTAAAGAGAGGAAGAGGCTTCAATAAATGAAAGAGTAAGACCCAGTTACAGTTCTGTTGCAGTTAGTTGCAACAGAAGCCCTAGCATGCCTTTGCTCATAAATAACATCTGTGTTGTAGCATTATGATGAGACTTAATTTTGGAAATACCTTAATATCTTTGGAAAACTGTTAATTTGGATGTGTATATATAGTTTTATTTGAAAAAGAGTTACTGCATTCTACAAAGCATGACTAAGACTTCATACAATTTCGATCATCCAATCATCCATATTCAAGTGCAATGACCTAGGGCTGGAGTAGATCCAAGTAAGTGCTGCTAAAATCAGGGAGGATGAAGATCAAAAGATTTTAGATTGCTTAGCCTCACACAAGAAGGACATTGAGAAGGTGGTAGGATTATCCTTTCTTAGTAGGGACCAAATACTAGGGATGATAATGGGAGAGCACAGCTATTTAAGCTGAAGATTTAAAGGTCTATAATAATGGCTCTGAATAACCTGAGGACAGAAATTAGAAGATGGTTTCCAGCCATCAAAACAATGAGGCTCTGAAATTATTCAGAATGAAAGTATGGGAGTAAAGACAACAGGTTTATGAAGAGACTTCTCTGCTCAGAAAGCTTGTGACTGGCCTAAACCAGTTGCTGCAGTAGCTGCCAATACTCAGGACTCTTGGCTCAGAGGTACCTCCCAGTCCCCATACCAAAGGTTTTGTAGCGGTATACCAAGCTTGTTTTACTTCCAGACATACCTTTTCTTTTTTATTTCCACATGATTCATTTTTCATTTCCAGCATGATTGGATATCCAGAAAAGCCACCAGCCACAAACAGCCTGCACCCCTGATATGTGCTTTAAGCAGGCTGAAAGGATTTCAGGATTTGTTGCATTGATTTCTAAGGCTGAAGTGACATCACAGGTTGCTCTGTAGCAACACCTCTTGCTACTGACTGTCTTGACCATGAATAGCAACTGTACAGGGAGCGAGGGCAGTCGAGTGTGTGGTGGAGTTAGGGACAGAGCTTGGGAGCCCCCAGATAGGTGGTTAATGAATCTCTGAACTCTGTTCCCAAATAGTGGTCTTTCAAAATGATTATGTGGTCAACATGCTTTGAGAGGCCTGCGGAAGGAAGGGTTTATCTAAGGAAGGCATTGTGTCTGGCTGCCATCAGTTAGGAGAAAAGAGGTGTGTATGGCTACCTGGCACTGATAAAAATGTTACAAAATCAACACATGATAGTTCTGTCGGGTTTTCTGTTCCAATTTTTTTCTTTTAATTTAAGCACCAATAAAATGTTCCTTTAGTTACACTTAAAGTTTTTGTTTGGTTGGTTGGTTTTGGTTTTTTTGTTTTTTTTTTACAGCTTCCTCTTCTTTATTCTTGACTTTGATTCTTGAAAAATACTAATGTAGGAAATTAATGGTTTTCGTAGAAAGGGAGCACGTTATTGTGACTGACTGTGATCTACTGGTTTTGGATGATTAGCTAACATTGAATAAAGAAACAAAAGAGGCAAGTGAACAACAGAGCAAATGCAACCCTAGAGAGCGTCAGAGGTTGTAAGGAGGCTCTCATAAGCCAGTCTCCATGGTACACTGCGTACATTTCCATGGCCTTGTTTATACAAAGAAGTATTGAGTAGGCAGCTTAGCTGTTCTCCTGCCTCTCGCTAGGCAGTCTTACATTAGAGGATTTTAATAATGCAATTACCAATGTAGCTGTTTAGCACACCTACAGATTACCTTGCACTCCCCCACCTCTTCCCTAACACAGGAGGCATACAGCAGAGCGATTCTGGAGAAGAAGAGGGACTGCTGTTCAGAGACTTCCCCTCCTTCCTGCTCCTTACTGCAAGAATAAGCCTGACTCCATTTTGAGGGAGAGGAGATGTTGGAAGGGCAGGAAAGGGAGTCAGGGAATGACAAGAGTGTTTGTGGTATAGGTATGATCTTGCAGAAGAGACTGAGTGGGTAAGGGATTTAGAGAGAGGAAGGTGATTACAGTAGAGCAGGGGGAATGGAAAGGCATCCTCAGTCTCACTCCCATTGACTCCTCTTGGTCATGCTTTCCAGTATGGACAACAGTGAGGTCAGGACAGAGAGAGGAGGCAAGTGATGCCGCGGGACTTAGCCATCCTCCTTCTGCACAGCCTCATGGTATTACTGCCTGTTTTAGGGGAACAGCTGTGACAGATGAGAGCAGTGACTGGCACATTGTGTTTCACCACCTGGAGCTACAGGTCAGTCTGATAACATGCCAGGTCTTTCCAGCAGGTCTGGAGTGCCCTGTTCCGTCATGCACCGTCATGTCCTGACCCAGCAAGAAGCAGCATGTACTAGTTTAAACCAAACTTGAATACAGCTTTTAAAATGCATTACTGTTCGAGAAAGGGGAGGGGTGGGTTAAAGGGCTGGCAAAAGTACAAATCAACAGTGTGTTACATACACTTGACAGCAGTTCTGTAATTGGGGTCTCATGGAGCTGGCAGGACCAAAGTCAGATGAGTAGATAAGCCCCTTCTTCCACAGCCATAAGGGAATATGCACCAAAAGGCTGTGCCAGGAACAGAGACGCCTAATCTAAAGGCCTTGAAGTGTTTGTCAGAAGGGTCATGTGAATCTGAAAGTTGGTGGCAAATATCCTGCCCGTGGGACTTGTACTTGCTGAGACATGTTTATGTAGATGGAAGTTGTTTGTCCAGATGGCACTCAAATAGCTTTGCTCCCCATTTCCTTGTAGCAGTAAAAGAGCTTCACATGGATCACATTCAGGAAGTTGGCCTTCTTTATTTTTTAAAAGCCTAAATATTTACAATTTTCTTTCTGGGTGAAAGAAAACCAGGTGAAATTGCATGAAAGTCCATCTATCAAGAGGAATAAAATGAGTTGACTCACTCCATTGAGGGAGAGGCTGTCTCTGTGGTTACAAACCAAGGCTGGGGCCAGCTCTATGCTCCAGACTTCTGCCAAGGCAGCTGGGTCACAGCTGGGGTGTGAAGGTGTGAGCCTTGATACCTGTGGCTTTTCCTGGCAGGAACATCTCATGTTCAGGTAGTTCCTCTGGCAAAGCTACACAAAACCCCATGGTTGTTTCTCTTGCGAGCTGGAGGTTTCCTATGTAGCAAAACATGGTGCGGCTGAACACAGGTGTCCAAGCCAGAGGCAGGTTTAACCGATCAGCCTTCCTGTGAGAGTCAAACACTTGGGAGCCTCGGGGTAGGGAAATCTAGAAATCTGACTTGGCAGATTCCCTGTATATTCACGAGTAACTTGTAACAGGGCACTTGGTGGTATGTAATAGCTTTCTCATCAGCTTGCTCTTATCCCCCTTGATACTCCACTGCTGCGTGTATTAGGACTGCAGTCCCTCAATACCTCAATTTGTCAGTGAAAAATTGCATTTTTTTTTCAAGTATCTGGAGGCTTTACAGAATAGTCATAGGTGATTTTGTTTGCCCAGCTTGAAGCACCTTTAATGTGTGCTTCCCAGAAAAGGTGGTCTCCAACAAATAACCTCATTTAAAATCTTTCTAGTTTTTCTAAAGGTTCTAGCAGTTTTTGATGTCTAATTTAGGCCAGCAATCCTAAGATAGAAAGCACTATAAAAATGCCAACACTTTTAATGTTGTGGGCCACTGGACTGGATACAGTAGGGTTTATATGCTGTGGCAGATGAAGTAGAATTAGCATTTTATAGTGTTAAACCATGGCTCTTTTCAATGTGGTTATTCTGTATGTTTCCTCCTTCTTGCCTCCAACAAAAATACTGTAAAGTGTGGGTTGTGAGGGCAGGGAATACTAAAAACGCCATGAATGCTTTTTCACACAGTTTGAAAGAGAACTGGCTTGAAAACTTTAGCCGCAGAATAGTTTCTTGCTGAATACTGGTTAAAGTGCTGTAGGTTTAGTGTTTGGGGAACACATCTTCAAAATATTTTTGTGGGGTAAAGGATGATGGCAGGGGCCGTTGTGAGTTCAAAACCCAAGGAACTTTGAAAGCCAAATTTTAAATCCAGAAACTATGAGTAGTACTGAAGTCAAACACATGGCAGAGAAATACCACGCATTAATCATGTACTGAAAAATAAATATTTTGCCTGTGAATTTGAAAGGTATGAGACAAACCAAAATACAAACACATTGGTGTAAAATAATGACCAAAATAATATTAGCTTTACAGAACTAGGATATTTTTTTCTAATTCAACTGTATTTTGGTCTTACTTGTTTTCTAATTCCTTCTGAAAGAAAAGTATTTTAGTTTTCTGCTTGTACACTTAAGGAAATGCCTCTGAAATCCACTGGATACAGTTGACACATTGTCTCAAAATGGTTGTTTACCCATCCTCATCCTGAGTTCCTTACCCACTGCATCTCTTTCCTCCCATAGCTTCTATTTTACCTCCTTTTGCTGTCTCCCTACGGTACCATGTAGTCTTTGAGTTCCCGTCCCTGAATCTTTTCTCCCCTACCTTATGTTGCTCAGCTGTCGATGCCTCTGCACAGTGCTCCGTCCATTGGAAGTGCGAGATGAGAGGTATGTCTTCCTTCTGAGAGGTCTCTCCAGCTTAATTCACAGCATATTGCTCATCATCTCCTCTAGGTTTAGGGTGAGAAGCCTGATATATTTTTCTTACTCCAGCTGGGGAAGCAGAGATCTCACAGAAGATAAAGGTACAGGTGGAAATAAGTCCAGCTGCAGCTGCACTGATTCCAAGTAGGTTGCCAGAGGGAATTCTGACTAAGCTGAAATTGTGTGTTGTCACAATTTTCATGAGGTTTACAGCCATGTGTTAAAATAATAGGCCTTACATAAATACAGTGGATAATAGATTTATTTTTTTTTTGAGATCACCATAAGAGCAAAAGAGCAGTGGCTGCTAAATATCTGGATGCTGAATAAATTATAATATCCTTTGCATTCCAGTAAAGATCTTAAGTTCTGGTAGAAAAAAAATTGAATGAGAAAATTAAAAGTGTATGGCAACCTGGTTTTTAATTCATTTGGGAATGAATCCATGTTTTTTCAGAATCACTGGGAGTCCCATGCTTATTTTCTATCCCATCTTCTATTTTTGGTACTTTGTGTCATAGGTA
This sequence comes from Gallinago jamesoni, assembly GCA_025769975.1. NCBI lineage: Eukaryota > Metazoa > Chordata > Aves > Charadriiformes > Scolopacidae > Gallinago > Gallinago jamesoni. Next base: position 129,588,000 of record JAOQGH010000001.1, read on the forward strand.
CTGCTTATTTGACCAAGGAGAAACATCTTCTGAGGTCATAGTTTTATCTCCTTAAGCAGTAAGAGGTATGAGAGGGGGGAGTAGTTAGTTAACGTGGGCAGTTGAATCCTTTTGGAAAGAAATTAATTTCTCATTAGGTGGCAGGCCAGCCTGATGTCATTCTCTCTTGCTGCCCAAGCCTTAGGTGTTCTTCCATGTTTCATTGTTCCATAACTTTCTTGTGTGGAAGAGTACTGTTAAAAGGTTCAAAAAGAAGTTCAATAAAAAAAAAAAGTGTGGAAGTGAAGAAATTGTCACTGATGTGATCTTTCCTAAGGGAATAAGTTCAGTAGTGAGCTGTGAAGGGCATGCTGTTTAGAATAGCAATCTTCTCTGCAGGGATAGAAAGCCTAGACTGATTTCTGTTACACACGCACAAAGATGAACATGTCTTACTGGGAGGAGACCTTTAAAATTGATGGCTTCTTCCATTTTAGAGTACATACACGTAACTGTCCAAAAACTGTATAACATAGTTGTCTGTTTTCACTGTTCTATTTCTCCTTAAAGGTTTGTGTGGAAAGTAGGAATTTGTGATATTTTCTTCATCCACTTATTCCTCCTGTTTCTCCTTAGTCCCAAGTACTTCCAAAGAACATGCTAGTTTAGGTCCCAGGTTTTCAAACGTTTACATACCCTTAAATTTAATATATATGGATAATTATAGTGAGATCAATTAAACTAGCTCATTATGTAGAAATCAGCATATGTACATTTACATTTCTTAAAGAATCATGTTAGCTAACTTTTGGGGTTTTTTTGTTGTTTTTAACTATACAATGGAAAATGACAGCTACAGTACAACCTCCACCTGGGGTTCAGTGTGCTCCAGTAGTCTTGTGGGTTGTTTTTCTCATGCAGACTTAATGATAGCTGAAAGCACATTGCTATGAAAATGGCACTGAATTGTTTGCACTTACCATAGTCATTTTCTGGAAATAGTTTTTCCAGTTTCTTGCCAGAGATTAGAATCATACAAGGAAAGGAGAGTTATTACTCTGCTTGTCAAATTATCACAGAAATGCACTTGCCATGATGCAACAGTGAATCACCTTTTAAGCTTGGCACAAGTGAATAAATCTAAGGCTCAGGGAAAGCAGAATCTTAAATGTAAGCATGTGTGGGACTTAACTAAAGACCAATCTTGGCTCGCAGTGCTCTTAAGTCACCTGATGGGTGGGTCAGACTGAGAGCTCACCTCTGCCAGAAGGGACAGGCTCACTCTTTCCTCACTTGATCTTCCTTCCATGGCCCAAATGCATCGTCTTCTCCTCCCTTTCAGGTCTTGGCATTTCTTTATGGTGAACCAGTTCAGCTATCAAACCTAGCCAAAAAAAAAAAAAAACATACTTTTTTTTTTTTTAAACCCAGGTCATACTTCTAGCATTTTAGAGAGTAGAAGGTGGCGGAAATAGAGTTACCTGGAAACTCCTTATTTTGCCAGTGAGGAAATGAAGTTGTTTCAGGCCTCATCACAAAATTGAAGCGTTCAAGCTTGTTCTACCAGTCCAGGTAGAGTGAGATATGAAGTAACTGTCCCTGGATAGTGTTCTGCATGAGTGTTTGAGCTAGCTTATGTATAATTATTCTGGAATAGTGCCCCATATAGACTGATCTGTGCCACTGATAATTGATCAGAATAAAGGAAACCTACTCACATTGCTGATTTCAGGCAGGCTTTACAAGGCTAGGACAAACAGCTATTTAACTCACAGTGAACAAAACTTAATTTGTGTCAGGTTATTAACTGCTACTGAACTTGGAGGTACCATTTTTAGTCATTTTTCACTCAGAATGGCCTGGAAAGGACCTATGCTATGTCTTGGGTGTTTTAAAAAACTATGACTTCTTACTACACTTCCAGAGCCTTAAAACTTTCAGTACTGAACAGTTTCAGTATAAGGGATGGAACCCCTTCAAGAATCTAAATAACTGGAACCAAACCTAATTATCACATAGAAGTAGGAAGTTCAGCCTTGATGTGCCCTTGAGGCCCCAATGTGCACCAGTCACATACAAACTTAGTTTTGTTGAGAATCCAAGACTATCATATTAGTCATCAAGGCTAAGCCCATGAGGAAAGCAAAGAGCTAAACTCAGTCTTTCTCAGTGGAATTTGCAGATTACTCATCTTTTTCTCTTTCTGGCAAAGGAACACACTGTGTTTGGCTTTCCGCAGGCTTATGAACCACAAGAGTTTACTGATGAGTGTCCAAGTGGACAGGTCGCCATGTAGGAGGGACCACTGCACACTGCAGTGGCTCTGACTCGTGTCCTTTCTTTCTCCCCCAACAGCAGGTTGACGGATTGTCCCCCTTGTGCTGTGTCAGGAGGCCACACGAGGATGGCTCACCCTGAGCTGCGTTCCCAGTTAAAATTGAACCAGCACAAACCCAGGTTAATGTTTTAAATCCAGGTCAGTGTGTTGGTCTACTTCACTAGCTGACCTGGGGGTGCCTAGGAAAGGCTTTCATGGTGCTTTCCCCACTGTAGGACATTCCTCTCTGGCATCAATATGGCGGTGGAGTGGTTCAGATGAGCTCATGGATACAGAAAGGAGCTGGCCTGCCTTCTGAGGTGGCTTGTCATGATCTGTGCAGCCAGCAATCAAGTTCAGCACCAGGGTTGGGGGCAGAAATCCCCACCATGACTTAGGTGCCTTTTCCTGCAATTTTAGAAATGTATTGTTTTTATCAAAAAAGTGGGAACTGATGTCCTAATGCGTTCTGCTGTCTGAATGAGTTATGGCTCACTGAAGAGCCCTATGAGCACCGGCGCCCATGCAGGAAGAATGTAGAGGAGCACAGCCACAGAGGAGCATTGCCTGTTCCTGGGGAGGGAGGACGAAGCCCCTCGCTTTCTGTCGGCAAGCCATCAGTTTGCCCCAGCCACCCCTTAGCGAGTCCTTGACAGTGGAGGACCAGTGGCGGATGCTGGTCATAAGACATCAGTTGAGAGCACAGAAGCATCGTACACATGATGGTGTCTGAGGGAAAAATATGACCAGTGTTGTAGCCCTTTACAGTAACAACAGCCTTTTTTGGGCGTTAAAAGTGCCCAAGCAACAGAAGATGTCACCAGAGAGGAGAGGGTGTTCTGGTTTAGAGTAAGTTAGGGAGCAGTGTATTAGTTAACTGCAGGCTTAGCGAGCAATGCGTTTTGGTAGGTGGGACTCCAGAGGACACAGGAAGATATTTGTGGAGGAGGCTGGAAGGCTCTCCTGGGTGTTCTCAGGGACCCCATCTGGCTCCTGATGATCCCCCATGACTGGAAGGAGTTGGCCCCTCATGGTGGGTCACAATGGTTTCTGTGGCACACCTCTCAGATGACTAGCCGTCGCCTGCCAACATAGCACCCTTTGCTTTTGACATTCCGGTTCAGCACAGAGGTGCGAGACAACAGGAAAGGCAAAGATGCTGCTCACCCTGATTTTATGGCCTGATAAGTGTGGAGGGAAAGAAGATTGCTCCCAGTCCCAGGCAGAGCTCCCATTTTTGGTCCAGTGGGTTATCTCAGAGGCCAGCCTAAAGATAATGCTAGGGTCAGCCACTCTCCTTCCAGCGTGGTAAACATCAGCCTTGTGACTGCAGCGTGTTAAAAGGGGGAAACAGGAGGTGGCATTTGTGGGGACTATTTTAATTAAAATGAGCAAGGAGCTGCATTTCACACCTTTTCGATAGGCCTCTGTTAATATCTCATTTTCTAAGTGTGAACTCACCAGAGTCCTTCTTAACTTGTGTTGTTTTAACCCTAATTATTGGGATCACATTTTGGGTGCCAAAGTTAGTGTTCAGGGGACTGGAGAATTGACATTAACTCGGTGGTCTAGTGGTGCAGGTGACTAGGGTGTAGGCACCCCAGTATAACGCCGTGTGGGTGCTTGGTGCTGTTTTCATTTTACCACAGGATGTCCAGAAGTGTAAACTGGCTTGATGGAAGACATTTCTGGGGTGGGGGAACAAATGGTTTTGAACCCACACTCTTGTTTTCTGTGTCGTCTCCCTGTAGAGACTGCTGGAGAAGATCTGTTGTTACACAAATGGTGTCACCTGCAAACCTCTAGCAGGTGTGTCACAGCGACTCCTCAGGAGCAAAGGAGGCTTAAACCAGACCTGCTGCCAGCTGGCTTGTGCTCCTGCTCTGGTTCTTAGTTCTGAATGGCGAGACCCTGCATGGGCCAGGGGCTACCCCAGGCTGGGACCGTGGCAAGTCCCATGGTGGGTGATGGCAGGGCCTGGCAGCCTGGGCCCGTCCCACCCCCAGCCAGGCACAGGGCAGCTGGGGGCACTGGGGCCTCAGGTATCAGGCACCTCCCTGGGGACTGGGAGAGGGATGGGTCATGGCCCCACGTGTGGGCCAGGCTCAGCTGGACCCATAGTCAGGCAGAGCAGGGCTGTGGGGAGCTGGAGACCAGCCCTGCTGCAATGTTGCTTGGGGAGGGGGTGACTGCCCCTGGGGGCTGATGGGCAGGGTTGGGGGGAGCCCAATGTGCTGGGTGGTGTCTCCCCACAGGATACAGTCTTCCTGCTGAGACAAGAAGCACATCACATTTGACTTCTTGGGGAGGCAGCATCTCCTTGTCTTTTGCACAAGGCTAGGCACACATATGTCTCTTAAGGGAGTGCTTCCGCAAATTGTTTTACTTGTAGGTTTTGAACCTTTTGCGATGTGCTTAGTTTTAGGATGTTTGCAATTTTACTGACGTTACCTTGTGATTCAATTTGGGCTAAATTACAGATATTAGTGAAATTTAACATCAGGTAGAATTGTGTGGCTATATTTAATGCCAGAAATCTAATGTTAATAATTGTCTGCTGTGCCCTACCAGATTAGGCATTAATAAGGCACTGATGAACCTCACAGAACACCATTTCTGAATGTACAAATAATAAAAACACAAAAGAAAGTTGCCAAAAAGGTCAGAGCCAACCATTCTCTTAAATGAAAGTATGATGATATTTGAGTAATTAATACTGCACAAAAGCAAAACATCTGCAAAAAAGTCCGGCTTCCTCACTTCTCACAAACCATCGACCTTGCTGTTTTCGGAAGGGTGTTTGTATCATGACTTTCAGATATCAATAACTGCTTTTTGTGCTCTTCCTTTGAACAGCACTATTAATACAATGTGGCATGGATCCCCTTAACTTAATTCTGAAGGGAGCCAGGGGTCCCTGTTTACTCTACATGCCTCAGACTGCTGTAGCATCCCTGCGGTCCTGCAGGTGACGGTTCCAGTGTAGCACCACTGCTTTAGGTGGTGGGGAGCGCTGGGGACCCACCTACAACAGAACATTCACCCAGAGTATTTTAAAATTAGTTCTGGTTAGGTTGCAATTTCATTATTTAAGGCAGTTTGTGTTCCGTCTCTTTGCTTTGTGTCAAGCCCCAGTAAAAACATAGCCTCATAGTGAGTTGTTGGATTGGAGAACAGACCCGGCTGAAAAATCTTTTGCTCCATTTTTGCCTCTGTGTGAATTTTCAGCAAGTCATTTTCTTTATCACACAGTCACACAATTTTTAGCATTGCGATGAGGAGGAGACTGGGAACATGAAGATAGAAGTGATGGGAAGGTGTGACCACCACTTCAGGAAGCAGTTACCCTAAAATTGGCTTAAGCAAATCAGGAAAAGATGTAGCTCTCAGTGGGAGATAGGCAAACATGTGCACAGAGGTATTTTTTCCCATAGCCAAGCAGACATGCCTGGGTAAGCAACCTCTTGTGAGGAGATTGCATTTTGTACACTGATCTCATATTGCTTCGAGAAGGGAAGATAATTGAGCATTACTGCCTCTAAGTAGGCAGCTGGAGAGGTGGAGGAATGGAGTGGTAAGAGCCGTCAGTGATGTGGTTCTGGTGACTGCTTGTCTAGCAGTGCATGCCTGGTATATAATTTCCATTGTGTGACCTGCCAAAAGACTGCCAGCAGCATTTCAGTTGGCAGGACAGTTATGCAAAGGGTTAATGAAGCATCAGGACTCATGTTTTAGGCAGCCAAGAGAGGAGCTTTTCTCTGGTGTGTCCCTTATGCCCTCCCTGTTTCCATTCCACCTCTGAGCACAAGTGTTGGCAAAGGAACCAAAGAACCTTTCTATCAACAGGGAAAGAGTTTAAGTTGGAGTAAATCACAGTGCTGCAAGCAACATGATTATCGTGACCACCATCCTCTTATATTGAAGAACGACTGAGCCCTGTGGTTGCTGCTAGTTCTGTCTCCCCTTCTGCAGATGCGTCTGAGTTTTCTGTGATCTCTATTTCAGATCCATACTTTGGCATGTGGGATGGGAGGCCTTCCTGGGCACTGGCAATCAGGCAGGAACACATCTGCAAGGTGACAAGGCTCAAGTAATGTCCTGGACTGGGCTTCTTTTCAGGAAACATTCCAAATTTCTATATTTCAGGGGTTTTTTTTTGTAACATTCGTGTTGCAAATGGGCTGTGGTGCAAATGCATTTGCACTTGCAAGTGCTTAATTTTTCATTGCTAAGTGACTTCGGGAGTTTGGTTGGTTGATCTCTTCTTAGCGAGATACTTTCAAGCTGACGTGTCTCTGCAGTCAGTAGGTTGAGGCTGACCTTTGAGGACAACACTTGCTCAAGTGAACGGCTGTCACCGAGTGTTAATATTCAAGAGTAGGGCAAAGAGCAGGGTAAGGTTCCTCTTGACAAAGCAGCAAGCACTCATTTGGGAAGAAAAATTTGATTTCTAGTGCCAGGTTTGTTCCTGTGTCCTCTCAGTGACTTCTGAATTGTAAACTTGTCAGCAGTCTTGGCCACAATGACAAGAACTCAGATATCTGCCAGCTGAGGATTCACTCTGAAGAATAAGATGAACTGGGTGCCCTTGCCTCTGAATGTTGCCTGCTGTGGTGTATTCTTATACATCACAGTTGTGTGGTCCCTCCGGTCATGTAAGGGCTCTTTCCACTGTTCCTGCCCTTCTCCACAAAAAAATGTACTTATTTGTTGAACCAGTTGACCATGATGCTCACTCACTGTCATAACTTCTGGTCTATTTTCCAAACCTCATGTTCTGAACAACCACTATGGTTTTTAAGAAAAGAAATAAATTAGTTGCTTGCCCTTCAAGAGAGGACTTTTCAGGAGAGCATTTAGTGCAGGGAACATAAATCTTAATTGTCACTGAGCTCTTGGATAAGAGCATTTAACCATTAGTTGAATAGAAATTGTATAGCTGGGCATCTTGCCTTATGACTTCTGTTATCAAAGAGATAATGTGTTTTATTCAGTGTCAGGAAGCCCAATTGCATGGTAACTCATGGAACTCAGTTTCAAAGCATCATGACTTAATTAAAAAAAAAGGATTCCCCTCTTTAATAAGCTTGATAAGATGGAGAAATTACATTAGAAAGGTAGAGGTACATATGAAAGAATGTGTGACCCAGGAATGACAGTGCCATCTCTTAGCAGTTTTATGTGGTGGTGCTTTATTGTCTCTTCAGGTGTCAAGGCACCGTGGTAGTGAGCAGTAAGCTTTACTTGATGTGTAAAAGTCGATCTGTTCCTTCCTCTGATCTGTAGGTGGGTTCAGTCTTTTGCAGTCTTTTGGAAACTAAGACATCTTGAGGTTTAGGCTGGCAGTAACAAAGTTTTGAAGGTCTGAAAATTCAGACATATCCAGAAGTTCAAATACTTATTCTTTTTTGTTGTTGTTGGTTTTGTGCTTTTTTAAATGAAAAACCTGGAATGAAAATCTATGCCATTGCGTAGGATTTCATGGTTTCACACTCTTCAAAAATAAGCTGTCAGAAAACCAGCCTTTCTTGTGGCATTTTGTTAAACCCAATCAGTGTTGAGGCATGTAGAACCAGACAAGCAAACCTTATACAAAATAGGACATTCAGTACATTTATTTGACCCTCTCATCAATCTTGAGTTCTCTTTACATTTTGTAAACGAGTTAAACTTGCTTTAATTTCACTTCATTGGTTTCTCTGTTATTGCTTGTTGGCTGGACTACTATGCAATAATATTTTTACTTAGCTTTATTTGAGTTTATCTTTCAGCTGAAGTGGAGTTCTTTTGCCCCTTACTGTTATGGACAGAGTGCTGAAATTTGAAGTTTCAGACTTGTGCTTCGTGGTATCTAAAGTTACAAGTACGTCTCCCTACCAGGATATTTTCCAGCTGAAGTCACTCTTGGCGAAGCTGGATGGTCCAGAACAGAAAAGATGGTATGCTGTATAAAACAAAACCTGATTCTATACAGCATCATTTTCTTTTTCAGTTCTCTCCAGCACTAATATGAGAAACTTGATTGAGATCAGCTTTCATTTAGCATGGTAAATTATAATATTTCTGTCACAAACATTTACACAAATGTAGTATTTATAATATTTATACAAAAATTAAGCCAATGAAATGATAGCAAAAATTAGCAAATAGGGGAAAATGATAACAGATAAATGAGAAAAATTCAAGGATCAGCAGCTCAGCTGCTTGGGACATATTTCTGGCTTTTGTAATCTGGGATGGAGTTAGCGGAAAGCAAAATAGATATCGTACTTCTGAGAGTTTCTGAATGTGGGAGAAGGAAATGGAATCCTCAGTTTTAAATTTGGATTTTTCCCTCCACTTTCTAACCACAGGGATTCGAGAAAAGATCAGCCCTGTAAACTGTGCCGACACAGAGTTTTCTGATTAAGTATGCTAACTTGGGCTGTCCTCTGGCACTGACCTCCGCTTCCCTATCCCTTTGTTCCAAGCTGCTATGCCCACAAAAATATGAGTGTCAGGAGGACATATAGGAGCCTCTGAGAGTACTAAGCTTGTGGAGGTACTGCTGGGGGACTCTGTTGGGTCCACCATCTGCTGCTATGTGTGTCAAATGTGGTAATTTGCTTTAGCCGTTAATATTAATATAAAAGCTTTGCTGTGATGAAGAGTTTCTCATTTCCATTTTCATACATAGTTCTAGCCTGAATTCACTGTGGTTTGTAGCTGCTCAGCAAAACAATCCAGATGAATTTCTGTTATTTCAGAGGAGCATGATTCATCTGAGATGATGAGCAGGGTTTATGTATTAAATATTATTGGAGGTGGATTTGGAAATAGTTTAAGAAGAGTTTCCTGATTGTGTGTCAAGAGTGTACATTAAGTACATAAACACGACCTTCTCTGCCTTCACCCTTTTACATGAAAACAATACAGCCCTTCGGACAATGGGTACTGGGAGATTATTGCACTTCTTGATTAGCTCAAGTCTTTCACTCAGACATGTAGAACAAGTGATATGGCAAGACTTCCTAATATTGCTGACAACATTCACAGTTTTGTCACCAGAAATCTTTAGAAGGAAACATATGAACTAAAAAATGTTAACATATCTTACTTGAAATAACATATTGTGTGAGAAACTTATTTTCAGCTGCAAACTCGCTGCCTAGAGTATTTGTGTGCTTTTAAAGTTCTGCTAGAAAACAGGAAATATTTTCTCTCATGATGCAGATTATTTTTTTTAAATACTAAGGGTTAAATGGTTTCGGTCTCCCACGCCATTTTAATAGTTCTGGTGCACTATCTTAGACAATACAAAGACACATGCTGCAAAGGTTCTGTCACTGTACTGAGGCTTTTTCTTACAGGTAATAAATTACCGATGACACTCATTATCTCTGAACTGTCAGGAAGCCAGCTGTTCTATCTGGGTGAGAGGATTTGGGCTCAATAAGAATAAATTCAAAGAATTCAGGCATTTTCTTCTTAAGTACAATAATTTGTTATTAACTATTCAACCTCTACAGCTGGATTGTTTTTTGGTTTTTAGTTTTTTCAGTTCTGTGAGGCATTGAGAAGCATCAGTCCCATAAATACAATAATAAAAAATGTGTTATCTTTAGAGTAAGCTTATTCCCCAGGATTTGCAACCTAGTTTTTCAAGGTGTATGCAAGTACTTACCTGAAATTGGTCTCACCCAGGACTCATGTTTTCCTTATTTTTATATGTATATACCTATATATATATAAATACATTCCTTTGAAAAAAAGAAAATTAGCTTTTAACACAGATTCTTTAGAAGCAGGTGCAAGTTAAATGGACATTAACGTAGGGCCAGGATAGCTTTCCAGTCATTCTCCCAAGGAAATGGAAGTTACGTCTCTGATCATCCTGACCCAGATCCCCCAGTAGACATCCATACTGCATTTTACTGGCATGACATTAGAAGTAGGATGATGATGTTCAGCCAGCCCTGTCTCCTGACAGGCCATCTAAGCAGAGACACATCCAGTTTTGTTATAGGGAAAAGAGTGTATGGCAAAAGGATGAGTTAGACAGCTGGGGACAGGAGTGCCCAACTGTGATCTGGGCTCACAGGCTCCATTTGCACCAAAAAAAATTGCATGGCTTCTATTTAAAGCTGTTTTAAAATTGGTTTTGCCGGCAGCACAACTGCCTGATGGATATGCTTATTTCAATAAAGTTTTAAACTGCTTCACTGTTGCTAACGCTCCTGGCATACTGGTTGAGAGAAAGAAACAACCTTCTGCAAAAAACCCATGAAGTGATAGTTTTTCTTCTGCGTGAATTCCTAATATCATCTCACTGTAAGCTCAGGCAGGAGCTGGTGGTAGCAGTGGTGAGTTGAACAGGGGTGCACTGCAGCTCTTGGTGGAACTTCATAATTATCTATAACATGGAACCACACCCTTGACTGGCTTTAATTCACTGCATCTTCTGACTTGGGTAGATCAGTTTAAAATACCACCTTTGGTATTTTAAGCATTGTAGAAGATACTCTGGCAAACCCTGCTCCGGCAGTCTAAGAAGTTACTAGTCCCTCCCCACTCCATCTGCCAACTGGTGATGGCTGTCTTCACAGCAGCAGGAGCAGAAGAAAAGGTCTGTCAGTTGAGTGGAAACTTTAAAATGTTGGCATAAAACTACCTTCATCAGCAGTTTTGGCTGAGCAGCCAACATCCTTCCAAATCACCTTTGGCAAAAGAGTTCCTGCAATGGAAATACCCACAGCTGAGATTAAAGCCATGCTCACATACACTTTCTGTGCTCTAATGAGGAGGAGAAGACAAAGGGAAAGGGAGAAGGGGACTGAGTAGTACCTGTTGGAGTACAGGCTGGTTAGCAGATACTTTTATTCTGTTATGGCTCTGGTTGTTCTGGAAGATGACTTAATGAAGTATTTGCCTGAGCTTTTCCTTTAATTTGATATTTTTTTGATGTATAGGTCTTTTATTGACCTTAATGTTTTTATTATGTGGAGAATTGTTATATACAATGAGTCAGATTAGTAGGAAAAAAATCTGAGATGAGTAAGGAATTGGCTAATGGGGATATGACAACAATTAGTGCTGAAAGAGGAAATGTTGGCTGGACAGAAGTTACTAGAGAAATTCCTGTTGGTCTTGGGGCCAATTTAGTATAATAGACCTTTGGAATAAAAGAAGAACTGTACTAATGAAATATTCTGATGACTCAAAGCTTAAAGCTTGGAGTTGTAACCAACAGAAAGGAGGATTAAGATATCCCTATTTTAAGGGGAAGGAAGGAGCTGGATTATCTCACGAATCAGACAAATGGAAGTGGTGTGATATGAGGAACAGAGTGCCTAAGGAGGTGAGATTAAGTTTGGCTATTTGGTTTAGAAAAACAAGGCCTGAGAGGATTTGATTACTACCTCTCTGGAGGATAAAATCAGGGAGTGCTTAGGATTGTTTCGGTTGAAGGGCTGTCTTAGCATATAAACAGATGATCTGAAGGAGGACACATTTAGACTAGAAAAATCCTAGCCATCAGAGGAGAAAAATTCTGCAACAGCTTCCTAATGAGAGAAGTGGAGATACTTACCCAGTTCTGCCTGTGTGCTTGGGTAATTTACGGGTTTTGTGTGATGTGGATGTTTGTGACATTAGGAGACTGGGCTTGAGATGCAGAATTCAATATTCTTTTTCCTGGCTGGGAATATCTGGAAAAAAACCCAACCCATTGACGTTATCATAAGTTCTGTTCATAAGCTACTCAAGCTGCTTACTTCAGAGCATGATCTTCCTTCTTCTGGTAATTTCATTAGGTTGCTAACAAAGCTGACATTCATTTATCGCTGACTTTCAAAACTAACAGCACATTGCTCTGAACTGAGAAAGGTCACACCTCTCTCAACTGTTGCTGCAGGTTGTCAGCAGAGCTAGTTCAAACGCCATGCCACCGGTATGCAGTGACTCAGAGCTTTGCAAGAGCTTTTTGCAGCTCACAGGACTAGGGATTTACCGAAGTTTCTATCACTTAACTCAAATTTACGAGATAAAAGGTCCCCATCTGCAGGAAAATGTGCCAGATGTCTGTGTATTGCGAACCGAGCCCGCGTGGCCACCTGGGCTCAGTGGGAGGCTGTTGGCACTGTCCCACGCGAGATGTGCTGACCCCTCTTCCTGTGGGGTGGAAGAACATCAAAGATTTGTGAACTTCAAGCAGAGGCCCTGATTGTAGCAAGGTACTGGCAATTGTAATGACAGTAGAGAACAGCCAGTTAAAATAATGCATGGATTGGGTTGGAGAGTATTTAGATCAGGGAAACAGCATGTTTGTTCTGTGTGATTTCCAGGGCTGCTCACCAGTGAGGTCCCAAGTTCCTGTAGATACTTGTGAGCACAGTGGCTCAAAGAGGGGATGAGAGAGTTTTGCTAAATAAGTAAAAATTCTGTTAGTCTTACAGAATCACAGAATCACAGAATTGTGGTGGTTGGAAGGGACCTCAGAGATCATCGAGTCCAACCACAAAAAAAA
>JAOQGH010000001.1:129600899-129635625 GCA_025769975.1 Gallinago jamesoni
TGTTGCATGATGACACTCAGGATGATCTGTTCCATGACCTTCCCAGGCACCGAGGTCAGACTGACAGGCCTGTAGTTTAGCTTTGTTCCTGAATTGATCTTTGTAATTTAGTGACATAATCACCTGAGCCCTTTAGCTGTAGCCAGAACCATATCTCTGGTGACTCTGGTGAGCCACTGGTTTCCTATGCATCCCTTACCTGGCCTCCATTCTGTAGCTATAGGCCTCTTGTTGTATAGAAAAAAAATCTACAGGCGTGGTCTGTGTTTTTTTCCAAGGTTTTTCCAGTCTTTTGAGTAGAAGACGTGCTCTGATAGTGTTCTCATCCTCAAGATAATTACCTTGGTTTTCCATTTTTATCATCATTTCCCCACAGCTCATACAGATAGTTTCAGAAAGTGTGCAGTTGTTGGACCAAGCAAAACCTCTCACCTGTACCGAAGTGTCTGTGTGTGTGCACGTCTGCGCAAGTGTGCTGACCACAGAGTTTAAGAGAGCTTTTGGTCAGAGGAATCTTGTATGTTGGAATCAAAATATCCCTGGAGATTTGTGGAATTCTGTTGCAATTCTGGATGGAGGGGAAGCCTGCTTTTTCTTCCTACCCATCCAGTGCAGTAGGAAGGCTATGAACAAGGCAGGCTGCTTGATATGCTCAGTGACAGCTATCCAGTGAGGTGGCATGACAGCCTATTATTTTGTAGAAATGTCTATTCAATGGAATATGTCACATTTCTAGCCTTTCACTCCATTTCAAAATGGAAAAAAGACAGAAATACAGATTTTTTTCAGAAGATGGGTGCTTTTAATTCATGCACACCTCTAATTCTTGAGGATGAACTGTAACATGAAAATTAAGGTATTATATTAGAAAATATTTTTTTGACTGAAGAATATGAAACATTCTTAAGAAGTAACGAGCTCACTTACCTACTACCCATGCAGCTCCATACCTATATTCACCTGAGTGATGCTGTTGAAACTATATAGAGCAATGCACCTTAGTGATAAATGAAATGAAATACCTTTCAAGGGGTTTAAGTAAATGGAAAGTTGTTTTTATTTTTTATATTTGATCTGGGACTCCAAATTAATAAACCATCAGTAAATTATGTTTTCAAATTCAAATTGTGCATAGAATGAAAAGTCAAACATGCTGAGAAATCTGTAAATTTTGTTTAAAACCTCTATTGAGGATTATTTTGGAGGGGGGAGTGGTGACATTTCCCAGTCATTTTCTGTTCAAGCTGACTGATCACTCTGACAGTTTGATTCTCTGTGTATTTCTGGTTACCTGCGGCCCTGGGTAAGGCCCGACTGTGATTTCACTACTTGTGCTCAAAATCAGTACGTTTCTGGGTCTTTCTAGATGTGTACTGTTTCCTGCCTGGGAATTTTGTCAGGGTAACTGTTGTGGATATTTCTGCAACTCTTTGAAGTATCCCACAGCCTGAACTAAACTGTCATGTAGTTGTGTAACACCAGATTCAGTTAAATCCAGTGTTTCCTGTGAGCCTTGGTCTCAGTGCCATAGTTGTGGGTAAATGCAGATAAACTCCACATATCTGCTTCTCTGTTTACTGGCGACTTCATGTACTGGTGACTTTCCTCATTTTTTTTAAATTTAGCACTCCTATACTTGCTGGGCAGGCCCACACAGATCCAGTGGGTCTAACGCTTTCAGAAAATGTTGGATTTATTGCATCTGCTCTAAGCCGGGGGTGTACACAGATACCCAGTTCTTCACAGTTGTTCCTTTGCACAGTGGACTCATTTTGGGTAAGACTCTGGTTTGCAATGGGATGTTCATGGAAATTATTAAACTTCTTGGGACACTTCACCACCTGATAGTTATTGGGCAAGTTACATTATCAAGGTAAAACTGAATGATGTATCCAGTCTGTTACGAACGCAGTCATCAGTCAGGCTTCGCATGGGCTCCCAGCTGCATAATGACCTTTACTATTGCCTCTTCCTCTGGCCTGTAAAGGAATTGTGTTCTTACTCACCGCCCCCTCTGACATGTTAAGTAAATGAAACAGCAGCAGGGTGTACACGGTGGGGATAACACAGCCTAGAAGACTTAAGCTTCAGCTTTTTAGATGTCGTCACTGACATCACTGATGCTCTGGGAGTTTTTTTGTGCATGTGCATGTATGATGTAGCAAACCTAGAGGTAAGTGGGCTATTAGCAAAGAAGGGTTTTGCTCCAAATGCTCCTTTGAGCATTGTCATACATGCATCTCTGTTCTAAGCAAAGAAAGAAAGGATCTGATCAAGCAGTCTAACCTTTGCTGTGCAACCTTAACAACTGTTTTATAGTTAGCAGCTCTATTAAGTTGCTCTGAATTTCTCTGACTTTTCTCTGTAGTTTTTAAGCCTTTCTGATATCTGACAGTTAGTGACGGCTCTCTTGGAATAACTGAAGTGATTTGGCTGTAGAAATATACTTATTTACTGTGGGAGAGGCAGAGATGTTCTGTTGCAATAGAACTGTGTAGGACCCAGTACATCGTGACCTGGGTCCTACTGAGTAGTTCTGGTATATGAGTAATTAATTAATCCTTAATAAGAAACTAACAGAGAGCATGAATGATAAGAAACAGCCCTAAAGTTGTTGTTACAGTTTTACAAAGCAACAAAACCTGTGAAGTTTATTCTGCATGCAGATAGGTGCCTGAAATGTCATTGTAGCTGTCACTCTTCATTTCTGCTCTGACAGCTGTGGGTTCAAGATAAATAAGAAGTTTGTCCTTGAAGTGGAGGGAAACTTGAAGAAGGATGACAAAAGACCTGGGAATCTGTAGTTGGTTTACTGTGAGAAGAAATAGAGGATTAGACCAGATGCTGGGGCTGTTCTATCCAGTATTTGAGGCACTTCAGAGAGCAGCCAGCACTGAGGGCCCCCCATCGTCGTGTTAGACACCTTAGCAGGCAGGTGTGGGTTAATGATTTGTACTGTATCGCTAAGCTCAGTGATAGATTTGGTTCAACTGCAGAGCATTACACCTAATATTGCTTCCAATACTTTTAACTATTCTTTATGTTAATGCTGGACATGGTGTGTTGTCTGTCCAGGCCTCTTTCTTATTTTGTTGTTTGCCTCAACGACTTAGTGTGGAAATGGACTATAGAATCTAGTTAATTAGGCATAGTGTTTTCCTTCCCAGTTCACAGATCTAATTTTGTAACCCATTGCAGCTCAGGCCCACACACCCCTACCCCCCTCAAAAAGGCAAACCAAAGGAAATGCGTGCATATACTACTATTGCTAGTCTAACAATAACAGACACCAAGTTCCTAAACAATATTTTACCTCAAAGGATTTCTGTATGAAAGAGTGCTGCAGCATTGTACCAACAATGTAGCAAAACTCAATGCAATGCCTTAGGGACCTTATTTATTTTAAAATGAATCCAGTTTCACTTACTCTCCCTCTCATACTCATGAACACCAATGTGCATGTGCCCAAGTAGTCTATCTAGTGTTCAGGCATGCAGATGTGTGCATCTAGGTGGCTGGGTGAGATTTCCTTGCCATGACAGATAGTCTCCTGGGTTCTTCATAGCTTGGTGGCCTTGTGCTGGTTTCTGACAGGGATTACTCTCTGTTCTCTTCCTTCTCTCTTGACCCACCAGGATCTACTCACTGTCCTTTGTCTTCTGATCTGGGAGCCTTCTCTGACAGTGCATGTCTGAATATGTGCGGGAACCTTGGTGATGGGCTTGCCAAGATGCCACCAACACCTGCCATTCTGTTATAGTTTTGTCTCGGATGGGGTTGTCTTTCTTGCTAGCAGCTGGTGCAGTGGTCTGTTTGGGATTAGGGATGAGAATGGTGATGGTAGCGCAGTAATGTTTTTAGTTGTTGCCAAGCGGTCAAGACCTTTTCTGCTCCACACATTACCACACCAGTGAGTAGTCTGGGGGTCCACAAGAAGTTGGGAGGACAACAGCTGGGACAGCTGACCCCAGCTGACCAAAAGGCTATTCCATACCTTGTGATGTCATGCTCAGTATGTAAGACTGGGGGAAGAAGGAAGTTTGGAGTGATGGTATTTGTCTTCCCAAGTGACCATCACGTGTAATGGAACCTTGTTTTACTAAGGATGGCTGAACACCTGCCTGCTGATGGGAAGCAGGGAATTAATTCTTTGTTTTGCTTTGCTTGTGCGTGTGGCTTTTGCTTTGACTATTAAATCATGCTTATCTCAACCCATGAGTTTTGTCACTTTTACTCTCCCAACTCTCTGCCCATCCCAGCTTGGGGGAATGAGCTAGCGGCTGCATGGTCCTAGTTGCTGGTGGGGGTTAAACCATGACACATTCTCATAGCCCTTCATCTGCAGCTCCTGTGCCAGACATTCCCTTCTCTTCCCCATCCCATCCCTTCCCATCCCTTCCCCTTCCCCCATAGGTCTTGACTTACCTATTGGAGTTCTGCATGCCTCAAAATACCAGCCTGTCTGCAGTCAGGTGTCCAGCCCTGAGGGATGCTGTCACTCTATGCAGTTGTGTGATTGCAAAGCAGTGATATATACAAGGTGCATTAAGACTGACTGGGAGTGGGACAGCATGATCCTTTTGCCATGCTGGTACAGACAGCTGGTAGGAAGGATGTGCACTCTTGATGCTGCTTTTGTGTCAGCACAGTGGTGCGCAGCCCTTAGGACAGTCAAGTTCAAGCTTTGATTATACATTTCACTGTAAGTTTTTCATAGTTCACCTTTCTGACTGATCAGCATTCATTTCCAACACTGTATTCAGTGACGGTGTTTTGTTGCTGCTATGTTTGTAGAAGTTGCTGTTATGTTCATGAGGATACACAGCCGCAGTTGCTCAGAGCAGACGAGCCTGGCTTTACTGATGGCAGCACAGATAGCAGTGCATTAATAGGCCCTGTTGTGTTTCTCCAGTTGCTGTTAGAACATGTGAAACGTGACATGAAAAGGATTCTTTTTCTGGAAAAAAAAAAAAAAAAGGATTGAATTCCCTTGTACACAATATGGCATCTGGAAGGCTTATTATAATACGTGAAACTAAAGAGCCTTTTGCTTTTGCTTGTAAAACAGCCTCACATTTACATCATATCTGTATGATAATAGCTCCTGGAAGATTCTCAACAAAATCAAGGCCTTAGTATAGCAAATGAGGCAACAATTCAGAAACAAAACTTGGCTAACATAGCAGAGCTCTATGGGTGGAGAAGGTAGCTTTATTTTAAAACAAAACCAATTTCACCCACTCTCTTGTACCCATATATACAAAACCATCAAGACTATGTCTCCAAGTGGTTTTGGTTTGTATAGCATTCAGTTACCAAGTCCAACTGATCTGGTCAGGATTACAAACATTGAGACGATGCAGGTGAGTCTTCATCACCTTTCTTGGGGCCTTGAAGTTTGAGACTTGGATTAGCCAAAGAAGTTTTCCTCGTGTCACAGAGAGACATTTTTAATTAAAAAAAAACCAAAACAAAACAAAAAACACCAAAACAAAACCCCAAAACTTCCTTTATACACATCCACCTGCCCTTGTGTTTCCTCAGATTTGGTTGTAGAGCCAAGTTAGCCAAAACCTGGGGATTAAGTTAGCTTGAGTCATTTGGGCATGAGTTGGTAAGTCCTTGGCTGAGCAAGTGAGCTTGCAGGCCTGAAGGGGCTTCTGCCTCCTGGAGAGGGGCTGTGAAGGACCACTTGGGAGAGGTAACTTCTTCCTCCAGAGCAGCCCAGTCCAGAGTCCTCCTGAAATCCACCCATTGCCTTATGCTTGGTTCCCACTTGATCTGTTTTTACTGGACTATACTGATTTAGGGTATTTTGACACATGGTGTGAATGTGTTACCCCTGACTTCTAGAAATAGTCATATCCATCCCGAAACTGGGTGCACTGCTTGAGGTCAGGCCCCAGGCAGCATCTTTCCAGTTATAATTTGAAGCACTTTTGTATCTGTGCTCTATATCAGTATCTTCAGTAAGGTTTTTTTTTTTCTAAGAATTGAGTGCACATTGTTTTTGAGGCAGTTATGACTGTGTTATCTCTATGGAAATGTCAGACTGATGCATTAACTGAAACATTTAGAAAGCAAAGAACTATTTTAATTTGCTAGTGATAAAGCCATCAGTTTTCTTGAAGAGAGTTGTGTCATCTGTGGATCTGTGGACGTGCAAGTGGTAGTTCCTGTGACCCTCTTCTCAGCATCCTTATTCTGTCCTCTCCTGCCTATATCTCCTGTCTCTGCACCCTCTGATTACTTCATCCATCTCCTCCTTCTGTGAGCTCACAGAGGGAATGGCA
Organism: Gallinago jamesoni; assembly: GCA_025769975.1. NCBI lineage: Eukaryota > Metazoa > Chordata > Aves > Charadriiformes > Scolopacidae > Gallinago > Gallinago jamesoni. Next base: position 129,607,193 of record JAOQGH010000001.1, read on the forward strand.
GGAACCTTATTTGGACTTCCCATGCAGGAACAAGTTGCTGAGGCTGCTCCTGGACTGGCTTGGAGCTGTATTTATTAGTGTATATCTTTTCTGGGGTTGTTTTATTATTATCTTTTTTTCTTCTTGAAGAGCAAAACACAGTGACTAAATGGTCAATCTTAAACTTGCACCATATCTTTTACAACTGTGGTTACACACTGATCTATTGAGAAATCTACTTTCTCAAGTGCTTTCACTTTGTGCAGTGTCTTTCATTTCTATGCGTGGGAGCGCACACATGGATGTCATTGGGACCCAGTCTATCCCCAGCTTAAGCTCTATACCCTTCTGCACCTGCTTCTCTGGTTCATAGTCTCTGAGCAGGGAGAACAGCAGCATTACTTGTAAGGTCTGAAATGCTTTATTCTCTGTGCTGGTTGCTGGCTAAGTACACATCAAAGTAGCCTTTTGGAAAGACTGGAAAAATCTGTGTGTCTGCTGACTGTTCCTGGTGGGCTAAGTTAAATATTCTTGACTTCTGAATAAGAGTTTCCATGGAAAGTTCACTGTGATCTGGCTGATAGGCTTGGCTGGTATAGCTTTAGCGTATTTGCCTGCATTTCTGAAGCAAACAAATGTGGCATGTACACATTGAAGTAACTAACACAAATCTCCTCTGAAAGAAGGAAGTGTATTGAAGAAAAACTTTGCTTGAAAGAGCCAGTTTGTAGTCAGAATTCCAAGACTGTGCCACGTTAGAAATCCTACTTTTGTTAGGTTAACATGTTTGCTTGATCAGTGTGAATTTGGAAAGCCCTGCAGGAGAGCTGATGGAACAAGAAAGCCACATGATGAACTGCTGTACAAAAACTGCTGCTCTTGAAGCAGCTTTTCACTGCATCTTTAAGCACTGCTTGCTTTGGGAAGGTGGCTGTGTCCAAATTACACTTAACAGCTCTGCTTTCTGTGTTTTGTGCTCAGTGGTGATGATTTCTTAGTGATTACTTCTTGCCTGCTTTAAGCCCTAAACATGTTCTTGCTGCTGTTGCGTCCACAGACCCAGCACAGCAGCAGGGATGTGTGCTCTGCTCTGTCAGATGCACTCGACGGGGTTAATCTCTGATTTTTATATGAAGAGACGTTGGAGGATGCTCATCTTCCAGAGACTATGCAATCCCAGAAGATGGAGTGGCAGTGAAATAGGGTTTGAGAAGAAAAAAGCCTGGTGTTTCAGATCCCGTATTTAATTTGGGAGCTGGCAGTTAACAAAAGCACCCATTGGCTTGGAAACTGAACAAATGGGTTATGATAATTAGCAAGAAACAAAGAATATGGGACCCCTGAATACCATTTTAATTAAAATCATTTTTCAGAGAAGAACAGCATTTTAAATGCATGCTATCTTGGCAGCCCTGAGAGGAAAATTAGTAGCAATATGAACTAGAAACTCTGACAGTCACCTTTGGAGAAAGAACAGCTCAAATTGCTGGGCACAGTCAGATATGCCCTTTCCAGGTCCATGTGGAGCTGTAACAAAGTTAGTGCCCTGATCCCAGAAGTTACTGATTTCTCAGCTGAGTAATTGAAGATGGGAGCACTTACACTTCACTGTGATAAAATGAGTTTGCTTAAATTCCCCAGCTGAGGAGGTGCTGATTTCTGACTGAGGTGGGGTAGCTAACAGCTGTGGCCAGTAGCTTTTGAACAGCTCCCACTTGATTGCTTATAATTGTCTAATGATAGTTTGAGTCAATTAAAAAATTTCCTTCTACTTAAACTGTCATTAACTCATGTTGGAGTTGGGGCTGCTGCCTACAAAATTAACTCTTTTAAATAACAAAAAAAAAAATTGCATTCCTTTTATTCTTAAAGACTGCTAAATCTGTTTCCATAAATTGCAATATTGTATGTTAAGTCAGAGCAAAAACTGCTAAAACGTAGAAGGACAGCTTTTCTTTCATTTGTTTCACCAAAACTTGGCAAGTGTATGAAAGAAAATATTTATCTTTGTTGTTTGTGATTCCAAGGGCCCCCTTGTCTACTCCTCCAGACTTTTTCTTCTTTTTTTGCTGTCAGTCATTGAGGCTGCGGCTTTATGAGCCTTTGCTGGCTGACTAGTTGCTGAGGTTGTTTTGTTTCTCCTTTCCAGGGGCCACTGACTCAGGAACCTCCAACTTTGAAACATCAGTGCAAGCAGGAAGCCAAGACTTAAACATCAATTTTGTCATGTTTTTGTCCAAAGGCACCCTGACAGCTCAGAGGCTTGTCTGCTTATTTGCCACGTACTGACCTACCCTAAAACCTAGATATTTGGTTTATGTCAGCATTGGTAAAATAAATCCACTCTTGTTTATCCAATACTATCTTGTTATATTTTAATTATAATTTCTGCTTTCCCAGTGTCCTCAAGGCTGTTGATACTGTGGAAAGTCACTGGTGTGACGTGGCAAAGTGGTAAGAATAACACCGTGAGAAAACCCTGTAAACATATAAAGACTGTCATTTGTGTACAAACAGACTTCATATCTATTGCCTTTTGTTAGTTGTGCAGTTAGGCTATTCGAAGTGTCAAGTCTTTAAATAGGTATATATTTATATGTACGTATATATTTGTGTGTGTAAGCCCAACCTTTTGCCTTGGAGATGACGACAGCTACAAAAGTTTAACAACCACATAAGCCACAGCATTGAACTCTTTCGTAATCGTGAATTCATGTTGCATCTCTGAAATGCTGTTAGCTCATGGTTGCTGAGAAGTCCTAGATGAATCACTGTTGTCAGCAGCAGAGTGGTCCAGGTTGGGGAGGTTTTCTGTTTCTGCTGCCTCCGTGGCAGAAGAAGATGTGGGAGCAAGGACTGAGAGAGAGCAGCTGAGGACCTCAATGGCTTTCCCTGGGACTAGAAAAAGTCTATGATGGGAGGAGAAGAGACCACATTAAGAGGGATTGGGTTGACAAAGGGAATAGTGGTATCTGAAATACCAGGACATGTTCAGGTTAGCATTTCACCTCTGTAATAAAAATAGGGGGGGTGGACGTTGCCCCAGAGCTGGACAGATTCCTTCAAGACAACAGATACATTACTGTGCTGCATCCCACAATAAATATCTTTGAAGTAATGCAACTCAAACTGGACAGTAATTGAGAGAAAATTGCCATTTGTTTGGGATTTAACTTATGTGACATTTGTTAATATGCAATGATCAAGGCTGATTTTGTAGCAAATACAAATCCATGGAAAATTGAGTAAATTGCTGTAACTGTTAATGGGTTTCCGAGGAATCTCCCCTAGACCCGATAAGAACCTTTCTTTTATTCACTTGAGACCATCAGAACAGTTTATCTGCCCTGTGGGGGTTATTAAAATATGCCAAGAACATCAAGATAATATCAGGAACACAGAACGAGAAATAATAATTTAGGGACTGAAATGTAGTGGCCTCAGGGGAACATGTGAACTGGTGACTGGATACAGTGGTAAACCAAATATTGCTAGGGTTTTTCCTTCCAACTATGCCACAAATGGCTTTGTGGCCAGAACCCCATTTAATTTCCCTGTGCACGAGTCTATAATGAAACCATTCATGTTTGCTTATCATCAACGTGTGTCAGATCTTTGTTATTGAAAGGCTTTGGGATATCACAACATTAAGATATTGAAGATGTGCAAGGTTTACCACAGTATCTCACCACAAATATCTCCAAACACAGAAAGCTATCATGGGGTTGACCCTATTTCCTGAATGAAGCAGTGCTTTATTTTGCTAACGTGTTGTCCTTCTTTCATTCAGAAAGATTATTTTTTTTCCTTACCAAAAGAGTGCTTTTATAAAATGACTATTTGTGAATGAGTGTCTTAAATTCTATTTGTTCCATCCCACCAATCTCATAGTAAAATGAGGATCTGGCAGAAAACATGTTTGTATTGCTTCAGTCTATGTCATTCATTTGGACTACAGCATTTTTGCAATGGGGAATATCCCTGACTGTGTGCACACCAAGTATCTATCTTGAGCAATTCGTGTGTTGCTATAGTATAGTAAACACATGGAAGATCAAAACAAAAGGATTACAGAAAGAGAGGGATTTGAAAGCTGATGTCATATCTATTCACACGTGTATATATAGCCTGCATTACTGCTAAATTCCTGGGGCTATTTTTATGGATAAATCATGGACTATATGTAAGCAAGTCGACTGATAATGCTCCTAGCAAAAACAAAAAAGTGAGTGTTAACTGAGGTTTTAACTGCAATAGATTGATATGCATTAGTTTCCTTTATACTATAGAAAAAAAAAAAAAAGCATCTGTAAAGAGCTTTTAAGAAAACAAAGTAATTTGAGTACACAGACAAAAAGAAGACTAATTTCTTCACTTTTAAAAAGTAACAATGGAAGCATCTAGTGAAGGGGCATAGTATTAGAGTGATCATAAATAGAGTGAGTGGGACAGGCTGACATGGTTATAACTAAACAGGTTTAAAAGCTCCTTGATTTTGCAATCAGCTGTGGAAAAACACAGTAAGGGGAAGGAAGTCATGTCTGGACCTTCTTCTGTAAGTGGGTATCTGAGTTTTCTTTCTATGTGTGAAGAAGTTGGGAACAAAGGTGTCATCCTTTCTTTCTTCTTGTTCAAAGTTTGTTCCATTTTGACTGCGTGATTTAAGAGAGAACAAAAAAGATACTAAAGATTGCTTAAGATACCAAAAATTGCTTAACCAGTCCCTAAATGAAAGATTTAAGCTGTATGTTTTGAAAAACACTATGAACAACTGCAAAACTGTTGTCACGGGGGCCATATAGAGTTTTTGAGCAGAATTTAGGGTGCTCACTGACTTTGCTTGTTTGTGAGCTGAGTATTTATGTACACTTACTCTGTCTCACAAGAAAGCAAAACAAACCTCCAAATTCACTAATCAGCTGAATAATTAGGACATATGTTTATTGTCTAGATATGCTTTTTAAATTCCCTCTTTTATTATTGCCTGACATTATTAGAGCATTCCTGTCCCTCTCCTGATTTTATTTTATATTCTCTTAATAACAACATGACAGAATCCAGGTGAGTGAGTATGGATGGATACGTGATAGAAGTGAAGAGCTGAAGAATATTTAAGAATCTGTTGCCTCTACAATTCTGAATGCTTTTTTGCCAATCTTTTTATTTAGAAGTCAGAAATTCAAAGCCTTTGGTAAGGGATATACTGTTAGCTAAACAAAGTATAGGTTTGGCTGAAGTTAAGATCTCTCCGTGGCTGTTGTTTTTTCTCCTCGTCCCTTACAACATCCACCTGCTGCTGGAAACCAGAGCTTTTAGTTTCTGTGTTATATTTTTGCTCTTTACTGGGGCAGTTTGGAAATGTAATTTAATGTAATGAGTCACAAGCTCAGCTTCATCACATGAAGATCAGGTGAAAGCAGCCATCAATTATGCCAAGGGATTTTGTCCCACTCATCTCCCCAGCTCCCTAGCTTGCTTCCCCATTTCAGACAGGGTAAGTCACCTTGCGCCAGAGATCTGGAAGCAGCATTTGGGCACAACTAATTCCTGTGTTCCCTTTGTAATAGGCCTGCTTGGTGCTTACACTTAAGTTTGCAGACGTCAGCTGGGCTGTGCACCTTTCTCTTGTGGCTGTTTGATAATACCTGTGGGGCGAAGGCTCGAGCAGCATGCCAAGCTGCAGGTCCCTCCAAAGGATCAGCTTCTGTTTCGGTGGAGCTATTAATCTCTTGGCAGTAGAGAAACACGGTCCTGCTCACTATCAAAGAGAGGATCCCGGTGCTATATTGCCGGTGGGCCCAGGGCAGAGGAGGTGTAGGTATACTGTTGGGAGTCAACGTGGTGAAAGCAGCAAGGGGAGGGCATTGTGGAGTGCATCTGGGACTTGGAGGTGTCTTGTTTTCTTTATGCTTTTCAGAAACACAAATTAATAACTGAGTGTTTTTCACATTGCTTAAAAGGGAAATGATACAACCTTTCTCTGCAAGTGTAAACCTTCAAGTGTGGCCTAAGCTACACGAGCTAAATGGCCTTCTTAAGGGCTATGTCCTTGACAATGTACTTGCAGTGCTTTGTTGATTTATGCTCTTGTGTTTGTCCTGTTTTACAAATGCAAATATTTCCCAGGTATCTGAGAAGCCACATCCTTGTTTTATGTAAAAAATATCCATCCCTCACCCTTCTAATTACACAGAATAAACCCTTTAAATAATTTCAGCTTGAACAGAGCAGCAAACAATAAATAGACCATATATACAGCAAAGAGCCATTTTGTTGGATAAATACATCCATAACTTTTTTACAGAACACTGTCAGATCAAACCCCTCACTTGTACTCTCCCTCATATCTCTCCGGCTTCCCACAAAATTTAATCAGATGTCAACAGACTTGAACTAAAGACCAAAGTTCTTTGTATTTGGGAAATGACACTGATAAAATTAATAGACAGCAAGAAAATGACTGAATATTTGTGAGTTTGATTGCAAACCCCAGAACTGTCATGGTTTCTGGAAGGTGTCTAGAATGGGATGAGTTCCTGAGCAGGAGCCTGCAGTGCCACAGATCTTCCCCAGCGTGCTGGGTGGTTGGTGCAAACCAGTGCCATGTTGTTTTGATGCAGTGATGAAGGAGGTATTCGAGCCACATGACAGACTGCTCGATTGCTTTTCAATTGCCTTGATGGAGACAAACAGGCTAAACCAATGTAACATATTGTATGGAGATGGCTGGCATGTTGCTCTGAAAATAAGATCTGTAGCTTTTAAGCATAAATTATTCTGTGCAATGTGAATTGCACGTGCCAGGTCTAATTTAAAAGGTACAGATTGAAATCATAGCAACAGGAAAGAAATGAGAATGTCCCCATTCATCTTAACTTTGAAGTCTAAACACCAATTTAAATACATATTATTGATTTGCTACAGAAACATTGAAACATCCAGCAAATTATTTTATTCCACTTTAGCTGGAAATGCTGATATTTGTCCAGTGGACTGATTGTTCCATGTGTGCATAAGTCTAAGCCAGTGGTATGAATAAAAGATATAACAAAGTCATAAAATCAATCTAGAGCAACACTGGTCATGTTATGTCTCGCTTTCTGAGAATACATGCAAGGAATTTATGAGTTTACTAACTAAACATTTCACCTTTGTAATCAGCATTAAATAAAAAAAAGCTAAATATATAATTTTTACTGAAAAAAGAACACATGATCTAATTATCTTTCCCTTTAACTCCTCTAAATTTTCCCTTTCTCCTCTTTACATCACAGTCATGTAAATAAGGATGTAATTGCTGTGTCCACATTGTCTAGGAAACAGGATGCAGACGTGCTGCTGCCCATGTTGCCTCCAGATGCGGCTTGGGTTTGGCACTTTGGGATAAGACTGGGCTGATATGGAGGTGCAATGGTGTGGACCTCCACACCATCAGCCACTGCATCATATGAATGTACCTGCTTAGATCTGTGCTAGTTTGGGTGTGAACGCTGCATTGTATGGCTTTGTGTGGTACACCGTGAAGCATGCACAAACTTTGTCTTGCTCTCCGTTCGCCTTTTCTTCCCCCGGCCATGCCTGGGTCCAGCCTGGCCCCACTGCAGAGTGGGGAAGGGGCAAATGCTCCTACCTCTTCCCTGCTCCATGGACCCCTTGGACCTGTTGCACTAGTGCACCTGGTCCACTGGGTGCCTGGTACCTGGAGTGAGGCTGGGTGCAGCAGGTGATGGGATGCATTTTCCCCCTGTCCTGGGCTTTGACTGCTGAGCCTGTCTCTCCATGCTGCCATAGGCACGGGGCTGGCCAGGGAGGGGTAAGCATCAGTGGGGAGGAGATGTTTTTCCCTATCCTGTCCTTTTTTTTTTTTGCACTGTTTTTGCTTTGTGTAACGGGAAGGTAGCTTGTGGCACGGCAGGGGCTGCCAGGACACTTGACTGGCTCTCAACATGCTGGCCAGAAAACCTCTGCTATGCTCAGTGCCTTGTCAGACATGGTGCTTCAGGCCTCCTCAGCAGGGATGCTGAGCAGCTGTGTGGTTGAAGAGGGCCCACCACAACAAGGTCCTCATCTTGATTACAGCCCTGGCGTCAGCGTGATGCCAACATCACACCCACTGCCAGGGATTTACTGAGGTGGACAAAAAGGAGCTTTTGGGGTGGCACAGCCTGGCTGCACCCATGGTGGCAGCTCCCTCCTCCTCGCACTGGCTGGGCTCTGGAGAGAAACACCCATCTTGGTGCATGCATCTTTATTTTTCCCCCTGAAGGAGATGCTGCCATTATAATTGGTACTTTTTTTTGTGGTGGCAGGTGTAGCTTTGGGTACTGCGTGGGCAAGTACAGCTGTGCACATGGAGCATCAGACACATTTGCTTTCTCCTGTTGTGCTCCGTTAGGATTAAAAAAAAAAACCAAACCAAGGAGCACTTTGGTAATTCTTATATAAAAAGCAGATACCTACAGGTGGTAGCTCATGAGCCTAAATTAACTCTGTGGTAAGAAGCAATTGTTCCAAGAAGGGGTCTCAGGGAGGCAGATAGGGCCGGCTCCTTTAGAAGCCCCGTCAGCGCCGCAGTGCTGCGAGCCGCTGCCAGAGCCAGCTGATAAACACATCAGCTTCTGGCGGGGGGGTGAAAAGGGGTGGAGGGGGGTATAGTTTGAACCACAGACTAGTTCTAAGAAAAATGCATCTTTTTTTTGTTTACTCCTACTCTTCGTACTCTTGGTGCTGTGGTATTGCCGTTATATGGAATGGGATTTTTGACCTATTAAGTGAAACACTTGCCATGTCTATATTCAGTAAAAAGGAACAAGTTAAGTGGATGTGACCACAACTTCTGTGCAGCTGAGACTGACTGCGGCATGGCCAGGAGTTCTCATATCTGTGGTGAAAGAATAAAATTTAGCAAAACAGTTTAGAGCATTAGCAGAAATCTGCAGTTACAGTGCAGCATTCTGCCAGTCAGACTCTTGAAAAATCAATAGCAAGGTATGCAGTCATTTTTTTTAAAGAGAAGGTTACGATTTTCTTACAGCAACAAAATTAGCATTAAGAGCTGGCTTCATGCAGACATTTATATGCTGGCATGAGTCATGAACTGAAAAGGAGTCTGCCTAGGTAATTAATTTTCTCTGTGTTATTGCAGATCTTGTTATTTGCTCATGTATTTTTTTAAAGGATCCGTTTAAAATTTATTTTAACCATAAGACTTTGGGCTGAATTTAATTTTAATAGTAGTCTTCAGAATGGTTTCCAATACAGGAGATATAGTTGAAATTCCGTTTTAAATTCAGGAGAGTCTTGCACTTTAAGTACTTGTCTGACATCGAGTGGATCTGCCACAGAAGACCAACACAGGTCTGTGACCTTTTGCAGGTTGTTCCCTGCATCCGCTGCCATCTTTAAAATGGGGCTAATTACATTCATTGTAGAAATGTCCCAGGAGTTGAAAGTCTTTGTTAGCAAGCCTGATTTCATAGTGGCAGAGGTTCCCCGACTGGTAATCTGAACTGTCGCATGTCACCAAGCTGTGATCTTGGAGAGATGGTGGAAATGCCATTATACACGTGTGGAGGGAGCTGAGTCATTTACCTCGTTGTTCTCTGGCTGTGGCAGTGAGGAAAACAAGCACAGGCTGGTAGCAGAGCTAACTCTCATAGCAACCACCTATTTGCTTCAGACTAACATCCCTCTGGAGATCTTAGCTAGGGACACTCCTTAAGTGCTGGAAGATGCCCCAAATCTAACACAGCACTACAGAACCCTCTTCTCTCCACTCTCATTATTATCTTCTCTTGCTGATACTGACACTTAAAGGAGAAGAGGTTCAAAACACAGGGCAGAATTCGCTGGATCTCACAACAACCACCTCATCAGGTGGTGTCCAGTTGAGGCTGAAGCTCACTTGAACACTGACAAGCCCATATGTAAACATATTCTGTGCATGTGAGGCAAATGAGAAATTATTTTGCGTCCCTGTGAACCACTCTTTTTGACCTGTGTTTTGATGCAGTCTAGGTAGCCATCTAATTGTGCTGGTGTAAAGCTGCTGAAGGCTGTCAGTGGCACTGCCTTACGACCACAGGTGCAAAATGGTATCCACAAATAGGCAGTGGATCCATAAAAGTGCTCTGTGCCACTGGGCATGTCACTGATGTACTCTACCATGTTGAGCTTCAAGAGTACAATACTGAATTTTAGAGATATAAGAAATATAGCATGCTAGATTTACGGATTCTCGTGCAAACTGCGGCACCAGTGAATAAAAATAAAAGCACATCTACAATAAAAATGCTTATATTAACAAATCCATCTTTACAAAAATACACGCTTTAGGTCCTAAGAGTTACTGGCTTGGGAAAGTACATTTTATTAAACATATTTTTTAATGCTTGGATGTGTATTTTAATGAAATATTTTGGACATTAGGTATTTATCTCTTGGGAAAAATGTTGGGTTTTTTAGCTTGCTGAACTCTTGAGTAATCAATTCGTTGCCATTCAGAGAGAAATGTATTCTAAAATGATGATTAATCTGGTTTACAAGTGTTACTGTGAGAGTCAGTTTGGAACACCTTGAATATCTAATGTGATAAGAAACTGCTATCAGTTGCATGATAATGTAATGTTTTCCTTAAGTTCGTGCTGTATAACTTTTCTGGAACTTGCTTTCCTTCAGAAAAATAACAGGTATTTTCTATCTGATATTGCTTTGGCAACAAGAAGACATCGCAGTAATCACTTTGGTTTATGTTGGATTTGTTAGCGCCAAGCCCCAGGTTACACAAGGGAAGAAAAGGGTTTCTTTGGGGAGAGATTTCTGGAAAAATCTAAGTGACAGAAGCATCAAAAATCAGCAGTGGTTCCTATGGGACATGCACTTCTCTCAACTGCCCTGGCTTTGGGATGGTATTTCTAGAGCAGACCCATTCCATTTGGCCATGTGTTGTGGACATCAAAGGCAGAGGAGTTCTGCAGCTCCCTGGTGTCCCAGCCAAGCCTGCTGAGTCATTATAAGCAGATTTGCTTTCCCAACTCCCATGGTTCTGAAGGCATTGCTGCTGGAAAAGGCCTCTGGATGAGTGGCTTGGGTTATTAAGGAAGATGATCTTGGGAGCAATATGCTCAGAAAAAAGGCCTGGAAAAAACCTATCCCAGTAAATATATGGCTGAGATGCTAAAATATGCAGCAAAAGCAAGTTAAATAAACTTTGTAATCTGTTTCTATTGCTGATTGATAACTGCTCACTAGGTATCATGATTTTGTGCTCCTTGGATTTACCCTGTTCCGCTTTTGAAAACCCGTTTTTCAACATCATCTTTCTTCATTTTTTTTTCTTTCTTTTTTTTTTCTTTTTTTGTTTGTTTGTGGTTTTTTGGGGTTTTGTGTGGTTTTGTTGTGGGTTTTTTGTTTGTTTGTTTTTTTTCAATGGTTGGACTAGATGATCTTAAAAGGTCCCTTCCAACCTAGGTGATTCTGTGATTCACTGTAAGAGTAACAGGTATCAAAAGAGAAGTCCACAGTGCTTCTTACTTTGCTTGGCGTCTAGTTGTTGAAGAAATGCAGACTTGAGAAACCATCTGGTGAATCTTCTTAGGCAAGTAATCTTCCTGGACAGTAACCTGTGATTCCTGTCGTCCTCACAAGCCTAGAATAAGAATATCGTCTCTGTCTTCTCCAGATGTTTAAATTCCTGATAGAGATGAATGTGCAGAAAAACAGCTTGGTGATTAAATGTTCCCAATAGTGTGTTGCCAAAGGGCTGCCTTTGATGGTATCCACCTCTGTATTCCACCAGATACTCCATCAGGGAAAATACTGTGTGGTCTCTAGCTGCAAAGGATTAGTGCTGAACCAGAGGAGCTGCTTGCAATCATGAAATGCCCTTATGTCTCAGAAGTGAAACTCTTGGCTTTTTTTTTTCCTCCAAGCATAGAGCCTATTTCTTCAAAGCCAAGGGTGAAAACAGGCACGAGAAAAATTACCACTGTTTAAAAATATACTTAAATGTTCTTTCAGGACAGAAGAAATGAATTGCATTTTGTTAAAACATCTTAAACCTGGTGGGAATACAGTTTCTCATTCTTGGCAACTGTGCTTCTCTCTCAAGCTATCATTTTTAGAGGCTCACCCTTTTTCTGAAATACTTTCTAGGCTAGACACTAATTCCTCTGCTGACTTCTATTTATCTATATCTCACTTATTTATTTTCCCTGCCTTTGCTCTGGTGGAAGGGAGTGTCCATTTCAGGTTCTGGTTGCTTTTTCAGTAAACTCTGAATTTATGCTGCCAGTACAGCACCTGGCAGAGAGAGTTCTCTGCTCATACCTAAGGCTCTCCGGTATCACAGCCGTGCTAAAGGAATGGGGCTGTTCTGGGAATGTCACTGGTGCAAGGAGTTTGGGGGAGGCTGGTGGCTCCATGCATTTTCAGGTCTCTGGCTTCCAGACAGCATTGGTGAAGTGATCCCAAGTTAGAGTTGTGCTCCATTGCAAGAAGGGAGGAGAAGGTGCTGAGAGGGGTGTGAGCTCCCCTGTGAGGACTGGGGAGATTGGGGTGCAGGGAAGCACCACACAAGGTGCTGGCTGTGGGGGGACCAGCAGCCACACAGACATCTCCCACCCCATCTGGGCTCATGGTCCTTCTTATGTTAAACAAAAGCAGCCTTCAGGAGGCTGTGTTCTGGTCTGCAGCCACTGCTGTGTCAGCCTGCTTGGTAAATTGTTTTGGGACAACTTGAATATGAAAAACATAATGAGAAAAGACCTTTTACTATATTAAGTTTTAAGGAAAGCCATAGTGATTTCCAAAGGTGGTCTGGCAGGGAAAGAATTGCCAATAATGAAACTTGCTTTGAGCTTAGAAGGGAAATCTGCATTTCCTTATGTGTATATATCTATATAGATATACACAGAAATTATCTGCTTACAAAAGCATGCTTGGTGTCTAACCAACAACTTTTATTTTAACAACAGAATTGTACCAAGACATGCACTGAAGTTTTGGTCATTTTTGATCAGCTAGGCAAATTACAGTCTCAGTTGTTCATGCTGCAGAAAGACAGACCATCTTCCTACCTGCTGTGTGTGCTTAGAACTATTCATGGCATCTGTTTGGCAAGAAGTTTTGTCTTAAGAACAGTTTTGACACCTCTGAGCTTTTTGCGTTTGAGTAGTCTTTTTGTCTCCCGAGTACAGCAGTTTGTACCGCAGTCTGCGCCACATCCATCCTCCATGGGTACCAGCTAGAGGAGCAAGTGTAAAAATTTGTTTTGCAGAGAGACCTTTGATGTATGACCACGTTGAATGGAGGGGACAGAAACAGAATGTCATAAATGATGAGGCCGAGGTTTCTCTAAATCTGAGCTGGATCTTGGGTTGTTTGGTCTCATTTCTTAACTCCATACTTCTCTTCTTTGCAAGTTATGTTAAAAAACCCTCACTTTCCTGTGCTTGCTTTCTCCTCAAAAGGCTATGTGAAGAACTCTGAGTGACGCCAAAAGCAATATTAGTTTTTGGAATCAGCTTTCAGGATGTGCTGAAAGTTGTGTAATCAGCACCTTACCTCTCAGAAAGACTGGGTGCTTTACTCTCCAACATCTCATAGGCATCAAGGGCCTGGGAAAGTTGTTTTTTTCAGCTACTTGAGAGATCTGACTAGAGAATTAAATGGTCTGGAACCATATCAAAAGTTTCTCCACCCCGGGTTCAAAGCTAGGCCCATCTTGACATCAGACTCTTTCTCCAGGCTATGACAATATTTTGGGGAAGAAAAAAAAGACTCAAATGAAACTTTAAAAACATCACAGTAACTAGAATAATACAGCAGAAAAATGCTAAATAAGGTTATGATTTTTGTTAAAATGTAAGGGAAAAGCAGCAATAGCACAGTGATAAGCACAAAAAAAGAAACGTGCGCAAGCAGGGGAGTGAGCTGGTGGCAATACTGCATCGTCCACAGGGGAACTGTGATTCATGATCAGGGCTTCCAGGAGATCAGAAGCAATGGCTTGTGCTCTCAGCTTCCAAACCGTGTTCCCTCTAGAGACCGCAACACTGCTGTCCTAAAATGAACGTGCATTCAGAAAGCCACTTGAACACGACATAGTCATGTTTTTAGCTGCATTTGGTGAACTGAAAGAGGAATGGGTTACCATAATCCCCTGCCTGAGAGCATACAGTGGTGTAATTTCAATTTACTTTGAAGTATGGGGCAGCAATGCTGGAGCCCAGAAGTCACTACAGATGCTGTTCAGCTTTTCTTGCTGCAGGTGCTGCACCTTATGTCTTGGCAGCAAAGGGATGGTGGATGTCAGTACCCACTTCATTGCCGTGGTGCGTGTGAACTGGGGCTCTGACTCTCAGAGATGTGTTTTCTTTTTAGAAGGTTTAAATAATATTTGGGTTTAGATGATATTTATGAAGCATCTTGAAGTCCACATAAGATAGGTCATTCAGGACTATGTGTGTGTAAGCAACTTGTCTCTCCTTTTCAGCAGCTGCCTAAGCAAGTTTTATGATTAAACGTTGTATGTTTTGGACTGTGGTTCCACAGCACAAGTGGTTTGGCAGCAGCGCTGGATGAACAAGTTTCCACCCCTGGCACTGTGCTTAGGGTGGTGTAAACTGGTGTGGAAGTGGGGTTTGCCTTTGATGCAGCTGGGAGCCAGTTCTTGGGTGTCAAGAAGTCCTTAATCCTGGTATTGCCGCTGGCACACTAGGCTTGTGAATTGCTGAACGCATTTTATAATGCAGTATGCATAGCAGAATAATTACTAAAAGTGGCCAAACATGACTTGAAAACAGCTTTTTTCCAGCAAAGAATCCTCTTCCCAATGCCCTACGTCTCAGAAAAGGCTAGTGGGGCCAGGGCGCTGGTCCATGCTCCCCAGAGAATGAGCTGGGGCTTGGTGGGAAACTGGTCCTGGTGCTGAGAGACACCCAGCTGGAACCGTTCCCTGCTCCCAGCCCTCAGAGCTCACACCAAGCCAATGTTTACACAGGGCTTTAATGAGGAAAAGCAGTGTATTGTTCATTACTCGTAATAACAAACTCCCAAGTCTCCAGACAAGCAAAACACTTCAGAATAAGCTGGACCTAGAGATTTGGGCTGGACTGTCCTGATAGGAGAAGCAGAGCCACTCAGATTAGATGATAAGGGGTGATACCAACATGTATTTCTGCTGAGACCTCCTCTTCGTAAATGGTTAAATGAACAACCTGGGAAACTGCTGGCCAGTTTGTCTCTTTTCAATATCTAGTGTAGTGAAGAGCAAATAAAAAGGTTATTCTGTAGATGTTCAGACAGTAACAGGTTGATATATATGTGGGGAATGTAAATTTTTAGAAAACAGAGCAAACTTTGCAAAGGTTCTATATTTTTGAAGCAATCGTAAGCTTTTTAATAAGGTAGTTGATATGGTTGATATCAAATTGAAACCGAATTTAGGAATTAATGAAGACATTTATGCAGATAGTTTTGTGTCAAGTCTAAATCTGTATTTAATTTTGTTTGTGTTTTGCTTTCACGAATGATCTGGAATTTTAAACTAGATGATTATTGCCATTTGTGGAAGGTTGCAGTTTTGGAGCCAAAGGCAGTGGAGAGTTCTAGCAAAACCTGCAACTTCCAAGAGGAAATTCAATGTCATAAAGTTAGGTCAATGAGAGGAAAAATATACCAAGCCAGACTTTCATCAATCAAAACTCAGAGAAAAAAAATGGTTATATAGCAACAGTGAGGAAGAGGCTTTGGGCATTAATAGATAGCAAATTAAACACACCACAGTGTAATCTGCAAAAAGGCAAAGACTGTTCTGGGCAAATTTCCTAATGTTTCTGCTGCATCTGATGCAGGATTTTTTCCAGTTCTTCTCTGCAGGGGCTTAGTCTTATATCCTCCTCAATCTTTTACATAAAGCTTGCAGAATCAAGAAACACAATTCACAGATAATGTGTGTTAAAGTAATGGCATTTTTTTGTTTCAAGTTTTATGCAGTATAGGTCTCTGTGTGTATGCCCTGGACATGTATTTGGATTATTACAGGTCACGGTGATGGTTCTGAGTTATATTTATCCTTTGTCTTCCTTTTAAGTCCTCAGAATGAACATTTCTCTCTGAACAACATAGGCAAGACCAGGAATACTCCATGGAAGAACAGAGGACAAATAAAAAGTCTGTTCAATGAACAAAGGACAGGGGTAGCCCAAAAAGTTAGGAAAAATTACTTTAGGCTTATGGCCAGCTTTAATGAGAAGACACACAGAGTTGGAAATACACAGTGTAAGAAGAGGGCCAGGAATACTTAAAAGTTATTTTAAAACATAATGTTGGTATTTTTTAAATTTGTAACAGAAAGAAAAGAATGACTGCAGGTGACCAAAGAAATAAGCCAACAGAAAAAGGGTGACTCAGACTATGTATTAGGGAAAATATGTAAGACCAGTCAGAAAAAAAGGAAGGATTTGCATCACCCATGGAGTTTGGTGTGCTCAAAACGAGCTTAGCACTTAGAGTGGATCTAAGGAAACTTTATTTTATATGGAAACACTGGTCTTTATTGAAACACGGTATGGTCTCAAGAAGTGCTTGCCATACTAAAATAGTAACTTTTTGTCAGGAGGTTCCCTTAAATTAAAAACAAGTTACTAAATGTTGAAGTTTGCTAGTGATAACTTACATTAGGGGCAGGAGCAGAAGCAAAATGTTGTGTGAAGGAGAAGGTTTTTCCAACCAGCTCTTTGTCTTGCTTTGCTTGGGTGAGCAAGGTGTGCCTGTGCAATGGTGCTAAGCCCTGGTGAGGTGGAGATCACAGCCCTACAGGGCTGTCAGGAAATCAGGCCCCTGGGAGGGCAGAACACTTCACCCTCTGAGATTCAATCATCCCAGTGCCAAACAATGACATTAAAGCCTCCCCAGCAAGATGAAAGTGAAGAACCAGGAGCCCTTGTCCCTGCAGGGTGGCTCCGTTCTCCTGGGGAAAGCATCTTTCTTCCTTGCAGCTCGGACGTGTGGAAGGAGAGCTGGTCTCCAACCTCTATGGCTCTTCAAAACCACTCCCTGCAGAAAAGGGAAGCTTCTGCAGTTTTCTGCCTTCCCTTTGCCTCACTGCTGTGGGCTCCTGGGAAGGGTGGAGGAAAATGTGACAGTGGAAAGCAAGGAGTAAAGCGCTTTTCTGAATCCTTAGCATTTGGGCAGAGCAAAAATAGCTTTACAGAGAAACAGGCAGGCTTGAGTTCAGGACCGTGTTTTCAGCAGACTGCACAATTACTTGTCTTATGAACTCTGGGTGATGGGTTAAGGAAATGCCCGAATAATCCAAATTCAGTGGTCAGTTATAAAATTACCAAACAATTAGGTTTCCTTCCTAGTCCATAAATGGCAGCAGCCAAGATGTGCATGGGTGCTGCATGTCAGAGCAGAAGTAAATGAGCGGGGCTCTCCGGGAGAGCAAGCAAAGGCTTCTGCGACAAGCCCGAGCGCTTGGCAAGCGAGGGAGCGGAGAAGGTGGTGACAGCGGGGGAATGCGGGGACTGCCGGTGGCCTCTGCGGAACGGCATGGACGAGGCTGTTGCTCGGTGTTAAGCTTTCAAAGCAGTAAGCACTTCTCAGGATAGCCTATCTGCCTTTTTCGCTAAATATAGGACTGCCTTTCTCCTTCTTGGTTGGTAAGTGTGCTCCACAGGCTCTGGGTGCTAAAGCTGTCTGCAGACTCCATCCCTGCTCCTCTTCGTGTCTTTTGTGTGACCAGCTCTGTAACGTGTTTGTAAAAGCTTTGCCGCTCCTAATTTTC
This sequence comes from Gallinago jamesoni, assembly GCA_025769975.1. NCBI lineage: Eukaryota > Metazoa > Chordata > Aves > Charadriiformes > Scolopacidae > Gallinago > Gallinago jamesoni. Next base: position 129,624,963 of record JAOQGH010000001.1, read on the forward strand.
CTGCTGTCATTCCCTGGCGTGGGGCTTGCTCCAGGGGCAGCACCAGGGCTGCCTGCCCTGCGGCTGTATCTCAGGGAGACGGGAGGGTGCCCCAGGCTCAGGTGGGATTTGAGGCTCAGGTGGGATTTGCAAGCAGCGGGTGATGTTTCTGGTGGGTGGGAGCGTCTGTCAAACAATGCTCCGCCCTGCTTTACTTCTCCCCATCACTGATAAATTCAAATGCAAGTCAGAAGAGTCGTCCTGCAGAAGATCTTGTTCTCTTGGCAGTAGTCATCAAAGGATGGTGTTTCCTGTCTGTGTATTTAAGGTAGGCATTTCTGAGCGGAGTCTACACTAATCCTCTTGTCTTCATGTTGAAGAAAGCATCATTCTTTTAGAGAACTCTTGAGCACCTGCTTTAATCTGAGGATCTGTTTTTCACGGCATCCTGGTTTCTAGAGTGAAAGGCAGGGTGCTGCCCTATAGAATGGGGGCTGGGGTGAATACCAGTACTGAAGCTGTGACTACCTCCCTTTCAGCTTTCTTTCAGACCTTTCAGGCCTCTTCTCCAGAGAAACTTGATCTGTCTAAACCTGAATCTTCATGCAAAAGCTTAAGCTAATAGATCAGGTGAAGTTTCAATTAAATCTGAAATCTAAAATGCATTAATTTAAAAATTAATATTTCTTTTAAATATTTATTCCTATTTATTTCTTGAGTAAAAAAAAGGTAATTTTTACTGATTATATTCTTTCTTTTTAGTCCAAAAGCAACTGTCTTTGCAGGCATTGTATTTTTTCTTCTCTGTTTGTTCAGCTTCATGGATCTCGTTTTTCCTCCCCTTTTCAGGCTTTATTTTGCAGACAACTCTTTATAGATGAGTTCAGCATTTGTAGACCTTTGCAAGTGGCATGACGAGAAAGCTAGTGATCGCAATGTGTTTTCGTCTAAGGAACTTATTGATTACAGATGAGGTGCCAAACTCCTGTGAGATGTAGGTATGTCAATATAAGAACTGGCATACTGGCTAAGATGAAGAGGATTTCTAACACCATAATGCATTTTTCTATGATAGGGAGGAATGGTGATTAAAGAAAGCATAGAAAGCAGTAGAAAAATTAAGAAGTGTAAGATAGAAGGTATGTTTTCCTATTCTTGATGGTTAGTGATTAAGGGTCTTCTTGAACTAGACTGAGTGATCTGAGCCATCCTGCTGATGGCTGGGAACTCGTCTATTTGGTTTTCAAACCGATTTGCACTCCTGGCTCTCATAGTCGTGACAGTGAATTCCACAATGGAATTATCTATGGCACAGAAAAATAATTCCTAATAGGGCTTATCCTTTTCTAGAAAGGAAAAACAACAGGTAATGTAACCTTTTTTAGGAGCAATAAGCCCTGAATATGCAGGGGTTTAGGAGTGAATGTACAGTTGCACAAAATGTTTAATTACTCCAGTTTAATTGCAGGCCACTTTTGGAAAGGAGCCATGCTTCCCCTGCACCAGGTACAGCAGTTGAGTGACTTCAGGTGGAGTTGATCTGACAGAAGATTAATCCACCAGAAAAACTATTCATTTTCCTTCAGAGTAGCAGCCTTAGCACACACCCACTAAACCAGGAGCTTGCGGATGGGCATGAAGAAAGCAGCAGGATGCAGGACCATCGTCTGGTGACAGTCACTGCACCCGTGACAGGTTAAGCCAATGGTGAGTCTGCACAGGGTCTCAATGGCAGGAGCATTTGAGAAGTGTAGAGCAGCATATACTCTTTATCTAACTTACTGTATAGATACCATAGCCTTTTAGGGTTGTCTTATTGAGTGAGAAACTTGTTTGGTTTTTTATTTGACAAATTCTTCCCTCCTGGGCACAGCAGCCACCTAGGTTTGAACAGAACACTAGGTTCATTAGCCGCAAGGAGAAGGATGAGCTTGTTCCTTTTGTGCTTTAGTTGGAGGATCCTCATAAATGCAGTTCTCCAATCTGTTTCCCTGACCTCACTTGAAAAAATATCCCACCAACTATGCTACTAATGGTAGCAACGATATTTCCTCCTCTTTACCATTGCTCTTCAGATTTTAAATTGAGATTTTCCACTACAACACGAAGCATTAATGCACTGCTGTTTTGTGTAATGCACAGTGCTAATCTGCATATTGCCAGCGCCTTTATGTTCCCGTGCTGTAGGGAAGAAGTAAGAATTTACTTGCAGACAAAGCAACAGACACTGTCAAGTGCACTTAGGTATTTGGATTTAACATCTAAATTTAAGTCAAAAGAACATTGATTAACTTAATCCACTTTCCTTTGTATATAACTCATGTTATTTAATTAGAATAATACCAATTTTACCATAATAGTATTGGTCATTTAACAATATTCAACTGAAAATAAATGCAATAGTTAAAACATGGAAAGATCCTGAGTCAGCTAAAAAGGCCATACTAATAGAAATTTCTTTGTTATATCTCTTTACAAATTTTGTTTTGTTTTGTTTTGTTTTTCAAAACTGAGGGAGGGAAACACCTGAGTCTCCCTTCCCCCACTTAAAAGTCTGCATAGCTTTGTTAAGAAGAGGCTCTGAGTAATGCATGTGCTCCAGAGGAATGCTATGGTCCAGCTGCAGCTGAAGGACATCAGTGTCTCCAGTTGTTTACTTGCTGCAGACACAGGGCACTCTCATCCCTTCTGCTGAGAGTCTCTCCACATTTGTTTTGGTTGGATTCCCACCAAAAATGGTAGAGTGTAGGTTTGTATGTCATGACAGCCCTTGAGCAGCAGAACTGCCATGTTCTTCTTAGCCTCCAAAAAGCGGACACCATGGTTCATGCTCTGATACCTCCTGCAGCATTTGTTGTGCTGCACCCGTGAGGGAACGACACACTTCATTGTGCAAAGCAAAACACTCTGCTTATTGGATGGTGTTTTGGAGGTGAAACCAGAGGAACTGGTAAAGGACCACAACAGAGGGACAGAGGGGGCAATATAGAAGATTTTCCTGTGAGAAGTTCTGCTACTGCTTTCTGTCCAGTTGAAATAATATGCCTGAGAGATGGCTTCTCTATCCTAGACCTTTAGCTGCACCTGGGATCATCCTGTATGGAACAGATACAGCTTTGAGAACCCAGAGGTGTATAAGTTTCTCTGCCTTAGATTCAGGAGTGGTTTTCCACAAGAGAACAGGAAAAATCCCATAGTTTTCATTTCCAGGGGTCACTGTGGGATTTACCACACTGCCATAAGGACTTGTAAAGAATCACAGGGGGAAAATGATCAAGTTAGACTTAGGTTTAGACAAACACTTAAGCACCTACAAAGCTTTTAAAAGTGTGAACAGTCTTTGGACTACAATACTCAAAGCTATGTGAGTGGCTGCTACCTTGAATCACAGCTATTGTCAGCAGCCTGTGATTAAATAAAGGGTAAGAGGAAGATTTGTATTCCAATTTGGAAGTTTTGCAATGGTTTTGAATTGAAGTAACACAATACCGAGAGCATTCATTCGCAATTAAGAAGGGTAACTACATCCATCCCATTTATCGGAATAATCCAGACAGTAGACAGACATATACAGACTTCGCCTTCTGGATCCCTCTAGGCTGATGGAACAGGTCACCACAACCATCTGTTCATCACTATACTGGGCTGGTAGGTCTCAGAGGTACTGACAGACCGGGATGTGTGAAAGGTAGCTGCTTATGGTTCAAGCAAGAGATCAGTCAGACCTCTGACTGTCAGTGTAAACCATTCAAGCAAGCCAAGATGCATTTGCTTAAAATGAGATAGGGAGCAGCATTTTTTTTTTTTCTCTGTGGACCCGTGGGATCAGTAATTTCTGTTAGGACAGGGATGATTCACCCAGGATCACAAGAGAACTTCTTGTGCTGTTACAGCTGGGAGCCTAAGGGAGAAGAGGAGTCTGTCATGGGCAGTTTTAAGCCATGACTTTGTTGTTTCATGTCTGTTGATGGAGCATTTGTCTGTAGAACACCACCAGGCCTGGGCATCATCAGCCTGCCTGCCTTCTCACAAGTACCAACAAAAAGTGAAAACGTATCTTTTCCCTTTCAGACAACTGGCCTGGGTCTCTCCACATATGACCATTGCTCTCCTTTTCTTTGGAGTCTCTTGTGGGCTTGTGGACAGTATCTCCAGTCCTTGTGGGGACAGTTCAAGCACCATAATTTCATTGCAAGGTCAGCAGCAAAGTTGTGCTGGCACAGGGACAGAGCTGCATCCTTGGCTGTGAGTTAAGCCAACAGGGATTGCTCAGACAACATTGCTGGGTTGACTGGGTCCCCAGCTGTATGCACAATTTAGTGCTGGCCCAGAGAGGAGCAGTGGGAGCTCCTGGCCCTTGTGTCCTCATCTCTGAGAGCTGCTCCAACAAGCATTGGCATCTGCTTCAAAAGACCCTCAAGTTGGGAGCAATGGCCACATGAAGGCTCTCAGTCGCATGAAGGTGTCCATTTCCAGTTAATGATCAAGAAGTCTGGTCATCCGTGTTGTATTGCCATATCCATCTCTTCTCACATTCTCTGTCACAGAAAGATTTAGCAAATTTAGTAACAAACCTGTACCTGTAGTGAGTATACTATATCATAATTTAGTGGGAAAAAAAACTGAATTGCTTTGCAAATTTCACCTTAGTACCAATGGTGAATGGAGTGATGCTATAGGTAAAACCAGGGGGAAGGACATTTCCCATCTCACTGCCAGGCACATGTATACCTAAAAGGGAAGCTACAGATCCTTTGATTCCTTACTTTTATATCAGTCTTTTAGTACTTCAGTCTGAGTTTTTTGTAACATACTTTTACATGTGAACTTGTAAACTTTTACGTGACATTTCAGTGAAAGATCATTGTTAAAATGAGATCTTAAATAAGAGATAATACTTGGACTATCAAGTTTAAAAATTATGGCTTTGTGTACACTGAAAATTGGGGAACCCTGTTATTACAGACAGAATGATATTCTTATAAAGCTATTATAGATGGCCACAGCAATTTTGAATGTAAATGGAAATAAAACCTATCCATTGATCCCTGTAATTGCATCCACTCAGCTACACACTTCTAAATTGATTTTGCCATACAGGTCTAACTTTCTGTGAGACTTGACATAAGGTAGACATGGTGGAAGGGGAAGGCATGTGTGCTGCTGGTTGGGAAGAAGGAGAAGGAAATAGCTGAAACCATTTCCTTTTCTCCAGCTGTGCCATCTAGCTGTTTCTAGCTCAGATCAGAGCAGCAGACTGTGAATCAGAGTGGTAAATGAAATTAAAGAGTTAAAGGGAGCTCGAGAGAAGCAGGGGCAGTGTAGATCTGTGGAAGGAAAATACTTCCCAAAATGGATCAAAAATAACAAATACAAAATGTACTGAATGAACTTTTGTTTTTGCTTAAGATTAACTTAAATTTTTTAGAAGAGAAAAAAACACTTTCTGTAACAACACGAACCCTGTGTATATTTACCTGAGGCTTATAGAAATAGCTCATATGACAAGTCTGGCTCCATAAACTCCGCCTAAGGAGCCTGGATCAGCAAAATTCAATCTAGAAGCTGTCTATAAATTTATGAAACCTGTCTGAGGTTTCTAGCTTAACTAATAAAGTCATTTTTGGGTTGTGTAAAGATATAACAGTTTTGTACATTAATTCTGAAGTCCATGGAAATCAGTTTTTGGCATTCAGTGCTTTAGCTAACTTTTGTTTTAATTCTACTGATAAAGAAAAGCTAATTCAAGACCCGACACATAAAGTGAGGGCTATTTGTAAATATGTTAAATTACTTTTTTGATATCTTTTTGCCTTTTTTACTCACTGGAGACTTTCAGCAGTTTCATTCTTCAAATAAATCTTAAGGAAGAAGTTAAAGCAAGCAGTCAGCTGCTTGAAGGCTGATCAAGTAGTGCTTTTCTGCATGTTTTACTAACAGAGGAACAGGCGATCCCATTTATAGAGCATACTACATGTTGACAGAGCGCATTACTTCATTTTGTCATATTGGCAATTTGAGATCTTAACAAAACAATGCTGAGGTCGCTCTCATTCTGTATTGCCATCCTTGGAATGCAGCTTGGGTTTTCATTAACTCTGTCGCTACAAGGTACTGTAAATGGAGGCAGATTTTATAGGGGGAGTAATGAACATTAGAGAGCAGAAAAGTTGTAAACAACTTAAATTCTTTGTCCCATGCAGATGAATCCCTCTTCCTTAACATTCTCTGGTGTTCTCAGCATCTTGTGGACACTTTATCTAATTGGAGGTGAATGGGTGGATAGTTTGCGAGGGCTTTGATACCTCCCAGCTGTTGTATGGGGAGAAGTGGTCTCAAACTCCTGCAGCCAGTGAATATAAGCTTCAATATAAACAGTAAAAGTTTGGAGATTTAGCCCAGCGCTTGGCTCGCAGCATTCTGGCTCTGTTTAGGAGCGCAAATCGCGTACAGGACCACTTCCAAGATTTCCTCAACTTTTCAGTTCAGGGAGAAGGACAAAAAGGGGAGAAAAAAGAGCACAGCTCTACTTCACTGCTGTGTTATTCCTGCTTTCCTCTGTGCTCCCTTCATTGAAATCACCGGTATTACTGAGCTAGTGTAAAACTGCAGTGGATCTTTCTGAGGCCTCTTCTGTATGTACATTTTTGTGAGTCTTACCAGGACAGTTAAAGCAGTACAAGTCACTTGAGAAGAATTTAACTACAAAGGAACCGGGCGTCCTTATTGCAGAAGGAGAGGAGGCTAGTGGGGGATTCTTCAGGAATAGCTGCAGTGCTTTCAGTTCATAGCTTACCTTTTTCCAAAACAATTGCCTGAGAATCGGCTAGCATTTTTATACAACCCAGCCTTTCTCAAGCTATTTTGCCCAGGGGGAATCTTCCCCTCCCAGATTAGCATAAGTGTCATTGCTCAGTGCTGTGGCTTATACCACCTCTGGATCTGGGAGGCTATGGGCTGTGCCCTGCTTTCACTTTCCTCCCACTCCTGCAAAGGGAGTAGCCCCAGTGTGGGATATACTGGAATAGCTGCACCCCAGCTATGAGGGGTTTGGTATAATTACAGCAGTAAAGGATCCTGCAGCTTAAAACAATACAGGTGTGCAAGCAGAGAAGCTGCTTGGACGACTGCACGTCTTACATGAATCGTGCTTTCATGTTCCTATTGCTGTTTTAAAATCACTTTCTCAAGAGCGCAGGCACTCAGGGCTCCAGTTTCCAGGTAACAGGGAGAACAGACGCCCAAGCGCTGGGTGATTTAGCCTTTCATTGAATGCAACTGGGAGGCAGTTGTGAGCACTAAGGTATTGTAAGCCTTCGTTAAACGCAGCTCTTTTGGCGCGAGGACTCATTTGTGAGAGTGGGATGCCATCATCACGGCACAGCAGTCACGTCTGGTGCAACTGTCGTCATGACTGCTGCAGGGGGAGAACAGAAGTGCAATAAATACACCTTTTGGTCTGTGTTTACTGGGCTGTGCTTTCAGCAATGTGCGCTGCTTGGTACTGAGTTAGTCCATGAATCCTCTCAGGCAAGGTAGTAATCCGTTTTGCCTGGACATATAAGACAGGCCTTCTTGCAAATCCCTTCCCCAAGCTCCAACGTGTGTGCATTTTGGTGTATATTTTGGGAACACGTAACCGTCGAAACAGGCTATCCTGCCAGCTGGGCAAAAGGTATTTAGTGTAGTCATTCCTTCCTTTGCATCTCACAGCTTGTTGCAGGGCTCTGTACGTGGACTTGTCTGCAATGACAGCTTCTGCAGGTGAACCCGCATCATCAGAGTACTTGGCCAGGTCTGGAAACGTATTCAGCAGATCAAACATGGTATCTGCTTTAGACTGACATGTCCCAAACTCTTTTGAATCTAATATCTGTAGAGAGTAGGTGTTCAGTGACTATAATGGGGACTAAGGCACTTAACTCATGCGGTCACTGACAGGTGGAAGATGAATCCCACCTACAAGACTTGGACATGGTTGTTGGAAGTTTTTTTTCCCTACCTACTTTGCAATGTCTTCAGGCTTAGGGTAAGAGTTGTCTGGAGTGTTTAATGTTATGTATTTCCCTATTTTTGCTTTGAGTGCTGAAGTCAGCTCCCTCATATTCTGTCTCACTTGTCATGACAGGTTGGGGGAACTTCTATGCCTGAATCATTTAGTGATTGAAGTTTCTTGCTAGACAACAAATATGCTTTGATGCTTCTGCAGCCTCGAGGTAAAAATGACAATGGACTTAATAGCCAGGGAAACGGATGATCGAATAAAACTCATTACTGCTCGGAGCCCTCAGAACTCCATACACTGAAATTGTAACCATACCTGTTACTCAGAACAAAACCAGACTGTAAATGTAAATTGCTGTAAAAATACTCATTGTTAAACAAGCGGACAGCCATATATACAACTTTAAAATACCTCATAAGGATCTCAGTGTGTGAGGTTATTGCATGTGATCCCATTTTATAAAGACAAAAGCAGAAATGTTTCAAAAGCCATTAATTATGGTAGTGAGTAGAAATTTGCTGCAGTGGAAAAAGCCAATTATTTGCTGGCCTTCGAATATTTCATTTGCAACTCCTTGAATCCACTTTTAATCAATCCAGGAAAACTATCCCTGGATTACAAGCAGGCTGCATGGAGACTCTGGGTGTACAGCTGTGAGATGATAATCCTCCTGGGCTGTCCCACAGACCAGGGCCCGGGACTGACTCAGAGTGTATATCTTTGGTTAAGTCCATCCAGTGATCCAAACCAAGATCCGGTGATCCTGAAAATTCCGGGTTCCCACTTCTAATGCTGGCTGCCTGGCATAACAGCTCCGCAGCGGCCTCCTCGGCTGCCTGCCAGGGCTTGGCGTTGTCGGAGATGGCACGGCCCTGCAGCTTGCCAGTGCCAAGACCTTGGGGCATCACAGAACTGTGGCAAATCCTAATTCCATAGTAATTCCCAGGCTGGCTTTCTGGCTTCCCAGGCTCCTTGCCCTGGAGCTGGAGATGAGATGTACTGGGATGCCTCTGAGGGACTGTCACTCTGAGGGCAGTTTGCATGAGCGTTCCCCCAGGGCTTGGAGAAAAGGGGAATTTTTGTTAGGCTCGTTGCTAACCTAGTAGACTATTTTGTGATTTGTCTTTTTTTCTGGCTCAAAAAAAGTATAAGAATTTACAGTTCACGAGAAGTTTTAAAATGTTGGCTTTAGACTCAGTCGGACGAAACTGAAAAATTGTGAAAAGCAAAGTTCCTTCTCAACCAGCTTTTCAACCAGTTCCAGTGAATACTGTGAATAATAAAACCTTGACTTTTAATTTACAGTTGAAATCCAGAACAGAAGAACACAAGCTCTATCTGCTTACATGATCCCCAAATTATCGACAACTACAAAAACATGATGTTTGTAACCACTTCACATATAGCCTGAAACATATTAAACAATGCCTTAATTTGAAGAGGTTTGTTAACTTTATGAATATTATTATTGTTGGTCAGAAGAGGCTTGGTCTTGTTCCAGTCTTGAAATAAGTACTTTTACACTGCAAAACTAGTTTATGAATTACAACATTAATTCAAAATGTACAGTAGTCACATTACTTCTTGGGAGGTTTTATTGTGTAGTTATTACTCTGCACACTAAATGGGTTTTAACAATCCTATACTATCCACAAAACAATTTTGAATAAACTTCAGGTTTGTGAAAGAGCCCTTCCCCCTCCTAAATTCTTGTCAAATACCCAGATGGTAAATTTAGATAGAAGACCATGCTTCTATCCGTTGTTGATAAGCATTCCTCTTTCTAGTCAGAGTGAGCAAATTGTTTATTTGTAGCTTATTTGTTTCAAGTTAGTGTTTCTTTAATATTTATTATACAGCTGCAATTTCTGTAAAAGTCATATGTAATGAAAGAAAATTGTGCTTTTCTCCCTCCCCAGTTCTCAGAAGATATTTTAGGGAGAAGGATAATTGCTAGTGAGAGCTCAGCTCAGTAATGCAGTTTACAGTGAACATGAGTCGCAAGGAGATAAACAAGGAAGGAAATACATGGAGATCTACCCACTTCCAGGAACTAGAAAAATCTTCCAGTGAATTGTTGTTTTTCCAGATGTGTATCATTTACAGAGATGAGACTTCACTGAGATTTTTTGCTTGTATGCCTAAGCCCCTTAAGCTCTTTTGAAACTCTAAACCTGGAAGTTACATTTCCTTCCATTTTCTTCCACTTCTTTTTTTCCTCCCTTCATTTTTCTCCCCTTATTCCTGTCTGCCTTTTTAACTTGTTCTGTCAGTAAGGGTAAACGAAACATTAAAAAAAAAAAATTAGTCTTGAAACTGTTATTTATCTGCACAGGGAGCAATGAGTGGTCCCATTAATTTGAATTGCAGCCTTTGAGGAGAGAAAAAGATGGCAGGAAAACTGGTAGTTACTTCTGCAGCTTTAAAACTGGAATGAATTTTAGTGACCTGTAAGGTAAATGCTAATTTTTGTTGAAAAACTGTTTCATGCTATGTGATAGAGTCATGTTTTTGATTTACAAGTTAGTAGTTGGGAGGTTTAAATCGAGAATGATGAAAAAACCCTATCCTGAAAGGGGAAAAGGGTATTAGGTCAAGAGTCAGCAAAACTCATGGACAGGGCTTTAAACTAGAATCGAAGGGGGAAGGGGAGAATACCAGGCCCATTGGTAATGAGCC
>JAOQGH010000001.1:129635725-129696254 GCA_025769975.1 Gallinago jamesoni
GTCAGTTAGGTTGACGGTTGGACAAGATGATCTTTAAGGTCCCTTCCAACCTAGAAGATTCTGTGATTCTGTAAAGATATTTTAGTGAATTTTCACTGATGCTGGAGATAGAGACCAATGTGCAAACATAAGGGATGCGAAGTATTTTAACCTTCTTCTAAAATACAAGTCTTTTAAAGTTCTTTGCCAAGCTGTTGATAACTAATAGTGCAGTAATGTGCACAATCACACACAGAACATCATTGGGCTATAAATTATACAGTATATATACAGTGGCCTATAAATTAAACAGTGTGTAGTGATTTATTAGATTAAAAATTTATGAATGTGGTAACTAGAATTAAATACTGGAGTGTAATTCTGGTGACACACCAGTGCTAATGCACTCCTAGATGCTTGGTAACAGCCTTTTGTCAGGGAAAAGGTTTCCCTTGTAATTGCTCCATGACTTGTCCATTTCTTATACCGAGCGCTTATCAGAAGAGCTGGTTTTGGCCCCAGGTCACATTACCTTAAATCATATAGAATAGTTTTGTTTGGAAGAAACCTTTAAGATCATCAAGTCCAACTGTTAACCTTACACGGTGAAGTTACCACTAAACCATGTCCCTCAGCACCACATCTACAGGTCTTTTAAATACCTCCAGGGATAGCAACACAACCACTTCCCTGGGCAGCTTGTTCCTATACTTGACAACCCTTTTAGTGAATAAATTTTTTCTAATATTCAGTGCAAACCTCCCCTGGCATGACTTGAGGCTGTTTCCTCTTGTCCCATCGCCTGTTACTTGGGAGAAGAGACAGAAGCCCACCTCTCTAGAAACTCCATTCGGTTGTAAAGAACGATAGGGTCTCCCTTCAGCCTCCTTTTCTGCAGACTAAACAACCCCGGTTCCCTCAGCTGCTCCTCATAAGAATTGTGCTCTAGACCCCTCACCAGCTTCATTGCTTCTCTGAGTCTCACCTTCCCCTGGGGCTACTGTTGTATTGCTGCTGCTCCTTGGGAAGGTGGTGCCCCGTCAGGCAGCAGCACCTCAAGCAGCTCTGGCTGACCACAGGCAGAAGGCGTAGGGAAGAATGGGGGAGAGGCTTCTCCTCTAGGTACCATTCCTGAGAAAAACTGCTTCTCCTTCCCCTCCTCACAGAACAGTTTGCGGGGATGAGTTAGTCATCTGGAGTCCAGTTTCCCCTCCCAGGCTTCGCAGAGTGGGACAGCGCAAGGGATGCGGGTGTGCACAGGGTGCAGTTCCTCTCAGCTTGCACCACCTGGTGCAGGCACAAGATGGGTGTTTGTGTGGGGGGAACACAGGCTGCTTTGTGTCTGCTCCTGAGGAATAAAGTGCTCACTTCCTCTCCGCCGGTACAAGCAACACTCGGGCAACTGTGCTCCTTGAGAGCTGTAAGAGTGTCATGCTCTTCTAGTGCATTAGATCTCTTATAAAGGGGTTTCAGACATCTAGGAAATTACAGCGATTGAGTTCTTTCTAAATAGGATTTCTTTTGTCTAAGAAGATATATGTCACTGTTTTGAAAAAGCATCTTCACGAGTGAGAAGGCACTTCATTCTTCATGGGCATTAAATACTATTTCCCTTAGTTCTGTTACAAACTGGTGAGCAACTATCAACATATTTTGATAGGTAGCGAATAAATACTTTAAAAAAAGAAAGTTAGTTCTGAACAGAGAATTTTTGCAATGTATTATGCCTAAATTCTGATTCCTTAGTTTCTAGGTTTTGTTTATAGGGCTTTATTCATTAGATTTCCTTGTCTGTCAGCTTTTCCCTCTCTTCTTTTTGGGAAATGGACTTAGGCTGTAACTTGTAATGATGGAATGAACATTTGGCCAGAGTAAGAAAAGTGCTAATTCCCTGAGGAAGAAGTGTGCTGCCAATATCACTCTTGGCCCTGGCTCAGCAGCCACAGAGGCAAGGCTTTTCCAGATTTGGAGTTAGCTCTCTGTGGAAGCTTCATTTGTATGCCATTAGAAAGGTCAAACAAAACAAGACCTTCATGATTGCTTGAAACTTTTCACCTGAAGATGTCGACTGCTTTTTCACCTGATAAGTACAGTAGCCCCTGCTTTCCGGAATGGAAAAAAAAAAAATAAATCAAGATACTGAGACTACTAAGGACTTTTTGAAAGTCAAAGTGAGTTTTAAAGGCTGATCCCATAGCTCGGCAGTGACAGGGTGAAAGGCAGACATCTGAAGTAATTGTCATGGACCCCCAGTGGAGTGAAGTAGGCACTTCAATTTATGTCACCTATTTTAGATGTCAACTGGGAATGACATAAATTGTCCACCAGATGTGTCTGTTTCGTCCCATGGACTAGGGAAGCCTAAGGTGATAAGCCAAAATGGAGATTGTAGATGTTTAAATTTAGGTGAGACAAATTCATTACTGCCATAAGGACCAATCTGGCTTCCCTCCAGTAACAGGGTGGATTTCGAAATTTTTTCCTACCTCATCTGATGTGACATCAGACAGCTTGAGTCACTAGTTCCAAGAGTCGTAGCAGAGAAGTAGAGAAGTCACTTCTCCCCAATTTCGTAATTGTGTGCAGTCTGCAACTGTATAGCTGGTTTCATTTGTTTAAGAGCAATTAATGTTGAGGAAGCACCGAGTTCATAGAGTAATACTGGAAAAACAAAGTCTGGCTTCATTAATGATCAGCACAGTAAAATTCAATTACCTACTCATTTCCCAGCTGTTGTGTTGGAAGCAACTAAATTTTAGCTGAAACGTTGTTCGTTCTTCTTTGCTGTTGTCAACAACAGATGATAAATAGAAGGAGTGAAGGTTTTACTGTAATCTACATTTGCAGGTGTAAAGCATACATTACAGCCTCTTAAAACAGTGTAAAGAACAACCACAATGGGGATCATGAAAAGCATTAAAAAAAAATGCAAGGAAGCAGTACCTCATACAATTGAAATGATTTAAAATTAATTACTGCAAATTTTCTGGTTTATATTGTGGGTTTTTTTCTTGAATGAGTAGCCTTGGAGTAAATTTGCAGGACGTTAACTGCAATGCTTTGAATCACCTGTTAAGAGGAGCTCACCTGGGAGAATTTACACTTCCCAAAGTGAGTTGCATGCATTCCTTGGGTACCTGTTATCAGGTAAATAAAGGAGGAAGGAAACTTGGAAGGAACACCTGGGAGTAATCATAAATGAATGTGAATAGGGAAGGAATGTGAAAGGGGAGAAGATAGTCAGAAGAGTCTGAACTGCCCTCAAAGATCTATATGTTAATCCTAGTCGCTAAGTGGCTTAAAAGAGGGATGGATGATTACAGCTCAGTCAGTTACTGCTCCTTACGGGCTAGGGGTGTGCTCCAAATCCTGTGCAATTTGAAGTCAGATAGACTCCTTGGGTGCCATAAATACAGTAAAAGCCAGCTTTTTAGTCACAGCAACTTGGTTCAAAATCCAGAAAGCTTTTGTTTTAAAGTCTGGCCTTAGAAAACACCTTCTGTAACTAGCAGCTTGTTCTAAATTTTGTTACTAGGTACACAAAAATCTTGAACTGTACTATTAAATTTCTGAAAGCTGCAACTTACCGGATCATTTCAGATTTTGTAAGTGAAAATACTTTAAAAATCTCTTCTTCCTGTTTTTCTGTAGACAGAAAACCCCCACATCTAGTGAACTTGATTTTTTTCTGGCTTGACATTCCCTACTCCCCTGAATTAAGTTTTTGCCCTTAACTCTTCCCTTGCCATGGTAAAAAGTTCTACTTTCTCTGCTTGTGTATCTTTTTTTTTTTTTTTTTACTTTCAGTCCTAGATGCATCAATGTATGAACCTGTCCCTGTTGCAAAGGTATTTCCATGCATGCTCTTCTTCTGCCACTATATCCTGCTCCCAACTAGACAACCTCCTGCTTTTCTTTGTGCCAGCTCTGGCACTCCTCTCCTCCCTCGGAGAGCTGGTTCAGCCTCTTCAACGGGAAGAAATCTGGGCACTCCATTTGCTGTATTGGTTTGCGACAAGCAGGGAGGCAGAAAGGAGGGAGGCAGCGGGGGAGGGGGATGAAAAGGGTTACAGGAGACGGACTCCCCTTTCTGGTAGCAATGAATTGCTGGGTCAGACAAGTTCAACCTGCAAAACCTCACTTTTAGTCCTTCCTCTCTCTGGCTTCTCCCTCTGGGGCATTCCTCACCTTCCTGGCTTTATGGTTTTCTCCTTTTTCCTAAACTACTCCGTTCCCTCCAAATTTCGCATCTCTCCCTTTGCTAGTCTTTTCCTGCTGTACTTTCTGGGTGTTTCTGGTCTTCTCTGTACTATTCTTTTCACTTTGGGGTGCTTATTGAAACATGTCCTCCTGACCGTGTTTTAATTCTGATATTTAGTATTTCCTTTGCATTGACCATTTTCAGAACATATAGCTAAAAAGAAAGTGGCTTCTAGCTTGAGGCTAGAAATATTATATGCCTCTCCCCAGTCTTGAAATAAATAAAAAGCAGAACTTCAGGCACTTAGATACTTTCTTTTTTAAAAAAAAAAGAATTTATTTTTTTTTTACTCTGCCTGCATAGAGATCCTGATAATTTGAAGTATTTGATACATATTGATAAATAAGGTTTCTTTCTGTTGGGTGCTGCTTTCCAATACATGCTCTGCAACTGCTCAAATATCTATTCTGCCTCGTTTTCCAGGAAGGGGAGTAGCACAGATCGTTCACCCAAGAGACAAAAGTGGACTTTATGGGTAAATGCAGATACTGTGTTCTTTGTCCACACCAAGTTAACTAAAAATTACCTCCCTGTCCATGAGAACTCTTAAAAATTATTTCCTCTGCAATAGGAATTAAGATCCATGGAAGATCCGTAACTGGAAGCTTGTTGGGCACAGCGCATCATCATCAGAGCACGTAAAAACTTTGGCTCAATCCATTTATCTTTCCAATATGTATTCTGAGTTATTCTACAAATTATTTCCCAATCCTCCTTTTAATTTTCCTTGAAAGAACTATATTACCTTTGTTTACAGGTAACATAATGTGCCGGTAACACGTTTGCCTAGATTGTAGGTCAGAAACAGTAAAACTCATTAATTTCATACACGTCATGCAGCACTAGAATAAGGCCACTTCCTCAGAGACAACTGAGAGTACCTGGGGGGGTTTACTGTGCTAACACAGATTTGTGCAAAGTGTTGAGAAATGATTAAAAAGATGGAAGTGGGCTCAGGAAATCATCTAGCCTGTCCCTAGCCTCACTCTGCTGAGGTCATGCCTAACCGAGGGAGGTTTATGTATTTTTAAACACTTCCATTGATGGAGATGCCATAGTCTCCCCAGGCAAGTCATGCAGAAGTCACTACTAATTATAACACAGGAGAATGCAATTTCCCTTCAGAATATGTTGCATCTTCTGCAGCCTGTGTGAATGTGGATTCACAAAACAACAAATAGGCAGTGAAGTCGTGCTTTGCTTTCCAAAGCCTACGTGTCCGAGAGTCTCGAGCCAGCCCTCCCAAATCAGACGTTAGAAAAACATGAATTAGAAAGTTAAGTTTTGTTTGCGCCTCTCTCGACATTTGGATCTTCCCTTGCGGGACCCGGGGCCGTCCCGCCGAACTCCAGCTGCTGCTGGGGACCGGGGCGGGCGACTGGGATGCTTTGCCCCGGGGGCGAGGCGGTCGGGGGCTTGGGCTAGCACCTTGCTCGGCGGGCCCTGAGACGGCATCGGGGACCGCCCGCGACGGTCGGAGCCGGGGGTGGGTACCCACCGCCTTTCCTCCCCTCCCCTCCCCTCCGGAGGCTGGTAGCCCGCCGGGGGGCTCCCTCCGCCTCGCGGGTGGGCCCGCAGGTGCGGGCGGGCTGAGCGGGGGCGAGCGGCTCCCGCCGTGGGGGAGTCACCGGCGCTGGGCGGGGGGACGGAGACGGCCGCCCCTCCTCCTGCTGCCGCCGCCCGGCTCTGCCGAGGGGCTGCCGGCTCCCGCGGCGGGGCGGGGTGGAGGCAGGAGGGGTGAAGAGGAGGAGGAAGAGGAGAAGGAGGGGGAGGAGTTGTGGGGGGACGGGCGGGAACCCCCGCGCTACCGCTGCTGCTGTCGCCGTCTGAGGGCAGAGCAGCGCCCAGCGCCGCCGCCGTGTGGAGGGAGCGGCCCCGCGGCCATGGGGGACTCGGTGTTCAGCGAGAAGCCGGCGCTTCGCTACGCGGTGAGTGTGCGGGGCGGGAAGGGGCTGCGTGGGTACGGGGGCTGGGGCAGCGCGGGGAGACGCTGCCCCCACGTGTGTGCCGGGAGGCGTGAGTCCGTCCGTCCGTCTGTGTGTGCGCACAGGCACGGAAGCAGCCCTGGGAGGGTGAGGAGCGGGGCTGGGGGAGGCTGGTGCTGGTCCTGGTCCTGGTCCTCCGCCGGCGGGGACCCGCGGAGCTGGGGACTACCCTCTCCGCTTTCCCGCGTGGGAGTTTGGCGCTTTGCTGGAGATGACGTGAAAACATATCTCTTATGTATTTTAAAAACATTAATAAAGAGCGCGGTGCCGGCCGCGAAGCAGAGCGTGGCGGTGCAGCTCCTCCTCGGGGGGTGGTGGGGGGTCCTGGCGGGGTCCCGGTAGCCCGGGCCAGCTCCGGCTCGCCCCCTTCTCCCCCTTCTCAACGTCGGGGTGACCCCCCAGCACCAGAAGCGCCCTCGGTAACTGGTTCCGGCACCGTTCCTGCTGCATTTGAGGTAATAACACCATATTTTATTATTTCCTTCGCGAGAGGTTGTGCTGCTGAGAAGCCACTTCCTTTCTACCAGCCTTATTAGGAGCATTTTCTCGGTTGCTCGGGCAGAAATAAATAAATTAAAAAAAAAAAAAAAGCTGCATAAAAACATCCAGCTGCCTCCTCTCCTGAAGTCTTAAATAAATGCTAGCACGAGTAATAGCATGCGAGGTCCGATGCTGCTCTCGTTTAGGATCGTGTAAATAACGAATAATTTTATTGCTGTTGATGAAGTTTATGTGGGAACTGTGGGTCAGAGAGGGCTTGCTCTGGTCCTGGGAGGCGCTGCTGCTGGCACTGCAAGGGGGGGTTGGTGGGGAGGTCACCTGTGGAATACTCTGCGATGTGCTTTCCTCGCTTGGTTCGCTTTGATTCCTTCAGCGTTGGCTATTAAATTAAGTTTCTTTTTACGCCTTTTTAAAAATCTTATGTGAACTGTTTAGAGTAGAAGAAGTTGTTTGTTTTTTTTGAGGGGCAATGCCTGTCTTTGTAAATACTTCCATACCCACTGAACTGTGGGGGTTACTCAGTACATTCGGCTACTGTAGAAACACTGGAGCTTTTAGAGGCAATGACACATTGTAATATAGGAGCAATAACTTTTGTGTCATGTATGAGCAGCGATAGTGATTTCTCCGGACATCTAATTACCATGCATCAAATGAATTGGAACCTCTTCTTTTAATAGGGTAATTGCCCACTTCATATTTAGACACATAGGAGACAGACCAGTGACCGTCACGTCACATGCTACCTCCGTGAAACTTTTATTACTTCCTGTGATTGTGCCCGTCAGTCTGCCATTAACCACTAGTTACAAACACATTGTTTCTGTCAATTGGCTATCAGTCCATTTTCTTGCCCGCGGCCAGCAGCAGATAGTGCAATTAAGTTCAGGTCAGCAGGCATGCAAAGAAAAAGGCAAGATGGCCAGCTGCCACAAGATGACCATTACCGCTGTCGCAAAATCACTGCTTTTTGATTTCTGTATATTGCAGCAAAGGGGAAATTGTGCACCTAAGAATAACACTTTAAAATATTTTTTACTATTTTAAGTTATATTTTAATAATAATGTAACAACTCATAGATCCATCTAGGAGGTAAGTGACTTTTGCAGGTGATGATACTGTTGGGTTTTTTAAAAGAGAACATGGATCTGGATGCTGTGCATTAGCCATGCATATGCTTAATGTGAAGCCTGTGAATAGCCTAATTGGAAACAAATGCTTGCTGACCTGAAGATAAGCTAAGACTTTAGAGCTTTGTTGGATTGAGGCCTCAGTAATTACTACTTAAATGTAATTTGGTACCATTCTCGTTAACTTTGAATAATTGTGTGGTGTAAATATGAATCAGGTTCTTAGATTGTTTTGATATCCATGAAGTAAAAATTATACAGTGTTGTAGGATTTAATAGCAAGTACTTTACTGGCAGAAGAAATTATAGTGATTTCCGTGGTGGGCTTTTCTGCTTTTCAGGACTCCTAATTAAAGTTTCATGATTTCCGTAGAAGTGCATAAGGAAGCATCTACATTAGCATCTTGGTTTAGATCAGCAGTGTGCTTTTGAAGGGAATCTCCCAACCTTCCCCATTTGTGTGCCTTGGTTCGTATCTCAGTCCTGGAGCACAGGAACCGGTATTTGTTCAGGTGATGGTGAACTGAGGGGATGTGTCCCTTGTGCTGCCCAGTTGGTTTAAACCTCTGAATCTATCGCTGATACTGAGGTTACCTCCAATTCAGATGTTAGTATTTTGAGAAAAGAAGAATATTTTCCCTGCCTCCAGCAGCATTTGGAGCATTGTCTTGTCTTGCTTCTTGGCTCAGCCTGTGTCCAGCTTTGCTGCTGCAGTGGGCAGACTTGCAGCTCCCTCTTAGCATCTTAAATCCAGCTGTTTGCATGGAAGGATGGAGGAGACAAGGGAAAAAGTTCGCAAGGGAAACTATGACACTGGTGAACCGCAGAATGTGTTCTGGAGCACCGAGGGAATTGAAGAGAATAATAGACATTTTCCTCCAGTGTTAGTTGTAGTAATGCTAATTGTTACTCTTAACAAAATTAGATTACAGAATAATTGAAAGTGGAATAGTGAGTTTGGTGGTGACACTGTAAAACTGTAAGCTAGGACTGTAAAACTCTCCTCTTGAACAGGGGACCCAAGCACTGACATCCTCCTCTAGGCTTGCTTGCATTTTGCAAGAATTCATTTTTAAAGAGAGTTGCTTGCCTTTCTGTTTTTAAGACACACTGCCTAAAGACACTTCAGCCTTCAGCCTCTCACAGATTTTGAATAACAAAATTGCATGCTGCAAACAGACGACACTTATTATAGTGATTGTAGTAAATCCTGCAAGTAATTTTTCTTATAGGACTAATAAGTCTGTTGCCTTCACCTAGACCGGTTTTCTGGTTCCTTTCTCTTTGCAATGAGAGCAGACCAGGTTGGTGCATATCCAGATCAACCATAATGTACGTTTGTAGTCAGGTTTGGGGAGGTGAGGACGGGTGGTGGTATTCAGGTAGTGCTCATCATGAGCATAAGTTCTTGCCCACCAGGCTCTGTAATTTAAACATCTCTGCTCCACAGGAGGCAACTGCATATTTTCTCATATTCGAAGCACTTAAAGGCAGAGTTAACTAGTTAAAAAAAATTAAATCACACTGTAGGTGGTGTTTTCTAATTAGGAAATTGTGAAGAATATTTCCAACTTGATCAGATACAAAGTTACAGAAGATGCAGTTAGCAGTAGAGGAATGGTTAAAAGTCAAATTTTTGGCATCTGACTCTCAGATTTTATTCATCAGAGATGTACGCTGACCTCACTCATGTTGGACGTTTTGCTGAAGGAATATGATTTCCGATTGCTATTGAGCCCAATCCTTCATTCTTTGTTTGGGTGAAATTCCCAGTGCTGGCAGTGATTCACGCTTACATTTTTGCAACATTTGAAAGAGCATATATAAATATAGGAAACGAGCATTATTTGTCGCTCAATAGTGATCTCCAAGGCCAAGCTTTGATTGGGATTGATGGAATCTGAAGTGAATCCAGCCGTTTTTTATCTGCTGTGCAAAGAAGCTGTGAGTTAACGTCGAAGAGCCAGGGGGAGGGGAAGAGAGGAAGCGAAGACCTCTCATGTGTGTCACAGGCTTTTAAATAGTTGCAGGAAGTAGATTTCAATTCAGATCAGGTCATATTTTTTACAGTGCTTCAACTCTTAATGTATTCCTGGGTCTGAGGACACGTGGATATTAATGTCCTTTCTCTTGAGGACAGGAGAAAAGATGGGGACAGATGCAGGCTGAGTTTGGCAGGGCTTGCTAGGTCAGGTGCAGAGCTGTGCTGATGTGGTCGTACTAGTCTGCCCACAGATATTCGTCAGGAATAGACGTGACCTAAAGTATGGAGAAACTGGCCACCCGATGTACAGACTGCAGGAGGTAAAGCTTCCCTTTCATTTGATTTCTCTGCCTGTCTTAACATAGTGCTACCTATCTCACTGCAGAGCAATTACAGTTCTTATAAGAGTACTTATGAAGATGCTGTTTAATAAAACTCCATGTGAGTGGAGCTTCAGGGTTTTTATTCAGAGGTGCACACAATCATTTGGCTCTGATTAGGTGATATGCTTCCCCAGTACAATTTATGCTGATTGCGCTTCTCCAAGAGGGGATTTAATCAACCAGCAGCAGTCCTTCGTAAAGCTGCTGTACGGATGAGGTTTTGTGCTCACAGAGCTGAGGAAGTCTTGCCTAATCAGCGAGGTCTTGTGTGGCCAAAATCAGCGTCCTGTGCCCGGCAGGAAAGTTAGCCATGTAGATGAAGTTCAAGACAAGAAAGGAGGATTTTGGTCTCTCTTGTGTCCTGTTGTGGTGATTTTTTTTGAGCAGGGTGTTCATCTGGTCCTTCTTTATTATTTATATTTCTAAATAAAATTTTTCTTCTCTTTCTAAAAGAACTGGCTTGTGGAAAAGCATGCCAGCCTTTAGGAGATGTTCAGATGTGAAGGTGGTGTGATACAGAACTTCCTTTAAATAAAAACATTGGCCTCTGTGTGGTCAATACTGCCCTCACAGGCTTATGGTTTGTGTTTCAGTTCTGTTTCCCAGAAACTTTTTGAAATTTGGAGGTGGATTTTACATTTCTTTCAGCCTGAAGAGTGAAGCCGTGTAAATGGAAGATGATTGAGGTCACAGATCTATTTAGATAGTAGCTTCTACTTTTATTTATCTTCAGTTACTAATCAGTTACATTTTGTACCCGAGTGTCTTTGTATGGAACTGTGAAGAAGGTGGTTACTTTCTTGTGACGCTTGTTTCTGTTGACATCAAAATAGTATTTTTGCTGGCCAAAGCTCTCCAAAGCTTAATTTACTTATAATTTAAATGCCAAATAAAAATAAAACCGAAGTCTTTTACATGAAATGCTTATGGGGTCTGTTGAACGCTTTTGAACTTCCTTCATTTGTCTAAGTATCTCTGTTACTCACTGAGTAGAACACCTGTGTGAGAACTGTTGGCTGCTCTTGTTCTAATGGAATACCCATACCTGCAGCAAAAATACAGCTGAACTCTCAGTGACTTGGAAAAGATGTACTCAGAGTTCAAATTTCACACTATTCCTGCCTTTCTATATTTAAGAATATAGAAAGCCATTTCACTCCATGCAGTGAAATGACTTTTTCTTGCCTAGGGAATAAAGGAGGTGTGCATGCATTGTATTGCTTACAAAAAGAATCTGACAGCCTTTCTGTAGCAAGCCTTGGCTGACGAATCCATGTGGTTCATGTTCGGTTTCTCTGAAGGGGTGTCAAACCTTAATCCTCCTTTGGGAAGTGCCTGGGTCTCGGTGGGCATGGCTGACCGCAAAAGAAAAATAAGTAATATTTTTCTTTCTAATGATAACTATCCAAGTGTTATCAACAGTGCACAGTTAAAAGGATTTCCTGAATATATCATCTGCTTAATGAAAAAGTGTTAGGAATTGCTAATGGAGAATTGAATATTACATCAGTACTTGAATAGGCGGCAGCAAAGTTCAGTTGCTAAAGGCAAAGTAAGTAAAGCTTGGGTCTGTTCAGGCTACGGTGCCCTCAGGTATGCAGGAAGAGTAAGTGCTGATCATAACTACCCGTGAGATAGCCTGCTCTTACTTCATACTTGGATGCTTTACATTTTTGAAGCAGGTGAATGAGTCTCGGAAATGATACTGAGGGCTGTTTGATATTTCGTCATAGAATCAAACTGTTTACTGTTAAGTAGCATCTTTATATATATATGTGCATGACTTTATCTGAATCTGATTATCAGTCACCTTTGCTACGCTGCCATGAAGGTAGATGATCCCATGATTTTATGACTGCTACTACGTTGTGTAATTCCAGTAGATTAAATCCAGTCTTCACTGTTTCTATTTACTGTAGATGATCAAGTTTTTTGAAATCAAGCATCTTGAATGGCTAAGTATCTCTATAGATACCTGGTGTGTAGCACCCAAACTTTGGCCTGGACATCTTTCAGTGTTGATCAGGGTATAATATTTGCAAAAGTTTATGTATTTAGAAAGTTGATTACGTTGTCTGGGGTGTCACAGGTGATTTAGAGACCTAAATTAGGTTCTGGTTAATGTTGATTATTTTCTCCTTCTGCCCACTAGTTCGTTAAAGCTCCTGTTATGCTCATCTATACGTGACTTGGCGTATACATGCAGTATCCTCGCAGGCTGAAATTCTCATTTGAGTAGATTGCTGTATTTTTTCCAGTCAGGTCCTACTAATAAATATCCTGAGGCTTGCAAAGCACATTGTTGTTTAAACAGAAGCTGTAGAAAAGAATCTGAAGATAATAGTTTGATAGATGGATTTTAAGCTTGCTTAAAAGCTAATACTTTCCAGGTAGGGTCTTGAATGAGCATAGTATATAGCACTCCATGTGTGAAAACCAAACCAAAACCAAACCCACAAACAAACTGTGTAGGAAGAAAACCTTAGGTACTTGCAGCCTGGTCCTGTTCTCGCTGAAATATGTCCCGTCTCTTGAAACAGATGTTGAGTCCAGCTTTGTGAAGAGGCCGCACCCTCTGTTTCCCTTGGCAAATTGTCTCACATTCCAGCGACCCTCTGGGCAAAACATCCTTTAATTGGTGCTGTGGCCTGAAATGTTTCCTTTTTTCCTCTGTGGTAAATTGTTCATGTCCTATATCATTGCAGGCTGTCATTAATATTTGCATACTGTGATTATGTACCCCTTTAATGTCAGCTTTGTAGCCGCGTGTGTTGAATGTTGGAAATATTCCCCGTTTCTGTGCAAGTTTGCTTACATGAAAGCGAGTGATTTATTTTAGTGCATGATATGGTACTGAGGAACTTGTGGCAGAACACTGGAGACTTTGTTGGGTTGCAAGCAGAGATCTCTATGAGTAATTGGGGAACCCCCTGATTAGCTGGTTGCTTCCTCTCCCAGATGTCTGTTTCTGTGGTCTCCCTTGTGAGTGCTTTCATACTCGGCTTCATAGCCTGTTCCAGCATCTGAGCATATCTGGACAAATGGTAGAAACAGGTGGTAGGAGATAAAGAGCATGACCTGGCTTCTTTAATGGAGGGTAGATGTCTTCCAGGGTTGCAGCTGCTGAATGTCTTACTTCTCGCTCTTTCTGCAGTATCTTGCAAAGGCAGGGGTAGGAGCAATGACCTGTGGGCAGTTGTTTCAAACCATGAGAAGTAAACATGAACCTCAGGAGCTATCCCTTTAGTGCTGGATGGGAGATGCTCCGGTCTTGAGAAGATGTATCTTAATGACATATTTTCACTGGAGATATGACTGACGTGCGCCTGCTTAGCTCTCAGCATCATTTGGGTGGCAGGCAGTGTATCTTAACAGTTCTGTTCAGCTCAGGAATTAGGAGATGACCCTTTTTAGCAGGGAGCTGCTGACCTTGTAACCTCAGAGTTGGATTGCCTTGGTGCTGTGTGCCTGGGGCCACTGTTGGAGGAACACCGGAGACAGCTGCTAGCGGAGGCGTAGCACCGTGGAAGAGCTGAGCATTGCTTCCCTTGCTTACACAAGTGGGTGATGTACAGAAGCCTCAATCATCCAGGAGCAAACGGTGAAAGATTTCCCCCACTCCCGTGCGATGTCATGCGAGCCCATGAGTCAGGCCTGTTCTCAGCAAGTCCCGGCACCTTTGGATTTAAAGCCACTGGGTTTTCCTGAGGTGGTTCATAGTCCCTCTTCTTCAGCAGAAAGTGAACTCCTCCTGCTCAGTCTGTTGAGCTTCAGGGCACATAGTTTTTTCTTTCAGGCAAGGATTTTGGTGGTGCATCCTTCTGGCAGGTAGCTGGTTCAGGGCTGCTTTGTTTCCACGTGGCTGGGTCAGCCTGCCGTTGGGTGTTGTGGCTGGAAGAAATGAAGTCGCTAGTGATGGGCTTTGTTTTCAGAGTTAATGAGGAGCATCAGTAAAAATTCCTTTAAATATTTATAGCTGCTTTTTTTTTTTTTTGGCATCTCCTTGTCCTGAATTATATTCAAGAGGTCTGATGTAAATTTGAAATTCAGTCTAAAGCCATAGGAAAACAAACTAATTAAATGCAAAGTTGAGAACTTTATTGCCTCCTTACCTGTCATATTCCAGAATGTATCTGTATTTCAGTCAGGATTTTCCGTGCATGACTGCACAGCCCATGTAGAAGCAATGTCAAACTCTATATGAAAATTTAAGGTAATAAAAACGTTGCAACAGGGCAGAGTTAATCTCTCTCAGAATCACAGAAAAGAGGTAAAAAAGAGCCAACTGTGCAGTCCTTCTCCCTAATTGTACATTATTCTGTCAAATATTTGGGTTACTGACTTTAGCAAGGAGAATGTGAATTGCTTGCATTTATTTACAGAAGAGATGCTCTTGTCCTTTCTGATTGCTGATCAGCTAATGATTTGCCTTCTGGCTAATTATGGAGACTTTTGGGGAAATTCTCCCTGCTGTGAATTTTCTAATGGAGAATAGTTGTCCCAGTTCATGGCATTGGAAGTGGTCCTTGCAAACCCTTAATTATCTGATAGAGCTGTAGTCTTTGAAAGCATTCCTTGATGTGAGAGATTTGAGAGTCTCCATTTATTGAGTCTTTCTGCATGAATTTGGAGAATTTGTTTGTTGTCAGTGATATTTTACTTCTGGAGAAGGTACATAATGGCTGGAAAGTATTTAAATCCTTCAGTGGTAGAAGAGCATTTCTGGCTATAAATTACAGTTGTCATAGTGTGCCTACTAGACTGTAAATTAGACTGGAGTTAAGATTGTGACCCTTCCTGCAGTGGAATGAATTTGGGTTTTCCCATAGTGGATGTCGCACCATTTTGTGTCACTTTTCATTGATGCATTTCCATCACCCATTTAAAGTCACCTAATTCTGTGTTTGCACGGGTGCAGGCTTTCTCAAACCCAGGTAAGCAAGAGCTCTTTTTGTGCCTTTAGGTATGTCATAGTGGCATTCAGACTTCTTCTGTGGAGTGATGGGGGGGGAAAAAAATGACTCCTCGGATTCTCGAATTTGTTGTCTTTCAGTGACTTTTAGATCTCCACAGCTGAATTTGAAAAGATGCCTTTGCTAAGAGCAGTCCTGAGCGTTCCGCCAGCTGAAGCCTTGGGCTATTTCTTTGTGTTTTATTCCTTTCTCATGCGGTGTTGCCAATACAAAATACTCAGAAAGTGTTACTGTGTAGCAAAATTCTTTTAATGCTGTTGCAGCTTCTGTTTCTCTGCAGGGCTGAAAAAGGTGAAGGGCATTATTTCTGTCCCTGGACTAAATAGAGTGTAATTGAAATGCACAGAGATCACATCTGAGGAGTAACAAGCTGCTGGGTTTTTTGTTTGTTTGTTTTTGTGGTGTGTTTTTTTTCCCCCTGTCTCTTGATCATGACCCCAAAGTGTTCGGCAAGAAATATTACTGCCAAGAAACCCTTACAGTTATTATCTATGGCTATAAATATGGTACCTGTTACCTTAACTTGCATGTAACACTAAGCAGAGTTTACTTATCTCTTACTTGTGGCTTATTTTGTACCGGTTGTTTAAATCACTTGCCCTTTATGTAGAATGCATGCCTGAAAAAGGAATTCCAAGTAGAGAAGTATCATTGAATTCCTTTCCTTTAGTAACATGGTCCTGGGGATGGTTTTTTGTTTATTGCTTTTTTGTAAAGTTTTCTTAAGTTCTTTCTCTTGCAAAAAAGTGAGAAAATGAACTGTTGTGAAATACAGATGCTTTGTAGGACGTCCACAAGGATTTCATAAAAACTCTGGGCCGAACACGTTATCAGACCAACTGATCCTGTACTGTTTCTGGTGGAATATTTTGACTTTTTAATTGGTTTTCTGGTCTTCACTACATCTTTGATGTTAAAATAAATATAATGCAATTGACTATTGATAATTATTTACTCTAGTGTGTGAGGTGTGGCAAATTAGAACATCCCTTTCACTACATGTCATGGTAATAGCAGGGTTATTCACTTCTCCCAAGTTCTGTGTGTGTGTTCATGTTTAATTTGCTGACACATGTTCTCCAAGATAGGTTTGTTAGAACTGAGATCTTCGTGCTGTTCTCCTTTGTTAATTATATTACCTTTAATTTTGCTGGTGTCCTTTTGCAAGGTAGAGCTTTGGTTTGAATGCTTCAAAGTCACCTGTGTTGTAGGGCTGATGTTCAAATCATTCCCTCCTTGTTTTTCCTCTTGTCTTGTATGGTTTGTTGCTGTATTACATGTTTTAGTCTTGTGTTTGAGACACTTGTGTGCTTGATCTCTTATCAAACACCGTTCCTCTCTTAAGGGCGCTAGGCCAGGCTAAGTCAAGGTTTTGTTTTACACGCATCAGTGTTTTGTTTACAGTATATCTTACAAATGCATTCTCTGAAGTTCTCTGAAATGCTGCAGCTTTGCTCACGCTGAGGTCTGGAGTGAAACAAACTTCATCTTCACTGAAAGTCAGTTCCAGTCATTGTTTCTGAGAATCCCAGCATTTGCATGCCTTCTTGAAAAGGGTGAGGATGAAAGTTTCAGTGTTCTCAAAATTACCCGTGCAGTCTCTGCTTAAAATAAGGTTTTATCCATTTCCTCTTTCCATTTCCATTTGTACGTGGCCTCTTTTCAGCTGCAGCATTCCCTGTGTGTAGCTTCCCCTCTGCTCCCCAGCACAAAAAAAGCTTATGTGGTACCTCTTTCTTCCACACAGGCATCTGAATCATCTGTTAGAAATTACTGTGTTAACTTGTACCTCTGAGGTTTGTTTTAAGATTCTGTGGAAGCTCAGGGGATCTCTGAATCTGGTGGTTTTTTTTTTTTTGCAAGTAGTCCAGCAGTAACTTATATCCTATAATGAACACTCAAATTGTGGACTAATCAGTCTTTTTCCTTCCCTAGCATGCCTTGTATATTGGTGTTATGTCGTGTATATGATTACATTTGAAAACATGGGATTTTGTCAAACCCCTTTTATCAGTATTTTTAGTTCTCGGGAGTTCAGTAATTCTTCTTTCATCAGAAGCAATTTGAATCCTATTTCTGTTCTTGATTTCATTAAAACATCTCATCCTATAAATTTCCTTTAAAATGATTGGCAATATGTACTTCAAAACTTTGGAGGTTTTTTTTGTATGAACTAATACATTGGTGTATTCTGTCCTAGACAAACTAGCATTAAAAATATGTGTTTCTTGCTTTAAAAAGCCAATGACATTTCTTTTCTCTCTGGTAATCGGCACACAGGTAGAGTTGAATGTTTGAAAGCAAGCTGTTGATCTGAAACATATCTTGTCATCTTAGAGCTATTTCAGTAACTACAAATCAGAAATAGAGCGTACCCCTGTTTGAGCAACCATGCCAGGTTCTTAGGGTAACCTTTGTGTTGCCCCTTCTCTTTTTTGAGCATGTCAGTTCTGTAGTTTTTAATGACAAAATTTATAAGCTGATAGGAGCAGGTATTGTACGTAGCTTGCTGTGTAAAGTGTTTAATGTGCATTCAGAGGTAATAGAGTTAGGAGTGTGTACGTATGTCCTTGGTTTTTGCAAATAACCTTGTTATGTTCTTGGCGATTCATCTTGTTGTTTTCTAGCATGAAACTTTTTTTTTCCACCTAGTGGTAATACTATTCAATTCACTGTTAACTCAATAGAATTGATATTTATCTAGAAAGGATGCAAAAGCAAGGGGGAAAAGAGGAGTTCGCATTTATTCTGGGGTAAGTACCTGCAGTTAATGGAGTTACCATGAGGAATTAATGTGTCTCGCTATTCATATTCTTCAATTCCGCTTGAACTGGCCTCTAGCTATCTTTGTGTTTCCTTTTTAAAGCAAGCTTGAATGCAACTTTAAGCAGGGTGACTGGAGCAAGGCAACAATAAATACTCTGACTCATCCCAGTGCCTATTTAGGTGTTTAGACAGATAGTTAACTCTAAGTGCAGTTTCTCAATCTGACTCCAAATAAGCAGATAAAGAAACAGGCGTTTTTTGATTGCATTGATCAGGCAAATTAGGTTGCTTATCGTGAACTTTCTTTGAATCTCTTCAGGGCTTCTCTGCCTGAAGCGGGAGTGGGAAGACAAATGGCTGTGTATTCCCTGTCATTCATTATAGCTATGTTTTATGAAGAGGTTTCTTTGCATTTGGGATTGTCCTTCTTATCCCTGTCCTTCTTACTGCACACGATTCAGATGGTTCCAGCCCTACAACTGGTGCTGTCAGCCTCAATGATGGCTATAAATAAGCAGACCTGGTGAAGCCTGAAGGACAGAAGTATTCCTGCCCTACTGCATTCACCTGCTCTCAGCTACAGGTGTGTTCTCATTTGTTTCAAATGAGGGAAGTAACAGGGTGTTTGGGTGGGCACTCTAGACGATGATCTAACTGGGTGTCTTCCTGAGCTCTGTCCTGCTGGTAACAGCCTTGCTGCAAGACCGCTGCCTCTTTGGCCAGCATGAGTGTAACACTTGAAAAGAGTTCCTTGTATAGAAACGTTGCTGACATTCAAAAAAAGAGCTGGAAAAAAATGCTATCCTCTTGTGTTTTGTGAATCCTGAGTCTTTTCAACTAATTGCCACTGTCTTGGTTTTCATTAGTCCTGGAGGTTGTTAGCTCCCAAAGGCTTCAGCTGCAGCTTTGTTTGTTCAACATCACTGAAGAGTAACACTTGGCGATTAAATTATACATTCATATAAATATTTCTAGCTTATAAGCAACCCTGCTGACACAGCCACATAAGTGAAGGCTGAGCCAGGAATCAGACCTACCTTCCCACCATGTCAGTAAGGTGCAATGCCCTTTTTTTTTTAGGAAAAGAGACCCTTGTGGGTCTTTGTATCTTTCTCTTGTGTGTGTATATATATTGCAATGTATTAGTTACATACTTGTTTGCATTTTCCTGCTATGTTTGTATAAACTGTCCTTTTATTTCTTCTCTGCTGGAAGTATTTAATTTGAGGTTATCCACAAGATTACCCAATGACCACATTACAACTGATCTTTAACAAATTTCATTGGCATCACCACCACACGAGACAGCGAGCAAGGCTTTCTGGTTGGCCTCTTCAAGGTGTAACAGAAAACGTTCTCTCTTGCTAGAGGATGCTTAAGTGACCTTGCTGAGACCAAGTTCAGTTATCTATTTTGAAATGTTTTGTTTATGAGTACAGGCATTTCTTGTATCCTATAAAAAGACAGCAGTGTGCCATTTTCTGATGCAAAGTTAGATTTGCTGGCATAATATCTAGTTGTGACTACGGACCTTTGTGACATTTTCAGTGTTGGTGTTATTGAGACCTCACCTGTGAGTTCTGGTCATTTATTTCTCAGAAATCCTTTTCCTTAAAAGCCCTCTCTTTTCAGTGGCAGCTTTTGTCTTTCCAGAAAAATAATTTCAAATAAAAAGAAGGAATTAAAAAAGAAAGTTGCAGTTTTGACAGAAGCGGAAGTAATTGTATTGGTTCTGGGAATGAAAAATACTCCAACTTGGAGAAAAACCCAAGTGCCAAGATATGTGTGTGGGTAAAGCATAGGTAAACTTAACAGTAATAACATTGATGAACTTGACTTTTACTCACAGCTGTGCTTGCAGAAGGTTTCTTCTTCTACAGCACATAGGCTGAATCTGATGCATAAAAATAATTTAGCCAGAAGTTTCTTAGGTTGCACAATAGTTTCGACTGCCTGCTGTCTTCTTTTCATGCTTGTGTGCCTCTTCCCTACTTCAGGATGAAAACTGTGTCTGCCATTTGACCTTGTGCAGGGGAGAGTCTGCTGTGATCCTACAGGCCACCATGGAGTCCTGTTTTTTTTAATATTTGTGTCAGAAGTGTTTGGTAGTTTCCTGGCTCATTTACACTTCCCATGGATTTATACCTCTTAAGTGTATTTAAATTGCTTCCTAAATGACTTCTGAAACGTGTGCTTCTAGTCCTAGTAAATCTATGTAGGTGTAACTTGAGCACCAAGGAAAATTGTACATTGGGGAAAAAAAAAAAAAGAAAAAGAAAGAATAGCTTTGTTTGAGTTCCTTTAAACATCCGCATGCCCCCTATTGCTTTGGTACACATCTTCCTCCCATTTGTAGTAGGCTTAAATTGTTTTTAGCACTTGCACTTTATTTCCTGAAGACTGATGCGATTTAGCACTGCAGAGGGACCAGAGGAAATGATCTCTTCACTGAGCCTATTAATTATTGTTCCCCTGAGAATGTGTTTCTTCTTTGGAAAGAATGGCAATAGCAAACAGAAAAAAGTGCTCTGGAAACAAGCTAGTGTAATTATTACTCACGTGTTGGGCAAATTAGGGGTCTGATCTTTTTCTGAAGATTTCAAAGAAGCATATTTGTTCTGTTTTGATGGAACTTTTAATAAGAAAGTCACTCTTTGATCCTGTAATTCTTTGTACATGTTTGAAGCTTGAAAGTGACTTCTTAGGAAGGAAAATGTTTGGAAAGTTTAGCAAAATTCCACTTGGCCAATATCTAGGAATGTAAGATGTGGGGGACCTCCTGGGCTGTGGGTCCCTGCCCCTTTCTGTTGCATGCAGCCACGCGTAATCCCTTACATAAACACAGTGGGCTCTGTGCCTCAGAAATAGTTTTTCTTCAGTTCACTCCTTGATCTGAAGGGCTCTTCCAGAGCTCTGTGACCAATAGTCATCTTTTCATATTGGCCTAAATTTATTCTGGGGGCAACACTGCGCCTTTGCTGCCCTGGTATTTATCCAAGTTTTATCCCCCATGATTTTGTTTTGGCTGAGGAAAGGGAGCTGGCTTTTCGCTGTGATGGACACCTTTGTTCTCTGCCTCTACCTGGAAACTTTCCTTTGTGCTTGCTGCTTTCCTCAGGTGGACTTCATGCACAGTGGAAACCAGTGGCTGCCTGGGAGGGCAGAGTGACAACAGCTCTTATTGTGGCCTGAAGTCAAAGAGAAAATGTCTTCTGTCCCAATCCCTCCCCCACCCCAACTATAAATGGAGCCCGAGCTTAGCAGTTGACATCAACATTGCAGTTCTTCATTTAGATGAATACTGCCCGTGGAGACCTTTTTAACTCATGGCCTTTTTTTATTATTATTTATTTTTTTATTTCTCATCATTTAAATAGGTGCCCTAATCAGCCTCATTCTTCCTCAGAAGAAGCAGAGACTGGGATCTTCTGCCACTGCAGGCAGAGGAAGCTGAACACGTAACCCGTCTTTCTCATTCTGCTGGAGTTTCTCTTGAAGTGTATTTTGCATGGCTCCTGGTTTTGTGGACAAAAGAGGGAGAGGTGGAGTTCGGAGGCAGCAAACTGTAGATACAGGCAGTGAAAAAGGAAGAAAAAAGGGCAAAGCATTGATGAGAGAGAGAAGTGTATAGCTGAGGAGACCTTACTGCTGCTGTGTCTGGAAGTCAGGCAGTGCCCGAGCACTGGTCTCTTGCAGCCCCTGCTGCCCCCCGGAGCCAAAAACTCCTGGCACTTGGAGTAGCAACTGTGGAAGACGCTCCTAAGTGCCTCCCCACCACATTAAACCATAGTAAGAGAAGCAGATGTTTATTGCTGTGGGGAAAACTTTTGCTCACTTGGACAGGTTGCAGTACTACCACTGTGACAATAACTGATTTTTTGGGTGGATAGCAAACAGGAAGCTCCAACTTTTACATTTCCCATAGTTATGGATACCTTGTCAACGGGAAAATCACACTTCTTCCTGGAACTACTATGTGCATTTTACAAAGATGACTACAACTTCGAAGACATAAAGTGAACTTCTTCAGTCTCCTTCCTCCCCCTAATTAATTCACTAGTGCTATTCTTTCTGTTTTGTCGAATTTGAGAAAACAAAAAATGTAAGATTTAAAGGACAAAGAACAGTACATTCTGTTTAAAGAAAACCTGTTGAGAACTGAGTTAATTTAAAAATGACATATATTTTCCATTTGTATTGGCTTTATTCCTCTCCTAAATGTCTACACTTAAGATTTAAAATCATTATCTTTGTGCTAAGCAGTGGACCTTTGTGCTGTACATGCTCACCAGGGATATGTTGCATTTTCTGGGGGAAATGTAATACATACTTGTAAAATTTTAAGGATAATATTACATTAAGCAAAGGGTTGTGTTTTTTTTTTCCACATCATGAATCTGAATGGGGAAGAAGAGGAACAAATCTATGTGTGCTTCATTGTTTAAAGTGTCAGTGAGCCAGCTCTCTCCTACGTATTTTTCCTCAGGGCTGCAAAATCTTAGTAGCACTTAGCAAAATGTTCAAAGGAAATACATGCTAATATGATTTTAAGTACAGCATAAGGCATTTTGATGTACTGACTCATGCAAAGTGTTAATAAATACAACTGTACTCAAATTGCTTAATACCTGCTTCCGTTATACTACACAGGTGAGAGGTGCTTCTGAAACACCCAGTCAAGATTAAATTGTTATCAAATTTGTCCATCTGTAAACATCTACTTAATGTAGACAACAGCCTTCTGTTAGGTCAGGTTGGCTAATTCTCTGACTCTTTTTGGCAGGAGGGGTTTAAGAAGTTTCTAAAAGCTTAGTGAAGTTTATGAAGTTTTCAATTTTTCTGTCACTGGGAGCACTCTAAAAATGGATTCTGATGAGTTCTGTATGAAATAAACAATTATGTTAGTTGTCCTTCCCAACCTTTTCATGCAGTGCCAGAAAGGCATGGGAGCAGTGAGAAGGTTATTCCAGTTGTTGGTGGCCTGGAAGACCTCTTGATTGGTGTGGTGGAGCAAATACCTGTGCACTCCCCGTTGTCCTGCTTGATGTTTCCTGGGCAGGTTTAAGATGTGAGGTGCAGTGGGGTGGTGTTAGGAGTCTGCTGTAGATGCCAAGCTCATCTTTGTTCTACAAGTCCT
Source organism: Gallinago jamesoni (assembly GCA_025769975.1). Taxonomy (NCBI): domain Eukaryota; kingdom Metazoa; phylum Chordata; class Aves; order Charadriiformes; family Scolopacidae; genus Gallinago; species Gallinago jamesoni. The sequence goes on from JAOQGH010000001.1 coordinate 129,658,826, forward strand.
TAAAGTTACTAGAGAAGGAAATACTTCTGGGACATACATGTCTATGGGAAACTTTTACTTCTTAGAGAAGATACTATTAATAATGATAGGAAGGCTATTTCTGGATGTAGTAGTCAACATATTTCTTCTCCTAATAGTCATTGAATGAAAAGATCACTTCATTTCAGGCTTAGCTTTGGTATGTAGGAATGACCTTGTGTAAGAGCTAAGAAAACAGTCCTCGAGCAAATGCTTATAATTTAATTAATTTGAAATAGAAAGGTAAACAAAATACACTCAGAAATCAAGTAGAAATAATTACAGTAACTAAAGAGATCAGGGGGAGACAACGTTTTACTTTTTTTTTTTTCTTTAAAACAAAGTCTCCAGACTGTCTGAACCTCACAAAATGTTTTATTGGAGATGCAAATAGTTAACTGCTTCAGAATAAAGGGCAAGCAGAGATCCTGCAAAGCAAGCAGTGTCTTGGAGTTTAAAGGTTTCTGTGTAAATTTCCAAGAGTCAAGCTGAGCTCTTTACAGAGGAAACTGATGCAAATAAAAGAGGTTCTTCAGACATAAGAATGAGGATTGAGATGAAGCCACAATGGATTGAAGGTGTAGTATACCTTAAAAATAATATAGATATAATTTCAAAATCAGATATATTTTCAACTTCCACTCACAATAACAATGATTGCATTGGAGGTACTGTATTAAAACCAAGATAATTTGTGTGAGTGAAAGCATGAAAAAGAGTGTCTCTGATTTATGAATAAAACCCAAGTGTCAGATCTTCCTGGATACTGAGAACTATATGGTAGCCATCCCTAAGTGACTGTAAGAATGTCACAAGGTCAAAAGTCATGTGTATGTTTTCTTCCTCCTATCTCACATTGATTGTTCTTGTAAAATATATTACTTCTCTCTGCAAGTCTTGCCTTCACTGTTGTGTTAGAAATCTGAAAATATCATAGGGGACTGACATGTAAAATTTAAAATCCAATTTCAAGCATTTTTGACAGATCACTCATTTCATAACTGCTCACATATGATTGGAGAAAAATAAATATACTTCGTGCTGTTGAGAAGTAGTGAAAATGTGATTCGGGCACCTATAAACTGTTTATTTGGACATCAGTTGTGTAAAAGGCTTTAGAACAAGGAAGTCATTACTAAAGGCAAGGAATAATGATGAATGGAAGATGAGAGGAAAATGAAGCATAATTTTACCATAGCCAGATTGTCCCAGAATTTGAAGGTTATCCTTGATAGTTGCACTTCTGAAAACTGTGGAGTGGTTTTTTTGTTGTTGTTGGTTGTTGGTTTTTTTTTTTTTTCCTTTTCTAAGTGTGAGCCTTGTAGAATATATCAGGTGTTAGATTTTTGGTAGAGAAAGGGAAGCATTTATACCATTGCAAAGAGCACTGGTAAAGTTTCACTGGGATTGTGTGTACATTCCCAGTGCGCTATGTTCACAAAAGAGAAATTAATGTCTGAAGGAATCGAAAGAAAACATTTAAGGAAATAGAGGTACTATCATCTTAAGGACTGGAGAACAGAGTTTAGCCTAGTGAAAGGAAAGATGAGAAAGGTGTGATTATTCTTAATGACAGAATAAACAGAAAAGAAGAATTCTTTCTGCAGTGACGACAACAACTAGGCATAAATAAACTCAGGTTAGCAATTATGAGGGTTCTGCTATGGAAGCAGGGTGTATCTCAAACAACCTTTCAGTCAGATGATGCTCATCTTCCTCATCTCATGTTCTTTTATCAAGAGTCTTGTCTGGAATAGGAAATACCTGTGCTGACCTGAACTTGTGGGGTCCACAAGAAATACTGGTTTTCACAGAAGAACTAAATTAGGTTAAAAGGATTGAGGAATTTGTGGTGGTTTCTCTGTGTAAGGGCTATTTGCATTGTGTGTATCTGTTCAAAGACTCTTATTCCACTCTGAGTAAATGAGAAATAAAGCCTTGTGTATCCATGGAGACAAAAATGTGCTAGAGGACATAATATCTTATAATATTTTTTTAGTTTTTTTCATCTCTAGTCTTTTATTGAATGGAATGCATTTGCAATGAGGGCAGATCACTTCATAAGACACAAAATCCTATGTACAAATTGGTCTTCTGGGCTTTAAAGTACATTAATATCATGAAAGCAGGAAATGCAGAACTTAAGCAAACAAAGATTGGTAGTCAAGTGCATAAGGAAAATGAAGATTGATCTTTAGTGTCACTAGGGCAGAAAAATAGCTTGTAGTTTTAGTGCAGTGATTTAATCCAATCCCATTTTTCCCACTTTCCTGTTTTTACCACTTGTAAGGTACTTATACATTTTTATCTTATTATATATTTTATTTTATTATTTATTTTAAGATTTCTGCCAGGTGGAAGAAATGTCACTCAGCCATCCCTTCCTGTCATTCTGAGGAACGAGATGGTGTTTTAGTCGCTATGTGTATGGGCACAGAGCATGGTTTTATTGTTGTAGAAGGATAGAGAAGGGCCCTGGGAAGTGCTAGCAGACCAGTCCAGCAAATATGTGAGGGTTGTGTTTTGGTGTGGGTTTTTTTTTTTTTAAAGGCAGAAGCTATGCAGCCTTAAAAGGACTTGTTTAAATTTTTGTGTGTGTGCTGAATATGTCAAGTTTGTAAGGAGCCAGCAATTCTCACGTCCTTTTAAAGTGAAAATTATAGAATACTTCACATACTGTTTCTCACCAAAATACAGATTCTGCCTCTTGCTGTTTCTCACTAAATTCAGTTTTATGATTCTACTCCTAGCATGTGGACTGTTTTCATAATTTGCCATTTAAAAATGGGTCGGGAGGCCAGGATCTTCTGGCTTCTAACAACCTTGACATAGTGCACTCAGAAGGACCCCCTCTCCTCCCCTTCACCCTGCAAACCTAAACAAGTCCTTTTAAGGCTATATGAGAAGGATGGCTGATAGCTAAGGATATAGGTGTTATATATAACTCATTAAATTAATGAATTAAATAATATGAGAAGGACTGGAGTGAAGTGGAAAGCAGAAATGACAGCAGAATTGCAAAGCTCCGTAGAAATTAGCTGGAGGTTTGATGCATTTTCTGGCTTTGCCTTAAAATTGGTTCAGATGGTTTGGGGAGTGTATGGTATATTCCTGCTGTATAAACATAGCTGAGCTAGGGTCTCAAAGAAGGATCTTAAGAACATTTTACAAACATTTGGTAATTGGCTTGCATGAATTGCTAAAGAATGCAGTGATGGAGGCTTTTTGGGTTTCAGTGTATATGATTTGGTAGCGGGGAACTGATTGGTCAAGTCCTCGTTTGCTTATCACTTTTCATTGCTTCCTTCACTTACGGTTATTTTCCAGTAGGCAAAACATGTGAGCCTTCGAACAAAGTGAAAAATGTGATTTCTGTTTCCTGTGTGCATTATGGATCTGGCTTTTCCCATTTTGAGCTCTTATGATTAGGTTGCACGCTACACTGAAGTTTCCTTCCACCAGGCACTGTGTTTCACCACCCATCATTGCATTTAATGTGGTTCCCCCTCAATGTGTGGCTTTACTACAAAATGTATGTCTGGTTAATGGGCATGAGGTGCTTGGCTCTGCAAGCTGATAGAGCAATCTTGTTTTCTTTTTCCTATTCTAAACGTTATTAATTTAGGTATTAGCATGGGTTTAATGCAGTATCACTTAGATTAGCAAAATGTTAAAATCATTCCTGTAAATCAAATCCCTTAATGCATCTTCTCATCTGTGAAACTCCTCTGGAATGGCCTTGGCTTAGCCATGACTGCTCTCCAGCATTGGTAACAGGCTCTGAGCTGTGATCTGGCTATGAATAAATGTAATGCAGGAAAGTTTATCCTGATAAAATTTTTGGCATTACTCCTATTATACGTGGAACTTTTTAAAATGTATTTGAGTTCTGTGTGTGGTTTGTAGCGTACCTCTGTCTGCAGGACTGTGATCCTAATCCTTCTAACATGAATGGGAGTTGTTTCATTTCTCACCGGAGTCAGCTGAAAAAGTCCACAATCTCCTTTCCCCAAATATTGCTGGTATGTGAGACACTCCAGCGTTGCTTAAGCATTCTCAGGTGTCTGAGAATTTACCTCTGGAAATAGCTTTATTACAAGACTGAGTAGTGGCTCTTTACGTGGGCATTGAGTTCTTTTCTAATCATGACACAGGAGGCAGAACAACCTTTTCTACTTTATAGGAGTCATCAGTATTTTATTACAGATAATTATTAACATGCCATGCTACTGTACAGACAATACAGGATACAGCTAAAACCAGTTGTGGGTAAATGCTTGCAAAACGTGACAAGTTCATACTCTTTACCTCTATTAGCCAGGAACACTAGCCTGATTGAAGGCATCAAGACTCATGCCATCTCTTCATGTTGTTCCCTCTTTAACATTGAGTAAACTTCCCTAGCTTTCACATGAGTGAAAGTCATTGTCATGTTTGCCATGGAGTACACAGTTAACTAGTTCTGCACATCTGAATCTCTCTCTGTGGGAAAATGTGGCCAGGAGACACACTGTTGGGACAGAGCTTTTGTGAAAAAATGGGTCTTGGCCAGAGAGCAAGGCAAGAGACTTGATGAGAGCAGTGCTGTTCCCGATTGAGTCTTGGCATCAGACAGATGCCAATATTTGTGGGTTTTGAATAGAGCTGCCCATCAATAACCTGGAGACCAAAGGAAAGATACCAGTCTGCTCTGGAGGAATTTCAAGGCAGTGAGAGAACTGAAAGCTCCTCAAAGGAAAAAATGGTCTGGCTTATCTTTATTGTTTTGTGATTTTAGGAAACGTCAGCTTTTATTTTGAGAATTGCTTTCTTTGATTTGCAGTAAAAGACCAGACTGTTTCCTTGGATTTCTTCCCTAGCCACACAGTTTTGGGCAACTTCACATTCAGATTTGAATCTAAATTCTTTGAGTCAGCCTCATCGTTGGCATGAAACAATAAAATAAAAATCTAAGTGTGATGGATTTCTTTTAAACAGAAAGGTTTATTAGCTTATTAATTTCTTGGGTAGTTTGGTAATGAGTTACTCAGGCAAATGTTTTTATTATATTCTTTCTTACTTCATTTTTTGTTTGTCCCCTAAAGGAGAGATCTTGCTTCTGGCAGCGATTTTTATTGGCCACATTTATATGGAGTACAAATACGCAGCCAGTATGCTTTCTTATGCTGCATAATGAAAAAGTGTGTGCTATCGTTTCAAATTATGAAAAAATTTGTTTTCACAATAACTAGGAATATTCTGTGGGGTGTGATAATTTATCACAATAGGTACTTTTTATTTCTACAGTGTACTAAATTAGCATGTTAATACTCTTTAAAAATCCAAGACTGACAATGAAGGGTTGGGGAAAATAACACAATGTACTAGTTTGTTTTTCGAAATGATATTTTGCTACTTATTTTCTCAGCTGGTCAGTAAGCTACTGTAGATAAAAGTTTCTGTTTATCTGACAGAAGAAGTTTTATGGGTTTAAAACAGTTTTTCTTTCCTCTGAGTAGGGTGGAGAATGCAAGTAGTAACTCGCTCGAGTCCACTGATAAACCTCACTGAAAAAGCATATTTCTTTATATGCGTTCTTGCAAGTTTTACAAGTACTGTCTAATATGAGTTGTACCAGGGAAAGATTAGACATTACTTTTTTTCTTTCTTTTTATTGTTTACAGAATTAGAGAATAGTTAAGATTGGAAAGGCACGTCTAGAGATCATCTAGTACAACCCCCTGCTTAGAGCAGGGTTGGGTTGGTCAGGGCTGTGTCCAGTTCTGGTTTTGGGTATCTCCAGTGATGGAGACTCCACAGGTCTGGGCAACCTGTTCCAGTGTTTGACCACCCTCACAGTAAAAGGTTTTTGTATGTTTAAGTAGAATTTCAGTCTGTGCCCACTGTTTCTTGTTCTTTCAGTGGGCACCACAGAGAAGAATCCATATTTTCTCCCCCATCAGGTATTTCTACACGTCGATAGGGCCCCTCTGAGACTTATCATCTCCAGCTCTCTCAACCTCCCCTTGTATGAGATGCTCCTGACCCTTAATCATCTCTGTGGCCTATTGCTGCAGGACTTGCTCCAGTAAGTCACTGTCTTCCTTATAACATCTGGCCCTTCAACCCAGAACTGACCCCTGTATTCCAGGTATGTCTGACCCAGGCTGACTAGAGGGGAAGCATCCTCTCTCTTGACCTGCTGGTGACACTTTGCCTAAAGCGGCTTATGCAGCTTAGAAGGCTATTGGCTGCCTTTGCTGCGAGGGCTCATTGCTGGCTCAAGTTCTTGTTGTCCGCCAGAACTAGGACCATTTCTGCAAAGTTGTTTTCCAGCCTGGTGGCCCTGCTATATTTGACTTGTATGCTGGGTAGTTCTTGCATCACGCCCAAGTGTCCCTGGAGTTCTAGCAGGTCTGCCATGATGTGGGCCTGGCAGGCAACCTTATCATTAAGTTTGTGTACCTTTGTGCAGCGTGCCTACACTGTCCTACAAGGTGGCATGGGCAATCTGCATACCCATCAACTCGTGCAGCATTTGACATCTGTAGCTGGTTTATGAGCCTGGTGATGGGTACTTGACATAACTGCAGTGATTAGCTAGGAAATAATTACAGTGTTCTCAGTTTGTGCACACAGTGTAGACAAGAATACACAAGCTTGGGCCTGCACTGAGCTTTCTCTGTCTCGGATACCTTAGTGTCTTAACTTACACCAAAAAGTGAGCTAGAATCTAAAACATTTTGACACAAGGTCTTGTCCTCAAAAAACAGTGTAGATCTGTTGTTATTATCGATCCGCTTTCCCTGAGTGGTTTATAGTTGCAAGTCTTCTCTCTTTTTAGTGTGGATCTTTCACACCTATTAAGGGAAAAACCCCACAAAGTCGCTTGTAAACCAACAAAAATTGTTAAGATTTGGGAGCAGATGTGGTACCTGTAACTATGTTTAGCTTCCTATTTAAGTTGTGCTTGATTGCAGCTCAACGCTCATTGTGTTTTCATGATAATGAAGTAAAGGAAGCTGGAAAGCTTTATGCATGTTTCAGGAGCAAGAAATCCTTCATGCAGCTATAAAAGACGTCTTGTGAAATCTTCATCAAACAGGAATAACGTTCTGAAACAAAAACAAGGAAATCAAAGATGCTCTCTGAGATATTCTTTGCAACTTTACACCACAATGCTTTCAAAAAGGCATTAAATATTTATTTGTCAGATGCAAAGATGTAATTCTGCCTTTCTGCGCTCAGAAGACTGTCAAAATGATAATCCAGTTTTTCCAGTCAATGCTTTTCTTCCTCTAAGTAAAGAAAAATTATCCGTATAAGGCCAATACATGAAAGAATTAATTGCTTAAATAGCAATTAGTACTAGTAATAGGCTAGTACTCAAAAGTACTGAAACCTTGAAGCCCAGCCTTGAAGAGAAAGTAAGAAGTCAAAGGAGCAAATTAAATCTTGTCGTCGTCTTTTTTTTTTTTTTGTAACCCTGTATCAGCTAATATTGCCTCTGTGTTTGGAGCCAAAGTACTTAAATGAATTTGAAAGTCCTATAAAAAACTATTTTTTTCTTCCTCTTGACTTGCTGCCAGCAGATGGTGGTGGTTTTTTTTTTTGTCTCGGAGATGTATAGCATTTAAAAGGTTTAGTTATTTTTAGGTTCAGAGTGGCATCGTAGTCCTGAAAAATTCATGTTGCCCTGAATTAGGAGGATGAAAATTCATCAGAATAATGAAGAAATAAACTTGCCTTTAGCTGATTGTCAGCAGGCAGTTATACAGAGTAGCAACTAGATAAGGAATAGAAAAGAAAAATAGCTGAATCTGTACATTCACAGTTATAAATATTCAATAACTTTCCTGGAAAATAGCAGTTTGGTCCAAAAAGCAGATGTACTTTGAATTGAGAGTTAAAAAGTATTTACATTGGTTGTAAGATCCCATGAAAGACTGGCAGTGTCTTCTCACCACAGACTCGTGATGAGCCATGGTACACACGTAGTGAAGAAGAGCACAGCTGTTGCAAGAGAATAAGCTAGTTCTGAAGTCCTGAAGCAGCTGAGATAAAACCAGCTGGACCAACCATCTCCACCCAGTGAAAGGAAAGGGGGGGAAGAAGGAGCAGAGTGCTGAGTTCTTTAGCAGAAAAAGGAGAATGCCTTTTCTCCCTTTTGTAGGAATCCACGGCTGTGTTCCCCAGTCCATCAAGGAATCTCTTCTTTGTTAGAATGAAATTAATATTAGAGATGACCTACTAACTTTCCCACTATATCTTTACAGAAGTCTTTATACCTCTCTTTTTTTTTTTCCCACAGTTCCCTCAGCGTCTCAGTCAAGGTGATCAAGGCTGATTTCCACGTACACCAAATCCTCTTTAGTCAGGCAGTGTACGTGATTGTTCTTACGCTGGATGTATTTATAACTAACAGGACCAGGCTCAGTGTATCACTACATGAAAGAAAGGCTTTTCTGGCATACATCAGTTAAATCATCCAGATGGTAGAAGCTACTTCTCTGGGTTTTTTTCTTTTTTTTTTTTTTTCAGATCCTGCTTTAGGAATCGTTTCTTCACTGTTAGTACTGAGAAGACAGACGTGGGACCTTTTGAGGGGTAGCAGTCGGCATGTGCTTTATGCATGGTAAATGGCCGAGTGGGTGCCACTGTATTTGCATGTTACCTGCCACAGTAAGAGTGGGAGGAGTAACTTCTTGTTGAGCCATTTTTGAGGGGGGAACCATGCACAATGAAAGCTCCTTGTGAGTGTACAATGGGAATATAAATTTTTGTGAGTATAACTAACTGGAGGGTTTGAGGTGGGGTGTTGAAAAGGTGGAATGCTTTCTACTTGTGACTTGTCACCTTGGGTGAAAAGATTGGCCCCATCTGTTGTCATTTAAGATAATCGCTATTTGTTCTTCAGGCAGGGTGATGTTTTCCATCAAGTAGTATTATATCTGCTTTTGACTCTCCATTACTTAAAATACTGTCAGAAGCTTTCCTCATGCATCTGGTATTTGGTAAAGGTGTTGGAGCCCAGCTCTTTGTTGTTTTCACATTTAACTTTGAGAAGACATCACTGATGACAGTCATGTTAGGGAAGAGAATGAGGAGATTTGGTTGTTTAAAAAATATTATCTGAAGGATCCTCGTTGTACTAAATTTTAACATGTAAGAAGAATGTCTCTTTTTATATTGACGCAACTAAGGAACATGATGGTGTCTAGCAACAATCTCCCTGTGGTTGCCTGCCTGTGCCTGACCTGCCTGTGGGCCAGAAGGATGTTCTTCCCTGGTAAGAAGAGGGGTTGGTGTGACAGTGGTGTGTCACACAGAGGAGGTGCTGATGGAGAAAGTGTGCATTCAGCCCTGTGACGCGTTGGGCTAGTGATGTAATTGGTTTATGCTGGGAGAAAAACTCTTATTACACTCTAGTAGAATGGCAAACCACAATCAAAACAGTTATGTCCGTACACAATGTGAAGAAGCTCGTTTAATCCCCAGGCAAGTTTCAGAGGTCAGGTCCTTTCATCCCATGGCCTTGTCTTGGCAGAGGCCCAGTGCCGAGGGAGAGCCCCATCCCTGCTCTGTAATTCCTCCTCCAGAGAGCCTCCCCAGCCAGGAAAGACTCCATCTCTTTCTGCTGTCTCTCTCTATCTCCCTGGACCTGGTGAATGCACACAGAGAGCAGCTATGCTGGAAATGTGTGTTGCTTGATCGTCTTTTAAAGCAGTTCTTGAAGTTCTTGAAGACCCTTCAGGCCCCCTGATCTCCTGCCATCCTAGCCGGGGCTGTGGACGTGCTGAGGGTTTAAGGAGTCAGGACACATGGATGCTGCTGTGGCTGGTGGCAGATTGAAGGGAGAGAGGTGTAGGTTTCCAAATAGGTACAATGAGATGCTACCACACATGACTGGGAGGTGAGAGGGCTTGATTTACTGGTGTGTGTGAATTAAACGGAAAAGGAGAGCTAGAAGGCTGAGAAAATGGCAGACAGTGTGTGTATGGGCAAATGTAAAGCAAGACCTGAGAAGAGAGAGAAGGGCAGAAGGATGTGGTTAGTCTGAAGCTGCTCCACTTGCTCAAGAAAAATGGAGGCAACCTCTTTTGGTAGAGGAAAGTTTGAGGGAAGTTTGAGGAAAGCTGAAGGATGACCACAAGGTTATTTAGGCAAATGCTATCGAAAGTGCTTGTAAATTGTTTATCTTTCACCTGATTTTTAGGGTGTTCTAGATGTGTTTTGCTCTGTAACTCAAAAAATAAGAGAGAGACTGTGAAAATCTGGCTATATGCTAGCTCTCAAGTTTTCACAAGCAGAGAAGCAGAAAGCATTGGCTTTAATATAACCTGGACCTTCTCAGAGTAATTTCTATAATGGTGGTGCACTCAGTTTCCCAGTTCTGTTCCTTGTAAACGTGACATTCAAAATATTTACAAGAGCCACTGCCTTGGAATGTCTCGCTTAGCTTTGGGATGGTGGGGACAAGCGGCTGTGGTGGCCTCTGCCTTCTTGCTGCCAGGTGGGGTGGCTGTGCGGAGTCTCCATCTCATCCTGAGCTTTGCTTTCCAAGGAGTTTAATGCTTGGTTATGGTGTTCCAGCCAGCTTTTACGGGAAAGTCACGTTAATTCACCCAAAGCAAGCTGTACGGCTGAAAAGATACTGAGAACTGCATGGATTGAAAAGGTAGAGATTTATTTGAAGACAGGACACTGCTCTCATTTCCCAGAATACACATAATCAAGGAGACAGGCTTACCTTAAATGAGTTGGCACCAAGAAATAAAAAGCCTTTTTAGGCTTGGTCTCAAGAGATATGGAAAGTTCTTGTTAAGTATTAAGCATCCAGAAAACCTCTCGCCTTTCAGATACTCAGACCTTTGCAGGGTTGAACATTTGAAGACTTTTTTTTATTTTCTTTCATTCACATCTAGTTGCTGAGCTGTCTAATAGGTCCTCAACAGAGATATAGGAGCTAGTTAGCACATCTGGAAAGATGTCTCCAAAAATAAATGATAGTTTTGTTGTTGCATATTCTTTTAGGTTTTGTAGTGTTTGGTTTCTTTTTTTTTTTTTTAAGCAAATGACTGAGAATGTGACAACAGCAGATCTCTGTGCTTCGGTCAGAATATTCCCATCAGTGCATTATTTTTTGCTTACACACTATATAACTTTTGAAACCTCAAATTAAGGGAGAATCCTAGAAGAAAAGTGATTAAACGTTCTTAGTTGCTCTGAAGTACCTACCTACAATGCTGTTTTGTTACATTATTTGAGACAAGAGTATTTAATTTTTAGTCTTCTTCATAAAAAACCCCAAAGATTGTGCAAGATTAAAATAACAGAAACAGGGCTTTTTGAGAGGTTTGATGGAATCTGGCTCAGATGGAAGATTATTTTATTATATGTGTATGTTCTGCTGAGTTTGTCTTTACATATAATGTAAAAGATTTGGTTGCCACTTTCAGCAACATTCCTTTATGTTTTTCCGATTATGTAAAGCAGCTAATGGTGGTAGAAGATGTATACTCTGAAGATCCCTGGTGTAAGTAACAGCGAGACCTGAAAAAGCTTTCCTGAAGAGTTTACATTTTTGAAATGTAAGCAAGCTACATTAAAATAAACTCAAACGTTAGTTAGCTGTGTATCACCTGTAAAGTAGTTTCTGTCCATTACAAATGCTTTTACTCCATGGTACATGAGAAATGGCTTGTTCTTTTGTCACTGAAAAGGTGACCTAGTCCATATTCATTATGGGATTGCAGTGTGAGCACAGGCCTCAAATTGCTCCAGGGGAGGTTCAGGTTGGATATTAGGAAAAATTTTTACACTGAAAAGGTTATTAAGCCTTGAAATGGGCTGCCCAGGGAAGTGGTTGAGGTACCATCCCTGGAGGTATTTAAAAGACAGGTTGCCATAATGCCTAGTGACATGGTTTAATCATGGTTTTTATCAGTTAGGTTGATGGTTGGACTAGATGATCTTAGAGGTCCCTCCCATCCTAGATAATTCTATGATTCTCAGCAGTAATCTTACCACAGAGATTACCCAGTAGCAATGCTGCAGCAGCTGCCTGGTCCATCTGCGTTTCAAGCCAAGGAGAAATCAGACAACTCCTAACGTGAGTTAGAAGAGTAGAAGCAGGGGAAGCAATGTAATAGCAGGATTAGTTGAGAGATTAATGCATCTGTTTTCAAAGTAATTGTCCCTTTTTGTTAATACATTGCTAGGGTCCTGTATGGGTGTAAAGGAATTGAAGAAGAAGACACATCAAAAAGAGTCAAGAAATCTAAGAGGAAGAAATGGGGAAAGGGTAATGTAGAGCCCATCCAGGCAGATTTGATGGATTAGAAGAAAAGTATTTCAGGGAAAGGGAACAAGATCAATGAGGAGCAGGTAAAATGACTCCTGAGAAAGATTCCTGAATAAGCAGTGGAGCAAATGGGTCATGTTTTGATAGGTGACCAGGAGATTTTTGTAGATCAAGAAGTCAATCTTTATTGAATGGAAGAAGTGAGTAATAGTTAACTATGGTGATAAAGGATGTGGGTTATATTGTTCATCTTTATCTACCCTGAAAGTAGTTATGTGGGCAGTTCTGGGATATCAGCATTAAAGATGAAGATAAAATCCGGTGTGACTGAACTCAGTGTGTGTAGTCCCACTGACTTCAGTAGAATTTTTCTACTGTTAAGTTTTCAGTATCTTACTAACCAAAATGACAGCATAAAATATACCTGAAATGATCTTTTAAAAAGTTTACGTTTTAAGGCCTGGAACTGTGTAAGGATTACTTCTTTAACTATTTATGCTATTCTAAGCATTTTAGTTCATTGTTTAAAATAGGTATCAAACAAACCACAGATTTTAATTTTGTATCGAGAATAATGGAATTAATGACAAATCTTAAATTATAGCTGTCCTAACTCACAGTCTTGTTGGACTTCTTTAAGTTGAGGTGAAATTTCCCATCCTAGGATAAATGTAACACACCAGGAGAACTGGGTATTCGTCCTTCTCTTTTACTGACTTTCTGACATTCTTTTTACTGACATTGTGTGGCATGTTACACTTCTCAGTGGTTTGAGTTTCCCTATTTTTCTTTTGAGTCGGAGAATATCTGGCATTATCCTTATTTTTTTCAATTATTAAAGATTACAACAGCTTGCTTGATTACTGTTTTTCTAGATGATGCATGCGAGTGACTTTCTGAGAGATGCCTTTTAATATGGTTGAGCTGCTTGAAAGCATTAGAACAACAGTCACTCCAAACTAAACAAAGATCTGGCATTTCTGCCCTTCTGGGTTAAAGTTAACTAGGTTTAATATTTCTGTTGCTGGATATCTTTCCAGTAAAATCTTTTGGTGAAGCTGCCAGACATTGATGATATGAGTACATCATTTCTCTATAATACTTCCCCAAGTTCACATGTTGTATAGTTATGAAAGGTGCTTATGAAAAGTTAGTATGTATGTTAGCATGTATCCAGATTAGGATAATAGATTAAAAAAAAAAAAGGCAAAATGAATGTGTGTTGATGCCTACTTGGATCTCTTTTTTGGTGGAATTATTGAGCACCTGGTGACAGAAGGGGAGAGAAGTTATTGGAGTTCATGACTTTGTTAGAAGAACATAAGAAAACCTTTGAGTTGTATTCTTCCTTGAAGTAACTGTTATAGTCTTTCATTTAAACATGTATGAATTCAGTAATATATACATTTTCCAAAAGCATTAATTTTTAAAATCACCTTGAAAACTCAGTAGTCTAATTAATACAGTTGAGGGATATTTAGATTAGAAACCAGAAAGAAATTCTTTACAGTGAGGGTGGTGAGACACTGGAACAGGTTGCCCAGAGAAGCTGTGGATGCCCCATCCCTGGAAGTGTTCAAGGTCAGGCTGGATGGGGCTTTGAGCAACCTGGTCTGGTGGGAGGTGTCCCTGCCCATGGCACGGGGGTTGGAACTCGATGATCTTTAAGGTCCCTTTCCAACCTAAATCATTCTATGGTTCTATAGTTCTTTTTCGTCCTGCTATCTCTTTTTTTTTTCTTATTTTCTTTGTAATCTGTTGATGGGTTAAAATAAACATTATGTTAGTAACAAGTCTTTATTTTATTTTCTCATAGAAAAGCTCCTAATAGATCATGCCTCAGAGACATTTCGTCCTTGTCTGTGCCAAGCTCAGCAGAAACCAAAAAAACCCTCCAAAAAAAAAACCCAAACAAAACCAACACCCAAACATGATTAAGGATTTTGTAACCACAGTGAGATAGAGGAGATACATGGGAAAATCTGTTAATAACTCAAATTCCATCCTTTTGTCTTGCACAATTTACCATAGTATGAGAAATGGAAAAACTCCTTGAGCAAAGAATTCCATGGTTTTGGTGGCCTTCTTCAAACGTACTTTGCCTCCGCTTTTTTGTTACAACTTCTCAGCTGAGCTATGAAACAGGGCAGCTGATCGAATGTGCAAGATGTGGAGAGACAAAAAACACTTAAAGAATATTTTAAATCCTTGTACAACATTTCTGTTCCAATAAAATATAATAAAATATTTTATAAAGGAAAGTGGAAGAAAGTTGGAAATACAATTTCTAATAGGAGGACTTGACTTTACAAACTTGAAATATTTGCTCTTTGTAATTTGCCTTCCTTGGTTGCCAATACAATTATTTTCAATAATCTCAGTCCCTTCTCGATACATTATGTTGTGAAAAAGCAATTACTGAAAGACCTAAGTTGGTACAGAAAAACTATTGATACCAAGCTGGTAATCTTCATTCAGGGACACAGTAAAAAATTGCATTTGAATTGTAAGTGGTTACCACATGTATAAGTAAAAATAGAGAAAAATCATTCTGAATTGAACTTTCATGTAACATTAATAAAAAAAATAAAACAGAAGCTCAGCTGAGTAACTGTGTTGGGAAATACTTTTAAGATGAATAAATCACAATCTGTTGCTTACCATAAGTGTTCTGTATAGTGTAACTGTTTCACATTGTTTCCTTTTTGTTTTGTGAGGGGTTAAACTTTTGAGGTTTTTACCTGCTTCTGCAGGAGGCGTTTTTGAATCTTTTGTCTTGCTGTCCTTTATGCTTTATGAAGATGGTTTTATGAAGGTGGCAAATTAACTTTCAGCGCTCAGTTGCATGTCCTGCTGATCCTACCTTCAAATCCACCGGGAGTCTCCTGTGAGACCCACAGGAGGTGGGTACGAGAAGGTGATGCTGAGAACACCTCACCCCCTGGGCAGGCACCCTGCGCACCCGGCTCTGGCGTAACCAGCTGCCTGCGCACTCTTCTACATGTTATAACTTCCAGATTGGCACTTGTATCCCGAGGAGGGTGAGCGGGTGGAGATCTGGCCTGATGCAAGACTCTCCAAGATGATACTGTGCTCTGAAGTGATGTACATTGGGACAACTCACATCTGCTGCTTCTTAGGGGTGGGTTGGAGCAGTTGCTTACTTGGCTTTCTGAAGGTTGTGAAAGCAGTGGGTTGTAACTCCCTTTACTCCTCCTTTTACTTCCCAGCAGGATGCTCTCGCTTCTTTTGCAAGCATTGAGTGTTTAAGAGCGAAGCATCAGGACTGACTGTCCTTTTTGCAGACCTGACCCTTGAAATGTATTGCTTTTTCCTGTGGTTGGTAACTACATTGGGTTTTTATTGAGGTGAATGAGAACTGTGTGCAGTCAGTGCTCCTGGCAGAACCAGGCATTCACGGAAAAAAGGAGCCGTTTGGCTCAGGTGCAAGAAACGGTGGAGGTTCAGGTGCTGCAGGTGGCTTTCTGGCCTCTCTCACTCCTCCAGCTCACCAAGGGTATTTCCTGTTCTTTGTTTCTGGATGGACTTTTTTTTAATGTTTGTCACCATGTACAGTATATATTTATAGCTCTTAAGTGTGTAAACATACACTGTGACTGAGTTATTAGCATCTCTTCTACTATGGTGCAGCTTGTGGTTCTAAGATGCTTTTACCAAAGATTATTACAATAAATCATAAATCATTAAATAACCGTTTAGGAATGCCCTAACTTGAGCTTATTATACATGTGAGGGTTAGTTTAATTTTTGTTGGTAAAAGGAAACTGTTTTCCTTAACAGTTTGAGACTCTGAAGGGTCTGCGAACAGATTCATCAGGGTGAAAGTAGTAAAACCAGTGCTGCTTGGGCTCCTCGCCCCCCTTCCATGTGGGAAACATGATGTTTTCTAACCAGATAGTGGGGATGTTTTCTTCTGCAGGTCTGAGTCACTTGTGAGGAATGCTAAGATTAATGCACAAGATTAATCTTCTCACTGTCGCCTTCTCCATTGCAAAAATGGAAGTTAGTTTGCCTTTGAACTTTTCTCTCATTTCCAGCAAAACTTCATGTACTATGTGCATTTTTACTATAGATTTAAACTTGGTTTTGCTCAGTAAAATCTGTCCTTGCCTTTTAGTGACCATGAGCACAGAAGTTGATGGATATCTGTTTCAGACATAGCATTGAGTAGGGCAATGAATCTTTTTGTTTGCTCTGTGTTTTGTGCATTGCTGCAATAGACAAAAAATCTCACAGATTCTCAGAGTTCTCTCAGTTCTCACAGAGCTGTGAACAGGGGTTTTTAATTTATCAGGGTTCCCTACATATACAATATGAATTCAATTTTGTCCATTTTCAATATCATATTAATTATATCTAATCCGCCACAACATCCGTTCATTATATTTAGTACTGTGTTCTCTAAAAGACATTGTCCACTGTCGTCTTTTCTTAATTAAGCACTAAGGAATTACTGAAGGAATTAGTTGTAAGTAGTAAAAAGAAGAAATAGAATCACAGCATCATAGAATGACTTGGATTGGAAGGGACCTCAAAGATCACTTAATTCCAATCCCCCTGCCACAGGCAGGGACACCTCCCACCAGACCAGGTTGCTCAAAGCCCCATCCAGCCTGACCTTGAACACTTCCAGGGATGGGGCATCCACGACTTCCCTGGGTAACCTGTTCCCTCACTGTAATGAATTTCTTTCTAGTATCTAATCTAAATCTCCCCTCTTCCAATTTAAAACCGTTACCCCTTGTCCTGTCACTACACTACACAAATAAAGGACACCTTCTCAGGTTGCTCCAGAGTGAGCACTAGTATCTACATATTGAATCTCATCAAAGGCTCGTGGCTGACAGTGGGTCAGTTTTTAATCCCTGTGATTTCACTGTGGCACATATTGCACTGAAGTTCCCACTGAATTTGATCAAAAAGACTTTAGACTGTCTGAAATGAATAATCTACCTCTTAAAGTAATTTTAGCAAAAGCAGTTGCACAAAAATGAGTTAACGTTCCCATGGCCGATGCACCTTTATTTATATCCTTTTAAGATTTAACACACATAGTTGAAAATCTAGCATAAGTGAAATGAGTTCAAATGGCTTTTTCTCGGTAGCTTGTCAATAACAATCTAAGAGGGTAGCTTATCAATGCTTCTACATATCTGAAGGGTGGGTGTTAAGAGGATGGGGCCAGACACTTTTCAGTAGTGCCCAGTGACAGGACAGGAGACAACTGGCACAAACTGGAACACAGGAAATTCCATGTGAACATAAGGGAAAAAAACCTTTACTAAGGGTAACAGAGCACTGGAACAGGCTGCTGTCCTGGTGTGGGATGGAGCAGAGCCAACTTTCTGTTCAGTGAGAGATGCTCTTGCTTGCACTTGTTGCTGTGGCAAACAGGGTCGGCTGACTTGGTTATTGACCCCATGGAGGGGTTGCACCTCTAGGGAGGAGTGGACAGGACAGGTGACCCAAACTGACCAACAGGGTATCCTATCTGCTAAGGATCGAAGGGATCAGGTTGGCTCCTCTTCAGTGGCTCTCCTTCTTTCATGACTGATGCCTGAGGAAGACCCTGTCAGTTTGCCTACCTTTAACCCTCATCAGTGTGTTCTGGAATACAGTTTCCATTTGTCACTGAGTCCAGTCTTGAACTTTCCCAGTGGCTGCTGGTGACACCTCCCTGGGAGCTTGATATGGTTTTGTATATGTTTGTATATGTTGTATCTATTTCATTATTTCTTCTTTGATTGTTAATATTTCATTAAAGTAGTTTAGTTTTTCCTAAATTCCTAATTCCTCTTTGTCTCTCTTTTACCTATCCTTGGAAAGAGAGGTGGGGGAGGGCATCTGTTGTCTTGTCATTGGCCAACTCTGCTCAAGCCATGACAGCTGCACAGAGAGGCTGTGGAATCTCCTTCTCTAGATATATTTGAAGCCCTCCTGCATGTGTTCCTGTCCAACCTGGTCTAGGTGAACCTGCTTTGGCAGGGAGATTGGACTAGCTGATCTCCAGAGGTCCCTTCCATTCCCCACCATTCTGTGATTCTGTGTACTATCTCTAAAGGAGCAGGGGCAAAGCTCCAGGTGTCTTCCTTTGTATTTTGGTCCAGGCATTAGCTTCCAGCACTGTGACAGCTTTGTCCTGCTCTAACCACTACTGCTACTTTTGAGGTTGTGGGGTAAATGCCTAGCTTTTCTCCTACCCTCCTTATGTCCTCAGAGAGGAGGGAGAGAAGGTGGCACAGAGCTGACGACGCTGGCGCTGGACCAACCATCACCCTTCTCTCCCTTACTTGATTTAAAATGAAATCAGGCTAGAGAGCTAGCAGGAAAAAGTGGAGATGTGTCAAATGAGTAAGTGCGTAACTTGGTATGGTCATGTGCAGGTACCGCTGCTGTGCATCATGTGGATGTGCCCACCAATGCCCATCACCTATGTTCTCTTTCATGCTCATATGGTTGGAAAAGTAAATATTCCAATCAAGACTACAATATTAAAACCCACTAAACCAACAAAAACCCTTTCCATTTTAGATAGGTTACTTTTTTTAGAGGCTTGTTTGTCACAAACACATGTAAAATCCTATTCCACTGATGTAATTGAAATTTCTGCCATGTTCTTCATTTAGGATAGACATTTACTCAGAGTTCCTTTTGTATTAAGTAGCAGAGATTATCTTGCAGCAAGTGTCCCATTCTGCTTTTTGATGGATTCTGGTTCTCCATTATGATGAGCAGATCACTGGGGGAAAAAATCCTAGTAATGTTAAAACTCTTGAAAGTTTGTCATATGATTAAATCAATGAGAAGGCCTAATTAATAATTGAAAAGATAATTAAAATTTGACAAGCTGCTAAGTTTTGTATATCAGTTGTCATTCTTTTTCAATAGTACATTATTTTTTAAAAATTATTCATTACTCTTTTTGGCCCTTTTTCTTTTCTGCCTTCCTGCATCTGATTGCTCATTTCACTTCTCATTTTCTAATTCCTTGAATTTTTTTGTTGTCTGTCCTTAACACTCTATTTCATTCTGTAGTCTCCTGGTTTATGTTTCCTACTTTTCCTATGTAGGTCTCTGACTGTTTCTTTCCTGCTTAGTCTCATATTGGGTACTCATTAACTTCCCACAGATTGTTCCCTTCAGGCATTCAATGCTTGCTTCTACAATTCTTCGTTATCCTGGTTTTGTTTCTTTCCTGTTATACTAGAATCAAGGCTGGTCATTATTCCTATTTACCAACGTAATTTTCTGAGAGTTTTGTATCATTAGGTAGAAACAAAAGCAAGCATCTTTTTTTGGTGTGCATAACAAGGCTAGAAATGAATTTTAAGTGTGAAAGATAAAATCTTCCTCTTGACTCCAACATACCCATATCTCATTTGAGTTCTCCATTTCAATAACCTTGTTATTTCTGATTATCTCTATTCATATAATCTCCTTTTTATTTTCCCCATATTAATACATTGTTAGTTTAGGACTTGTTCTGTGATCAGTGGAAAAAGTCCAGATAACATGGCTGAAAACTCCCATTTAGTCTAAATGGGAAGGAAATTGGTCTTAGGAAGACTAATTGAAAATATCTGAGGCATCACACAGATCTTAACAAGCCAACGTGCTCGATACAATTGAACCACAAACTGCAAAGGACTCCCTGAGCATCTGAGGCCTTCTTCAAAGATATTTATTTTATTTGTAGTGTATGTTACCTCAGTATGTTTCTAAATCAACAAAAAAGAGGAATCAGAGTCTTATATTGAAATTCAGCATGAAAAGCTTCATACTGTGTTCCAACCTGTCTCACCACAGCTGCTGTAAATCATCTGGAGAAGAGACAGGATTAAGCCCTGGGTCTTGAATGATGCACTCGTACTTGCGCAGTGAGTAGCAGGATGCGGTCTGGATCAGAGATTGGCGGTGGACTTCAATCCCTGCCTCTACAAATGGTTTCCTTTTGACCTTAAACAATGTCCTTGGGGCTACATTAAAATAGGGAAGGAAATGTCAAGCTGCACAGTTATAAGATGGGCTTTTGATATATCTGGCTTTTTCTGGAGGGGAAAATACGGCCTTGATTAAATGCCTCACCTCATTATTGAATGGAAAGGAAGAAGCAGGTGCCATAACACAGACTTGCCAGCGTGTCAGGCAGAGCCCCACAAGACACAGAAAACACAGGTTCGCCATTCTCCAGTGTGGCCTGGTAGGAGATTCAAACTCGAGTCTCTTGGAAAAGCTGCAAGCCACTAGGTTAGAGAATACCCTAAGACTGGGGACCTCCTCAGCTGTCTTATACTAGTTGGTAGTGGGATTGTTTGGGGATTTTGGGGGTTATGAGTTTGTAGTGGGTTTTTAGGGGAATTGTTTTTTTTTATGCTGGTTGTTTTGGGGTTTTTTGTTTGCCTTGGTATTTTCTTGGATTGGTTATTTTTTTTCCCCCAGAAATATGAAGTGGCTCTTCTATAAAAGAAGAGCCTGTTTTTGAATAAAAGCTGTGGTTGTTCCTCTGTCCTGTAAGCATGTGGCTTTTAGATGTACCTCTGGAGGATCACCTTCTGAACTCTCCCCCTTTTGAATCACTGCCTAGTGGGCCTGTGGGTGCTGTGGCAAAGGTTGAGGTATGGAGATTTGACTAAATGGAGATTTCATTGGATCATGTCAAAAGGAATGCAGGTGCCTGGGCAGTCTCATGGCCTGAATTTAAACACCTATGTACAGCCCCTGTTAGGCATCTAACCCAAACCTCTTCCTTTGGTCTTCCCACACGTAATTGGAGTGATTATTGAAAGAGAGATACTCCACACAAATACGGATTGGTTCCCTTTGCTGCTCTGTGGGTTCAATATGCTGTGTATGTTGCTACAAACTTAGCTTACAGACTAAGCATACTTGATTTAATAGTCACAAGTCTCAAATGATGTGAGGTACTTGATTTCTAGTACTCAGCACAGATGAGAGCAGAGATGCTAATTTTTAAAATAAAATCAAGCATAGTCATTCTTTATGATCTCATACTCTAGTAAGAAATTAAGGTTTACCACCTTCTGATTTTATAGGATCTTCTGTAACAACCAAGCTGATATTCCTTCTGACTTATTCTTCAGGGACAGTTTCAAATTCTGATGTTTCTAACACTTTCGGTGGAGTGCTTCTTTTTGAACATGTCAAAATACTGTTAAAAATACTATGTAAAAACCTGGTCATCAAAAATTAGAATGTTGCTGTCTTTCTTGCTTTACTAAGTACTGACTGAATCTGCAAGACAGATACCTTCAGGAACCATATGAGAAAAGTTGTGAACCTGAGTCATGCTCTGTTTAGCCCGCACAAAAAGGCTTTCCTTCCTTCAAGACTTTTTGCCAGTTACGACATTAGTAGAGAAATTTTGATAAACAAGGAGTGAAAGCAGAACTAATGAGTGTGGTCCTGCTCCTGCTAGCATTTGCTGAAAGACTGATGTGAGCTTCCTTTAGAGCAAAGTTGTCTTCCTGTGAGTATACAACAAGGAGAGAAGGTATGGGGTCTATGCTGGGGTGCTGTAGCAGCAGCTCCACCCTGCTGGGTAGCTCCCGCTTAACTCATTTCTTATTAGCTAGCATAATTTAATTTACTGCCATTACCAGGGAGCCTTTAAATGTGGCATCAAGGTTAATTTGGGATTCTGCATTCTGGATTTCTGTTGTCTTAAGTGATGCACAGGCAGACCCAAGTATCTCAGAAGTGAATAGGGGTTTGGGGTAACTCAATCTTGGAGTGACAGACTCAAGCCGCTGATTTTTTTCAAAGGATGGGGGGTCATCAGCAACCTGCCTCACAAACTGAGCTGTTGTAACCTAGTTCTGAGGCAGCACATTTCTACAAAAAGTCACGCTCCATGTCACAGAGAGCAAGATTATCAGTTGGCTCATTCCTGGAGACTTACTCACTGTTAAGATTTGGGAGAGGGAACAACAGAATGTACACACATGATCTATCCAAAACATCAAACTGAACAGACTGAAGCTTTGAAGTCATACAAATGTTTCCTTTAGAGGTGTAGAAATGTGTAAAGTATAGCAGATCCCAGTTTTTGACCAAGACTCATATTTATAGATCTGCCCAGAAGGAAATTTGACTGGTTTGCTCTTATGTTTGCAAAACATGTGAAATACTTAAGTATTTTTATTATTTATAGTGCTAGTTATATTTTTTTGGGTTGGATATTCTTTAACATTTAGTGAGAAGCTAAATTTACTTCTTGGCCAGTTTTTTGTGTCACGCATTGCTACATATTAAAACTATTTGTCAGATGGGTGTTGATTTGAACAGAACAAATCCATTGCTCAGAGTAGCCCTGCTCACGCTAAAGCGTGAAGCCTTAGCTTCAGGAAACACTATAATTAAATGCCAGTAGAAATTGTTAACTTGGCATTAGCTCAAGCACTTTATTGCAATGAGACCTTGATTTCTTTCATGCCAAGGTAATGATAGAGCTACACTTGATTTATCCTGAATTTACAGGACTGTGACAGATCATAATCTAGTTCCTGTGCATAAGAGTACTACCCTGAAAAATAGAAGTGTAATTCACTTTTATAGTGTTGTTTTTACGGCTAATAGAATATTCTTCATATTTAATTCTGAGTATAGTCTGGTGGGAGGTGGATAGTTAATACTAGGCAAAGTTAAAACACCAGAAAGACAAAAACCTTGAGTCCACTTTATGAAGAACATAGAGCAGTATTGCATATCTAGTATAAATGGGAAAGTTCCCTGCTTGATAGATTCAGTATGATGTATATATTTCTAAATGTCACTTTATCTTTTTTTAAAATAAGAAGATAAATCCTCTCATTCTCAAGCTACATTTCAGACATAGTAGGATTTTTTTTTCTCTTTTTCTTCAACTCCCTTTGCCCCCAAAATTTAGCTGTAATCTTGAATCTAAACAGTAAGTACTCTTTGGATTTTTGTACTTGGATTTAGTATTATTGAATAGAAACTTAAAATGCTCCCAGTGAGAAGCAAACAGAAGATGCAGTATTTCAAGCTGCAGTTTAATTTGGTTACTGAAGATTCTGATGTGCATCTACTTGGTTAAGCAATAAGGATATTTATTCTAATGTATAAACCAGGTGGTAGGTGAAGCTAATGTCTTATATACAAAAATCTTTACACTGATACTTATTAATTTCAGAATAAAGGCAGTTGCATGTTAATCAGCTGTTTGTTCTTCCAAAAGGTTCATCAGTATCTCTCTTGTAAGAGTTCAGTGCTAGAAGCAATTTCTATTCGTCAGCTCCATTGTGCAAAATTGTACAGATATGGCAGTTAAAATAATATGATAGTGCTGAGCAATTTGCTTCTCATTTGCTTAACTGAGGATGGGATTCAAGCTTCATGTTCCGAGTGTCTTTCAATCTGGTGTATATATGATTAATGTTGGTGAGTCACTTCTGATGGGAATTTTAGCTTTTTCTCACACGATGAGATAGGGAGACTTTCTGCTCCTCCCACCACCAGTTTAAAAGCACTGCAAAAGACAGAAAGGAGGAGGTAATTTTTCAGTTTTTCAGATTTAAACCCTGTTAAAGGAAGTGAGGAGACAGACTGTCTGTTGGCAATTGCTGCACAGGTGTCTGCAAACCAACTAGGACAGCCAAGACTGGGATCAAAGTGTAAGTAGATTGTTACTGTCTTGAGAAACCATTCTCACTGTTTATTTAAATTCAGCATTTAGCTAAAATTTAATTAAATTCAGAATTAGACTAGTCCAGAAAACGGGGAAGGAGAGTTTGGGAGGGAAATAATTCTGCAGGTGTATGAAGGCAAATCATTAAGGGAATCCTGTAGGGGTTCCTCCTGAGCTTCCCTCTGGAGATCTGGGAAGCTGGGAAGAATATAATTCTTTATGTACATAGATTCAGTCAAAGGCTTGCTGTAGCTGAATGTGAAATAATGTAGGGATGTCTGCAGAATTTTCCTGAGATTGTAGAACACCTTTTTTCTTTCTTCATGTATGTGTGTCTCTACATAAAGAATACAATATATAGTTTGATTATGAGGTTCAGTTTCCACAAGGTTCATAGAATTGGGGTAGAATGGCTTCAGTATTGAGGACGTTTAAAAGGCTGCAGTTTACGTGTACCTAGAGGCCAGATACTTGGAAATGCCTAAGCAAAGAATTGTATGAGACAATCTCAGTGGTTTTTTACATTTTTTAAACAGACTGTTTAGTTAATAAACCACTGATTGCTATAGGGCCTAGGTAACTGACCTGCTGTTCTAGAAAGCCGTGCTAGATCTCTAAGTGTAATTTTAGACTTCAAAGTAATGTTAAAATATGGTCTGATATTTAAATGTATATGCTTCACGTAAAATTTGAAGACTAACCCACATCACTTGTCACACAGACCTGAATTACTGCCTTGTGTTTTTTTTGTTCCTGTGTCTGTCTTGTTAAGCTGTAGATGTAAGATAGGGCAGGGCAAGATTGCATGAGGCTTACCCATGCTACTGTAGGCAACTGTATCATATAATTCTTTTAATGGTTATAGTTATACTATAGATAACATTACTGACTATTCCGTGACCTCTAGGAATTTAGTCTTGTGTCTACTGTCTAATACAAGAGACAAGCTGGTATTTCAAAACTGACTCAGCAGAAAGCACATGGCTATAATGAGTATAAATGCCAATTATAATGGCATTAGTAATGGTGATCCTGGTTTGGAGTCACATTATTGTTAGATTTATATGTGTAATTCATTCTATTACAGAGAAAAAATGACATTCAATTTATATTATTAGCAGTTTGGAAAAAAAAATATTAACTCTCTGGGTGGCCAAAGAGGTATTCTCTAAAGCCCATAGTGCAAACACTTTAAAAGGTGACTTCCATAAAAAGTAAAAAAAGATTTGAGGATGGTTCTGTAATTTATTGTGTCAGAGACTGACTCCTTCCCTCCTGTGTTCCTCACAGCTCTTAGAGCTCTGTTTGCTTTTCAGAAGTATTATGACATGCCTGAGTAGCTGAAAAAGCATATTTCCTCCCTAGGCTGAGAGCAGAAAGATGATGAATGCTTTGGTAGTGAGCTGCTAATGTGCTGATCTGAACACTGAGGGAGAAAACAGAACTTTACAAAGATATAAAATGGAAAGATTTTATAACCTCTTCATTAGTTCTAATGTTTGTTTTCAGTATTGCATGTGCTAATTTTTTCCTTTCTGAACAAATCTATAGCTTGTTCACAAATTGCTTTGAGCTGTTGGTTTTCATAGTTCATTTTTCATTGAAAATCTCATACTGCAGACAGAAGATGCTCAGGTTAAACTCCTGTCTGCTACTAAATGCACGCTAAATGCTACGCATGCATGCTGGCGGGCATTTGCACGTAACTATCAAGCAAGGATAAACTGTTAGCAACCCTGCAAAGAATTGCTAAATATCCTGGAAGGCTGGCATCTCCAAGTTCATACAGTACATGCAGTGTGGCTATTTGGTAGCTTTTAAAAAGGCAAGACCAGGGAAAAAGTTAGGAGTGTGTAAAGAAAAGCAGAGCTGTGCTATGTGTGGACGAGGAAGACAGTGTTTCTCCTGTAGTCTGGCTTATTTCTTTCCTTTTCTCTATGGCTTTTTCCCCATTTCCCACGTATCTCTGTCATGCAATATTTGAAGTGACTCTCCCGTTGCTCTCTGTTGTGCTCTGTGGAATGCTACGTGGGGCAGGAGGTCTCAGTGAGCAATGGCACTTACCCAGGGATCAGCCAGCGCAGGGCCACTCCTGGCCTAAGGTTTGCACCAGGGGCTACCATCTTTGAATTTACAGGCTGCTCAAGGACATCCACCCGACTGCTCTCTGATGGCATCTTAAGCTCAAGACCCCCGCAGTGCAATCTTGCATCTGTTCAATGTGGCACCTGGAAAAATAAACCCTTTTTGATCACACGCACTTACTGTAACACCTACAAACTACTGTGACAACCACTTTCTAAACAACCTGAGTAGAACATAATGTTTTTGTTGTTCTTCTGAAAAGGGATCAGAAAAATGACTTGGTACATTGCCTTCTCTGAATTCCCATTTTCTGTACAGTTTAAGCCTATGCAGATGCCTTTGTTTTTATAGTTTACCTTTCCAAATCTTTATATCATCTGTGTACACAAAGGAAATTTCTCCTTCTGCCTTTTTTTCCAATCATCCTATCTATTATATTTAGAGAAAGAAATTACAGACAGAAGACTGAAGGAGATCTTGTTTTGCGGCCACTTGCAAAGCTTAGAGCTGTGCCTGTTTTCATCCTGGCTGTTATTTCCTGTGTGATGCTGAATAGGCATGACAAGGTTTTCTAGCATTCACCGTTTTGTTAGCTCTGATTTGTTGAATGGGCAGCTCCTCTAGCAGTAGTTTGAAATATTTTGTGAATCTGTGCCTGGTGGCGTGATGTAGCTCTAATAGTGATCCCAGTGGGAACAGATGAGGAAAAGAGTCTATAAATTACCACGAAGCTGTAGTCACATCTGCCAGATTTCTGAAAGCCAGCCATTACTCTGGCTGATGTGGTGAAGATATGAATGCCTTCAGCTCATAGCTTCTAGGAGGCTCATGTGGGAGTTCAGGAGTATCTGGTGAATCAAAGAAGGGCAGTCACAGCTGTGGGAAACTGTGGGCTTTTAAGATGCCTGTATGAAACTCAAGGCAACCAGATAGATAAAATGGTAACATCTTTTTTCCTTTTTTTGAAGTGTCACTTTTCTGTGCTGTCCGTAGATGTACATTTACTCAACTTCAAAAATGGATTATGCTGCATAGTAAATGGTTAGTGTAAAACAGTTAAAAATAACTAAGTGATGCCACCTGCTGTCTTAAAATCTTATTTAATATTACTTTTGATGACTGAATTGTTGTCCTAAGAAGAAATGAAAACAGACTACACTGAGTATAATGTCAGAGCTGTGACTTGCTATCTGAGCCATATCAAAATTATGCATTGTAAATATTTATTGTAATTACAGTAGACTATAGAATGTTAGAAGGAAATGTGATGTTAATGATGCTAATTATTCAAAATAACTCCTTAGTGAATCTACTTTGTAAATAACTAGAGAATTTTTTTCAGGCTGTTTTTTTTATATTTCTGAGAGGAAGATATAGAATCCTATGGATATAAGGAATAGAGAGTAGGCTGGAAGAATATGGCACAACATCCCTTTAAAGTGTAGGTTTATTATATTTTAATGTAGGGACCTTCTTCATGTTATGCCTATATTTAGTATAATTTGTTATTCACAATGACTTTACTTTTAAGTGCTTTGTAGAAAGAGATAACTTGACCATGGACTTCAAAGAAGTTGACAGCCACATTTCTATGAGACACATTATTCAAAGAGAGTTCACCCATCATCTCAGAAAGCTAGAAAAGATCATAACATTTAACAGTTGAATGTATACTCTAAACTAAATTTGAAGTGGACTATCGACTCCGATGCTTAGCCTTGAAATGGTAGCCCATTCAGAGAATATTGAATAGTTATTTACTTCATGTATTTATACACATTGTTAGGTTGGTTGGGGTTTTGACAGCAAAAATTAATGATGTATTTTCTTCAAATGCAGCTGTAAACAGTTATATAAACAGCTATATGTATATATATAAATAATAATAAAAAAAAAAACAGCTTCAAAAGCAGCTATATACATCTAGGTTCTGCAGTCAGTAGAGTTTAGTAGATATAAATGGGTGCGGAACCAGAAAGACAGGATTTGTGTTTAGCATTTAACTCTTTCTCCCTTTGTTTCTTTTTGTAAAGCACTGAGATAATCTCAGTTTCCTGTGCTTTACTTTCACTTTAGTGAAAATAATCTGGACTCTGAAGTAGATTATAGATTCCAGTATTGCAGTGACCGGTAAATTTTCCTCAACAGATATGCCTTATTTAGTGTGACATGAATAAGGATATTTTTGGACATAAATGTATGTAGGACCACAGTCCAATAATGAAATGTGTGATTAGTTATGGTTGTTGGGTTTTTTTGTTTCGGTTTGTTTTTTTTTTATTTCCAAGTGTCAGCACTGCAATGATGTGAATTTCTGCTTGTATGTTAAAAGACACATGATCTGTGCTTTTTTAAGCTTTTATGTAGTTTAATTTTCATGTCAAAATTAATCCAATACTTAAATATCCATTTTCACATGCAGTACACTAGAACTCTGCCATTCAAACACTAAATAACAGAAGTCATAGACTCATAGACTGACTAGAGTTGGAAGGGACCTTAAAGATCATCGAATTCCAACCCCCCTGCCGTGGGGGGGGAAGCAACCTCCTTCAGTTGCTTCCTTCTTCAGTACTTGGGAGCATATCTACAAGATTCACAAATGACAAACAGTAAATCAATTCCTCAACTAATGATCCCTAGAGAAATTGTACTTTCCATCTGCCTTTTAAATCAAAAGGTCTGCAAATGAGAGTAGCACAATCCACACTTTGATAGAGAGGAAGCTATACATGTATTTACATCCTTCTTGTAGCTTACCATATCTCTTTATTTTAAATTTCTATAGAATTCCTTCTTCTGCAGCTCGACTGTCTAATCTGGAGCATCCAAAAATCATGAGAGAGATGTAAAAAGCATACTTGTTGATTCTTTTGATTTTTGTTTTTCTAAACATTCACGTATTTCCAAACTTCACAGCTCTGAGGGCTTCACTGCTTCGAGAGGCAAAATATAATTTGAAATTGAGATTTCCGTGTACTCATGGGTTGAATTTAAAAACACAGAAGTTTCACTGCAGTTCACTGAGTACACTGAAACTGACCATCAACCAAAAGCTGTGACAGTATAGAATTGTGATGCATTTACTTACGTGCAAATCTGCTGTTGATGTAGACCTGAGTGGGCAAGAACTGTAAGGCTTTAAATTGGCATAGTCACCAAACAAGTGGAGGGGAAAAAAGGACCTAATTTGAATAATATAATCTGAGTTTGTATTATATTTCTAGGGCAAATGCTACACTCCTAATTAGAACATCAATAACAATTTGAGAACATGTTATGCCCTTGGCTGTAGGAAACCTTACCTGAAGGCAACAGTAGATTTAAAGCTCTTGTTGCAAAAAGCAGGAGGAGATTTCATTCCTTGTGAAAACTGAAGGAGCTCTCTTGAGATGATGTTTTAAAGAAGTTGCAAAAATGTACTCAGGTTCTAATTAGCACATCCTTCTGAGGGAATCATGACTGGCTGTTCACAATGTTTTTCTGGAAATGTCTAGGCTTTTGGATAATCCATGTCTTTCACCACTCCCGGCTGCAAAACTGAACTGCTTCGTATCTACAGGATATTGCAGTGTCAGGGTGGCCAGAGTGCTTGTGATTCTGTAGGGTGATGTGGAAAGTGGAGAATGGATTAAAGGTATGGATGATGGGAAGGAATGACTGAGCAGTACGAAAGATGATAGAATGAAAGAATAGGAAAACCTGGCTGTCAAAATTTGGCTTCTTTTCAGTCTGCCCACCAAGATTTTCTTATGCTATGTAATCTTGATGACAACAAAGTGCTTCATAAATACAAAATATAAACACAAAGGATTTCTTTCTCTTGTTCCCTGGTGCAGCTTTTACTTTTATGACTCTTGTCCTTTTCTAGCTGAGTGCTGTTTTCAGGGAAGCCAATTCATACGTTTTAGATGTAGGCAGTGCTTTGGGAACTCTCAGATCTAACTGAAAAAAGACAAAAGCTTAAGTGTTGACATGAAGACCTAGAAATGCAAGGAACCGTGCATATGGTCAGCATTCATCTTCATTCCTGGTATTCCTGTTACAGGAACAGACGTGCTTCCATACCATATCTGCTTTTGGGTTTTGATGCTGAATTGCCAGAGATGTCTGATTCTGAGCGTAAACTCCAAATTGTCAGAAGCTTCTCTTGGGCTTTGAAGTGCCATCCTGAGCACTGTATCATGGGAGGGGACTGCTTCGTCTTGCTGCAAACCTCAGGTCTGTCCGCAAGATGTCATCATGGCTGACTTGTGGTAGTCCAACACCTGGTGGGATCAAGTTTAATGTGGCTGCAAATGATGATTCCTTATCTTGAAGCTGCAGTACTCATTGCAGGCTTTTGATCTCTGGAACACAAAGATCAGCTCTTATGGACATATGTACTAGGTGCCAAAATGCAATTTCTCTGGTAATTAGCAACAGAAGTCCACAGTAGTATTGGGGATGCTTAGATTATGTGCCTGGTGAATAAATAATGTCAGGATCATGGGGGTCAAAACTTTTTTTCCTGTTTTCTTTGTCAATGTGATACCAGAATGTTTAATTTCATACACAGTGTTTCTCTGTAGCCTAAGATTTGGATGATGAATGCCAGCTTTTCAAGGAAGTCTAGTGCTTGTGGGATAGGTGTAAGATTTTATTGACTTGGGAAGATTTTAGTCCCTTCCATATTACCCTGGTTTACTACCTCAGGTTATTTCTATAAGCTTTGTGAAAATTCTTTTGCACTGAGCTTCCTTATATGACATAACAATTTAAATAAATACAGTGGTGAGACACCTCATATCAAAGTTAGGATTTAATCTATAGTTGTGATGACTAGCAGCTTAAAAACAAAGTTCCATGCATAGTTTGTTCTCAGTTTAGAAAACAGAGTTATTTCCACTTACTAGGCCAAGCAGATCTAGAGGTATTAGGCCAATAAACAACATTTGCTTATTTTTTTAAAGTATAGATCTTCCATTAAGATAACTTTTTGTGCTTGTTAGCAAAGCTCAGGCAGCTGGAATTCTTAAATAAAGCTAGTTATTCTTCTGAGTAATAAGAATACTTTTTCCAGTTCGATAATTTTCTACTGTTTCCTTTTATTTTGCTTCTTACTTGAATTTCATCACACAGAGTAAAACACTAGCTTCTTTGAATTAAGCAAATATATTTGTAGGCACTCTTATTTCCTTAGTCTCTTAAGATGAGTGTAGATTTTCTTTCTTTCCCAGCAGCGTTGCAAAATGTTTGAACAGTTCAGCAGTGTATGCATGGCTGCTTCTAAAGGCGAGGTGGAAGGGGGGGAATCACTTTTAGTTGCAGTATTTGATTTGTCTGGTTTGTGTATGCAGTGTTTTTTAGGGACCATTAACAGTAGCTGTTCGGAGGGTGTAAATGACAAGAAACTGGGTATTTATAAAGTTTCAGAAAATGTCCCTTGATGCATGTGTGTTCTAAGTTATTTATTAATCTGTTCAGGTTGTTGCTGTCGTTTGTGGAATTGCCCAGCGCTTAATTGTAGTTTGTATCATCAGATCTGGACTCCATCCAGCATTGGTATTTCCCACTTGTAATGCTTCTGAATTTAGAGACTTGCACGTACACTGTGAGAAATTAAGGCCAGAGACTGACAGTGGCTGTGGTGGTGTGCTTTGGGGAAGAAGTTAGAGCTGATTTTATACCATCAGCTTAAGGGAGCAGCGGAAAAAAAAAATAATAGTCCCAAACCAAACCCCTACCCTATTAAATTTAGACTCACTTTCTCTATTTCTAGTTGCACTGGTGTTTTCAAGCATAATCTCTTTTTGTCTTCTGTATAGTGTCTTTTGCTCATTTTTTAGCTACTTGCCAAATTTACAACATGCTGAACGACTGGGAGAGGAGCAGTTAAACAGCATGCTTACTATGACAGAAGAATCAAGTAGATCCAGGTTCAGACATTAGCAGCTTGGTAACTGTTTAGCAGCTTTGACTTGCGGATCTGTCTTCATGTCTCCAATATCATAACAGAAAACTTTATTCAGAACTGAATAAAGCAATTCATCTTTTGTCTCTCCACAGTGCTAACTTTCTAATGATGTATTTATAGCTGCTAGCCAGAACAGAGTGGAGTTAGTTTTTACAGACTTGAAGGAGTTTCATGGTGCTAAGTATGTAGTAATTTATAATTCAATATTATAAGTTCAGATTGGTCTAGGTATGATATGATCTGCTGGCCACAGCTTTAGTTTATTATATGATACAGTGTGTGTACGCAGTGTTAGCGCTCCTCTTAGAGAACTGGAGTCTTTAACGTCCCAGACCATTGCATGATAAATCCTCCTGCAGGCGCCTTTGCTGTCCCTGCCCTCTCTTGTTTCAGTCACTTCAGGTTTGTGAAGGCTCACTGGCAGAGCAGAGTTTTACAGGTTCCTGCTGACCAAGGATCTTGAGGGAAATGTAGAGTCCCCAAACGTGGGAACAGAACCTGCAAGGATCTGTAAACTTAGCCAGAGAGAGAAAATGACCACATCCATTAAAACATGAGATTATATGTCTCCCACGCATTGGAAAAAAAACAAACCCAAAAACGCAAAAGCAGACTATGTGAAAGAAGTATCTAGTATGTTTAAAAACAGTGCTGTATGTGTTTCTATTTTAAGATTATTTAACATAAATTGATGTTATCTAACTCCACATGTCTCCTCTGAGGGAATGTCATCCTGAGTGCACAGAACGTACACATCAACTTGAAAGAATAAACAACTCTTCTTTGCCATTTTCTCTGAAAAGTGAAGACAAGGAAGAGGGTAAATGATTTTTCTTGCTACTTTTAACTCCTCCTCCAGGTCAAACACGTGTCACAAGCAAGCAAACAAGCAAAAAGATATTTTTCTTGGAACAAACAGGGGGAAAGAAGGAGCTAAAGCCCTGAAGACGTCTCAGCCTCTGAAACCTCTTGCCACTTTGCATCACAAATACTCTTAATCTTCAGGATTTTGCACTGTAAGAAGGCTACCTGGAAAACTCTTAATAGTACTTCTCAGTTAAGCATTGGGATGAAGTGGCCTTCTTTGGGAGCTGCATGGGAATGAATCTCCTTGCTGAAATCCAGAAGGTTGAGGGTGGATGAAAAATACAGTCAGAACAACACCCTGGTTTTACTAAGCACCAGGGTTCCTACTTTTCCAGTTTCCCTTGCACCTGGCAAGGGCACAGAGGCTATTTTTGAACTGTCTAGACTATTCTTCTAAAAAGAATCTCCTCTTCTTTTTCCTCTTCTGGTTATTGGTCATCAGGAAGAAGGGAGTTAGTAAGTCTATTTGTGAATTTGCCCACATGCTGAGCCCACGTTTTATAGAACTGTTGGAAGAGCACATCTCTTCTAGAGGTATGCATTTATAAAACTGACTTGTGTGTAGTTTAATTAGTCCAAAAAGATGACTACCAAAGTAAATTTTTACATGATATTTTGCATTAAGGTAAAAACCACCACCCCCCTCCCCAATTTAGCTTTAAAAATTTTATACATGGACACAAAGATAAAATGTCTTTGTGTAGCTGATTCATTTAAAGTTCACATTTTCAATACCTCCTTGATGGAATTATTATTATTGATTATTCCAATGATTGATTGATTATTTTTCTGATGGGCACAGCTTGTGTGCTCTGTTGCCTTCCTGACCCTTTAGTTGAGATCCTTCATGTTAGAGACAGATGGTGGGACAGGTAGATAACTCAGCAGACATGACTGTATCTGCTCACTGGCTCTGAAACATGACTGAAAGGATGATGCTGCACTTCTCACCGTTTCCCTCTTGGCTGCTCTCTACACTTGCCACTGAAAGTCTTGCTACTGCTTCTCTTTCTTCTGAAGATGCTCTCCCTACTGTTGACTTTTTCACTTTCTTTTTTTTTTTTTTTCCTCCTCTCTTCTCTCCCCAGGAATAATTTAGGAGTGTTCATGAGTGTATATATGTTTATGCTTTCAGTGCTGTAAAAGGCTAGTTATGAAATGGGTGTGAAATAGCTTTTTTGACAATCTGATATAGTAAAAGAGAAGACTCTTCCCACAAATGTCACCCTTTTGTAATCTGAGGCTGTTACAGCTTTTAGTTAAATGGGGTTGCTTCATCAAAGCTCACTGAGGTTCGAAGTCGCTGTGGATTGCTGTGTTCTGGGTACTTGGAAACTTCTTGGAGTTGATTTTTGTGTTAGTGTGGAAAATCCAACTAAAATAACAGTCATCATCCAGTTCTGAGTTGAACAGGGAGGCAATGGTAGATGGTGTTAGCTGGGGACATGGTAAGTAGAACACTTTCTTTCTTTTCCCCTTGAACTTTGTCTGTCATGCTGGCCGGTACAGCCTCACTCTTGTCCTCTGCTTTGTCCTCTGCTCAGCTGTGTCCAGCTGCTGCTGCTTTTCCTGTGCCTACTCTGCTGGGGTGTTTGCAGAGAGACCAGACTCTGCTCTGCTGTCTCCGCTGATAACTGTATCTGACAGAATTGGTCATATTTAGACAGGAAATTTCACTCAAGTGTAATGGTCAGCCAGTGTGACTCTGAACTCATCTGCATTGTGGGTTCTTTGGTGGTGGACTTGGCAGTGCTAGGTTTATGGTTGGACTTGACGATCTCAAAGGTCTTTTCTAACCTAAACGATTCTGTGATTCTGAGATTAGTGTGTTTTGCACAGAAGTTCATGGCATGTGTCCATCCAGATGTGGAAAATGCTCTAAAATTTTATTCCTTGCAGCAGACACTATTATTATTATTGCTACTACTGTTATCGTTAAGCATTTGGACAACCCACTTGTAATGACCTGATCCATGACAGTTATTCAAATGGTAACTATAACTTTAATAGCAATTGAAACAGGAGAGAGCAGATGCCAACAGCAGCTAAGAGTCCAAAGGGGAACAGTGAATGGCCAGAAAAATATCGCCCCTTTAAACATTTGCAGATGTATTTTGTATAGCGTTCTATATCTACATACAAGGTATGTATGTGTATACGTATATAGTATATATACGTATAATATATAGTACGCAGATATAGTTTAACACAATTTTTGTAAAGATTATATTAACAGTGAGTTAATTCAATGTCAATTTGGGGTGACTTGATTACAGGCAAGCAACAGTTTTGCTGATGTTTTTAAAATAATTTGTTTCTGGAACAAAGCTTGTTGCTCATTTCTCATAAGCAGCTATTTTTCTGGTGCTTTGTGTGTGTTGGCAAGATAAAGCAGTATATGTGCATCTGACTGGTAAGTTTCTGTTAAATTTACAATATTGAGGTTTCTTTTTAAGAAAAGGCAGGAGTTATCATGTATATATATAGTTTCACAGGGAATTTAAGGCTAGTGGAATCATGCTTAGTAAGGACATTTGATGAAGTCATTTCCTCTCTGAACTCTGGAATATTTCTTCCCAGGACGAAGCTCAGAATATATTACATTTTTGAATGCATACACAAGCAGAGGCCACAGCTTCACAAATGACATCACAGCTTGATACCCATTATATGATAATATAAAAATAGTGTTGTTTCACCTTCCTTTCTCCTTTCATGTTTAACAAATGCTAATCATGCTGAAATATCTCAAGATTGCTTGTAAGTCATGCATGTCTAATTGCCCACATCGCTCGCCTGGTTATTGCACAGAATCATAGAATCATTTAGGTTGGAAAAGACCTTTAAGATCATTGAGTCCAACATTAAAGCTAACACTGCCAAGTCCACCACTAAACCGTGTCCCTGCGCACCACATCTACAGATGTGGTACCTCCAGGGATGGTGACCTAAACACATCCCTGGGCAGCCTTTTCCAATGTTTGACAACCCTTTTTGTGAAAAATTTTTTCCTAATATCCATCCTAAACCTTCCCTGGTTCAACTTGAGGCCACTTCCTTTTGTCCTATCGCTTGTTACTTGGGAGAAGAGACCAACC
The DNA here is from genome assembly GCA_025769975.1 of Gallinago jamesoni. Classification (NCBI taxonomy): domain Eukaryota; kingdom Metazoa; phylum Chordata; class Aves; order Charadriiformes; family Scolopacidae; genus Gallinago; species Gallinago jamesoni. The sequence continues at coordinate 129,694,822 of JAOQGH010000001.1, forward strand.
TCCACCTTGTTAAAAACTTCTTTTAGGTAGTTCGAGAGTGCAATAATGTCTCCCCTCAGCCTCCTTTTCTCCAGACTGAACAACCCCAGCTCCCTCAGCCTCTCCTCATAAGACACGTGCTCCAGACCCCTCACCAGCTTCATTGCTCTTCTCTAAACCTGCTCCAGCATCTCAGTGTCTTTCCTGTAGTGAGGGGCCCAAAGTATTCAAGGTGGGGCCTCACCAGTGCCGAATACAGGGGAACGATCACTTCCCTAGTCCCGGTGGCTAGACTATTTTCTGCACTGATTAAATTCTGCATTCAGGTAACCAGGGGACAGTGTTAATTACTGAGCAACATTCTGATAGGTAAGTTCTCTAAAAGATAGTGAGGGATTTTCCTTTGGTTTTTTAAGCTGTGTTTTCCTTTTAGTGAAACGCATTGTGAATCAAACCTAGTTCAGAAATGTCTCTAAAAGTGTTCCTTGTCTTCCAAGCCTGCTGTCTCCTCTCTGTCCTTTCTCCTCATTACTATCTAGCTATTTACCACCAAATTCAGACTCTGTAACTCAGTTGCGCCTGATCTTTTCTCTTTTTCAATGCTCGTTACAGAGTTTTCTGTTGTGTGTTTCCATCACAGTAACAAAATGTTGGCATTCCTTAATGGGTAAATACCTAGTAATTCGGTGGTGGACACCCAACATTTTGGGGACGGGACAGGAGTATACCTATGTGTAGGATGGGATGGATGCGGAGTCAGCTCTTCCTTTGTGACCCAGGGGTCCCAGGTGTTCCTGTGCATTTACCTGAGCGGATGTGCGCTACGGACTCCATGGGGAGGGAGCTGGCACTTGGTCATGAAAGAGGCGTCCTTCCAGCTGTGTGGCTGGGAAGGGACTGTGAAGCCTCCAGAAAACAGGGTGGCAAAAAAGCAAAAAAGGGTGAGTGATCCAGTCAAGTGTTTGGGCAGGCCAGATCCAAGCTCTTGTAATGTGAGCTTTTCTGCTCTTACATGCAGCATTACAGACATGGGCAGATCCATACATTGATGTTGTGGTGTAACAGAAGCTATAGTCAGCCTTCTGTCTTCTCACAGTACAAAATTAAATTTGACTGGGGAAATTCTCTGTTGATTAAGTCTGATATTTTGGGAACTGATACTATAGTTGCGTCCTAACTATACGCAACTCAGCTGGACGCAACTAAGCTCAGAGCTGGATTCCTTCCTCTAAAGAGAAAGAATTTACTTACTTCACCATTACTGTTATTTGGTTCTTCAATAAGTATTCAAGATCTTGCAGTCTCATAGAGGTTTCCTCCATCATAATATTGACTTTATTATTAAAATGTGACTATACTGCACTTTGTTGAAATAAAGGGATTTTATTTTATTTTATTTTATTTTATTTTATTTTATTTTATTTTATTTTATTTTATTTTATTTTATTTTATTT
>JAOQGH010000001.1:129696354-129831249 GCA_025769975.1 Gallinago jamesoni
TTTATTTTATTTTATTTTATTTTATTTTATTTTATTTTATTTTATTTTATTTTATTTTATTTTATTTTATTTTAATTCTGGAAGTCCCTGATAAAAGCTGTTACAGTCTAACAGTAGTTGATATCTCCAAAAGGATGCCTATCAGATGTATACATGCTACTCTGCTTGCAACAACAAAAATGCTTTTTTTGGATTGAAATTATAGTCTTCTCTATAAAAATTTTTAAGCTGATAAGGGGTAAAGGGTGGGACTATTGGTTTGGGTTTTTTTTTTTTTAAACAAACTTTGCTTCTGAAGGAGATGAAGTAGAAGCTGTTTATGCAATTGCAGTGCATCACCTTTGAGGAGCAGCAGCTCCTCATATAAATGGAGACAAGGAAAATCCAAAGCATGAAAGGAAAAAATAATCCTTCTTTCTCAAGAAATTGACTTGCTTCTTTTGCTTTTTGACCTTTGCTTCTTTGGTAGTCACAGGTGGTCATACGGGAGAATCCCTCCTAGTTTAATCTTTCTTATGTTTCCTTGCCTTATCCTGAAGGTGTTTACTCTTCTTTAACGCCATCAATCTTTTTTGTTTAGAAACTTAAAAAAAAAATGAAAGAAAAGAATAACCTAAGGGCTTGCGCTATAGTGAGTGACTCATCATGCTTTTTTTGGGAAGAGGAACTTGCTGTATCCTGGTACGTACTCAGAAGTAGCCAAGCTACCAGGCTCAGACATTTGAGGGTTATTTTTTTTTCCTCCTATCAGGCCATATGTACTCAAGCTTCCTGTCTCAGGAAATGGGTATGAACTTCTTTCTCTCTCCTTTAGTCCCTGGGTTTTTTTCAGCTGAAGGGAGCTGAGTTTCTAGCAATCAGCTCCAGGAGTGGGATATGTGGGATAAGAGGTCCTTTTCTGGTTTGTAGCTAAAGCAGAACTCAGAAGAAAATGTTATCAAATATTTGCTTGTTCCAAAGAACAGGTTCACTTTATTATTTACAAGCAGACTGAGATAATATCTCACAAATTGAAAATCTGAAGTTATAAAACATTAAAGAGAACTGTTTAAAAATCTGTCACTGTAGTCAAGTTAGTTCCTCTTCCACATTTTATAATTCCTGTTTTTAAAGTGTCAGTTTGCTTATATCTGGATAAAACTTGACTTAAATGTGTCCCTTACAATAAGTTTTAGTAAAATACTGCAATATTTGATGAGGCAGAGCTATTTGTTGTACATTGTCATTGTTTTAAAGCAAAATAATTCAGATTAAATAGGTGTGGCACTGAAAGTGAGATAAACTGACAATAGAAAATGCCATTGGAGGAGCAAAAACCTGGTACAATTCATAATGTACCATGCAACATAAAGCCCTAGATAAGAAAATGTTAAGAAACCTCTTGCTCAGTGGCTGGTCCTCTCAGCAGTCTATCATATTTAGAATGCTGTATCTAAAGAGGTTTGTATAATCTGGACGGTTTTGTATAGGGATAATAATAAAAGCTAAAATTGCTGTATACTAGCTTTGTCTCTCTTATTTTTTTTAAAGAACACACTGGAATCCCAGATGCATCTGTTGCTCTCTAGGCATTGAACTATGGGTATAAACCAATGCTAGAATTGCCACTTAGGGCAGTTTAAGTAACACTCAAATGCTCACATCGTATAGGATATCCCATTCTTGAGGCGAAGCTGTAATCATCAGCAGAAGGTGCTGAGCACTGATGAGCACAGACCTTTCCCATGTTTTACGGCTGTGGCAAGAGAACGGGGTCTCTCTATAATCCTTGTTTTTAGGCAAGTTATGATGAACTGCCTCCATCTATTTAGCATGCCTAATTTGCAATTTGTGGTGATGCCTCTTGCGAGTTGTACAGGGCATGGAACTTCTCCCAGAGCTGAAACTTGAGTATCTGTGAGAGTAGTCAATGAGCAGCACTCTGAAAATCACTTCTCCCAAACACATGCACGATGAGTCACAGACAAACCACGGTGGAAGGTGAATACAAAGGCAGAAGAGATCCAGGTGCTCTCAGCCCATATATCATTCTAGCACAGAAGGTGCATGTTTCCACGTTCTGCTGGAGCAGTTTAATATCTGCCTGCAGCTGTATGGCCTGTGCTTGCTGGCTGTTGTAGACAGCACACCGTAAGGTGTATTGTGAATGCTTCTACATTCTCCTAATGTAGATCAATGAGGTGGCTTGAGTCAACTGAAGAAAACTCCATAGTTGTTAAATAGCGGCTAGCTCAACTAGGACTTGCTAGCAGTGAAGCAGCAATGAATTTTGAGGGTCGGTAATGTCTCAATCCAGTCCACCCACATCTGTGTATGGCTTCATAACAGTTTGGATATTTTTTATGTTTAGGATGAAGATCCCTGTCAAGATTCCTGACTGGTCTTAGCTGCTGGATTGACGAGATGGAATTGCTCGCTTTGCTTTATAGTTAAGCACACTGTAGTTAATGAGGCCTTACTCTGACACACTTTTTTTGGATGTAAATCTCTTCTTTTGGTTTGGGAGCCTTAGGAACCTTAGGAACAGCAGGTGTAGTTTACAGCTTCGGGCTTCTTTATTTCAGTCTGACATTCAAAATGTCATGAGGTGGCTTCGAGCTGCTGGCTGCTGTGTGTTTCTTTGTTCTGTGTAGAAGATCTACAGGTGCTAAGTGGTAGTAAAAAACAAATGATATCTTGCATTTCCTTCAGGAATGTTTGTTAGCATAGCAGCCAGAGTCCTTGTCATGCAAGTGACTGGATAAATTATGGGATACCATAGAAATAGGAGATGTGGTGAAAGAGAGGCAGTATCAGTGGAATTGTGAAAGAAAGACTGGGCACAGGAAAACGAAGGTGCTTAGAGTGTCTGCTCAAACACAAGATGCAAAAGGAAACCAGAAGAAGAACTAGGGTGTGGGAACAGTCCAACAGTCTCTTCAGTGCAGCAAAAAAAATATGTCAGCTGGTTTGGGGTTTCTGATGGGCTGATCAGCTCCCAGTGCCTACTTTGAGCTGTGGCTCTTGGTGGGCAGAGCTGGGGTGGAGAAAGGACACCCCACAGTGCTCCTCACCGAATGGCAGGAGGCAGTTGCTGTTAGATTGGGGAACAGATTGGCTCAGTGCTTGCAGTTCAAACTGCTGGTTGTTTGTGTGTCACTGCTCCCAGGCGTCAAGTGACCTTGTTTGTGCTGTGTAGCTGGACCAGTACGCAGCTGTTTCCACTGTAAACGCTCATAGAAAGCTGGTTTCAGGGTATGCTTGTGCATATTACTTTGCAATTAGGTGTGTACGGACACACACGCTAACCCCTCCTCCCATAGCTGCCTAAGTGCTTTCTGCTGGTGTTGGCAGAACAAGTAGGAAGGAACTACGGTGATACTTACAGCACTGAAGAAACGAACTGCAAGGTGAAGTGGCTGGGTAGCTTGGACCATTCTAGAAGAAGCAAAAGTAATTTTATGTGGAATCATTAACCCCCCAGTTTACAAGACATTTCATAGGAAAATTATGATAAAACTACTATGATGGGAAAATATAAATATATCCAAATTTGAAATTGTTTTGGAAGAGTTGAATTTGTGTGTGTTCCTGTATACAATATGTGCAATACTACAATGATCTCTTTTCTAGATAGCAATTAAAAATAATTATTCCATTAGCTATGAGAACTGATTCATTTGCATTAATAGTTCCTAAAACCAAAACCAATTAGGCATGAGAATATTTTAAGCATCAAATTCTGGTTAGAAATAGAATAGACATGGAGGGGAATGTTGGTGATTGAGGGAGGTAAGAAGGTGGGAAGGATCTCTCTTCTACTGTACAAACATCCAGCCCTGCATAGTGTCCTTGAAAATGTAAGAGCTTCCCAGGGATCTTTGCTTATCATTAATATTGGCATGCTGCACAAAGGGGAGGAATATATTTTTCACTTTCTCATGAGATTTTCTTTAGTAGTGTGTGGTTTGTCCTGTTTCTGAGAGAGCTTTCTCAAGGGCTCTCTTTATGCCAGCGATTTCCAGTCTCTCTCTCGCTTTTTTTTTTTTTAATCATTTGTAGCCTGATCAAAGCTGTCCAGTGAAAGAGGATTTCAGCCCGTTGGAAGAAGCCTTGTTCTCCTCGATTACAGAGCAGGGGTCCTCTAGGAATGACTGAGAAGTGGTGGCTGTGGAGAGGGGTTGTCTCTTTAGGTGCTGGGTATGAGATGTGTCTTTGACTTTGCCTTTCCTGACCTAGAGATGTTGCAATATGGGTCTTCTGATATGTTATTCCCATTGCATGTGCCTTTCCCTTGAGGGAAGGAATGAGAGAAGGAGTGACATCTGACAGATGTGTAGGCATTTTGCTTAGTGGTGGAAGATATAGTGATGAAGTAAAGGCATGGCATGTTCTCTATAACACAGAGAAAGGAAAGAGGGGAAAAAATAAAGAAGAGGTAAAGACGGGGGGGAAAGTAAGAATTTTAAGAATTTCAGGTAATTATCTCTATGGAAGCATACTTTGGAGCAAAAGCCCTGTGAAGGATTTGTCAGCTCCTTGGAGAGCCTCTTTCTTTTTAAACAACATGAAAGTGCCAGAAACTGTGTCCTTCTGCTGGGGGAGGACTGTATTGTATGTGAGTGTTTTGGAGAAGTTCTGTATCTTGGAGGAAGAGGAACCGGAGTGTGGTTTGACAGTTGCTACAGCAACTAACGTTTTTTTAATGGAAGGCAAGGATAAGTGATGGTATAAAGGCTTGTGTAACTGACGTACCTTCCCCCGCTTCCTGCCAATTTTCCAGTATATTAAAACAATAAGTAATTTATGAGTTCGACTGAGAAACAGCTCTTCATTTGCCCAGCTCAGACGCATTTGCAAGACTGCGTGATCTTTATGGAGACAGTATTTATACACCGGAAAGGAAGGATTCAAGCATCTCTGAAAAGTATACTTTGCAAGAGAAAAATGCATTCCTCGTTCTGCCTGAAGAAATTTTGTTAGGTGGGGATGTCTCTGGGCTGAGCCTTCTTTATCTCATAGCTTCTTTGCTTCGCATCCTCTCCTTTCCCCCTACCATGATTATTTTTTGCACAGCTATTTAAACTCTCTTTGGTTACAGGGGAGGTGTGTTTTTTTGTTGTTTGTTTTTTTGTTTGTTTGTTTTGTTTTAAATGTAGGAATGATGATGTATTATAGAGCAAATGAAAGATCATGCAAACTCATGGCAGGAGGGGAATTCTGCTGGCCCTCCCCACAGCAGTGTTGCAGAACCAGTCCTGGCATAGACGTGTTCCAGTTAACTACTGTCCAGGGGGAGAATTTAACCGTTGTAATTTTTTTAGGACCCAGCTGGCTGCTAACATCTGGGAAGAATGATACCAGAGCAGAAACCACACATCATGTCCCAGAGTATACAGATGGTCACTTTCAGATATGAAAAGGTATTTTAACCTGAGCTTTCATAAACCAATTTAAGGTTACATATTTAAATTTAATGGTGATTCCAGCTTTACTAATGAAATTTGGGGGCACTTTGCAGCTGAATTTCAGGGGAAGGCAGTTTGGTTAATATTCTGTGGTTTTTTAAAAGTCTTAGGCTGAAAAGGGTCACTTTTACAGCACTTTGCCTCCCCCTTGAGTTCTCTCTGTAAGATCAGAATTAATTAGTTGAACTAAGAGTTAAGGTTACTGATTTTAATTATAAAGTAAGGATTAAACCATTAAGCATCTTTATGAAATGAAACAGGAATATGAACAGTTATGTAATCTTAAATATAAATAAGGTTATGCAGTTTTTACACCAATATTAAAGCTCTGTTTTCACGAACCAAATGTTATAGATACCCTTGCTAATATTTTGGGGATTAACAACTCATAACCAGAGCTCCCAGTTTTGCTGTTTTGAAACATCTGTTTCATTTTGCAGTTTAAAAAACAAAAAGTTACCTTCATGACAATTTTATACCGTGCGCTTACTAAAATTTATGGCTGAGCTAAGAGCAGGTTTTCAAGTAAATGACACCGAGGTATTTAACTGGAATAAGTTCACTGCTCTTGAGTTGCTGAGAAGCAGTGCATGAAGCATGTACATTTTTTTGCACGGATGAGAAAGTAATAAACATTTGCTACCAATTTTATGCATTTTTAAATTCGGGCCTTTTAAAAGGGCTAAGTGCTACTTTCTTGACATTCAGTAAGCCATTTTGTGGGTTCTTGTGAGAGAAGAGAGATAATTGAAATATTTGAAGTGAAGGGAAGACTGAGAGAAAGCTTTCTTTAGATACTGGTGTGCTAGTGACCATTTTTTACTCCAAGAGAAATCTGCAACATTTGAAATCTGTGACATGAACGTTTTCCTCCTGTCTCTTCTTTCCTTCTTCCTGCAACCCTCTCCCCCTCCATCCTTCCCCAAATGTTGAGATGGCTCATCTTTTTACTTTCTCTAACTCTTTCACTTGACACAACCCCATCTGCACGTCTCTTCTATGCTCACTCCTTCAGGCTCTCTCAGGGCCACCCTGCTACAAGATTCTCTTTTACATCTCCCCATCCTTCCGTTAGTGATACAAACCTGCTTTCACCTCTCTTGTCTTAAGCGGGATGTTGTAATCTTGATTCTCTGTGCAATTCCAGCTGCTGCCCATCTCCCTTCTTGCTTTCATGTCAAATACGTTGATTCAGCCATTCGGTTCTTTTTCTTCAGTTCTGGCTGGACTTCTTCCAGGCTGGCTCTATTCCCTTCCACTGCATCTGACTGCCCTCAACCGGCGCCCCATGAGTACCAACTAGCGCTGCCTTAGTAGAGGGACACCAGCAGAACTTCTAGTACTTGACTGATGTGCATTGTTTCTGCTCTTTAAGTCACGCAAAATGGAAATCTTTCAGCACCACTGAATTGTTTGTCTGTAGGTGAAAGGAAGCTACTTGATTTCTTAGGGAGCAGGTAAGGGTACCCTTGACATGAAGAACTATATTTGACAGAAAATACCAACATTTTAGTGTTTACATTGCTTTTAAATATGGAAAATGTCTTGAGATAACGTAATGGTCAGCAAGTGATTACATATACAGTATGCAAACCTCCTATACCTTTGAAGGTATGGCATCTCCCTTCAGCTGTCTCTAACTGTTTCAGATAAGCCTCCTGCTTAATACTGAGGATTATGTTCTGACATGGGACAGCATGCAGGTATTTATTGATTCTTTTTTTAATATTTTTTTTTCCTGGAACTGGATATAATGTTGCTTTTTGATACAATTCCTCGGCTTCTGATTCTTTGGAATCTCTGGAGCACCAGAGTTGTAAATGGTCTGAATAACTAATCTTTGAGATTTGCTTAGTGATCGGAGTATTATAGTGTCTCATTTGCCCAACCACTTCAGACTTTTCTTTCGATAAACTGAAATTTCTCATCGAAAGAAATGTTGGTATAATTTGAAAGCAAAAGGAAGTTACTTGCAGTTCGTCTGACTAATAGGTCATCACTGGCACTGGTGAAAATGGAAGGCTGAGACAAAAATATATGAGATATTCTGAAAGGCGTTATCGAAGTTAATTTAGTGACCTAATCTAGTGCTTGTTAAAGCCTTTGGGGTGTGGATATTACACATGTGTTTTGTCCTAGGAAACAAAGAAAAAACACTGTTGTGCTTTTGTTTCTTTTGTTTCTTTTTGTTTCTTTTTTCCCCTAGCTGAGACAAGAAGTTATTTGAAGTTCTCTTGAACATGAATTTCTACTAAATGACTAGATAGCTACTATGAAGTACTTTTCAAAGTCACACTAAGCCAAAGATTTTTCTGCCTTCATACAGGTGGAATTACAGACCAAAGGAGTTGAACTGAATCTCAGTTTATATGACTGGTGATAATATTTTATTGTTAAAAAGTAGCACTCGTGTCTTCAACGTTACTGAAGGCAGAAAACTGTCATTTGGGAAACTGAATAGAATAGGTTATGGTCCATGTTTTCCAGTGAACGGTTCTCTGTGGTTCTTCAATGAAAGCAGGTGCTCAGCTGTAAAGTTAGGAGGCTCTATGTGGAAAATTGTCCATAAATATTAAATTTAGGGGCCAAAATTCTACCTTTGAGAGGGAAGCTGGCCTGGCTATGACACAGCTCATAATTATGATAGTGTTTTCCTCAAATGTTTTGAAGTGTGTGTTAGCACTTGTCTTTTTATAAGGTAGGTGCACGAGGCACCACTGCGTTTCATAAGGTAGAAGGGAAATCTGATTTAGTTTGTACTGATTTTGCTCACTTAACAAGTTCATGTGATTCTTCTGGAAAGATGTATAAAACTGCAGTCCTGAGTGTGTTTCCGTGCTTTAGTGTAGTGTTAATGGATCCCTAACTGCACAGATTTAAGGGTATTATATTTAAAAGAAAACAAAACAGAAAAACACATATGAAAAAAGCAAAAGCAGCGAGACCCCACGCAGGCTGTAGGACCCTGCCTCCATAGCAGTGAACGTAACATCATCAACTGGGAGAGACGTCTCCCGGCTGGCTCCGTGCAGGCTACCCTGTTCAGGGCTGAGCCTAACATCAAAGAGAGATGCTAAACCCTCTGCAGGCAGGAGAGGGAGGGAGCTGGGAGAGCGGTCAGGGAGGCGATGCTCAAGGTGTCAGTGCAAACACTGACAGGCTGGGAGGGCTCAGAGAGATGCAGAGCTGGGGCTCTGCAGAGCGCAGGGACAGCTTCTCCTAAGGTGGACGCTGGTGAGTACCACCCCTTCCCAACTGTCTCCCTGACCTAAGGAGCAAGGCTTTGTGCTCCTTTTCTCATGGCTAGTGGAGAGGCCACACTGTGAGGCTGCGGCCAGGAGGACGTGCCTTCCCCGAGGATTCCCTTGAGCATTCCTTGATCACATCCCATGAAGAAACACCCCCTTGGCAGCGTTGTGGTCGTGCTGTAGCCACCCTCCTGTGCCAGGGATCCCGACCCAAATGCCTGGGGGAGTGCCTGGTACGTGGGAATGCAGCGTGGGTTGCCGGAGCATGGCGCTGTATCACCGGAGCCTCTTGGGGAAGCTCTTATATAGTGTGTGAAACCTGGTGAGTCAATGAGCGAGCTGTAGCCTTACGTAAGAGTATAGTTAAAGAGTTAGTTGCAGATAAGGAGTGACTGAGATATGTTGACTTTCGTTATCGAATAATTGATGCTCTGCTAAAAGGAGTTGGGTTTGAATTTGTTGAATCAGCTGTGGTTGTAGCCTGAGAGTGAAACTTTTGACAGTTCCAGCCCTATTTGGACCAGTTGCAGTAGGACTTGTTATCCAGGACCCGGTCCAGTGTATGGAGAGTTATGGAGTGTTATCTCTGTTGCCTAATATCTGCATATGATAACTTTTGGAGATGTGAGACTGCCAAAAAAAAGACAGAAAGAAGTTCTGGTAGCTTTCTAAGAAAGGCACTCAGCTCTTTAAAGGAACAAGCTCTCTTTGATATATGATATCCACAAGTGTTAGATGCTAGTCCAACCTTGCAGCACAAAGGGTTGCAATATTTCTTAACTCAAAGACATTTGGAGAGTTTTCAGTGAGGTCTGGCCTTTTTTTTTTTAAGTATTTATATGAGCTGCGTTGCCAGGAATATTGATAGTTACATGCAGTTTTACAAGGAGGTGTATTTAGCATTAAATGCTACCGGGCTGTTACTTCTTTATAGCGGCGCTTATTTACTTTCACAGGCCTTGACAAGTCGTTCATCCTCTTTTGCCTTCCGACTGTTTGCCACACGTTGATGGCAAAGCAGTGGGTTTCTCCCGGCCGCCTCGCCTCGGCTGCGGCAGCGAGAGGTCTGGGCTGTGCGCACGTGGAGTCGGAGTGAAACAACCTCTGTAGCTCTCACTGCTCTCACACAGAATGTGTGCTGCCTAGGCAGTCAATTACCTATCTGTCTGTTTCTGAGTATATGACATCTCTGTTAGGAGAAGCTTGTGTTTACACTCACACGCTGGGAAATTCTATTAGCGACACCAGATAGACAGAAAGAGAGAGGAGCATCAACAACTGTACTTTTAAAGCTCGCTCATGAGCAAACCCAACTTCTGCCACCTAAGTTTGAAAGTATAAACCTCCTAACAAAAGTTATGGAGAAATAACAGCAATTTTTTCACCCATTACTAGATGTGTTTGCCATGGAGCATCTGCGTTAGCAAAGACAGATTCTGAGATTCTGTGAAAATATTAATTTTTTAAAAATAATTATTGCTACTTCATCACACTATTGTGAACTCATGTGATTCATTTAGTTGTTTTTAATTTGGAGGTAAAAATCAAACTGGGCTGCAACAGAGTATACTGGCTCTCGGCTTTTTGAGGGCTTCCAAACTGCCAGGGCATTGCTTTTCCCACCTGTCTGCAGAGGCCATGGAAAAGCCTTTGCACCTTGCAGTGAGGTTCCTCTTCTCAGAGGTGTGGGTCAGAGCTAATTCAAGGCTGCCCTTTTTCCGAAGCAGGAAGGTTGTGTTGTTGAGAGTGTAGGTTCCCTTAACAAGCAGTTGTCATCCTGGTCTGGAAGAAGGAAAGCTGGGAAATAAGCTGATCAAAGACTTTCCCTTTTTTCCCCGACACAACACAGAGCACTTCCACATGGAAATAAAAGCAGTTTTGGAGACATCATTGTACCAAGATGCCTGGGTCTGTGTAGTTGTCGTTGGTTTTTTCCAAAGGGTAGCAGCGTATGCTTCGTGGTGGTGGCCAGCCCACCTAACTTCTTTGCCTTATCTTTAGACCCGAATTAAACTGTACCATTTGTTGATGGTTAAATTCCGCCAATAGGTATGTTGTATAGGAGATCAATTTAGAGCAGAGGCTGGAGTGTTTTTCTGGTAGTTAAGGCTGCAGGAGCTTTCACGGACTAAGATTTTACAGCTACATAATAATCCTATGCAATTACCTTGCGATTACAAAACAGCTGTTAGGCAGTGAAGTGGCCAGTCTGTTCAGACTGTATCTCAGAAATGGGTAGGCGAGTTGTGGGTTGGAAAGAGAAAAGATGGCTATGGCAGGTTGGAGAAATCTGAACTGAAAAGCTGGCAGTTAATGGGATTATGAGGAAAATCTTGATTTGCTATCCATGTTGTCAATCTAGAGGTTTATTAACATGGTCTTAGCATGGTTTAAGATTTTGGTCACTTATGGATCATCCACCTCAGGCTGTAGATGAGCTCACAACAGGGGCTGTTTACCCAGAGAAATACAGTGCTGCAATCAATGCCTGTATCTGTTAGCTTTTGGGATCTATCAGCCAGATTTGCACAACAATAACAAATCTGGCAAGTTGGCTGAGATGGTGGCATGCATAATGGATTTCCTTGGCTCTGGTGGCATGAACACACAGGATCGTAGGAGCATAGAATTGTTTAGGTTGGAAAAGACCTTTAGGATCATTGAATCCAACGGTTACCCTAGCACTGCCAAGTCCACCACCTTAAGCATCACATCTACACGTCTTTTAATTACCTCCAGGGATAGTGATTCAACCACTTCCCTGGGCAGCCTGCTCCAATGCCTGACAACCCTTTCAGTGAAGAAATTTCCCCTAATATCTAATCTAAACTGGATGGTGGACGGCTTGGGAAGGGAATGCTTGGGTGTACTCCTGCCGGTCTCCACTCTTCCTCTGGGCACTTTCTAGATACTCTAGTGCAAAATACACTTTAAGCACCACCATCACAGAATTGCCTCAGTCCTGCTTTGTGTCCTGAGGTTTGCTTTTCTAATTTAGCATTCTGTTCCTTGAAATGTCAGCCACTCCCGGCATTATACCGCCTAAGTTGTAAAGTTTTCTCTCTCCTTTTGCTTGGCTTGGGAGGCGGGGAGGTTTTGGGACCATTCCAGGCTTTTCTGAAGCGGCTTTTTCCACTGTCAGGCGGGGTCTGGCACTGAGTCAGCCCCTGTTTCCTGGTTCTCACCCTTCCCTTGCAGGCAGACGGCTGACCTGCCTTAAGGGAGCAACCTTTCTTGGAGGGTGAAATCAGGCACATAAATCAAACGCTGACCATAAACATTAGCTGCCTACGTACCTATGAATATATTAATCCTATATTAACACTCCCTGATGGGGTGTTCATTGATCTGTTAATTAGTGTTTGCACAATGCTTTGAAGATGACAGTGATATGTACATTTCTGTTATCGTTATAGATTAGCATATTACACCAAGCCAGAAACATTACTGAGATAGTTTATCCATATTCTGGGGAGACAGGTCTGTGTTTATTAGGAGAGCTCACTAAGGCACAGAATGCATCTATTACAGTTCAGAAGAGGAAAAAAATTGATAACCAGCTGAGAGTCTTACTAGACATGTCTTGCCCTGCTCCGAGGAACAATGAAGATAATCATTTACCTGTCTCCCTCTGTTTGTGGTTGTAACGTCAACTAGCTTTCCCTCTTTCCCTGTTTCTTCTCTGGAAGACTTCTCTCTCATTTTATTTTATGAGTGCTTGAGTGCCATCAGTTTTATCTTATCTGAATATCGGTGGAACACCCAAAGCAAGACACCCTTCAAGTAGTTGGGTCCATCCTGAGCTACTCAGGAAGGGAGCCAAGTACCTTATCTGTCTCTGCAAAACGTGGTCAAGGGGAGCTTGGTCTGCACCCCATGGCATTCACCAGCACTGGGGGAATTCCACTTAGAGGTGTGAATTTCCCACTCTTTTCTCCCCTCTTCCTTGCTCTTTGTGTTTATAATCTCTTCTACCCGATCCATTTAGTCTTCACCATTAAAATTGTTTTTTCCTGGTGTCATGCTTAACTTGGTCTGAGTTCATGCTTTGCATAATTAGATGTAAGAGAAAAAGTGATCTGATAAATATATCAGGTATGCTTTTTGATGTGCATGTCTGTTAACTTAAAAAGAAGCTCACTTGGACCTAAAATAACACTAATGCACAGACATGAAACTAAAAGACTAAGTTATGGAAATAAGATCCAGTGTCTAGAAATCTCCATGCCCCTGACCATACCAATGGTTCTTTTCACAGAGATGTTGCACTTATGTGAGCCATGGCTGACTTCTGGGCTGCCCACATGGCTGGGGAAGGTTTGGGAGGGGAGCCTGTATGATGGGAGGAATGAAGAGGGTGGTTGACCTTGTAGTCAAGGTCTATTAATTGCCTTTTTCAAAGCAGTACGTTCCAGTTGGGCTCTTAGTGTTTGCTGTAGCTCTGCGGTGCTCTCTTTCTCAGCTGCAGGGGAGTGACTCATTCCTTAGAGGCCTTCAAAATCATTCCTCTCTCTTCATTAATCAAGGACTTAATCAGTTTACAGGCATGTTAAGTGGACTTTAAGCCCGAGGTTTTTAAGTTTCGTAGAAATTTTCCATTTTTAAACATAAGATAATGTACAGATTCACTCAAATTAATGGCATGGTCCTTCAGGAGATCATTTTCTGATTGATCTTATTGCAGGTAACATGATCTGTGGACAGCTAGTATCTGATGGGATCCCTTTGCTCCTGCTCAGCAAAGAGATGAAGCCTCCCAGGGCGGCTGCATTCCACACACAGCTCTGAGTTGCTGGGAATCCCTGTGGGGCCCAACAAAATTCTTAACTCAGTTGTTTTTCAGAGAATGTTTTTCAGACATTTTACATGTCTTTGATGGTAGAATAAAAGTGATGGAAAAAAATACCTGAGCCACTTCATGCTGTTCTTTTTCGTCATGTTATGATATTTGAAACGTACAAATTTGGATGATTTTAGCTGTCAGGAAATTTCCCATGGATGCTTTAGACTTGAGAATACTTGTACTTTGCTGGAATTTTTAGGCAACAATAATAAATAGTCTTTGCATGTGAACTTGTATCAAGAGAAACAGAGATATTAATCCCTTAGGGGAAATCATAACTGTTTTGGTTTCTAGATGAATTTCAGTTAATTTCATATGATTTCACATTGATTTTCGTCTTTATGTAAGCTCTCCTCCTCTGTTTTATTCTTTGCTTTATACCAGTGTCCCTTTGCTTTCACCAAAGTTTCATCTACCTTTTTCTCTTGTCTCTAGTGGGATATTCAGTACTTCTCACAATCTCTGCCTTGATTCTGGATCTTAGGAAACTCCTCCATCTTCTCTCAGGTTGCAGGTTGCTAGCATAAAGCCCCCTGTAATCTGCTGGACCTTCCCCTAATTCTTTTCTTGTCGTTCTCTCTGCTCTTGTTTTCTTCCCCATTCTGTTCCTTTCAGTCTTAGAGGATTTTTGTTCCAGTTAACAGTCTCCTGCAAGAGCCCATTGGCTGTGCCTAAAAAAAATAAGGTCTTCTCAGGCATTGCTTATCTTTTCCTTGATTTCCAGCGGTGGCCTATGCCAAATATGTTGCGTATTTATAGAGGTTACCTTTTTCTCCAGCAGTTAAGTCGGTAGCTGTAGGAAGAAGAAGGAGCTCAGCAAGATGCAGGTGATTTTCCTAACTTCCTCAGGTTGGCTGCTCCATGAAAATACATTATGCCTGTATGCTCTCTCCCTCTGTTGAAAGGCTGTATAGAAAAGATAGAGGTGAGGACGTAGGACTTAAATCCAGGTGTGTAATTTTCTGTCTGAGAAAGGAATGCAAGCTAGCGGGTGTGTTGCTTGATGCTATGCTGAGCTCATCTTTTGGTTTTCCTTAGTTATATGTTAGGAAGCAAGGGAATAATTCTCAGTCAGGTGCGACCTAGCGAACTGGGGAATGCTGCTTTCAAAATTTAAAAATGGTCTTCTGGAACAAGTGACATTGGAATAGTGGGCTCTGTATAATAGAAGTGGACTATATGTGAAGGAAAAAGATTGTTGTTCTCATTCTCTTAAGTTGTCACTGCATGTCTTTCGTCAGGGTAATCATAAAAATGGACCTCTCTGAAATCATAAATAGCAGCTATAAATCATTGCAAGGCACACAGGCACCTAACTGATAGCTGATTTTCTCACAGAAATCTCTGTTTTCAGAAGTGTGGATTCAGAGATATGCATTTCCTGTGTTTGCAAATGGTTAATGTGCCAACATGCTTCCCAGTTGGCTGTGGCTGCGAGTTGTCACTTGTGGCCTTGGAAATCTTCTCCGAGTGAGCCAACAGGTGAGAAGATATAGAGATCCCTCAAAATGTTGGTATGCAAGATTTTTGTTGCCCTTCAGGATCATCGGCCCACATGCAGAGGGCTGTTGCCTCAGTCTTTTTTGCAGTCTTATTCAAATGAACTAGTTTTATATCTTCTCTTTTTCTAATGGCAGTTCCTGATTTTCATTTCTCTAAGTCTTACTTTGGTTCTTAGAGGCAAATGAGGGCAATTAGCCTGATCTTAATTTGCAAATTACCTTTAAATATAAATTAAGCTGAACATTCTCCACTTGGATTCAGTGTCCTTGCTTCTACTTCTGCTTAAAGGTTAGTAACTTTTGAATCGGTATTCAAAGTTTCATGTGTCCAATACTGCTTGTTGGTCCCACTCTTTCTTTTTTTCAACCATATTTTTCCCTCCCTTTTTTAATTGTCCTCCTCCATCTTTGCCAGCTTCTATTTTTCACTGCTTTGCTCAGTTTCCTGCATTTCGTGCAACTGAACTCGATCTCCGCAAAGTCAGCTTTCCCCAGTCTCTGCCCCTTGGGACAGCTTTGTGTGTTCTGTCCCGGCAGAGGGATGGGTGCACCAGGGCTGCCCTGCCCCACCAGAGACCAAGCATCACATTGGCAGCATCGCTGCTCCTGCAGGACCTGAGCTGAGCAACTCAGAATAACCTTGTGCCAGGCCACACGGTTGGATGAAGACAATTTGAGGTAGCTTGACTATCTCTCAGTGGCTTTGGGCAACATACAAAGAAGCCAGAGTAACCTCTGGTGGAAAAGAGACTTTGCTTCCCCCATTGCTGCTGCGTTTTTCCTCATATGCACCATGTCACCTTTGTTCTGAGTACAGACATACACTGTTGTAAAGTCATTCTTTGAAGTGCAGGGGCAGATACAGGATGAGGTCGGGGAAGCGAGTAGAGGTTTAAACTCTTGTGTTTGTATCATGTTATGTGCTGGGGTGCTCCTGCATGATGGAGTTGCAGAGGGAGAGAAGTGCATGATCCCCAGAGCTGCAGTAGCTCCTTTCTGCTTCTCCCCATTTCCTCTCTGTGGGACTTTGAGACAAGCTGTGTGTAGCTTCGTAGGGCTGGAGTGGACTTGAAGGAGTCAACTAATAACGGGGCTCTGCAAAATGTCCAGTGTGGTGAATAAAATCCTTTCTTTTTATATAACAATTGCCATACAGTTATTTTGAAGTGTTCAATGCCATTTACTCTTTCCTAATACCTGCAAGCATCCACGCAGCAGGACATTGTCAATATGCAGAAGAAAAATCTCATTGTATTGGGCAGTATAATGCAAAGGCTGGCTTTTGCTTTGGTTAGAAGAGCAAATGATTGGTTGGTTTGGAGTCAACTAAAGTTCTTTTCCTTCTCTTTGTAGTTGGTAATTGTTAAACTTTTTTGACTTTTAAAACAGGAAAAAAAAAAGGTAACTTTTTTTTTTGGCATGCATTCTAAAAATATTTTGGATGAAAAGATAAGTGGGTTTCGTAGTAGAACTCTGACTTTCTGTTGGCTTCAGGAAATGCTGCCTTGACCATTAAGCTTATTAGAATTAATCTTTAGTAGGCCCGGCATCATGTATATAGGAGATGAGAATGGGAAAAAGTATGTCTTGGAGAGGGGTTTTGTCAGTTGATGCTGGAGAGAAGTGGCACCCAAAGCCAGGCAGTGTAGGCAGCTCGTGTTGATGCTGCTGCCAGCAGCGCCTCTGTAGCAAGTTTGTCGTGATGACGGCCAGTTCAGGTGAACCCTCCTTGCTTCTAGGTGTTCTTGTTCCTGTTGAATGAAGCAAAACAAAAGCATAGAGATCTTTAAGGGATTTGAAGTACAGTCTCTGTAAGTCTCAGGGAACATCTCCGCAGGGTGGTAGAAATGTGGATGCCTGGTGAGCATGACCCTGGCCAGCAAGGGAGCCAGGAGCCATATAACCAGGGCATACCCATCCCAGGCTCAGCCTGTGCTCGCTGCTGGGACCTATTTCGGGTGGGCAGTGCTTGCCACTGGCGGCTGAATCGCTGCTTGGCCATTCCTGGCTCTGCCACCTTTCTCTGAGAGAGCTCCAGCAGCACTTTTTCTGTCAAAGCAGGCTGGGAGGCAGCGTGGTGCTGGCTTCTCTGAGTCAGTCCAAGGAGGGGTTGGTTTTTTGTGGTTCTTTTTTTTTTTTTTTTTCTCTATTGAAAGAGTTGAAGCCTCTTTCTTTGTTTTCCTGACTCCTTGGGAAAGTGAATTCTGACAAGTCTGGCATAAATCCTCCCCCAGCATGCCAGATCAGTGACAGTCCTCACTGCATTGGTAGCAAATACCTCTCTCCTGCCTTTCCCCTAGGTATGTCTGTTGAGGGTGCTGGTACATCCTGTGATCTGGCATTGTGTTTTTTTGGTTTTTTTTTATTAGACGTAACTTTTACTGTATAAGCCTGTCAAATTTAATTTAAGGATATTATAGCTAATAACTCCCTGTGTGAGTATGCCGTTTTACAGGAACACAAATGGTTTAGACTCTTGTGACACGGAGTGAAGCAAGTGATTTTAATAAAAACTATTTTATTAAGTTCTCAGTTCACTCAGAAAAAAACCCCTGCTGTATTCTTTCTTATCTCATTGGTAAGGGAAGGAGTAAGATATGACCTTGTGTTCTAAGATGATTTGTAAAAACAAAACTAGAAACAGTTCATGGAGATACAATTTTCTGTTTTTTTTACTAGAAGCTCAGGGTACTTTGTGACAGTGGTCATGTTCTCTCTATGTAAAGTCAAATTCAGTCACAGTGCAAGTTCATGGTGTGTGTTAGCTTTGTTGCTATTTTAAGTACTTTGTGGCAGATTAAAGCTCTAAGATAGTCTTTGTGATTTGATATATCATCGCTTTTCAAACCACAATGTGACCATTTTTCAGAATAGAATGTTTATTTTGCTCAATTACTGTGCTATATTTGGTAAAAAGTGTAACACCTCAAGCTCATTTTTTAAATCCAAAGCTCAGGAAAAAAAGAAAAAAAAGTGTTGTTTTGGTTTGGTTTTTTTTTCTTTTTAAAGTGTTTTTATTCTCTGCTAGTCATACACTTTTGTTTTTCCAGCTAGAGTGCTCACTGAGAAGGAGGGTTAATGGAGGCATGTAACACTGACTACGGGAGATGGATTGATTTTTGAAATCAAGTGAAAATGCTTGAAATACCTTGTTTGTTTTTTTTTTCCTGATTTCCTGGTCTCTTTAATCCTGAAAGAGAAGGGAAAGAATGAAATTAAAGCCAGCCTTACAAAGAGCTCTCGTGCAGTGGTGATGGGGTTTGTGTTTTGTCTCTTTTCCAGTGATGATAAGAAATGAGCTCTAAGAAAAAGAAAGAATGAGATTTGTGGCTTTTTCCTGAGTAAAAGCATTAGTGAGCTTTAGGTATAAAATGGGGAGAAAAGGGGAGAGCTAAAAGTTGTGAAAGCTTGTTGCACTGTTAGAAGCAGCTGTTATAACCATCCTGCCTTCTGTATCACGTAGTGAGCACATACTTTATTGCATGCTTGGTTTCCTTTAGACATAAAAGGGCATGTTATTAACTCTGTCTGTTGCAAAGGCCATGATGTTAGTATGTTTATATTTTCCTGCAGGATGCAAAGTCCTGCAAAGTATGGTCTTCCCTTCCTACAGCATTGCGGAGTTTGTTAACACGTGTTTCTTCCTCTGAAATGCCATGTAGCCGTGTGAAGCTTTGACAGGACATACTCAAGGCTGTATTGATATGTTAGATGTGCAGTAAGAGGTCTGATCTGACAGTCTGGTTTAATCACAAATTTGTTTAAAATTTGATCTCCCGCTCCAATCTGACAGAAGCTAAGCTGATAGAAGCCAATTCCAACCTGACAAGAGTGTGGCTACACCGAGAAACACATTGATTTAACTAGCACACTGTCTGTAATTGCTGATGGAAGAGGTTAAAAAAAAAAAAAAAAAATCTCTTATTTTTTCCTCATGCTTTTTCTTGTCAGTGGGCTACCATGGCTCCAGAGGCATGTCCAGGAGCAGACGGGGATGTGAGGTTCATGGGGTACCTGGCCACAGGTGGGGATTCTCCAGCTGCTGGGGCTGTATCGGTTGGCTGGGATCTGCAGGGTGCTGAGGCTGCTCAGGCAGGTTTGGTTGTTCACCCACCTGCAGTTGTGCGGTTTGGGCTGGCGTTGGCAGGCTTGGTTGGTGCTGTGCTGCTGGAAAAGCTGGGCACAGCCTGGGGGTTTGCATCAGCTGGCACTGGAGTGCCACAAAGACTGTGTGTGTCGGGGCAGTGGTAGGCTCTGCATTTCTGAATGTTGCTGGACTACAACTGGCAAGGCTGGCTGGTGATGGAGCCAGCTCCCATTGAACCATAGATCATAGATGGAGGAAGGTACCTGCTTTGTTGTGTTCTCGCTGGTACTTAACACGCACACTGCGGTGGCACACAGAGGCTCTCAGGGATGGGGTGGTCCCTGTTCTGCTGTTCTGACCATGTCATAGAAGATCTTGACCAAAGTTTGTCTTTACTGTGATTTGATGGTCTGCATCTTTTCAAAGCACAAAAGAACGCTATCATATTCTCCAACAGGGAGCATATTCTTTTATTATATACCCCCCTTCCCCAACTGGGAGGTTAACGTAATAGAAGCATAATGGAAGAAATGTGCAAAATGCTTAATCACGTGGGATGTTTAAGGGACAAGTGTCTGTAAACCACAGTACAATGCCATTCTGTCTACCTGTAGTGTTGCCTCGTGTTATTTTCCTGGTATAGAGCATACAAGAAAGAGTTTCTCTTGCTTCCTCCTGACTCATGTCCCCATGAGCATACTTGGGCTTTTTGCTTTCCAGGTGCCTTGGCACAGCACTTTAAAATGCTTGGCATTTGGGTGTTCTTGTAACAAACATAAGCATTAGTGCAGGAGTAATACGCCTCTCTATATATGCTCAGAGGCAGTAAATATCTATGCCAGTCTGTCAGCGATGGAGATTTTGAGGATTATGTATACAGAGAAAAGCAGAAGAAAATTGAAATGTGATACCTGGAGTCTCATCAGACTCTTGTACCATTTCAAAGGTGTTAACACCTTCCAAAGAAGGTATTCCTTCCGCCAAGGAAGAAAAGGAGACAATGATAATCCAATGTCAGTTTAGCAGATTTCCTTGCCTAAGAACAAAATTGCAAAGCCAAGCATCATGTTGATTGTGCAGTTATCCTTTGATTTGGTTGTAATACCTATGATGGCATCATTTTTTAGAGAAGGCTTTCAATATCTTTTGTGTGCTGAACAGCATGCAGCACTACAATTTATGTAATTTATGGTAAATCAAATATGGGGATCTTAAAACCACAGAGTCTACTGGGATGGCTTTCAGGTGAGCCAAGAGTCTGGAAGCCTTGAAGTTTCTGGTCTAAAGTTGCTTACATGGAGGAACTGGCCCACAGCCACAAATTTTTGAAGTCTTGAATTTGTTAAGTGTAACTAAGGCAGACAGAGGTGTTCTGGTAAATGTTTTTTTCCTGTGTTTTTTTCCCAGCCCAGAACCTCCTGCTGTAACACCTTTTGAAAGTTTTGGTGTATACCTGATTTGAGCTGAAACTACATTTTAAAACCATTGCCATTTCATGAGAATAAAAACCTTCGTGTTTCCAGTTCTGTTCTAACTTTGCTGCTGCAGTCTATGAGGTTAAAACTTAAAGCCATCTGTTCTTAGAGGAATGGGAAATATTTTTGTACTAGCTAAAACACTAAAGAAGGAAAAAAAGCAGATATCATAGTTTCCAAAATCTGTGATTCTCTTTTCCTAATGTGATGATCAAGTTTTCTGTTACGCAGATAACCTTTTCCAAATATTCAACACTTCTGAACTTTCTGATTGGGTACAGGCAAAAAGTACTCCCTAAAACCGGACAATTTTTTTGTTTTGTTTTCTGTTTTTTTCCCCTCCATTTAAGGGATATCAAGTGATTTTGTGACTGTGGAGTTGCCTGAATACAAATACATGAACAACTCCCATTTGTAGGCAAATTCCTTTGTTGTACAGCAAACCCCAAATTTAATTTACTGCATGAACTTCCATATTCAAAACAACTTTCTAGACTGATAAACCAGGGCTGACACTTGAAGGTATTCCATGTAGTCGTGGTTTCCTCTTCCGACCTTGCTTCAAAATGAATCTTCTTTGTCCGAAGACCCCGTGGGCCATGTTCACTTTGCAGTGCTCTCGTTTTCCATCACTGGGAGCTGGTTGAAACTAATGTAGCTCAATAATTAATCACTTTCTTCCATTTATCAGATATGTTGAAGTGAATGAGTATGTAAAAAAGATGCAAATATTTTACGTCTGGATTGAAGTTGATAAAACTGGGATGTGTTGGATGGGGAGTAGCTAGAAAAGGAAACTTGAAGATGTATTTTGCTTACCTTGGTGTTACAAAGTTAAATTACTCTGAAGTAACATAGCAGTTTGCCTGGGTCTTCCTGACAGTCTTTCAGTTCATGTAATGAGTATGGCAGTGACAGATTTGTCTCGCTGAGTTTACTGGTAAGCCATTACGGTTAGGATTTTTCAAGCATGAGCTTTCTCATCTACAGTTAAACATATAAGGCAATTGTCTCATACTTCACTGTAGTCGACAGAAAGAGCGAGCACCTCTTTAGGTCAAAGCATTCCCTTCAAGGATGCCAGGATGGGTGGGATGATTTGCTAAATAGCCCAAGTTCATCCGTACAAAACCCAGCCTACTTCTATGATTCAGGAGAATAATTACACACAATAAATAGCGAAACAGCTTAAACTAAGCATGTACATAAATGTTTTGCTGACTGGCAGATTTGCCTTCTGTCTGAAGTCTTTAGAAACTTATTTTTACGTGAAATATTAGCAGTCAAAACAGTGTTGCTATCTCTACTTCATTCCTCTGGAAAGATTAAGAAGATTGGAGGAGTTTGGAAAAGAAATCCAGCCCTCTGGCCCGGAGTGGCTGCCAACTCTGGCACATCACACCAGTGGCATATCAAATAGTATTCCAGGTCTCAGGGGGAGCGTGAATTTTCATCTAAAGTACTAATCTTTTTCCTTTTGCTATTCACAAAAGCAGGATAATCTTCAGAAAGCAGTAATGGCACAGAGCTGTCAAATGCAGTGTGTTAACTCTGGGACCAAGATGGGGCGACTCTTTGCTAATGCTCCCTTACATACAGGCCTATATGGTGCTGTAACGTTCCTTTTCTCTGGCTCCCTGACCACTGGCTCAGCCAGCTGTGGGCATTTGATGCCACAGTTAACCCTGTGGGAAGGTGGGAAGCTCCCCTTCCCCACCCGGTGGCACTCTCTCGTGGATCAGACAAAGCATTCCTGAGAGGTTGCTTGGAGCGTTTAGCGTACAGACCAGCAAAATCTTTGGAATTTTCACTTTATATTTCCATATGTGTGTGGTTGATGTTGCATCACAACAAGAAGATAAGAGTATACAACAGTAAGAAGAGCATTCACTGTCAAGCTTAACAAAACTGAGTGCTGAACTGCAGTTGTAGTCACAAGGTGGCTGTAATACTCACTGGGATAGCAAACGTTGCATCTAGGAGGCAAGTGGTCAAGATCCAGCCCCCCGTCTTTCTCAAATTATAGTATCTAATAAGAGGGGAACAAACCACCACTTTGGTTATCATTATATCAGAAAAAAAAGTCATATTTTAGCATCTGGATCTGAATGAAAATAAACAATCTGTAGATATCAAGGACAAATCTTCTGCAGTCTGTTTAGAAAGCTGGATCATTCATTTTTAAGTATTTGGTGGGAATAACAAATTGGTGATAAAATTCCTTTGGATTTTGGAATTTATCTTGAGACAGGATGCAAATGTTTGAACTTTTTTTGGTTCTGGTCTCCATTGTTTGTGTGATTTCTGAGGGCAGTTCCCTTTAATTTTGAAGCCCAGTTCACGAGTACCAAGAGCAAAAGGACTAAATGTCATTTAAAAGTAATGTAGCAATACTTGCCAACAACACAGCTTTAGTAGGTTCTGAGAGAGGAATGTAGGAGCAGTCATAGCCTTAAAAAAACAACAATAGGTTTTAGCAACTGGAGAATCTGCAAAAATATTTGAGAGCTGTGCATGATCCCTTCTTGTTGTATTGAGGTTTTGCTCTCATGGTTTTTTGGGGGTTGGGTTGTGGGGTTTTTTTGAGAAACCTCATAGGAGACTATCAAGAAAAAAGTAGATAAAAATATTTACTTAAGAGTGCTTTGAAGACCACTCCCTCACTAGAGTTATAATGTTCTTTTCTGCTTTTCCTGGCTGTTTTATCTGTCTTAATGTAAATTCATTCACAGAGTATAGACTTTTGTGCCAAATTTATAATTCACAGATCATTTATTATTGTAATGGTGTAATGCATTTGTCTTGCTAAAAGTATTATCTGAAGTGACCTCTCAGCAAAAGCGTGCATGGAAGTTAAGGAGGTCATGCTTTTAAAGTGCTGCCCTGAGTAGAGGTAAGAAACTGGGAGGGGTTGATATTTCCACTGCAGGAACCTGTCCTGTTCTCATTGCATTAAGAAATCACAGTTTTTCAGTGAGAAGATTTCTCAGACTCAAAATTCAGTATTGGAGGAGGAGGAGGATTAGTATCTATTTGCACACAGTTTTAAACAATCACAGGACTGTCATCCATACCTTCCCCAGTGAGTGAGAACGCAGATCTCCATACAGGGAACATCCTCGTTCACCCCAGTGAGGACGAGCAGCAGAGTGGACGGGTGAATTCCTGCATTGGATCACATTCTGAAAGACTTTTCATTTCCCAGCACTTAATGACTTTATGCCTTTAAAAATAAGGCCCTGAGGTCTTCCATCATCCGTATCATCAGTTGGGAGTTGAGAAAAAGCAAGGTATTTTGCTTTTCTTAAAATAAGCCAATTTAGGTCATGTCCTGTGTTAATAGTGTTATGTCAGGTCATAAAAACAAGCTGAAGTTAACAGTGTGGCTTGATAATATTCATAAGTAATTTCGGAAAACAAAATTGTATGACCAAAATTTCAGTTTTGATGTATAAAGCTCTTGGTTTCTGAAGTATTAGATATGTATTTTGCCAGCCAGACATGGTGTTTCTTCTGTCCTGGCGTGAAGTTTCAGGGAAAAAGGATCCAAGGTTTTTGCAGTGATAGAAATTAGGCTAATGCACTATTTTTTAAGTGATGTTTTCAATTTTATTATCATTGACCTTATTAAAGTTTCAGTAAGGGAGAATATTGATGAAATGCTGAGTAAGGCATATAGCAGGTTAGAATTATAGGTTTGAATTGGAAGGGACCTCTAAAAGTCATCTAGTCCAACCCCCTGTGATAAGTAAGGACAATTGCAACCAGATCGAGTTACTCAGAGCCCCGTCCAACTTCAACTTGAATGTTTCCAGGGGTGGGGCATCTACCACCTCTCTGGGCAACCTGTTCCAGTGTTTCACCACACTCATTGTAAAAAAAATTACTTCCTTATATCTAGTCTAGATGTACCACCTTTTAGTTTAAAGCCATTACCCCTTGTCCTGTCACTACAGGCCCTGCTAAAAGTTTGTCCCCATCTTTCTTATAAGACCCTTTTAAGGTCTCAATCCCTTCATCTGTCAGCCTGTATTGATTCTGGGGGTTACAATTCTTTTTACATGCAATGAAAAATAAAATGGAATAGCAGTGTAAATCAACCCAAAGATTTTTTTTATGGCTTATAAGTTCTGGGCTCTTTGAGCATTCTTTAGTTATAAATTAATGTTAATGTACTCCACTATGTAGGAGAAAAGAGGGAGTTAGTTTGGTTCAGTAGTAGTTAGCTGAGGTAAAAGCACAGAGCGAAAAATGCTTATCTGCATTAACTGACCGGGAAATCACAACTACCTTTTTTCACTGTTGCAACTAAAGTCTAAAGAAAATTGTTCTGCAGCCTAAACTTCCCACTGTGCTCCACGTCCACAGAGCCTGTTAGTGCTTTAAACATCGTTGATCCCCTTTTGCTTCCTTCTTGGATGTAAGTGAGAATATCCCTTCTCCTGTTGCTTGCTAAGGAGTAACAGGATCATCTTCTCTATCCTGGCAAGGAGTGGGAGGAATAGCTGTTTCCTTTGAAACATCATTTTCTCTGGGCTAATGGAAAAAGAGTAACTAGGCAGCAACAGCTCCTTGTTATACTACTGAAAGTAGGAAAATTAATGGGGTAGATCATAGGCCTGCTTATTTCATTTCCCTTTCAAAAACTGAGAAAAATGTCTCTCTCTTATCCCAGAAGAACAGGAGAGAGGGGCTCAGAGGCAGTGGCATCGCCCCATAGGAACTGGGAAGCTGTAGCCGTCAGGGATCCCATTGTATCAGAACAAGTCCTTCATGGGTTTTGGTGTTTTTTATCTTCTGGTATCAAAAGAATTGAGCAGGCATGAAAATAGAAAAAAAAATATACTGAGCTGAAAAATCTGATTTAAAATGTGCCATGAGGAGACTGACGCTACTGTGCTCTTGCAGAGCTAAGGACTGCCAACAGTCAAATTTGTTGCAAGTTGTGTACAGTAGGGTGGCCCAAAGAAAGATATCCTTTGTATTTAGAGAGATTTACTGATTTGGCCATATTTGAAAAGCACACATCATCTTGTGCGTAACTGCTCGGACATGAAGTCCCACTGACTGTGTTGTGGGTTGGTGAGTAGGTGAAAGAAGTGCTTACCACTGACTGTAAATAATAGTAGTAGCTTCATCTGTCTTTGTTAACTGGAGTGTACAACTTCCTAGGTTATTTTAGAGAGGCAACCCCACTGCCTGTTTTATAAGAAAACAGCATCAAATGAAAACAAAAGTATAAATCAGCTCTGTAGAAATAGACTGTCCTGACTTGGGATACATTGACTCTTCTGTCATTTGACCTTAGTCTCGATGAAGCTCAGGTGAAGCTCAATGCCAGTTTTAAGAGTAGTGTGACCCAGTTGGTAGGACTGAGAGTGGCTTGGAAAGACCTGCCTAACATAGGTAAATGTTAATTAATAGTATAGCATTGATAAGAATGGTAAATGTTAGTTATTTTTTGTCATTAGTTAAAACTTTGCTACTATGTGGTATACCCACAAGTTCACTTTAACGGAAATATTTCACATAGCTTGGGCAGGAAAAATAAATCACAAAATGCAATATTACCTTTTTGTACAAGTTTGAAGATTTGACCTGATCGGTCACGGGCAAGAATCTCTTTTTATTTTTTGTTTGCATTGCCAAGGTCGGGCAGGAGACAGCACAGCTCTAGCATGACTGCGGAAGCAGAAGGAAAACACAGGGGATGCTTCTCTCTCTCTCTCACTCTCTCTTTCTCTCCCCTTGATTTACTTTTAACAACACAGCTTCATATCTTCTCTTCCTTAGGACTTATTGCAGTGTGTGAGTCACCTTCTTTGAGATGCATAAATACCATGACTGCAGGTGTATCTGTCCTTCTGCCTCCTGCTCTGCTGTCTTTGGCTATGTCTACCCAGAGAGATGGAACCATGTCAGAGAGCATCCTCTGGGTGGGGATGCTGGTGCTCGATAATCTGTGCAGTCAGGTTATCGCCAGTGTCTCTGATGTAACCGAGGTCCAGACCAACTCTCTGAAGTACTGAGTATAGAGTTAACACAGTCCAGGGATTATGCGTTTGGATGTGGCCATTTTGGAGAGAGAAGCAGTTTAATAGTGTGGATTAAGGCCATTTCCTGCCAGCTGGGTCACTGCCAGGGCACAAGCCCAGACACGTGTAGTTTGCGAATATAAATTTTCTGGTTATGGGCTTGTGGTTTTCTCCATCCTGAAGTGAAATTGCATGATTCCTCAGCTCTCAGCCTGAGCCCTGAGCAAGACTACCTATGTTGTCAACTGTCCTAACCAGCAGTGGTAAGCCACAAGACTGGGAACATCATACTCCTCCTGAAGCTTAGTAGATGTCTGAGGTAAGATAGCTAACCATACATGCACTCTTCAGCTGGCAAAATGCTTTGTAAATATATTAATTTAAACTTTCATCATGTTCGCATGGTGAACCTGGCTAGTGTGTGTTGTCTTTTGTTACCTACAAGTTAACAGTACTAACACAAATAGTAATTGCGCTGCTGTTGATATGTTGTCACTTCTTTGGCTGTGTAAGCTTGACTACATACAAACACACATATATGCTCCAGAAACGTACGTCTTCTCCCTTGTGTGTGTAGCTGCTGCTCTACCACCAGACCAAAGTCACGTCTCAGTTCCCGGGTCCAGACCATGCATGAGTCCTGGCTCCATACTGGCCCCTTCCCAGCAAAGAAACTGGGGCAGGTTTGTCAGATGGGGCATTGGTGAGACCCCACAGCTTCCCCATCAGCACTGTCTGGAGTCGGGTGTGTGCCATGGTGTGTTGCCTTAAATGTAGGGACAGCCTTACATAAAATAGAAGTAAAAATATTTGTAAAATGTATGTGTCTGTTGTTGGTGTACATGAAGGTGTGCTTGCTCGTCAGGCAGGATTGACACTTCTTCTGGGGATGGTGGGGTCTGTCTCCACGAGCACTTAGAAACCTTCCTAAAATCTTCATAGCGCTGTGCTGTGCAAACAGGAACAGTTCAGGGACATTGAGTGTGACAGTAGCACTAACAAGGGTGAGGTTGGCTCTTAAACCACTGGAAAACCCTGCACCTGGTACAAGACCATGTAACTGTGTCCTACACGCTTCTCGTTATGTTCAGGCCCGCTTGCCACCTTTCCATGGAAACTTGTTAAATATGTAGCAAAATTAAACAGGTAATAACTTGTTACAATGTGCTACCAGTTTCAGAGTGTTTATTTTCTTTTCATTTTACTTTTGTTTGCTAATGCATTGATAGGTTACAGGAGGAATTTTGCAGGCTGGCCAAGCTCACCTAGGGGTATACAATAACTCAGCCTGGGTGGAAGTGGGGGGCATAGGAGAAAGTTACAAGGTCCTTATCCCTTTAGTAGTCTTTTTTTTCCCTCGCTTTTCAACTTGTAACAAATGAGTATTCCCATTCTGTTAATAATATTTTGATAATTAACTCTTGTGTGGTATTTTTCTCTCGAACCATCATTGCATTACAGATATGAGCGTACATGTTAACACACACAGGCATCTGCCTCCGAATTTTATGTTGCTGTCCCTGCTGGCAAACTGTCCTTCCAGGTTCTGCAGAGCCCCAGCTGTAGCCTCACTGGTTTCCCTCGGGATGTTTTAGTGAGGAGGCAGAGGCCAAGATTTAGAAAACAGCTCTGTATCCAACACAGCACAAAGCCCACAAGATGGCTTAGATGAATGTTTCTTGGCCTGTGGGCTTTGAAAATCTGTGGTGGCTGTCAGTAGAGCCAATAAATTCCCCATCCTTGGCTTTAGGTAGTAATGCAATGCTATGGGCCAGGTAAACGTCTTCTCTCTGGAGTTAATCCTCTATACAGAGGATATGTATCAGTACAGAAGGTACCTCCTATGCAAAGAAAAGTCTGTGAGAATCTCTGTAGTGTCACTGAGACTGAAGAAGTTGATTCTGACTGTGTTTACTTGAGGACAAATGCTAAGTGATTTAATAGCTTTGTTAATTCAAACTGGCATGAGCAAATCTGGTGGTTAGGCCAGTGGAAGCAAACACTCAGGATTTTTTTTTTTTAATGCAAAATGTGTGTCCTGAATTATGAAACAAGATACTCGAGTAAAAACATGCAGTAACATCCAGATTAATGATGTGTTTTCTTCAACAGCAATGTGCTACAAACTGACCTTTCAAGGATTTTGTTGTAAATTTTTTTCCTGTGTTTATTTCTAGCATCTGAAATACAGTATGTGCTGTAGTACAGAAGAAGTATTAAGCAGAAGGTAAACAACAGTCCTTTTCCCTCCTCATCCCTCTGATTTATTGTTGTATTCTTCTGAGACATTAATAGGTTTTTATTGTCTCATTTGACTTCATACAGCAGTTGTTCTCTTGAGCCAGTCCTGCAGGGCTGAAGGGGCAGAAGGGGGAGGACTAGAGCAAAAGGTCTAGGACAAAGCAGCAGAACTAGAAAAAAACATTGAAGAAAAATAGGAAAACGTGGTTAGAAACTTAACGCTGGTGACAGCTGAGGTTGACTGTGTGCCTTCATGGTTCTCCCCTCAGTTCACTCCTGAAGGAGGGACATGAGCGCCTTTAAGGGATGGAGAGTGGGTTGAACTGAAGGCTGTGACTGCAGACCTGCCTCTGCCAGCTTTCCCTCTGGAGAGGAGCTGTTGGTCTCTTGCAAGGATAGTTTTCTAAAGGGACAGTGACAATGCAGTGGGATGGATGGTTAGCTCATCACTAAGTTAGTAACAAACATTTATCACACGTTAGTTCCTATTGCAAAAACCTTAAATTGATTATGTTTATGTGACACGGTTGAAACAATTAGCTAGTCTGGAACATATCCTGGCTCCCTTCTCCAGTGAGATAAATGAGCTGCAACAGTGCCTCTTCCCTTTTCTTTCCCCTTCTTTCTGCCCCCTCCGGCCCTCTCTCTCCCTTAGGTTTCTGAGAAAGTTTTTATCTAGGTAATCTAAGGTTTTAAAAACTGTTTATCTTGCACAGTCTGAAATGCTTCTCATCCTCTCACCCGTGGTGCAGTGAAAAAACAAGTAGGCACATTTTGTAAAGACGTCTTTAACAGAAGACATGATGGATGGCTCTTAGAATTACTTCTGTAACTACCAGAAGAATTGAAAATAAATGAGAACTTGAGACATGTGGTCATGCTCTAATAGTTGGCATCTTAGTCTTCTAGCTTAGAGCTTAAGGCTTGGGTACAGGAGTTTACTCTTCTTTTTGTATAAAGCTTCTAATCCAAGTAGAACTTGTCGATTCTCATCAGAAGCAATGATAGGAAGCATTATTTAAAAAACCCTAAGATTTTCCAGGTTAGTAGAAAATCTTTATTGGTTTGGAATACTGTACAATAAACTTGGTCTTCACAGATAGGCATTTCAGATATCAGAAAAGAATGTTTCTGTGTGTTTTTAAAGACTGCATATTGGTTTATTGTGTGCTTTTCTGCACATCCATAAAAGTCTATAAGGGAAAGAAAGAGTGAAATTAATTTCCAGTGAGAAATGTTTCAGGATACTGGGCATTTTTCCACTGAACATCTCTGTGGAAATCTGGGAAAAGTGTTATTTTGGTTCTGTACAAGAAAATAATGCTCTAACTGTACTTCTCTTTCCCACCATCAATAAACTTGAGAAAATTCTTCTGTAATTAATAACTGGTAGAAAAATGGAGTTTATTTTGGAAAGGGCAATTTTAGGAGATTATTTGCTTTTAAACAGAGTACTCTTGGAAGCGTGAACTGTGGATGGTATTTGTACTATTGTCTTTTGGTTTGCTTTCAGATAGAAGGCAGATTTAGTCTTTTTGGAAAATATGGGGGTGGAGGACAGAGTTAACTATATCCTTGCAATCTATGGATGCTCTTTACATTTCTCTATTGGATGCTTCCCTGTGTAGTCTGCTGGAGTGTGAGTGCCTTCTGTATAGGACAGACTGGCAATAACTAAATAATGGACTTGAAAGAGCTCTGCCTCTTTTTATGTTTTGAGTTACGGATGTTTCTTTGAGAGAAGATAGTAAGAGGCAGGGAAGATTAAAGCATTATTAATTTATATTGGTTTCTAATGCTCAGTGTTAGTTACGTAACACCATGGTACATCGCAACTCAGCATTCAACACACCAATGTTTATGATGAGTTAATTATTGCTTCATCTGGCATTTTACGCTCTGTAGTGCAGGAAAAAAACACCCACAAAAAGCACCACAAAATGCATGATCCTACTTTCAGTGAAGTTACTGCAAATCTTCCATTCATTTTTGCAGGAGTTCATGGCTTTAGTAACAGAACTCATTGGGATCATTTTCAGGGTAAACTTTTGTTGTGCTGGAAACTGTTCTTGTAGAGATTGGCACCAAATTAGATGAAAGCCAGTAGTAGTATAATTGAAAATTGTGACTGACAGTTTGTTTCGTAATATCGCAGTGTGTGCCCAGTTCCTAGGGGAAAAGACTCTTGCAGCAGCTGAAGTATACAGCCTGTGATCTCCTTCTTCCCAGGGATGCTCCACCCAGCCCCATCGCTATAAATGGCAATTGGACTTGAGGGAATTACAGCAAGCAATGAAAGGCAAATTCCTCTGCAGCTGATATTTTCACTGCAGGGCATGAAATTAATAACATGAAGAATGACCCTGAGCTGTTTTCTGAACATTGCAAGGGCTGCAGCTTCATCTGGAGAAGTCTGGACTCTGTAAGGATGGGTTGGTGCAGTGAAGGTGTTGGTGATCCAACAGGGCTTGATTGGAGCCACTTGTTTTGGAGGACCATGGGAGGGGCTGCGGCGGAATGAATGCTTGGCCTCAGGAAATTTTTTTGGCAAATTTGCAACAAAACCCCATGTTTTATCAAGCAGCTGTGCAGATGGCCACTAATAAATATGGTCATCATGTTTCTGCTGCCTTGCTGGTGAAGGTCAGAGCTTGGAGGAAACTTACCAGTGTTCAGCAGCCAGAGAAAATGGTATTTGAGGAAGGAATTCAGCTCATCTCAGTACACATCTGCAATTTAGCTGTGGTGTAGACATACACCTCTGAGTTGGCCACCCGACATTCCCTCCCTGCATGGGAGGAAGTGGGGAAAAGGCATTTCTGGCGTTCTATTCTTATCTCTGTAGACCAAGCGAAATTAATTGCTTCCCCAAAAGTTCCTGTTTCTCACCACTGGTTGGAAGTGGTACTGAGATAGAGATGCCTGTATTTTGAAAGCAGTCCCACTGTAGGTCTGGTCTACCCCATAGATGATCTGTCAGCATTTGAAACATCCGTAATTACTCTGCGCTTTTTGCCATTCTTAGGTTTAATTACTCTGACAAATGGAAAGGGTAAAACTTCACAAAGTCTAAGGGATTCCTCAAGAATAAGCTAATTCATTCTGTAATGAATGGGGTATAAATAATAAAAATAGAAGTAATAACACCAGTAAGATACTCTTTCATTAATTCTGTGCTGTGTGAGAAGTCATAAAGGAAAAGCATGTTTAACGTTTACTCAGTGGACGGTTTGAATGGAGAAGTGTAAGGGAAGTAGCCTTCTGCAGAATAATAAACATAAAGTTACACATTTAACAGCTGTTTCATTCTTTATTATTCCCTCAGTTTCCATCTGCGAGTATTATTGGATATTTGTATTCCTCTTTAGCAAAACATCTCTTGTATACAGTATATACAATTTACTCAGATAGGGTCATGTATTTCATCAGTTGTCAGCCCTGTAAAATACTGAATGCTTCTCTATGACCTAGACCTGTGTTATGAGAAAATACTGCTAAGGCAGATTTTGGGTTGTGCTGTGTGGACAACCAGGGACTCAAATACAGCAGTTCAGACAGTGCTGGGAGCAGTCGGGATGGTGTTACCCTAGATATCTGCCACCAGCAGAAACGTGCCAGCTCCATCCTGTGCCAGCCCAGTTACCCCTGGGCATGGAGCGCCCCTGGTTTTCTGAACGCCAGGAATTCTAGCTGCATGCTTCGAAGGAAGAACCACCTGGGTCCTGAGAAAAACAGAATGGTGAAAATGGTTTAAAATCATTAGCTGGAATTAAAGAGTTCATTTGAGTTACTTTTCTCAACTTCTCACTTTGGGAAAGTGCAGAGAACACACCTGCAGGCTCCTCTCTGCACTGGCTGGAACTTCATGTATTCCTCGTGTATTCCTTACGTAAGTACCTCCACTGAGATGCGCCGATGCTTTCACATGTTTCCTGGAAATAAAGCTTTAAAGCAAATACCAAACACCACAAAATTAACTTGTAAGAATTTTGTGAAATATGAGAGTATTACAAATGTGTTTAAAATCAGTGTCTTCTTTTAGAAACGTACCCAGTTTTCAACTTGGCCCCTGGAAAGTTCTTGTAGCTGAGGATATTTTTTTTGTTCCATTTTTTGAATGGGATGCAGCTGTTGAATTCTTCTGACCTGAGTAAAGGCTCTTAAAGAGCTTTATTTTTATCAGGCTTTTTTCTGTCCTCCTCTGGTTCTGAACAAACAGCCACAACTTTAGCTAATGGAAATTATCATACTGCAGCTAAGCTTAGAAAGTCCTGCTGCTTTGCTGGGGTGACTTTTCTGAAGAGCTGGACCCTTCTGTGGAATGTACGTGTAATTATATTAAAGTGTGTCAGTATAACTTCCAGAGGAGGTTGGTACATGGTAGCTCCCCTCTCCCCTCCTCCAGTGCAGCAGCTCCTGTAGGAGATCCCTGGGGATTCGGAGAACAAAGAGTACATCTAAGGCGATCAACTAAAATTCATCCGCAGCCCATTAGAAGAACACTGCAATGATACTTAAGTGTATAATCCCTCTTATTTCAAAATACAGGCTTACGGCTTGAGTTTCCCCTGAATAAACTTTGTGGTTATTAACAAGCTGTATCAAATAATCTCCTTCAGGTCATTAAAGGGCATAATGCAGATAAGAACTCTTTAGGTCCTGTAAACCTGAATTCATGCTCTAGGCCTCTGTGTTACCAGAAATCTTTGACAGTAAGCTGAAATGCTGGGATGTTTTGATGTTAGTAGTTTGATAAAAAGTTCAAAAGAAGTGTGCTGTGCTGCTGTGTGTCCGTGGGAAGGGGAGCTCTTCGTACAGCAATAGTGTGAGACACAGCAGCAAACCTAGCCTGGCAAATTGTTGATTTTACAAGGATATTGTGGTGAAAGCTCTTTAACTTCCTGTGTCTGCATGCCTTTTTTAGCAAGAGCTTCACACCGCCTCTTAAAACCCCTACTCTCGGTTC
This sequence comes from Gallinago jamesoni, assembly GCA_025769975.1. NCBI lineage: Eukaryota > Metazoa > Chordata > Aves > Charadriiformes > Scolopacidae > Gallinago > Gallinago jamesoni. Next base: position 129,730,199 of record JAOQGH010000001.1, read on the forward strand.
CTTCTGTTTTCACTAAGCGCTTTCCTCAATCAATGACGAAAAGTAAAATTTAAAGAGGTTTATGTGGATCTTTCAGCTGAGTAATGTATATCTTAATTACAGTATTAATAATGTCAATAAGAAGAGGTGAACAGCTGCGGTGGCCACTTGACACAGACAGATTAAAATAATTGGATTGGGGACATCTGCTAAATTGCCATTTAAAATTTTTAAATAGGAGCAGAGAGCATTTGGCAGTCACCAACAAAAGCATGCAGGGGAAGAGGAGAGAAGAAATAGAAGAGGAGGGTAAGAAGAGGACGTTGGAAAGCTCTCATGCTGTTCATTCATCTAAAAATAGGTTTTCAGTCTGCCTCTGAGTTTGTTTATGTTTATGTCCTTCGTTTGGAGACTATGGATGGAGACATGTCATGTCAATTGCTTTGGGAGCAGGGCCCACACTCTTTCAGCTTTTAGTTTCAGGAACGGGACATGGAGCCTTGCAGACACCCGTGGATGTGTGTGTGGGAGCTGCTGTGAGCTTCTCCCGGGCCGCGCTGCTCCCTCCGAGGGCTGGACGAGGTCCTTGCTGCACCCTCTTCTCACCGAATACTCTTGTAAAAATCCACTGCATCGTTTTCCAAAACATCATTTGAATCCATAGTTCTGTGTATGCGCTGCTCCCTGCCAGAGAAATCTAAACATGCCCAAAGATGGGAGTTTGCCCTTGGGGTTCAACCACCGACAACGCACGGGTGGCACCTAATGCCTAGCACTGCTTGTCCCACATGGATTTTAGAACTTCAGTAATGGGAAGATCTACTGTACGGATTTTGTAAAAGCAAAGCGGTAAATTGGGGTTTTCAAGATGCTGCAGTGACTTGAGAATATGTTTGACTGCTTTCAGCTGTCTCAGAGGAAAAAATAGAGCATCCCCTTCTTCTGTTATTCAGAGATCACAGCAGCACTAGCATGTCTAAGCAAACCCAGGTTTGGTTCCTCCAGGATGGTGTGCATTTCTCCTTCAACTCTCCATTAGCTTCCTTCAAAGGTTTTCCTCTTCTAGAAACAGGGATGATGCTGCACGTTCTCTCTTAATCTATCTCAGTTTATGGGCTTTCATTAGAGTCTAATATAACTTGTCAGAGTACGTACGTCATGTCTTTTGGAGTTCCCAGTCTCTGCTAATGGGTCACACTTAAAATCATGAGATAAAAATCTATTTAATAGGTTTTTATTTGCTTTCTGCTTTTTAGAGTTTCTGAGGCATAGTCAGAGAGACTGTGGAGCAGATGGGGTGTTTTGTGGTTACTGGTCCAGACAGCTCAGATATAATTAAAGTACCTTTTTTTTGCATATGCAACTTGCTACAACTTCTGTATTTTCACAGGTCTTAGGATCACATCAAGCGTAAATCTAATTGAGGTGGTTGTACTTCTCTTATTTTTATTTTTGAGTGCACTATGTCATCTGAGCTTAATGTGTATAGCCTTGCATGACTATGGATGCCCATTTTATCTCTGAGGCTCTGCAGTACAGTTTAAAAGGAATCCAGGAAAGGCTAAAGTAGTCAGCATTGTTCAATTACTTTTTGTGGAAATACGAAAGTGAAAAGTGTTTTTATTCAAAATAGCTCTGCTGTGTTTCCTGGAATCTACTTTGTAGGATTTTTTTTATACCCCAGGTTCTTTTTTAATGAGACATAAGGGACTTTTCACAAGTGCCATCCCTGGAGATGAAGGAAGGGGACCGTCCCAGGAACCCCTGCTCATGAGAGGAAAGCACAAGCGCTTGAATCGCAGCTCCTGTGAGGCACACCAGAGTGTTTGGGACTGAAAACATCTTTCTTAGCTGCAAACTTTTTTGAACTCTTTGACCAAGACATTTATTTTTTTTTATTTTTTTTTTTTCCTGCAGAAAACATATCTTTCATGGGTATTTTTTAAGATAAACCCCTGATTTTTTCCACTGAAAAAATGAGATTTTAGGTCAATTCTGTTTCTGAAGCTATTTTTGACAGTCCCGTGAGGTTTTTGTGGCCAGCATTCATTATTAGTGTAACAAGAGATCAGCCAGAGGAATTCTCAGCTGCCTGCTAATTTGGTTCTCCTAATCCTGTGCCCCTTTGGAGTGAGAATCAAGTCCTTGGAATTTTGCATAATGAAGAAACAAATTAGAAGTCCCATACCACTTATCTGTGAATGATAGAATTACAGTATCAAAATCACTTAACCAGTTTCTCAATGAGATTTTAGGCCAAGCTCACTCTAAAGTTTTGAGATGAATGTTTTTGAGTCCTCTGGGAAGAGGTGAATTCAAAGTAGGAAACAGAAGTTAATTTTCTTCTATTTTGTTGCTGATAGGGTGTATTTTATATAAACTCTCCATAAACTGTGGACACTTCACACTATAACATTCCATTCTGAATAGCATATTTTTAAATATAAAGCTGTGCATTACTGAAAAAAGTAGCTTGAAATGGGGAAAAATAATTCCCCAGATGTACTTTCAGCTAATAGAAATGATACAAAAATAAAATCATATACGTGCAGACGGTGTACCCCAAAGCACCCTGATTTTTTTTTTTTTGCAGAGAACACTGCTAGCCAATGAATAACCTGAAGAACCCTGGTTCAAAACAGAACTCAACCAAATATTGCTGGACTCAGTTTCTGAGAAGAAACCCCTTGCTGTCAATCTGTAGTTCCAATAAATAGTTCTAATGCGGTTCCGCATTTTTTATCCAAGGAAAAGGAACTTAACCTTGTCTGGAGCTCATAAATACGAGGGGGACAGGCTAGTTAGATTCTTCACAGCCACTCTATTTTATCTTTCTGCAGGCCACCAAAAAAGATTTTTAGATTCGTTGCTTGCAGGGTGGCTGCTGTGCAAAGCCTGGAAATGGCAGTTCCTTCATCGTGTGGTTTGAGTGAGTGGGTTCATGAAGGATGACATCCCTGTTTCCAGTTATATAAATAGCAGAGTTTTGCTCATTAGAGGAAACTTGGAGAATAATGGCACAAGGGATATATGGGCTGGAGAAACTTATTTTTGGAGCAGTATTGTAAGAACTACAAATCCACAGCATAATTGAGAGGTGACTAGCAGGACACTGATCTCTGGCTACAGGGTTTTGATGGGGAGAGGGAAATCTAAGGTCAGTGCCCCGGGTTTGTGTTGAGATGTGAGTGCAATCAGTGATAGTACTTTTCTGAGAAGGTTATCCAGCTCTCTGTGGCTGAGACAGTTCTTTCCCTTGGAAATTTTGTATGGTATGATGCTTACTGGGCCACAGGCTGGTGGTCCTGAGTGCTGCTCAGCCCTGGGTAGTGGTGTGGAGCTGTGTGACTTGAGGATTTGATGTCTGATCTGAGAGGCACTGAAAATGCTGAGGCCTGTGCACTGTTTTCCCTGGGCTTTGGATAGGGTTCCTATATGAGGGACATCCAATGTCTGTATTTGCTGCTACCAGGCAGGCACTGGTGGCCAAGGTGTCGAGCTGGGAAGGGCTGTATGTGTTTCTGAGCTGTGAGCCCCAGCAGATGCAGGGGCTGTGCAGCCTTCTCTGATTTAGAGATGCACGAAGCATCTAGGTGGATATATGAAAAAAAAATAAAAAATTTACATAATCTGCCTTGTCGTTGCCATGAACTCTAGCTCATGGTTTCTCCTGTTCTGTGAGCAATCTGATGAAGCGCTAAGTCGTGCCAGCCGAGAAACAAAGTTGTCGCTCTGAATGATGACTTGGTGAAATGCCACGTAGGGCAGAGCTGCCATCAAAATAATTCGTGATTCACTGTTTGTTTTTCACAGATTTCCTACTCTCCCTGCCCACGCACTGCAGACGACAGCATTGTGTATGGGGACTGTGAACATGACAGACATTATTTATCAAGGATTTTTTTTTTTTTTTAATTCCCCCTAGCAAACTGTGTAAAATGCTCAGGCTCTGTGTTGCTGTTGTCAAAACCATGTTACGAATATAGCCGGCCTGCCTGTTAAAGGAGAAAGTTTTCAAAGGTGTTTTAAAAAGCTGCAAACTAACTGCGTGAGGAGGTCGAGGCTGAAACTGCAGAGTGCTCCTCGTGGGGCTCCAAGGAGCCACAGCAGCTGCATCCAGCACTCTTTTGGCTGCTCCTTAGAGGGAGAGTTTGGGAGTTAGAGCAGTTACAGTCGGTTTTTAGCTTGCACAGCCCTGGGGGAAAAGGGAGACAAGCCCCTTCCTCACTGTTCCTTGCACCGTCTCGGGCAACTCCTTGGGAATAAGAAGAGGGGAACCTGGTCACAACTTGTCCCTGTGACTTGGCTTTCCTCTGGGCTGGGCTCTCGGCTTGCTTCGAAGAGGAGAAATGAAAAGATCCAGTTTCCCCCCACCCCCAAGATTCATGACGTCTGTCTGCAAAAGGTGTTCTGGGAGTCACAGCTGCTCCAGCTGGGCTTTCTCAGATGCTCGGTACACAGCTTCACGACAACAACATTATTCTTACCTTATTTTACGAAACAGCGTAGTCGGATTCAAGTCCCTAATTCAAATCTGGTTTGATCAAGTACTAAAGGACACTGAAGACACAAGGGAACTTAGTTGATGGGTAAGGAAACTGAATAATCTTGTACATAGTGTGGTAGAGATGAGTGTGCTGGAGAACATGTGCTGAGTGGGCTGGTCATGGTGCCATTGGGTTTAACTTTTTTGGGCTTTAGCTATGTTTGAAGAAAACAGAACAGCTTTGACTCAGTGAGAGGGAAAAACTGGCACTCCTGACCACTTACCAGGCTCTGGAGATCCATCAGCAAACTGAGAGCCCTCAAACACTGTTTGTTTTCAGACCAGTTTCATGGCTTTGCCTGTTTTCATAGTTGGACCAAGAAGAATGAGACTGCACAATGAGAGGTCGTGTCCCTTTTTTAAACCAAACTGCATAATTAGGGCGATTTATATGTGATTGGCTTCGTCAGGTGGCATGCTTTGAAGTCCACAGTGGCACTTTTATCCTTTCCTGTAGGCTCTGTGCCTGAAGGCTTCATAGCCTAGGCAGTTGTGAGCAAAATACGCTGAGGAGAAAAGCTTCGTGAAGGCTAATGGCATGAGAGCTGCAGCTGCATAGGTTCAGTTTGGCAAATAACAGTAAGCATCAGGTTTTATGTCCATGACTGTGTTATTGTTGCGTTTTTAAATTTGGGTTAGCTGCCTAGAAGAAAGTGGAGACCAAGAGCTGTTCGTCTTCTGGCTTGGTCTGTGAGGAGCTTGTAACTCTAGCAATTGTTTCTGTTTTTCATAACAGTGGGAACTTTATGGGCTATTTTTCCTTTTCTCTGTCCAAAACAAATGCGCTGCTTAAAAACAAAGAAAGAAGTCGTGGGCTGTCTGGCAGGCATGCAGTTTGAACTTGGGGTGCCTCAGGTTGGAGGGACAGTTTACAAAATGCACCATTCTCCTGAAATTGATGGTGCAGCACAGTCGTTTTATTTGTGTGGATCCATTTTACATTGCTTGCTCTGGAATACCACATTTTTAATGTTAATAGAAAATGACGAGTGTTTGTGTGCTTTTCGGTGGTCTTTTAAGGTATGTACTCTGGCCTATCAATCTGACCTATAGCTATATATCTGTTCAGGGCAGTTTGTATAGTTCCAGTGTAGTTGTTTGATGTTTAACTTAAAGACAAATCAGCAGATTCATGTGTGCGAACAGGATATTTTTTTGTAAGAAATGCTGAAGTAGTGCTTCTCGATAAGCTGAAGTATTGTCCTTTGCTGTGCGTTGCAAGAAGAGAGCTCGCACTGTTTCAATACATAGAAAACAAAGGAAAAATAATTACATAGATAGAAAGTAATGATAATACTAGTAAATGCAAAGCCACCTCTTTGTACTGACAATATTTTCCCTAATTATTAGACTTTTTGTATTTTCTGAACTTTTCCATAGAAAATTGTCATTGCATGGTGTTCAGGAGAAAAATACTCATCAAAACAGCTGCTGATGTGGGTGGAATTCGATATCCCAGATCTTAAAAAAAAAAAACCACAACAAAACAAAGCAAGAAACACAGTCCCAATAAACTGGAGTAGATTGGCAGAGCACTGCAACTCATTTAGTGGTGCAGATTTCTGCCAGATTACTTGACATCAGTGAGTAGGACAGGGTGGCATTTGCATGTCGCGTGAGAGTGACAAAACCACAATGGAAGTGTAGCAAATGAAGCGAAAACTCCTAATCTCTAAAATCATAGAACCATCTGGGTTGGAAAGACCTTTAAGATCATCGAGTCCAACCGTCAGCCTACTTTCTGCATGTGTGAAATGTGTCTGACCACTGCCTCCAAGAGGCATCTCTATTCTGTGTCACTAACACCTCTAACACTGCTGGCTGGTGATACAAACTCATGACCTAAAAAAACTTCCTTAAATAAGAAAACGGCTCATACAGCACGTGTATTTCAGCTCAGGCCACAAAAGAGAACATGCAGAAGGGAGCAGACACGATCGCGGTACAGAGTGAGTGGGTAGTCACTGTTGGAGGTGTCCAAGTCAGCTCTGAGAGCTGCCGTTCACATAATGAGTTTGCAGGTCGTTTTGGAGGGGCTGACAATCTCTGCCAAGGTTCAATATAGTATTGGGGGTAGGTGTTAGGGTAGCCCGCAGTGTCCTGATTAAGGCACTTGCCTGGGATGGGGTAAAGCCCGCTTCAAGCACTTGCTCTAAACCTGGTAGTACAGACCTTTTCCTGAGCCCTCTATATCTTAGATGAGTAACTGAGCGCTCTCACTCTGCTTCCAAATGGAAATATTTGGCAATATCGTGCATTTTGTTGCTATCAACTAAATCACACCCACCCCTGTTTTCCCCCTAAAACAAAAGAAAAAAACCTTAGAATTGTTTTCCAACCAGAGCTGGTATGTGGGTAATCAGAATGGCTATTTTCCACATGTGCAACAGATCTCGTTTTCCTTAGACCCAAACCCCTTTCTGTAAGTAATACCAGTTTATAGAAAATACTGGTTTGAACTGCTTGAAACAATAAGAATAGGGGTTTCTATTGAATTAAAGGCTTTACTATTAGTCAAATGCCAGCTCTTGGAGTCATGTAATTAATTTTATTTTACTTAATGATGATATTCTTACAATATCCTCAAGTCAGATAATATTATTTACATGTATCTCAAAAGCTCAAAATCCAGGAGGTAAACTAAAGAACTCAAAAATGTATTTTTAGCCTTGTATACAATACTTAGGGCTGATATGATTTTTGAATGCTTGGAAATGACAGTGTTTGCTCTGTCATGCATTCTCTGTTTCAAATAGTAGATAATTTACTTCTCTCTAAAATGTTGCCCTTTATTTTGGAACATAATAGATGCCACTCGTAACTGTTCAAAGCATTTGCTGCAGACATTAATATTTATTATTGGATGCAGAAGTGGTTAACTTCTATGCTCTGATAGCAGACATCCTTATTGTTTCACTGGGGCATTGTATACTACTTCAGGACCAGTAAAGCTACAAATAGGAGATATGATTATATTTGTTTAATCCAAATTGTTTAAATGCATTTCACATATAGTTTTGGCCTTATGTTGTCATATGCTTAACATTAATCTCATTAGGTTTAGGAGAAAGCACACTATTTCACATTTGAAATCTCATTGGAAATCTTTACATTTAATAAAAGTGTAACATGAATGGATGGCACGAACAGATATTGCAACCTGCAGTAGAGATTGAGATGTCCTTGAGATGGAGCCCACGTTTTCCATGACTTGAGGCACAGGAAAACTCAGAGAGGATTTGTCCTTCTTCTATGTATCACAGGCTGTGGTTCCTTGTTCAGCTTTATAAGCAGCTGAACATTGATGGCTGTTGGGAGCATGTTGGTGTTGGTCACAGAAACTGGAACGAGGTCTTTTTCAGGCAGCTTTGCCACTAAAAATAATACTCAAGCAGGTATTGTATTTGATTTTGGGTCAACTGCCATTAGCTCTCAGAATTAATGTTATTTTTCTGCTGAAGCAGGAAACTCTTTTACCACTTGAGAGAAACATAGGACCAAACCCTTAAAATATATAGTATGTGAACTGATGAAAGGTATAAGAACTTTTTTTCTTAACCCAGGCTATCCCAGACCTCGTGTCTTGAGATTGATGAAAATGCTGGCTTTTGTAGTATCGCCCATTACTGTGGTCTCAGATGGTTTAATTACTTCAGTTCAGCTTGTTAATGAAGGCAGTTGTGGTTATCACAGCTGTGTGTGTACTTTCAACCTGCAGCAAAATTCAGAGTATTGCAAAATGACTTAATTTTCTTTTACTGAAAAAATAAATACAGAAATCTGTTTACGTGAAGACCAACAAAACTTCAACTGTAAATTTACAGTTGCATCTCGGCTTTTTAAGGTGTTTTATCTCCATTTTGGCACCTGCGAAAAAGCACTCGGCTCCTTCTGGCTCTAATTGTGGTGCTTCTGGATGAATTCCTCCAAAAATATTGATATCTGCTGAAGTAAGAAATTAAAAAAATCTGCACATGTATTTGGATGGATTTTAATGGAGGTTTCCAAGTTCTGGGGGTTGTTTTTTTGGGATATGTAAAAAGTTCAATACAGAGTGGGTATGTTGGGATGAATATTTTGCTAGGCAATACCTTTGTACATTGTTTGTGTTTATTAATGTCATAAAAGGAATGAAATACATCTCCATTACACACCATTTTTTTAGAGAGTTCTTTTTAAGTATTCTAAACATGAAATTGTATCCTGAGGCATTTTGAAAACTTGGAGAGCTTGATTGTAGAAGAACAGGAAATATTTTCCCCCTTATTTTAGCAATTTTAATCCTGCTGTGAAAGCATGCTTATTCTTCCTTCTTCCGCTCCCTGTTTATCCTTAGACAAAAGTAGAAGGGCTTTTTTATTTCTTTTTTTTTTCTTTTTCCTTCAAGCCACCACCCGATAAATGGAAATCTCCTTTGGAATATTCTGAAATGTGTATCTTTACCTGGGCATGGGTTCAAGCTGTCTTGCTAAATGAAGTATTTCTGCTTTGAGTGTGAATTCTGTCTCCCCTGTGGGGAATACCAGGTTTCCAGTGTCCCACAGGGGTTGTCTTGCAGTGCAGATCTGAGTACGTGGATTTCCAGCCTTGGGAATGAGACAGGATGCTAGCTAGGAGGGAGGAAGTGTCTGTCTTTGGCAATACCATGGCTATATTAATTGCCATTAAATAGTTTTTATGTATAAACCACTGTTTTGTAAAGTGTGATCTTTTTGACAAAACTAATAGCTTTTTCTGCAGTTACATTATTTAATACACAGAAGTACAATATGGTATGAGATAAGGCAACTTTAGTGCAAGGCTCTGAACTGTGACACAGGATCATCTGGGCTGTACTTATTCCCTTACTAGTGGAGATATTATATTAATAATTTTGCCACTGACGTCAAGGGGAACCGGATGTCACCCTAGATAACAACCTTAATGAAGTCAGTCTTTCTTAATGAAGATTAATTGTTGGGGCCCCATACTTTGAGCATCTGTGGTCAGATGTCTTCCTCTGAATGCTTCGATGTCACGCAGCAAGTCTTGTGCTTCTTCAGATTTAGTATTTAGATGCCATCTCATTAGTCTGATAGACTCTTGACTTCTTTTGAGATACTAGGAGTCCCTTGGGAGCAGCCGCGTGATTCCTGCCGTGTTTGGGGATGTCAGAGCATCCTGGGTTACAGCAGTTTTTAATGCCAGCTGGAAACCAGTTTGCTGCCTGCCACTCTAGCTGCACTGGCCATGGAGGAGCATCTGGAAATAGGGTGACAGAAAGATCTAGGCCATAGTACACTCATACTGTCCTGTTGTTTCCTAAATCTCGGTTAATCTGCAGGTAGTTATCTAAGATGGCGTTAGTAAAGAACTAGCCATTCAGTCCTTGGTTCCACGTAATGCTAAAATGGATATTTAATGCAGTTTATTTCCCCTTTCTGCTCAACTCTCATCCTGTCCAGGAACAGTATTTTGTATGTTGATTTCATATGATAGAGTACATAGCTATGTACTGGAGTGACTGGCTTTCACGTCACAACTGGTTTTGGCTCATACTAACAGCAACAGCAGGGAAGTGAGGAACAGAGGGATTACCTGCACCGATAGTCAAATTGTGAGAGTTTATGCCTGAGGAGTCTGGAAATAATTTTAGAAAGAGTTGAAATAAAATAGCCAAGGTAACGGAAAGGTTTATAAAGTGGCAATCATATGCAGTGTCATGAAGTTCAAAGAAGCAATTAAGCAAACAGAATTTACACATTGTAATGCTATGTTTGCCATGTTAATTGCAATATAATCTTTCTGTGTTCAAAAATATTGAATTATTTTACAGTGGAGACCCATCTAAATAAAAGGACATAGCTAAGTGTTGCTACAGTAGGTAGGAGAAAAAACAAGTAGACATAATTGGTTTTGATCTTATTGGTTTCAAATGGATTTGGGCAAAAGACTAATGAAAAGTAGACAGCTAATCCGATAATGGTATTTACCTAAATGAGTACAGACTAAAGTCATTAACAATAATAATAATGCAGTAAGATAAAAATTGCTTTCTCCATCTTGCATTAAAATTTGTCTTATCTAAAACTGCCATGCGTGTGGATTCTTATTTCCATCCTGTGCACAATCCATGTTACTCACTAAGGCTTAAAATTCTGCAGAGATTAACACAGGCCGATCATCGCCTGTAGATTTGCATCTACATTCAGGATTCCTTGCAATAATTGTCATCTGGTTTTTGTTTTGTACAAAGGACAGAAGAAAGAGGCTTCACTGAAGACATCTGAAAGACTGTGTGTAGGAGGCTCAGGAGAAAGAGGTCAAGTACACAAGAATAGCCTACACATGCTTAAGAGTAATTTAAGGGCATAGTGTTACTTAAGTCAGGATGTACCACTTAACGTTTATTTTGGAGCCACTGAACGTCCAACCCATTAAAGAAAATACTCAAAAAAATTAGTAAAAGTGCAGTCTGCATCTTATTAAAAATATGCTTACGACCGTGGACAAGAAATACGGGAAAAGTGGACAGATTCTTCAAAGGCACAAGATGCAGTTAATCAGTCATCTCCTCTGCTGAGTCCTTTGCTCTGGTATTTCAGTTACTCACTCGATAAGTGAACCGCTTGGTTGAGTGGAGGAAAGATGTTAGTATCTAGCCAGAGAGAAAATGCAGCTGAAGCTGGAGACTTGTGAGGGAAAAGAAGTGACTGGTTGGTAGAAGTGTCTTGGTGATGAAGGAGCCATTTGCAGGTCATATTGTGACCTCCAATCCCACAATCTAAATAATAGAGAAAAAGCTGTGTATGTATGTCTGAACATATATGCAGGGCATGAACTTCGAAAATTCTGACTTGGTCCTTAAAGATCTTCTGTTCCTCTTAAGCTTCTGCATGTTAGGCTGATGCTGAAGTAGGCTGATGAAATGTGCCTCTTCATGCCAAGAAACAGAAAATATTCTCCATGTCTGTTCTGCCCTTTCCCTCCTTTGGTTGCCCCACAGAGTAGAGAATACCTTTAGGCAGATGGGACTGATCTAATTGCACCAGTACCCATTCTCCAAGGGAGCATGACTTTTCTGGACCTCTCCCAAGCCTGGGTGATTTTGCAGTAATTTACAGAGTGTATGTAAAGTTGTACAGTGCTTTCAAAGGAAGATGAGGCTTTTAATGTACCTTGTGTCACGCAAAGCATAGGAGTCTATGCATAGATTAAATTATCACATTCTGTGTTTTGGCTTGTAGAAGACAATGATATTTATTTGCCACAGAAAACAGGCTTTTTCAAGGAAGCATTTCTTGAGCCCCTCACTTTTTTAGCACATTAGGAGATTCCAGTGGCCCTAACACATGACCTTCCAAAAATATTTTAGTTAATTAGTCATGTGTACCATTAGCAGAGTAAAAACCTATGTTAATGTGACCCAGCAGAGATTTTATCAAACCCATCGAGTGTAAAAGAGGAATGTCTCCTTTAGTGCACAGCAGCTGGACAGAGTGATTCCACATTTCTTTATTGCTGCTCTGCGACCCGTGGTGGCGTTGGAAGAGGCAGAGCTTGCATCTCACCATTTTTAGGTGAGACAGGGCCAACCCTCTGAGCATCAGGGACATGCTGGGAGCTTGCAGACTGCCAGAATAAAAAAAAAATGGGGTTAATATTAATGCAGGGCTGGACCAAAGCTAGCAAGCCCTTTCTCTTGGAGTTCAACTGGTTAGGCTGGGCTAGCAGTTGAGCTGCAGCATTGCAGTGGTACAGCTCGAGACTTGCTCGCAGTTACAAAGCCAACTCAGAGATAAGGCAGAGGATGTGGAGTTACCTCCAGAGTTAGAGTTGCCCTTGGTAATTTTTATCCAAAAAAGAGCAATAATTCACATGTCCATGCAAAATTCAGTTAAAGAACACATTTCACTTGTGGTAATTCCTAAAACACCCCCCCACCCCTTCATTTTTGTGCTCTACGGGAAAGAGGACATCCTAAAAAGTTTACAGTCTTCAATATTCTGTTACCTCAGCATTTTCTAATGGGTATCCTTTTTTGCTTCCCATTCTTGTTTGAAAATTAAATATCTTAGTTTGAATTTTTTTATGGTAAATATATCAGTGAGATTTTTGTTTATGAAAATGCTCATCTCACAGAAATAGATAATATAAAATCCCCCCAAACTCTACCATAAAGACCTGTATTTATCTCTCTCTACCATTTTGACTGTAGAACATTTTGTACAGTATATGTTCATGAGGATTGAATTGCATACTTCTATACTTGTAAAGTTTCTTTTGCATTATCAGCTTTAGAAAGGAATCAGTTTCTTAGTATACATTGTCTGGTTGTGGATTCTGTTCTGGATCACTTTTATCTATAAATGACAAAGGCTTTTTAAAAAATGTAAATGTTTACTTGCAGTTTTGCAAATCAGGTTTATGTGACTCCTGCTGCTTTAGTTTTGCTTGAATTAAGATAATTGTCTCGGCTTGTATCACTGTGCAAACCTTTAGTTTGAGATCACTAAGTCTAGCTAATCAACAGTAAGGCACTAGAAGAGTGAGAAGACATGAAGAGGCAAAGAACGACGGAACAAATTCCAGTAGTCAGATAATGGGCTCATGCAGAAGTTTGCATATGTGGCCCATATATATATAAATATCATAGAGATATTGAGCATAGCACATACATTGAGTGTACAGATACGAAGTTGTTCACATTGAGGTAGCAATTTTATCTATTGTGGTTGACTAATGACTATGAAATAGTATGAAAAAAGCTTCCTTGGTGAATTCAAACATACTTCATGCATCATAAGAAATGGTGTTTAATGTGTAGTGTCTTTAATCTATATTGCTAAATGGTGCTGCATATTTGTGATATGTCTAATATTGCTAACTGAAGTCAAATCTTACTGATTTTCATAATAGGGGGTTTCAGCCAAGGTCTTTTAAAGTCAATGGACATCCTTTGACTACAGATGTGTGTGCAAACAGGTGAATTATAAGTGAATGGTGAAAAAATGAGCATGCCGTGAAGGTAGAGATGTTGAAATTTAGACTGAAAATGGGCACTTAAAATGAGAGTGAAGTTCATTAATTGTAAGTTTGCCATGTTGTGATGAAGGGCAGGTTGGTGGATTTGTCTTTACAGCTCAGCTGATGCACATCAGAGTTTTTCCATTATCTTCAGCTGCATCAGGTTATACTACTGACAAGTTTGATGTTTATTTTTTAACACAGATTGAAAAACACATTCTTCTTTCTTTCCATGTAGTGCTAAGATGCACTCTTTGATGATGCTTTGATGAATTCTGGAATTCTTGCTTGAAGTTAATTGTCAGCCTTTAAGCCTTGTCTGTGTGCTTGCACTTCTCTTTGACAGATGATTACTTCTCTCACCAGAGCTAAATACTGTCTAAGAGAATAGCTTTTTGTATATGTTATCACAGGTGGGAGGTAGACCAGCTAAAGCTGTTGATTTGCTTTCCAAGCATAATTGGTACCTTACAGAGATGCAGCATATCTCGTGTTGTTTTCCTGTATAAATTTTAACACATACATTGTTATTATGGCTTTTCAAAAGCATGAAACAGCTCGTCCTTTAGTCTATTGTGGTCTAAACATAGTATCGTCATGAGGAGGGGAGAGGATGTATCAGAAAAGAGAAGGGGCTTTGCCTGTGTACTCTCTGGACATTCTGGCAGAGTGGAATTAGCAGGTTGAGAGAGATAAGATGAGTGTTGTCCATGGACCTGTGGAGGTCTGCGTGTCTGACGGGCTGTGCAGGGAAAGGCACGAAGTGAGGACCGAGTACTGTGCAAAGAAAGCAAACCGGGAAAAGCAGACAAAGGCTTTTTTTTCTTCCCGCTTTGTGCTTCTGATTACTGGAATCTTAATGTTTTTGCAACAATGCTTGGTTAAATGGTTTCAGACAGAATTGACTTTTTGTTTTGCATGTCTGTGCTCCTTTTAAGGAATGCTGCTCTTAGGAAAACAAAGATATTTGAAAGGCTAGAGAAGTCCACGAAAATGGCCTTTTAGAAAAGAGGACCTGTCTTGTTTTTCCTAGCAGTAGAAGAGATGGTTCTGTTTATTAAAGCGTGCATACCATATGATGCTTCATATTTTTCCATTTGATTTCCTGTAGGGTGATTTCACTTGGAACAGCATGTCAGGGCGCAGTGTTCGGCTGAAGTCAGTTCCCGTTCAAAGCCTCTCAGAGCTGGAGCGTGCTCGGCTGCAGGAAGTGGCTTTTTATCAGTTGCAGCAGGACTGTGACCTGGGCTGTCAGATTACTATCCCCAAAGGTAAGGGCTTGATAAACCGTCTCTGTTTAGATTGCTAAACCACTGACTTCATACCACAGCAGTAAAAGGGAGAAAACACTAGATTGTTTATTTCACAGACGTTGCCTTCTACTTTTTTTGCTGAAACATAGTAACTATGTAAAAATGACTGGTAAAGTTGTTTGTCTACTATGTCCAATTAGGGCCACCTGGGGTGGGATCATCTGATCTGATCAAGGACAGATGTCTGCTCAGTAGATAATACAATTCAGACCTACTCGCGCTAGAATGTCCTGATACTCGATTGAGAGAAAAAGGCTTTTCTTATACTTCCTGACATCCAAAAGTGCACATGCATGTAGGTCAGATAGATCATGCCACTGAAGTAGCTTTTATCACTTTGTATTGTACTGGCTCTGGAGGAAGCCAAGTATCACTAGTTCAGACAGACAGTGTGGACATCTGCATTGAGTAAGATGAATTCTACCCAAGTTTTCCTAAAGACAATGGTGCTTATTTCCTAGGAAAAAAATGCTGAACTCCTAAGAAACAGGGGATTCACTGAAAAGGAAAAGCTCAGCTATCAGAGTCCTGATGCAGGATATATGCACATAGTAGACCTGTACTTAGGGTGTTATGGAAGGGATCTAAACCTCACTAAAACTAATGGAAAAGTTCCCATTGTTTCCTGTATGCTGGAGATCAAACCTGGCAAAGACAGCTGTTGTTTTTATTTTCACAGCATGTGTATATGTGGGTACATATATAATGTGTAATTAATTTTGGTAGAAGAATAAGAATCTGCTATATTATTAAATCGCTACAGTTCAGGCCCTTTGCAGACACTCTCCTCAAGTCCACCTCATGGTCCCATCACTTTTGAATGGCGTGGAATGAAAATGTATGGTGAAAGGGAGCAGGTGGCCATCCAGTTGATTTGCTAACTTCACAGGGCTGTGTAAATGGAGAATTTAAATTTTAGCAGTGTGAAATGGGCTTGGTCACTCTGGGCATGCAGGAATACAAATAACATAAAACTGCATCACCACTGTTTGTGCCTCAAGTTAAAAAGGGACTGAAGGCTGTTAAATTTTTTCACTTTTATTTAAAAAAAAAAAAGAAAACAAGTGGTGTGTAGAGCTGGGGGAGCTCTAGGTTTGAAGAGATTTAGGCATAGAAAGATGTGCACTACAGCTTCTAATACTCTGGAGCAGAGGTTAGCGGAATAATCTATGTATTAGAAAATACAGGAAACAGTTTTAAAAGTTGGGATTCTTTGTAGTTCTTTGAGTGTTCTTAAAAACTTGTGAATGATTGACATTAGAACATGCTTGTGCCTGCTGGGCATTTGCTTCCTGTAGGCATTTGAATAATTACATTTCTGGCACAGGTATTGTAGAAAGTAAAAATTCATTGTTCTTGGGTGACAAGTGTTTGCCTGAAAGTTAAGTTAGAGTACAGAAACATCTGCCCTGTCTTTACAATCACAGTCATACCATTATTAGTTACTTCCATATAATGTTGCAGTCCTTCCATGCTCAGAAGCTCCCTTTGTCCCAGCAAGTGAATTTACTTAACACTTTTAGGGCACGTCTGACTGTTCTCACACTTGTAGAGGAAGGTGTAGAATATAATGCTTCATTTAATCCCTCTTCTCTGGTGTTCTACAGTCATTATCATTAATGAAGCACCTTACTGACATCTCTTAGTTAAATGTCCTCTGGTCACAGAGAGAGGACCACCTCCCACAGGAATTTATTTAACCAGCATGACATTTAAAAGATGCTATGATTGCACTGGAATAGGAAATTAGAATGAATTAAAATTGATCAAGAGTTATTATTTTCATATGTATGTCAGAGATGTTTCAGGTTTCTGCCTTATATCTGTCTTTCAGATTCTGTAATCAACATCTTTCTCAGCTCCCTTGTCACTCCTCCATCTGACACCAGAAACTAGACCAAGCATCATTTATCTTTTCTCTGGGTTATTGTGTTGAGTTGCAAGAGGCAACTTCCGAGCAGAGCATGACACAGTTTCTTTACCAATGCAATTACTCTGTGGAAGATTTTTAATTTGCTGTCTAATGTTCTGAATGGCACAACAGTACAATTCTGGTGACACTTCCTTACAGTTGCTGTTTAAAATATATTGTATTTTTGTCATTTCAAAGAAGTCAATCTTCTCTTTATAATAGGAGGAAAAAAAAAAAAAACCTATGATGAAATTTACTTTAGGTGTGCTTACCTTTTGGTGACTTTCCAATTGTGTGTGTCCTTGTATGCAAGTGTGAGAGAAAGGAGCCTTTTACAGCATGTCTTCATAAAGAAATGGTAACTCAAGCCAGGTAGCTTTTTCAAAGTAAAACTGGGATCGGAGCAGGAAAGGATGTTATTTTTCTTCAGTTCATAGGCTCCAGTTATCTTCTGAGCAAAAGAGGTATTGAATAAGGTTTGATTGGATCAGTTTTCTAAATACGTCATGGTTGTAACTCTCCTATATTTCACAGTCCTGTCCCACTTCACGAAGCCTGTGTTTGGGAGCACCGGCAGGCATGCAGGGCATTATCACTAAGACCATATGAGGAATTAGGGCTCAACCTTAGTTCTGCTCCTCAAGCATCTGTCTGGGTTTTAAGGTACAATGTGAACCTATCGGATTTGGGTGTCAGGGGTCATAGTTGCAGTTTTCACCTCCCTTTATTCAAGGAGAGACCATGACTGCTCGCTCATTCTCTCAGCAGTCCCCAGTGGATGCATTACTATCTTCCAGGCTTTGCAACGGAGCTGGAGGAGTTGTGGAGAGAGAGAATAAATGGGGAGGGTGGGAAATAAAGCTTGATACTAATTCTGAATATTGCTTATGTGTGCATTCACTAGTGAGTGGGACATGCAAATGTAATTGGCTGCGCTGCTTTTTGTGGTCACTCATTAAGAAGATAAAAAGGGGGAGATTCACTGATAATTAGGAAATAATGAAGCTTATATAAATACAGCCATGGACAAAGAAAAGATGAGGGGATAGCTAGAAAATAAATACTATCTGCAAACTGTTGGATCTACATGGCCTATATTCTGAGGCATCTATAAGCACTGACTTCTAATGATGTCGTTGTGAAAATTGCGGAAACACCTATCAGAGAAGTGGCAAAAATATGTAGCTAGTACCAGTGTTCAGAGAAGTAGACATGCTGTAGCTGAATTGCTAGAGAAAGCTTGACCATCCCATTGAAAATCCCCAGAAGTACTATTTGAAATTGACTTAGAAGTGATTTAGCATGTGTTTGAGCTCATCAGACTATAGGCTGACCAAAGACTTGTAAGCAGTGGCTCATGCTGAATGGCAGTGCATCTCAGTGAAAATAAAGACCAAACTGGATACTCAGCAAATATTTAGAAGTATATAATTTTGTCTGTTTGTTTCTTTTTTCTTTGACCTAGGTAACTGTACAGATTAGACTACTGCTGTTATTAAAGTGGTGTGATAACCACTGTCTGCTTAGTCCTGCTATCTTCTTTATTTCTGTAGGTTGGGTGAAATCATGGCTTTTCATCTGAGTTTTGTCCTTTCCTGATGTTGATACTCATAATAGTTACTGCACTACTGGTGAACTTTTGTTGGTTTTAGTAGAGCAGAAATGTAAGACCAATATATGTTTTCTCATGCACTTGTTTTCTTGTGCAAAGACAAGCACAAATTTGGCCAGTATCTCCAGTAACTCAGATGAAAATGACATCTTTGACTCTGAGCTTGACAGCAAGTTTTTGACTTCTGAGACAGTTCATCAACCTCTTTGTAAAGAAAAGCCACATGCAAATCACTGTATATCAACAATGTTTTGTGGTTTATGAATTTTCCTATTTGCTGTTGTTGTGTGACAGCACAAGCTGGACATGCTTTCTTCATAGTGTCAACAAAGAATGATGGAAAAGGGTTGATGTCTTCACAAGAAGAAATCTCTTATAGTTCCAGAACCTGCTCAGTTATTTCTCACTAGTAATACTGTCTCATGCTGTAGCCATGCAGATGCCATTGCTGCATAGTAGGCATCTCTAGCTTAAAGTGGTAAATTGCATTTTTACTCCAATTACAATCCAGCTGCCTGCATTGTTCATTCTGGGATGCAAAACAAGCATGTCATGTACGTGTCTGTGCAGCAAAATAGAAAACTCATGTGCTGTTATCACACCAACTGTAATCTCCAAAGCTCTCGGGAAGGGCTGTGACTAGCAGAGGACTTAGAGTTATGAGCATGTAGAAATCTTGTGGAATAGGAATTTCCCCCAGGGAGTTACAATCCTCCTTCCTCTTGCTTCTTCCATAGCCAAGTACAGATGGGCTTCTTGATAAAGGAGAAGCACTGATGCCTGAAGTTTGGTCTGAGAAAACAATTTAGTAAGTGCTGTTGACTACTCAAAAGTGTGTATAGTATTCTTCCATTGCATTTTTTTGAACAGTTATAGAAAAATCTGGCAGAATTTTTGGATGAGCCCCAGAAAACAGCTGTATTGCTATTCATGTCTGTTTAATAATGCTTTTGCTTTTATGAAGCAGTTGTGTCACCAGTAGTGCTTGCTACCACAACATTGCCCAAGATGGCTTTTAGAAGAAAACATTCCACTTACTCCTGCCCAACTCTGACTGCTAGGGCTGGGACAGGATGTCAGTAGGATCCTCATGGGAAGAGGGAGTAAAGGCGTTGGTCCCTTGAGGAAGAGTGGGATCTTAATAGATGAGGGGGAAAAAGTAGATATTTTCTTTTATACAAAATTGTTTTACCCTATTCAGAGACTTTCTATTATAAAAGCATGCTACGTGTTACCACATGTGCTTATTTATTTTGCTCTTTGTGAGTAAACGATCGCTCGCTATTGATTCATGTGCTACCTCCCACTTTGGGAACATGTAGGAAGAGGAAACCAGTAGGTATTCGTAACAGTAGGTACCAGGTTTTTCTCACATAGTGATTGTGAAATGATTCAAGCACAGTGATCAAGAGAACACAGACCAAACTACTCCCTTTCTCTCTCCTCACCTTTTTAATTGTCAGACTACAATGGTGCATGGTTGCCAGGGAATAACCAGACTAAATTAGCAAGATGTTGTAAAGGCATGTGCATTGCCATTGCCCACACGTCCAACTTGAACTCAAAAGTGACCTCAGACACCAAAGACTGAGAACATGTGCACTGAGCACCTGTCTGTTTGTGTGTTAGCTTTGCTTTGATTTGTTTTGAGGAGCTTGGGGCAGCTTATGATTATTCATTGAGACATCAAACAAAAGTTGTGAAGCTTTTTCATATATATCAGCCTGGAGACTATTGTTTTACAGCTGTGGTTGCATGTTTGAAGTTACCCATTGGAAAGAAGTGTCTTTTATGGGGTGATAATAAAAAAATAGGCTCATTTCTTTTTTCTGCTGAAAGGTGGTCACTGCAGTAGTTACAACTAGGACAACTGTTTGTGTTTATATTGCACTCATGCATTAGAGCTCCAGCTATGAATCAAGACTTCATTTTGATGTAGGCAACTTTGCAGTGGTTTTGGCCACCAGAACTTAGTCTTGGCAAAAGTCAGGGACAAGGGAACTGTGAGCAAGAGCCAGGTTGTGTGTAGGTGAGTCAGCCATGGGGGGCTTTTCAATATGGAGGAAGTGGTGACCAACAGGATGACGCCTGTCTGATAGGGTCATTGCCCCTCAGTTCCAGAAAGATTCAACAAATCAAAAGACCTGCTTCTAGGAGAGAGTTGCCCCTTACCCCACTGACGTATGAATTGAAATGTCCCCCGAATCCCATAAGAAGAATATGGGTTTAAAGAATAGATTGTTTTATAGCTGTGTTTAATGTTAGTTTAGCAGATCTATCAGTTTAAGGTAGCATCAGCAGATTTATCAGTTTAAGCTTGCAGAATTGATGAGGCCTCTTGGTATCCTAATGTGTATCCTGAAGTGGATAACACATTCAAAGTGACTCTTGAAGATGGGGAAGGAGAAGATACTGAAAAGACTCAGAAGAACCAGGAATCAGAAAGGATTCTTGTGATGAAGAATGTTATAGGACGAGGCAATTATGAGACACTGAGGTAGAGAAAAAACACTTAGAAAAAAAATATTCTCTTTTATTCTCAAAAAAGGGGAAAGAAAAATTTATGCTGAATTCTCCTATTAAAGTTTGGAAATATTAATTTACAATGGATGAAGTAGAATTTGAATCAGCTAAGGGAATGTATTATCTAGGTTTTGCACAGACCTTCACAGAATCTCATTGTTTTGCATATGAAACAATTTTGGTTCTAGCCTCCTAAATTATTTCAGGCCAGAATTTCAGATATGAGAAAGTTGACATGGGAGCTTTTATTCATGTGTGCAGTAGATCACGTTTCAGAGGTCTGGGCTCATCAGTTTAGAAGTTTTACTAGGCAAGAACCGTAGAAGTATCTCTTTAGTCTTCGTATGTGTTTCTTGTCTTACAATTAATAATAGTGAATCCCAGTATTAACCCATGCTTCAGTAGTCTATTACAGAGATGTTATCAAACCTCATTTTTGTAGGAAGACTCAGCACAAGAGTTCAGGCCCCAAACTTGGTGAAATATCTTTGTTCCAATCTCACTTCAAAATATGAGATTGATGTATAAGACTGAATGCTAAGGTTGTGTGTTATCCCAGGACTGCTAACAGGTCAGATGCAACAGATTGCAGTTCACGCAGTAGATTGGGCTAAGGCCAGGACATCCATCTCTGAGGGATTATCTTACTTTTGTTGGCTTGGGTCACAACCTTAACATGACGTTGATGCAGTGCTTTGGTTTTAACGTGCACCACATACCAAAGCATATTTGCACTTTGGTACAAGTATTGCATACATTTGCTTTTTACCTTTGGGTTTATTTTATTGTTTCTCATATAATTTGGAGTGAAGAATCCAAAGGTGAGCTGCAGAATTCGTCTTCACTTTCCAGAACTGACAATAAACATTATTAAACAATGCCCAGGTATTTTAGGTACCAAATGCAATAAAAGAGATTAATTACCTTTGCTAAAAAGACTGTTTCCTGTGTTGATGCCACCCATTACAAGAATGACAACAATTTCTCACCGTTTACAGCAACTACGTCTCACATAGTAGTTACAGCAGGTGTTCCACTTTCCGAGGGAATTATTTTTTTTAGACTTACTGGGACATTTGCAGAGAGAGATTGCCAAATCTATTAGTTATAAAGAATATGATATAATTTAGAGACTTAAATGCAGTCACAGTCATTTAAGGGAAGATATTACTTACACTGCTTGAACATGTGGTGGTGTACATTTTTGTATGTGAGTTTTGTAGCCAGTTCCACCAGGTGTGTGACGCTGAGCATCTGCTCACATGAAGTGAGTGTTAGTTCCTTTGCACAGCTTGCTTCAGTAAGGCAAATTTGAAGGAGAGGGGCTGGGTAAGCGTGTGATTACAGACAGAACTGAGACAACCACGTCTCTGAAATGGAAGAAAGCATACATAGTTCAGCTTTCTGAAATTTTATTGTTCCTTGGTGCACTTTGCCCCCAAAACATTCCAGTTAAGTTCCGAATAAAAATGGGAATTCAGAGTTATGCGTTCTCTACTTCTTGTTTATTTTGGCAGGGACTAGTTCTTTGGATCTGTTTTTTGCTTACGTTACTCGTCATTGTATTTCGTTATCCATTTTCCTTAACACCGAGAGTGACTGTGATTTTTATCTGGACTTGCATTTTTGTGAGGGCTCCAAGCTGCTAGTTGTTTTTAATCACTGACTGTTATATACTTTATAGGCTCTTGTAACATAGGAAAGCATCTAAACAAACTGTAGCCTATACTTTGTGGAGCTCTGGGATTATAGACTGGATGCTTTTGAGTTAGCATCAGTATATCTTTCAAGTGAAGAGGCTTATTACGACCCCTCTTAATGCCAACCTCTGCCAATTCTTCTCATATAAATACTTTCTCTAACATGATCCTTTGAGTCCATGGATTTTCTTTCAATATAGCAGTGTTCAGGGAGATATAAATTAAAGACGAGCAAGACTGTAAGCTAAATTCTGCTCCTTTACACCACTTTAGTAAATCTTGGATCTACTGTATCAGGCTTGCTATATTAGACTTAGAAGTGAAAGCTGTATCACTTGCTCATTTTTAGATGGAAGCTTTTTTTCCCCCCAAAAAATCAAATTTTCCGTTGAAACATGGATTTTTCTGAGAATTTTGTTTTCCTTCAGGGAAAATCAAAACAATCTCTCTCAGTCCAGAAAAAAGAAAATAAAATTGACTTAAAGTTTAAGCTAGGAAAACTCTCAGCTGCTGCAGGGTAGAGATTGTTAGAGCACGCAGTCTTGAACTCTGCTACACAGGAGTTTGTCAAAGTGAAGGTGACAAGAGCTGGGAGATAAGAAAGCCAAAAAAAATTTTTTTTCAGTTTTTTCCTCCCAATATGGAAAGTTTGAGAAATTTCTTATTGTGATTTTTTTTTTTAAATATGACTTTTTGCCATCATTGAGACAAGAACAAGAGGGAAGTGTATCAGACTTGCAAGATAGTAATTTTTCTAATGGTGGAACAGGGAAATAATTTATCATTATCTTCAAAACTTAAGACGGTTTTTAGTGATGCGTTCCTGTTTTAAATTTTGCTGTGAGGCAGTTATTTATAAAAGACTCTGTAATGCTCAGCAAATTGATTTTCAATATTTTCTTGTATTACATAGCAGGTTTTATGTGTCTGTTTACATTAGGAATACTTTATTCAGAAAATCTATTTCATCAGTTAGAGCTAAGCTAATAATTTTAAAAGCAAATGTTTTTACTCACTACTAACAAAAAAAAAGTTTGTCTTTTTAATATTTAATTTGTATTTTAGCAAATAGCTAGGAGCTTTGTTCAAGAAGCAGCCTCCATTTTCTTCAGTGTTATGTGAATACAGAACAGAAGTAGAAAAGAAGTCAATGGCACCATTAATGTGAGCGTGGAAAAATTAGTGTATCGCACAACACCATTAAGGAAACATTCATGTATCTTCCGAGAATCTGCCTGTTGTGTTGATGTGTTTTGGGAAGGCAGAGGAAGGGAATGGGCACAGTGATGGACTTGGAAGGAATGTTTTGCTGGTGTACCTAATGGGCAGGGGTGCTGAAAGGCAGGAGTCTTTCAGTGGGAATCATGGGAGGGGATCTTGCTGAAACTTCAAAGATAAACAGGAAAATATAACGATCCACATTCGTAGATGCACATGTCTTGAGACATAGTTACTGGAGATGGAACCACGGCCAGAGTTCTTTATTATTAGGGTGATTGCTTATTTAGATGCTGGCTGTTGTGGGTTTAGGGTACTACACTTATAAATCCAGATCCAGAGACTGTTGCATGTATACATTTGATGTGAAGTCTCATTGAGCTTAGAAATTATTTCTGAGATATAAAAAAATCCCCTCTAATGTAATTTCCTTAATAGTATACTTGAAATAGCTATTGACTATATTTTATCTGTATTAGTGTGCCACATAAATATCTGTTTTCATTTTAAGATGTTACTCATGGCTATATTGAGAAGTTCAGACAAACAGCCTGAGCAAAACACTCTGGAAAGCAAAATGTACATACAGAGGCTCTAAAACACTGCGTTCTGCAAAATTAGGTGTATTTGGTTCTTCATTTGTTTTCTAAGTGTTTGCGAGAACACTAGTTTAACAGAGGTATTCTTGATTGTGTTCTGCCAAATCTGTCTTTAATACTTGATGCAGTACTGGCCCTTTGTTTTTGAATCCTCAGCTGTCCTGCGTTTTGCAAATAATCCCCATAAGTGTGTGGTGATTCTATAATGACTTAAGATTTTGTACTTTATTACAATTCAGAGCCAAAGAATTAATACCAATAAATACATCCCATGTGAGAACCTTTTGAACCTTTATTGAGAATACTGACATTGCAGTCTACTAATTTCCATGTTTTACTTTCCTTTGGCAGAGCTTTGCTTTAACGTATGTATTCTTGTATACATCTTTTAAAAATTTCAGGTGAAAATAAAATTTATTTCAGTTGTCTTATGCGTATTGCTCCTTTCAAAACTGCATTAGGAAAGTACAGTAGGTAGAACAGTTAGTTTCTAAAGTTTCTTCAAAGGCATGGAGTGACTGCAGTTGGTGCCAGAAGTCTAAGTTTTGTGTCTAAATACTGGTTAGGAAAGATAAGATGACTACAGATAGATTTATTTTATCAGAGCTGTATACTATATCTATCTTTGTATTAGGCTTTTACACTGAAAAGGCTACCTTGAGATTTAATGGAGACCTAATCTCCTGCTGAAGGCTTTTTAAGAGTAGATTAGACAAATGTCTGTGTGACTATTTCTGTGCAGGAAGTTGACCTAAGTGTTCTCGACAGAGCTCATCATGCCTTTTATCTGTGTGGTTTACATTTTCAACACCTGTTTCTTTTTATTAATAAAAAAGTATGTAAGCTAGATGGTTGATGATACAGAGGACAGATAATTATTACAATGAAACATTATTAGGAAAAAGATTTGGTGGTCATTTTTCAAAGGGATAGCATCTCAATTATTGGGGCCACCAACCTGCCCAGTGAAAGACCTTCTGCACCTTAGTTTCACTTCTTTGCATCAAAAGCTCCTCTCTCATTTAATTTCTTCATCAAGGCTCTGAGCAGGAGTATTGTGGACTGGTTTAATTAGTCCTGGAGAGCAAGTTATGAAGGATTTTTCATTTTCTTGCACAGCTCCTTCTTTAAGGTGAGAGGAAAGACTTGTGTGAAGGGTTCATAACAGTAAAGCTATGGTCATAGGACAGTGGGGACGTGGATGCCCTGAACTGCTTCTGGGACCACTGGTGGGTGGGTAAGCAAGCCAGCTTAGCAATACACAAAAAGTTCAATACCAGCTAAATGCTGGCAATTAGATATCCGGTCTCCCCCTAGCCCACTGTGTACTATGGGCATTAAAGGTAATTCTTCTCCTTCTTATCAACTCAAGAGTCACTTTGATTAGGAATGGTATCAAACTACTCTCCCCCTCCATACTATAAAATGATTTAGGTAACTGAATCCAGGAGACAGTTAATTTTCCCCTGTTCCCAGTGGACTGAAGGCAGTTTTAGTGTTATTTCTATTTTTCCTATCTCAAATGACAGCATCAAGGCTCCTGTTTGTTATTTGTTTGCGGTTTGATTCTTTGCAGCATGCTTCGGGGTGTCCAGTTCCCATGTGGACTCATCCACAGGTCACAGTCCCTTCTACTGGAGTTCACGCTGCCATCCAGTACAGCAGCACAGACACAGCGGCGATGCCCTGGCCATTTGCCAGCCCGAGCGCATCGCCATTGCTGTTATCAAAATGTTCCCAGGCACAGCAGAATAAGATGATAAGCAGGACAGCAAGCAGCGAAAGCAAAAAGCAGCCACTAATGAGCGCTGGACTCTAATTTAGAGTAAGACGAGCAAACCTTTTTGTTCAGCAAGTTGTGACATGACTCTTTCTGAAATAAATAGACCTTGAGAATAAGGTTCAGAAGAAATGGTGTGTTTTTCACTCTAACAAATTTGATTCTAGTTTGGAACTACAATTTTTAGATGTGTTTTTCTAAAAGACAGGACAGTCCACTGATAATATACTCAGCTGGTGTAAATTGACCTTTGCCTTCAGAAAAGGTGTGCAGCAT
Organism: Gallinago jamesoni; assembly: GCA_025769975.1. Taxonomy (NCBI): domain Eukaryota; kingdom Metazoa; phylum Chordata; class Aves; order Charadriiformes; family Scolopacidae; genus Gallinago; species Gallinago jamesoni. The sequence goes on from JAOQGH010000001.1 coordinate 129,756,663, forward strand.
CAAAAATCTACCACTACTTAGCAAGAGCGGTTGGTGGGTTTTTTTGAAATTTGCATCTGAATCAGAAAAGATTTTTGTAAAGTGTTATTTGATTTATAAAACTCAGCTCCCTGTAGGGATGCAGCTTTCTTTTGAAGCAGGTGAGGTTTCTAGCAGTTTTGCCTTCGGGGCAAGTTCCACAGCATCTGTGACTACTTCCTAGATAAATAACTTGATTCATATACCAGCATGACCAAATTCTTACTGTTCCACAGTAAAGAGATTGTTTATAATGCAGGATTTAAACTTCCTACAGCTACATCACTTAAACCTGCACATTTGGGCTTTTGTAATTCCTGTTTCATTTTAACAATCAGTAACACCTTAGCCTAAAGGGTTTGAAACCTGTCCTGAAGAAGATGCACTAACCATACGTTAGCAAAGAATCTGATGGGACGAGGAAGGGAGTAAAAAGCACACTTTTGTATGGTGATTGTGGGCTGGTGGTGTTATATAGACTGTGTATTGATGAGAACATTGTTTTCTACGTAGTTGGCTTTCCCCACACCTCACCTAGTTTCTCACTGTTGCCCTGAGAATGGTTTGGTTCAGGCAGTGCTCCTGTCGAGAGGGCTCCAATGCTCCGGCTCTGGTCCTTCCTGTGCACAGCCCATGGGGAGCTGCAGCCTTTCTGAAGAACAGGCTGTGACTTCAGCTCTACCCTTTTCACGCTCTTTCTTCTGCCATAAACACGTTCAGCAGAAACTTCCCGGAGAGGGAAATGCTGAAGCTTGTTTGCTGCATCGGAGAAAGTGGCATGTAAGAGGGAAGCTGCCTCTGAGCATGTTTGTGGTGCCTGTGGTGGGCAGCCCTAACATGGCTCCATGGGCTGAGGTGAACATGTGTGGTCTGGCTGCCGCCTGGAAGGTCACGGCTACAGCTGAGGGATGTGCTTGAAGGAATATGGCTTTTCTTCCATCAGCTGCTGGCTGATGGCCACAAAGGAGTCCTGATTTAAGTCAAAGTGAAATAAAGAGAGCAATATAGGCCATAAGGAGAAGCAGTGTGAAAAACAGGGAGAGAGTCCAAGGCTTCTGAAGAAAGCTTATCCATCATTGATGGAGATCTCCTTGGGTGTGTATGCTGATGACAGGTGAAAGGGAGGAAGAAAGTGATGGGAAATACCTGTAGGCTCAGCCCTTCCATTTTCTTATGGTTTTATGTGCCAAAATCTGTATCTCCTGGTTCTCTGGTTGAAATTGTTTACCTTGCACTTGCCCTCCAGCTGGCAGTGTTTTGAAAGTTACTGCGTGGGGACAGGGCTTTTCAACCAGAAGCTAATCTGAAGAAGTATTTCTAGATGGGCATTTAGAGTCACAGAAATGTGCTTCAGTAGAGTGGCTCCAAGTGTGCAGAAACAATTTTGCTTTGTATAGTGACCTACAGAAGCAACATCAACCACAAACACAGTGTAACTGTCAATGACTGAAGTGCAATGTCGTCTTTATTGTGCTGTGTCAACAGAATTCAGCAGTGTTTTCTGATTGCAGAGTTTCTATTGCTTACAGTATTGTGTAGGGAAGAGAGACTGGAGCTGGATGTTCAGCTTGCAGGCTGAGGCTGGCACTCAGGAAATGTGTCACTCTTGATGGGTGAAGTGAAACGACAAGTCCTCATGAGAGGTCAAACTTGGTGTTTTGTGATGGCAATGGTAGTAATTTTCAAGACAGAATGAATTACACTTAAAAAATATATTCTTTTTTTTTTATTTTCTTCAAACGCAATTAGATTGAATTGCTAATGTCTGTAAAGGGGAAATGCCCATGGATATAACTACTGTGAAGAAGTAGTTATATTCATGGGCATTTTCCCTTCATTCGTTTCTGTTTTGATAAATGGGCTATGGGTATGATGTTCATCTCTCAAGTAACTCCTCTCTTCATACTGTGTGAAAACAACCCTTAATTGTAGAACACAACAAATTTTCTTCCCTAAATGTCCAAGAAACACAATTCTCTTAAGCAAAGAAAGTTGCCAATATGTGGGGAAGGGAGTTTTCTTTACTCAGTAATGCTTTAAGCAACAAAAGATCTCTTTTGTCAAAACCTCGCTTAGTTAAATTAGTTTAAAGTCTCTTTTTGATTAACAAAAACTTGCATGTAAGTAACATGAACATTTATTCTTATAGATAATCCACAAACCCATGTATAAGGAAAGAAATTGCTGAAGAATCCTATTTTTGTTACAGGTTCACTTCAAGCCTGACAGAGTACTTTCCATTATCTGAAGCCTAATACTATAATAGTGTCATAAAAATGATCTAGAAAGCTCGGGTGCTGTTGGACTTTTTCCTGCTTATTGTATTAATTACAAAAAACATATTGGATTAGGGCTTCATGGTATAGTGGCATAAATATGAAACTAGTGACCAAGAGTTCCTGAATGTTAACTCCAGTTCTTTCATCTTGAACAAATTGCCTATACCTAATTTGTGATGCTTTTGCTTATGCTGAACAACACCTCCACCTACCAAATAGACTTGTTGATTTCCATAACTTTAAAAATGAGTAAAGCAGTACTGGAAGTAAATAGTAGTAACAGGATTCAGCCTGCACTCTCTCTGAGTCACATGTAGTGTTGGTAGGTGGTCTGGTACAAAGCAACCAACCAATCTGTCCTTCAAAAAAATACAAATTTCTCTTTCTGTCCTTTTCTTTTTTTTTTTTTTTTAACTTTTAGAGATGAAATTTATATATTCTCAGCATGAAAATGGCTTTTGGCATTAACTGAACCTGGAAGTGCTCACCACTTTGGAAAAACAGGTCACGTAGCAACTTAATTTAACATGCACTCAGGAGTTTGATTGTAGACTCTTGGTCTTTTAAATATTCATCAGGCCAGTCTTAATATATAGATACCCAGAGACTGACGTATGCATTGCTGTGAAAAATACAGTAAGCATATAAATTAGTAAGCATTGAACAAACCAAGTTCATTTCTGGAAAAAAAAAAAAAAAAAAGATCTGCACAGCTGCCTGGGTGGGTGTTCTTCAGAAAAGACAGAATGGGTTAATAGAGAAAAAAAATGAGCGTCCTGCACTTTGACAGCTGTCTTTTGAGTACTTCTTTTGCTGATATTCTTGAGTAGAATCTGTTGGACGAGCAGTATATTGTTGATCTATAGAAAGAAGATATTAAGTGATAATTATATACATAAAAAGCTGGAAAGAAGCCTGACAGCATTTATCACTTTGTGGTTTAAACTTTTCCAGACTGTGAAGTAAAACAGCAGTCCATATTTAATACTACTTTGGGCTGATACAATACAATTTTTGCATAAATATTGACTAATTAATTTTAAAATGTACAGAGGTATTATGCATGGTAATAATGCTTTGCCTATTTCCCAAGAATGCTTTGGATATTAATTATATTCTCAAAACACACTGCAGATAAGTACTAGGCATCACCATTATGAATTGGGTTCATTTAAGATGTAAAACTGCTGGAGTTGCATAAGTCTTCAAGCATGTTATGAATATTTCAGCAGTCTTCATGTCTGATGTAACTTGAATCAACAATCATTTGAAAACATTTATTTTTACAGAATATAGATTGTAATTAATCACATCTTTTGCTGGGGAGGAGGAGAACTGGAACTGACCTCAGGCATATTGGCAGATCCCTTAAGCTTTAGCTTTTCATTGAGATTTTCATATCAACGCTTTTTTTCTTGCCATGGGGTCTTTGGAGAATAAGGCTCTCAGACTCCAAAGAAATGCAAGTCATCTATCAAAAGACTACTGTGAAGCAGTAATTTGAATTTATATAATTTATCACATGAAAAATAATTTGAAAATTATGTTATATATGTAAAGCTGGAACACAATGGCAGTAGGAAACTGTATAAAAACAAGCAGTACTGTCAGGTGTATGCAAGCAGGCTACCAACTATTCATATTGCCAAGAGGTGAAAGAAAAATTTATGTAATAAACCAAATCTTATCAACTGGAAGTGTCAGAAGGCGTGAAAAGACTGGGCATATTAATCCATCGAAGTATGACTTTGAGTTATGAACTTGTCATGCAGCTACGAAAATGGAAAAATCTACTTATGGACTGTATCAGTCAATGAATTACCACCAATATATTGCTAAACTCTCATCTGGAATGCCTTATCCATTCTAGTCAGCTTTGTTTCAGAGAGATGAATTCTCACCGGAGCAGGTGTGGGAAAAGGGGAATTAACATAACCAGCAAATGACAATCTACATCAAGAGACAGGAACTGAGTATCATAGTTAAGTGAGCGCTGGGAGCAAATATGCTCTAAATAAATGCAACGTGTAAGCGGAATTGATCAAACCACAGTTACATGAGGTAAAAAGAAACAATTTTAAACTAAAAGGATATTAAGTGGCTATGGAAAAGTCAGAATTTGTCCAACTGTTTGGTAGTGTTCTATATATTGCTTTCAATAGGAGTTGAGGGAAAGCTATAGGGGAAACCGCTTGTGTTCTCTCATGCATCCTTAATTGCAGAGATGAGAGTTAATCAACAAAGATCCACTTCACTCCTCTGTGATACGTCCCCTAATGTAAAGGCCACTTAAGACACTGGGTTACATAACTACAAAAATGTGTTGAGGCAGATTATTTGATGACCTTCTTACCATAAAGGTGAAACATAGGTACGATGTGTTCGAGTTTTTGCCGTGTTACAAAACCAGTAAGGCAAAGGTATGTGTTCGTTAACCTTTAGCTAGAGTGGTGCCTATGGTAGCATTAGTAATAGTCCCAGTGTCAGACCCTTTATATTGCTCTGGAACTTAAAAAATTCAAAAGGTACAAGTTAAAGCAGGCTTAGGTCTTAATCCCTGGTATTTGTTGAGACCTAATAAATAAAATGCAGTTTTGTTGACTTTTGATTATAAAAGATGCTGCTGAAGGAAATAACGATAGCCAACCTTTTGACATAATAGTTTCAAGAATGAACCTGCCTATGCTGTTGCTTAAAATCTTTGGTCTTTAATACCTTAGTGAAAACTTGGATGATATATAAGGTGGCAGAACAATAATTTCTCTGAAACTCTAATCCATCTGAACCAGTTTGGACATGCTGTACCAAACTGCAAGCTTCCAGTGTGAGTTTAGATCAGATGGGTCATGTGAAAGTGGTCAGCTATCACCCAACTGGTATGACTAGTATGCAGAATTTATCCTGGAGGCTAATAATCCCTCTCCAAATACTGCCTTCAGCTCCACACCTGAATCACAGTCTTGTGACCACGGATGAGGGCTAAACAGTACCTTTTTGGTTTATGGTACTTTGCGATCAAGGGCATCTGGCAACGAACCTCCATTGTTAAGTCTTCAAAATCAATTTTCCATTCTGCTAGATGGGCTGTGTGACCACACATGTGCAGAAGTTTCCAGCAGAATGCTGTGGGATACATTTTGGTTCCCCAGTACAGCCTCAGTATTATGGTGAACAAAGCAGCACTCCTTCAGGCAGAAGGACTGTGCCAGTCCCTAGATTTTGTGCCATGTACCCCACACCCTTCCTGACTCCAAGCTGTGGGCATCTCGCGTCATGTTCCTACAGCTTGTGCAGCAGTTTGTTCAGCATTCTTTCTCTTTTCTTCACTTACTTCCCTTTTTTCTTTTTTCTTTTTTCCTCTTACAGATGGACAAAAGAGGAAGAAATCATTAAGAAAGAAACTGGATTCATTAGGGAAGGAGAAGAACAGAGACAAAGGTAAAATAAAATTAGTGCATACTTACTGATCGGGTCATAGGTTTGCATGTGAGATTTCTTTAGTCTCAAATGTATATTTTCTGGAGTAGGAGAATGTTACTGAGATGATGTACTGCGTAAGTATTTATTTCCAAGTTGAGAAATACATCTTATTTTTCCTATTTGTCATTAGCATAACCCAGATCTCTTCAACTGAAAACTTATTTCCTGGGAGAAAAGGAGGAGTTAGAGGACTACATCTATTCTGCATTGCTTTTTCTCCCCATTCAGCACAGAGTTCGGTCTGGATAACATGACCCAGTTGTTTACCTGCATTTGCACTCTCCTCTTTCAATTTACAAAGCACGGGAACCCAGCCCTGCCCAAGCAAGTCAGTTGATTTGCTGTTCTTTTTCTAACCTTAGGAAAATAGCTGTTGTTTGAAGTATATAAATGCTTCAGTGCTACTGATCAGTTGGGTTTTAATAGACTCTACATTGAGTCATGGATTTACAGAGTGACATGGATTTACAGATATGGCTGTACTTTTTTATTGGGACACTAATCAGCTTTATGGGATGGGTCCTAATCCATTAGCCTTGACCTGTAATTTGCAGCCATTTGAACCAAGTCAAGATGTTGAGACCTGAAAAGTGTCTCTGAAATTGCAGTTTTCTACAGGTAAGTAATTGTGTGTCTAATTTTGCATTCCATCCTGGAAAAGAAGTTCTGGAAAAGTGGTAGTAAAACTCAGTATTAACATGTCAGTTTCACAAACACACAAATGCACAAATTTATAACAAGAGAAGTGATTTCGTTACTCTGGTGTTATTTCGTGGAACGATGGAACTTTGAAATCCTGTTGAAAAAAGATGAACATCCTCATTTCAAAGTTACTTTAGATATTTGTCAGGAAGAAAATGTTTGACTTTTAATTTTTGTTTGTTTGGTGACTTGTTCTATGGGATCAATATTTTCTTGGTTTAAAGATGACTATGGAAAATATTTGCATCAATCATTCTAAAACTCAAAGTCCCCTGACACATTTGTTTGGATAAATCCAGTGGCCTCCCACGTTGCATTGCCGGTACCAAATCTTTCATTTGTTATGGGAATTACTTGATGTAGGACTGAGACAAAATGCAGAAAGAGTCTTTAAGGAAAAGGTTCAGTGATTTTATAGCCACCTTTGGGGAAAAATCTACCTTGTATTGCCCCTGTCAATGCATTACATTTGGCTGCAGTGTAATTAATCAGTGATTATGTTGATTAGTTTTCTTGGGTTTTTTCCCCATAGTCCTCCATGCAGTTAAAAGCAAAGCAACATGGTTCTGTGCAAAACTTTCCCTGCTTCTCAGTGCATTTGCCAGGTATTGATCTTCATAGCATTCTGTGAGGTGCTCTTCTGCATTAGAAATGGGTAACCACTTACTGCGTTTTTAAAAAAAATGTTCTGTCTCTCACAAATTTTTGATGCACTAAAAGCTTTTATCTTTTCATCTGTATGGGTAGGATGACTTCAGTACTCTCCTTTGAATATATTTCATCTTTTTATTTTTACATTTTTCATTGCAGTAGCAGATTTTAGCAATAAATTGATTTGTTAGTTCACCAAAGACTGAATTTTCCTGTGTCACCCAAACCTGCTGGATCTTTGCAATTACACTTCCAAAACTCTTGTACAAATGCTTAACCTGGAGTTGCTCTTTATTCCTCTAAATTCTCTGTTGCCTAAGATCTTTCAAACAATAACTTTTCTTACATTGCCTTGTACTCTTTTGTGATTTCATTTTTGCTTGTTTTATTTATTTATCCCTGGACATGTTTAAGAGTCGTTTAGATGTGGTGTTGGGGGATATGGTGTAGGGGAGAACTTCATAGAGTAGGGTAGATGGTTGGACTCGATGATCCCAAGGATCTTTTCCAACCGAAATGATTCTATGATTTCAGCCGACCTCAGTTTCTGATAATTACACATCTGTACTGGTTGAGCGCTTACAGATAATATTTTCTGCTATTACACTTCTGTTCAGGGATTTTTTTGTGTGTGTCTTCCTTGCATCATAGGATTAATACTCCATTCAGTTAATAACTTTGGGGATATACTTTCTGGTTTTATTCCAATGGATTTTCTGAGTGCACTTTGCCATTTAGGGCTCAGTAGTTGCCCACAGCAAAGGTCAGCACTTTGTACTTACTCATCCTTGTATATATTTATCTACTTCCTGTTTTTCAGCATTGCTCATATTTTCTAGTTAACTATAGCCAAGCATTTTTAAAAATCACCGTGCTGATTCTCTTAATTTTAATTCCTTTTTTATTATTATTATTTGAATATCAGGCATTTCAAATGTGTACCCCCTCTGCTTTTATCCTCTTTTTCCCATCTTCCACTGCCTTATTGTCATTTATAGAGATGTCTTACATGCTCTTTCCATGTATAAAATGTTACAGTTTTCCCTGAGGGGAAAATATCCCAGCGCTACTCAAACAGCAGAATCTATATTTTCCTCCTCCCTTCAGGATGTACAGTGTACAGAGGGCCAGGAAGGTGGAAGGAGTCAGGTTCCCAACCAGGAACAGCGAGCTGGAAGTATTACCCTGATCTGCTCCATGATGTTTTGTTTAACAAGCATTTCTACCGTTTATTTTATAGAAAGAGTATATTCCATTTCTGGGCAACCAGTACAAAACAAATACTCCACACCGTGGACGTGGGTGTGCTTACAAGAAAGGCCGGGACCACTTAACCCACCCACGCAGGTCCCTAGTCCTTATGCCCATAAGGAATGCCTTCCTTCTGTTTCTTTTTGGGGTTTTGTGGGTGGGTTTTTTTGGTGACTAGTCCAGCTGCACCGCTGTGAGAAGAAAACAGCGAGACCAGGTCACAGGACGTTGGAGGGGAAGCAGGGAAGCTGATTTCCAGAACACTTTAAACTGACAAGTTGAATCAGTGCAAACAGCATTTCCATCCCTTCAGCATCACATTTACAAGCTCAGTTGCAATTTGAAGAGTACATTATTAACTCCAAATATTTTGAGTTCCCCTTATCCCAGCCTGGGAGACCCCACATACCAGGACAAGTAGCAGCTGAGGCAGCCACGTTGTTAGGTCTCACCTGGAGCACATGCCACCTGAAAAATCTTTTTTTTTTTTTTTTTGATAGATAGATAGGCTCCTGAAGGTTAATCCTGATAATCACACAGCGTCATGTGATCCTGTGTGTGGGCTGCAGCCAAAGATCGCCGAGATGTGCATGGTGAAGCCACAGAGGTGTAAAAAGAGGCCACCATGCTGGTCACTAGGGATGCATGATGGAGGCCTTCCTGTGGGGTGAACGAGGCATGAACCTTGAGCAGCTCCTAGTGTGTGTGGTCAGCGTAGTGTCTTTGCCTGTGGGCAGCTCCAGAGAAAGAACAGGGAGGACTTGCATCCTTGGTCTTGCCTGGCAGTCTCAATCCTTTAGCACTGAATGTCACCCAGGGTGGTGTAGACATCTGAAGTCATTCATTTTGGGGAGTTGCCACCTCTCTCCGGTTTGTGCCCAAGACTGTTCTCGCCCACCCCACCCCAGCAGGTGGCTGTGCTTAAAAAGCATAACCAAAAGGATATGCTGCTCTTTTCTTCTAGGACTATTTGGAGATCTTACCAGTCATATTTTAGGACTTGGTCCAGTCTGTGGAGTTTTTACTCATTTGACTTCATGTTTTATTTAGATGGATCAGTCAATCAACCTGTCTGTCTGTTAAGTGAGAGTTTCAGCAAACTGTTATAGTTCTGAAGACCAACAAAGCCACTAAAGTAGAATTGAATGCATTTTAAATGAGATTCATATCTTTATTTTGCCCTTTTGGATAGGTACATCTGTCCTCATTTCATTACAAGGGGGAAAATTCTAAAGCAACTGTGTTTTCAATTGTTTTTACATCTCTGAGTGACTCACCAGAGCAGGATATAGAAAACTTGCTGGATGTAAACAGACGAAACAGGAGAGCAGCACCCCACCCGGATATTTAAGCAATATTTTCAGCTTTCATCATTCAATGTCTTTGTTTCCTCTGCCCAGCCTCCTTGTTATTAGTGACCATCATGACTTTCAATTGTGCTGTCTACATATATCTCCAAACGTTTGCTTTAGCTGCTGACAAACGGTACTCAGGCTGGAGGAGCAGTAAAACGTCAGTGCTGCTTGGAATAAGAAATTCTCAGGATGCTCTGCATGCTGGCAGCTGGGTACTGTTCCCTTACAAATTCACTGCTGATTTTGATGGCAGCAGAAGCGGAGCCTTTTGTCCATCTCCTGCCAGCAATATGGGGGTCAGCATCAGCGTGCCTACTTGGAAAGCACACACAGGCATTCCTGAGAAGGATGCCTCCCAGAAAGGATTTCTCCTAGAATATTTTATCAGTAAACCAGCTCCATTTTGCCTCAGTTCCAGTAAACCCTACAGGTGAACTAAGACTTGCTCAGAAATAATAATCACTTGCTACATGATTTGTTGAGCAACTGAGAATCAACCCTTTTGCTGATGTTTCTGTGTGGAATGTAAATACTTTTCAGGTTCATCTGTGGGGCCTTAGCAGAGCTGCTCCTTATGCTGGAGTTCTAAGAAAAGGCTGTCCTGTTAACTCTGTGGCATATGCAGATGCAGCAGTAGATGTCTGATTTTTCCTTAGTTCAGAATTCTTGAAAATGTCTTCCATGTTTACTTCCCAACTATGCTCAGTAAATTTTAGAGGTATTTCTTAATGTTTGCTTTTGTTCTTCAGTAATTCAGCCTATTGTGATGTCAGTGTGCCTTGGCACAGCCTAAGGAGAGAGCTGAATAGATGAAATTTCTTTTCAGTTTATCAGAAATGTGGTTTTTTCCAACCCTTTCCAGCACCCCACTGTGCTTTTAAAAAGACTTCAGAAATGTTTCTCATGCTCTCTAGGCACACAAAAGTGGGGTTTTTTAAGCGACGCTGTCATATTTTGTACTAAAGTCAATTAAAGGACTAAAGAATTTCTTTTTTTTTCTCCAAAAAACCCAAAGGCCCACGCACAGAAATAGCCTAAGTAATTGAAAAGACCTTGTATCACTCCTTGAAGAGCTGTGAGCTCCAACTAGCTGGAGAAATGAGTTTCAGCCACAGAACTGATGCTGAGAATGTTATCTTAACTTGAGTCTTCTGAAGTCAGTGCAGAATTTTGATGAACCTTTGGGTAGAAAGAGTTTTGCCATTCCCATTATGGATCAAGGTTTCCATTCTTCTTATTTTCTTGCTTTCATCACTCTCTCTACGGATCCAAAGGAATTAATTTCGGTTATCAAAACGAAGTTACCCAATCTGGCTAGTTGGGGAGGTTGACTTAAAGACCTCTCTCCATTTTTAAAGCAAATTATTCTCTGATCTGTTTCCCACCCTATTCCTATCATTAAAATAGAGGTAGCACAAGCACCTGAGCAGATCTTGGTCACTGGGTTTTAGCAGCTCAAAAACAGCAGTTAAGGTGTATTTAAAAAACCCCAAAGTACTAAGGAGACTATCCAAAGTTGCTGTATTCTATGCTGTTTGCTTTATTAACATTGAAAGCCTCGTTAGGGTCTGGAGCCCAGACCTCACTGGTTCTTAATAGATTGTTATGGTTTGTGGGATGGAAACCACAATCTTCACCAGCTGCAACTTCAGAGAAGTCTTCAAAATTGTACTTGGATGGGGTGGCATGAAGCCAAGTAAACTCACTGAATGAGTCAACATGCTGGATATCATCAATGGATTACCAAAGACAAGGATTTCTGATCACTGATCTGGCTGGGAATTTTTCTACAACATGCTGCTTTTTATTAGAAAATGCTGATTTGCCACCACAGAAGGATTTCTTAGGAGGATACCAGTTTTGATCAAAATTTTGTTAAGAAACATCCCTCTGCTGCAAGATGGACTTTATGGTAAGAAAAATTATGCACTTCTCCAAAACAGCAAATTTTCTCCTTTGCCAGTAAACACTAAAAACCAGAATGGATCAAAAGGCAAGGCCTTGTGTGTTGCTGGCTAAGGATGTGAGTCTGCGTTTCCAAGCTGATTCCCCAGTCTGCCAGGTTGTTTCACATTTTTATGTGGTGCTTTCTGCAAAATTTCTTTGTAAGCTGCCCACTCTCCTAATTGAATAAGTGATGAAAATTTTGAGGGATTTACAGAGAGTAACTAACTTAGTAGCTTTGGTACTCAGTGTATATACAATGGACCAAAGTTTGAGGCCTTGCTCTAGGGAACGTTTCTTTAAACAAATGAAACATCTCCAACAAGGGAGGATTTCCAGCCTACAGCAGTAAATAAGCAGTTGGTACCTTTACCTTGAATGTGAGACCGGAGACTCAGACCTACACATCTTATATCTGAGTCAGTGTGCTTTCTCCCTCATCAATGGGTTGCTAAATACTTTGCATAATTACAACTCTTTTTTATTTTTTTTAATTAATCTGAAATCTCAAAAGGGCTCGCATTTGCTCTAATGGACATGACGTTACCTGTCCAGCAAAGAAATTGTTGGGATTGAATACTTCTGAAGAGTTGTGGAGAAAACATGCTCACTGCCACCCCCAGCTATGACATACACAGAGACTAGTTTTGGTGGGAGCTTGAGGGTATAGCCAGTCTGCAGAGGGTGCAACCGATTCTCTTAATTTCCACAAATGAACAAAAAGTTGCTGGTTTTGCCAAATCTTTAACGTAGTTACACTGCCAGCCAGCATCGCTTCCATCTGTATTTAGTCTGAAAATTAGCCAGTCGGTTTTCATCCAATTCCCCATCTCTGCCAGACATTGAGAAATCAGGGAAGTGGTTCATGGCTTCTGAGAAGGAGCCCTACAGCAAAGCAGCCTAGAGCAGAGAAGTTCAGTGTCTTTTCACTGCTCCAAAGGCACCTCAAGCAAGAGCAGTTAAAAAGCTGGCATCTCACACCTGACAGTTTTCAAGGAGGAGCAATACCTACCTCAAAATATCAGCCTTTACATAACGAAGTTGAGGAGAGGGTCATTTTAATGAATTTTTTTTAATGAAGCAGAGCTGAGATCTAATCTCCTGCTGATCTTGTCATAGTTGATCCTAGTACTGTAGGATCAATGGGATCAGCATGCTGTTGGGCATTATGGGGCTACATACTGTGGTCCCATCCTAAATTGAAGCACAAGTGGCTGTGACCTAAACCCACAAATATTTCTTGTTCAGGATTCCATTTGGCTCAGCGGATCTTCTCAGGAAATATTGTGGATGGATGGATAAATAGGGATGCTAGAGGTATAACAAAGTACTCAGTTAGACAGCCAGAAGAGGAGAGGTTGCAGATGTGTTTTTCAAGCTTGTGGTCATAAATGTTCATTGGGAAGAGAATTCAGAACAGTAGAATTTTTTAATACTAATACTCTCATAATTTTATAGTCACACTCCACTGTGTGCTGGAGGGTCAGGAACTGGACTCCTGGAACTGGCAATCACTGCATTGCTTGATGACCATGTGATGATATTCTTTCTTATCCTAAATTAAATGCAGATGGTTTTAGATGTCATTTTACTCACAGGTCACCTCCAGACTTGCTTGATATGTGAGGCTCTGCTTCCTGATTTAGTTTTGTCTGGCCATCAAATTTAGTTCATGTCTTAACATTTCTTACTTTTGAAGAGCAGTAATGTTTCTCACCAGATCAAAACAATGGACCCTTGTCTCTTTAGTATGATAGGCTAGTCTTGTCTTCATTCAAGATTCATAAAATATACTCTTTTTTTCTTTCAATGTTTTACTTTAATCTTAATAATAATGCAAGCATAGATAAAGTTTAAAAGTGTCATCAAAGATATAGTCCCAGGAGAAACTTTGGCCTTTAGTCATTTAGACTAATGAGAGGATGAATATATAAGGATTTTTCTTTGGGTTGGGGTTTTTTGTGGTTTGGTTTGGTTTTAGTTTTGGCTTTGGTTTTGGTTTGTTTTTTTTCCTTTTTTCATACTTAAAATAGATTTGCTTTTAGTCTCTAGTGCTTGCTTTATTCCTGATACAGGCAGATCTGAAGCTGGAACCTAGTAGACTTCGTTTTCATCAGAGTGAATAGAGTCTGTAGCTATTTTTTTCATTCCATTTGAACAAAAAACTGTTCTGGTTTGCAGTCTGACCCAGTGGTTTTGACTCTACTAATCTCAGGTAGGTCTAGAATTGAAACCTAATGATTAGAGTTTCAGCATTAGTACTTTTTGGCTGATTCACTGTAGAATGCTTTTCTGGTCTGTAAAACACTGGAGCATTTCACTTTGAGAGCTGAAACACATGCTGATTTTGTACATTAGAGTTGTATTGATGTGGGATGGGATTGTGTTCTTTCTGACAAATGAGAGAAACCTTTTTCCCGTGTATATCTATATGTTCATATACATTTTTGTAATGTTACAAAGGGCCCCTATACTGATATATCACTATTCAACTGGTTTGATCATACCATTATGTTAAAGCAGTATAGTTCTTGAATGTAACTAAAACCATATCCTTGAAGGTGTAGTCTGTATAGTTGAGGCACTTCTAAGCTCCCTGTACAGGTAGGTGCTTAACCTCCTTACCTTTAAGGAGACCCATGCACGTGCCTGTACCCCTCAACTCTGGTGCCCTGCACCATTTCACTGAATTTCACTGAATTATTTTTAGAGTTGGAAGGGACCATAGAGATCATCTAGTCCAACTCCTCTGCTAAAGCAGGGTTGCCTAGAGCTAGAATTTGTGAGAAAGAAACATGGTGAAGGGGTCTGAAATATGAGAGAGCTGTGGCAGGGTCCAGCTAGGCTCCTGTGTCTCAGGATTAGGTTACTGGAGCCTCTGACAGCCATCTGCACCACATAGATGTAGCCAAAGGTGTCTCTGACTTCCAGTTGCTTTTAGTGGAAGTTAAGATCCTAATTGGATCAGTTAATTTTCCAAGATTCTGTGTGGTATATCTTGCATGATCCAAGTGGAAACAGGATTTGAGCTACAATTACCTGGCATGTCTCCACTATTATTTTATTGTTTGAATTTTGTTATTATCATTATTATTATGCAGTCCATTGGAATTATTATATATTTAAAGGAACTTCAGATTGGTTTTCTTTTTAACAGCTTAATACTTAATTGTTTTTGTACTAAATAAATATCAGATGTTCAGTAAATAGTGATTTTTTTTGTTGTTACAGAATTTATTCCCCAGGCTTTTGGAATGCCGTTGTCCCAAGTGATTGCTAATGACCGGGCCTACAAGCTCAAGCAAGATTCTCAGAGAGAAGAGCAAAAAGATGTTTCAGATTTTGTGGCCTTTCTCTTACCATTTGGAACTAAAAGGCAGAACAAAGAACTTTCAAGCAGTAACTCATCTCTTAGCTCAACCTCAGAAACACCGAACGAATCCACTTCCCCTAACACACCCGAGCCAGCGCCACGGGCGAGGAGGCGTGTAAGTAGACCCATCACAACGTGGTGAATGTCAGTAGCTCCAGAGGGTTTAGCTGGAGCAGGAAAAAAAACCTTTTGTGTCTGTGGGTTGTGGAATATTTCTTCTGTCATGTTCAAACAGTGATATTTTTTTAGGTGGAAGCTGGCTTGGTCAATACCAGAAAATTCTAACTCCAGTGGAAATCTTCTTTCTCTGGTGTTGACAGGAGAAGATCATATGGGTCGTGCAGGCCTTACAGATCACAAAGTGATGGAGATATTATTTAGAAGTCTTCCTGTTCACTTCCTTTACCTATCTCCTTCTGTTTAGGTTTTTTAGATTCAACAAATTCCATCTGTCTTCAACTTCATTTTTTCATCTGGGGGAGACTAAACCTGTGTGATTGATACATATGTATGCTTCTGTTAATTTAGCTCCATAAACTTAGAAATAAATCTAAATATTAATCCCTATCCTAATATGAATAAAAATCCCTACGACCCACTTCTGATCATGTCCTCAGTGGTAAGAAAGAAGTTGTCAAACTAAATTTCTACGCGGCTTTTCAAAGGAAATTTCTGTATGCAGGTTATGAAAATGTTGTTGACAGTAGAACACAGTATGATAGTTTGGATTGGATGTTAATCCTGCATGTAAGATAGGTACCTCATAGACCGCTTATTTGCAGGGTTCTGTTCCTTGTAAGTAAGTTTTATGCCCTGAGCTTTAGAGTTTTCCAGTACTGCAGCTACTAACAGTATTAGAATTTTAAATTTTTTTTTTTGCTACCATTTAGAGGTTCTAAATTTACCACTTTTTAATTCTGTTTGCAATGGGGGGAGAAAAAAAATGCATAATTAAATAATGTCAACAAAACCCCCTGTTAAGTACTGAGAAAGAGTTTGGGGTACAAGAACAGACCCTGGAAAATATTTTCTTAGGATCTGCACTTTCTTATCCCTAGGATGAAGCTTGCTTCAGATAAATGCTATGTAGGGCTCTTCAAGCCACAGTGCTAAGTGGGGTAGAACTGTAATAAATTGCAAATTAAGATTGAAGGGCCCAATGACCTGCCTTCTTTCCCTCCAGCTGTCAGCTGAAGCTTATACATGAAGTGCCTGCATTCTATCTGAAAATAGCTGAGGGCACAATATTTGAAGATGTTTGCATTCTTATTTACGCACAATTTACATCTATTGGCCTGTCCAGACCATACAAACAGGTAGTTGTGTTCAAACAGAAGTGCAAAGTACACTTGAATGTAAGTGCAAAGGGAAACCTGCCAACTTCTTTCAGAATTTGGAATAGGCAATGATGAAAAAATAAATTCACCTTGGCTTCAGAACCTGTTTACATGTGAGGGAAAGATAATTCGTGTGTCCAGATATGGTTCATCTGCCGTTCTTTTCACTGAGTGTGATAAGATCTCTGACATGTATTTGACCAGCCAGCAAGCAGAAGGAACCTGGATCCTTTGTTACATCCAAGGGAGAGAGTTCCATCAGGACCAAGTTCTAACCTTATGGGGTTTTTGCTTATTTGGTTTGGTTTTTTTGTTAATACCAGAATTGCAGCTTTTGGAGTGTTGAATTTGAGCCTTTAGTCTGTAGTCATAAGGATGCAATAGCAGATGGTTCACCTACAGAGAAGTAAGAGTAGACTAAGGTGGGCAGTGTGATGTGGAGGGAGCTGGCATCTTCTCTCAGGAACAAACCTCAGTTATTCAATAACATGCTTCCTGAATTCTCAATTATTTAACATTAATACGATCTCATACCCATATCTTGTCTTTCGTTGGCCTTTATACTTCTGCTTACCAGTGTAGCGACTCTACTCCCCTGAGTTTTTTAGGGGATGGTAAGGAAGCCTGCTCTTACCTTTTATCTCTTGTGCAGTGTTGCACTGTTTGTTTTCAACTACATCAAGGTGAATGCCTTAAAAAAATGGCTTCATTAGTATGCATTTGATACAACCATTTTTTTGACATAAATGCTGCACAGACACCTGGAGCAAAGTCCCCTTAAACTTAAATTGGAGGGATTATTTATCACTGTACCATTCATTTCCTTGCAACTTTCATATGTTCCAGTGAGTCTTTAAGCACTCAGCTGAGGCTTTCAGTAAGGGATATAAGGTAATGCTGGCTGCAGAGCTCATGATATGAGTGCTGTGGTTATCTTTCCTCCAAGAGGTAGACAAAGATCACTGTTGCTGCATTTTCTGGGTAGGATTTTTGCCCAGCAGTTAGAAGCTCAGACCCTGGTCATCTAGCAAGGCATTTTCTGTTTGCTTATTATACAGAATATTCTGATATTCTGTTAATATATTACTTATATATATATTATGGAGCCAAAATTATTCAAGTATCAGGAGCTCAGTCATACTGCTTTACTGCTCAATAGCATAGTGTATGGAGTGAAAATGGATCTGCCATGGATAGTACTTGATCCCATGCATACTCTGTAATATTGCTTATCTTTTTGAAAGAGAAAAGCTATCTGTAACCCTTAAAAAGTAAAAAAAAGCTTAATCTGACCTTCATTCCACATCTCTCCCTCTGGCCTTCATTTTCTTTTTGCTCTTTCCATCTCCTCTTTAATCTTCACTTTATTTCATGTTTCTGCATGCTTAGCTTAAGATTTGGCTGGTTTATTTAGTTTTTTTGCTTGTCATGGTGGAGGAAGGACTGGTATCCCTTGTGTGCAAAGGTAATGCTTAGTAGATGGAACTTGATTTTACTTCAGTTGCTGGGCATCGTAGTCCAAGTGACACCGTGTCTGTATTAATGGTTCTGAAGTAGTGGCCAGCAAAGTCCGTGAAGGGCAATGAAGGACAATATGCATGAAGGGCAATGAAGCTGGTGAGGGGTCTGGAGCACAAGTCTTACAAGGAGAGGCTGAGGGAGCTGGGGTTGTTCAGCCTGGAGAAAAGGAGGCTGAGGGGAGACCTTATCGCTCTCTACAACTGCCTGAAAGGAGGGCTTAGAGAGGCGCGGGTCGGTCTCTTCTCCCAAGTCACAGGAGACAGGACTAGAGGAAATGGCCTCAAGTTGTGCCAGGGAAGGTTCAGGTTGGATATTAGGAAAAATTTTTACACTGAACGGGTTATCAAGCATTGGAATGGGCTGCCCAGGGAAGTGGTTGAGGCACCATCCCTGGAGGTGTTCAAAAGGTGAGTTGACATTGTGCTGGGGTACATGTTTTAGTGATTTTTTTTGTCAGAGTTAGGTTGATGGTTGGACTAGATGATCTTGAAGGTCCCTTCCAACCTAGATGATACTATGATTTCCTTCATCCTTCCTCAGCAGGTCTAGCTAAGCCCAAACTAGTAGGTTTGGCTGAGTTTTAGCTGGATGCAGGGATTTTGTTGGTAGTGTTTTCCTGTGTGCTTTGATATTTAAAAGCAGAGCTGACCTGGACTTGGTACTGCCAAGCAGTGCTGTACTTCAGCCACTGAACTCAAGGTCACTCTTCCTAAAGCCAGCTCAGTGCCCCAGTTAATCCACAACTTTGATAAAATGCCCAAGGATAATGGTGAACTGACTGTATTTACATCTATTTTAGGGACCTGAATCCGACTTAAGTGACTCTGTGATAATAATGATTCATGAGGTGAGGATGCTTTGCAGACAGAGAAGGACCAGTAAAGGCAGGGTATGAGGCGGGGGCACCTGTGGTACAGGAAATGCCTGGGAGCTGCAGCGGTGAGGATGGTTTTAGCTGACTAATTTTGATGTCTGAAACCTCAGACTCTTAAAAACTAAATAGAAAAATTGTTCACTTGGGATTTTACCCACATGGATCCTAGCCAGAGATTCTTCTTTGGTTTGGGGTGGGTTTTTTTGTTTCCTTTTGGCAGGAAATGCTGAAAGGAATCAAGCAAATGTACTCCTCAGAGACAACAGAAATCAAGGTCAAAGTTGCATTATAAAGGGTCTAGTAATTGTTTAGAGATGTGGGTCCAAAAAAATCTAAGAACTTCACTGTGTTTTATTTATAAGCCTTCCATGAGTTATAAAAAACAGAACTATGCCTGTTCAGTTAGATGCTTTTTTAAAAAAAGATATTATGAACTACAAAATTTTAAATTAATTTGAAATCTCAGTGGACTTTGTATGAGTTATCTATGAGTTGGAAATCTTTGTAAAGTTCAGTTGTCTAGGCTGATGCAAGAAAATACTTCTTGAGCTTGAAATTCCCTAGCAGCTATACAGTTCTCATTTAAGAGACATAGAGATCTCATCAACAGTCTATGAAATACCTGTCATCAGAACAGCGTGCTTTTAAGAAACTGGAATTGTCAGCACAGTTTTGAATTGGCATTTACAGTTTCTTCATTATTTCTTAGTATGGCATGCTTGATCCCTCTACATTTTATGTTATGGTAAAATGTATCTTCTGTTTCTGAAAGAAAGAAAGTAATTTACAACACATTTTTAATGAGAAAATTTTAAAATTTTGTTTTATTATTATTTATAAGCCTAGATGTACCCTAAAATGTTTTTGTCTGGTAAGTTTAATAACAATTGAGGGAAATGGTTGTTTTGAAGTGACAGTAACCTTGTGGTTTGAAAAAAATAATCTTAATTTTCAGCATTGAAACATCCTATAAACCTCCTACTGCTTGTGCTATTGTATCCTTTACAGACTGCTTGAACTTTTGTGCCTTGCTCTAATCCAAACATAGTTTTCAAAGCTTTCATTGGAATTTTAATGACTTTAAAATATTAAGATACATGATGTAGAATTATCTAAAAAATATTACCCTTCTGCTTCTCTGGTGTGACTTTGTTCTTTGATAGCATGGGATTATTTAAATCTCTGCAGTTGTATGTATTTGTGTTATTGGTTAACTGTATGCAGTGTACGGTTGTAAATCTATGTGCATCTATTTCACTGGTATAATGGCCCAAGCTGCAGAAAATAAAGAATCAGGTTTAAAAATGTGTGTATAACTCCACACACATAAATATTGTACTGCTGAGGTGCAGACACAGACCATGATTCATCCTTTTCCTGCAGTATTTAAAACAATAAAACAATAAATTTAAACATAATTTAAACATAAACAATAAAATTAAAACAATAAAGAGGTATGCTGAGTGAGTGGAAAGCATTAAGTTTTTTCAGTATCTAATTTGTATTCCTTGTAATCTGGTAATTCCATTACACTCGTATTGTAACTTCCTTAATTTACAAAAATTGTAGCAAGTTGTATTGTTGTATTTTTATATTTAAAAATTTGTTGTTTAAAATGCAAGGAGGCAAAACCTTTGTTAGATAAGGTCCTGTGGTGTTTAGATTTCTCCATCCTTACTGATTGCTCATGTGTGTGTATTTTACAGGGCGCGATGTCTGTGGACTCTATTACAGATCTTGATGACAATCAGTCGCGATTGTTAGAGGCTCTCCAGCTGTCTTTGCCAGCAGAAGCCCAGAGCAAGAAAGAAAAGGCAAGAGATAAGAAACTAAGCCTGAATCCAATTTACAGGCAGGTTCCCCGGCTTGTAGATAGCTGCTGCCAGCACTTGGAAAAGCATGGTAAGAATATTTTCTTTTCTCAGGAGTGGCAGATGTATTTTTGCTATAATATAAATAAATGTGCATTTTGAGAAGCAAACACATACTTCCAATTGCAAGAACATCTTTGAAAGTCAGACCCTTTACCTCCTGTTTTGCCTCTTGCTAAAGATACTGTTTCACAAATAAATGCTTAGATGATATGTTCCCAAACTAAGAGTCTATGCTGCAAGATTGCAAACTGGTCCATACAGCCCAGGGGAAGAGACATTTCTTGGAGGTCAGTTATTTCATACCGGAGCGATGAGCTCTCCAGAAAAGGCTCTTCAGACCCCACGCGTTTACCCATAATGCAAGAATGAAAATTGTGCCAGCCAGCCTGGAGTCATTCTTCACAACCAAAGGATCTTAAGAGCTAAATTAACCGTTTATCCTAAAGTGCAACACTTAACTAGAAACAGCATTTGAAGACAGAGGCTCGGAGAAAAAAATCTGATGCTAAATTATATTAAGCTCCAAGAAGCTTTTTCCTGTTCACTACATGGCTTGCAGTCTGCCCACTCAGTTTGTCTTTGGCTTGAGTCCTTCTGACCAGCCTCAGGCTCAGGCCTGCTCTCTGCAAAGGGAATTACAAACTCCTGCCAATGTTATTTTCATGTCTTCATGATCATCCAGACACAAACCTCCCACCAGCTTTATGTAATGCAGAAACAATAGTTAATCAAGGTATCTATTCAACATATCTCCCAATGTATCTTAGTCTTGTAAAGATGTTTAATGAGAATTGAAATAGCTTAGCCACAGCAAGACAGTTATCACATGGCCAGATAATAAACAAACCATTAAGTAATGGTGACTGCAACACCAAATGATGCATTTGGTGCCTAATTTGACCAGAAAGAAATCATTTACTGAATCTGAATGAAAGGCTTTTGCAGATGAGGGACTGCAATTTAAACAACAATGCTAAGCTTTTACAATATGTAACTGAAAACCATGTTGCTTACAAATATGTAAAGGAAAACTGTGGGAGAGAGTCATTGTTAGCTTTTTACAGAGATTAGATACCATGGCTGACAGATAACTATAGGGATGATTAAGTTTGAAAAGAATGACTCTTGTCCCTTTAAGCAAGGGTAGCTGAGTTTGGAGAACATAAAAGTGTCTGAGTCAGCCAAAAAAGCCATCCAGTCCAGCTGAGTATCATTTGGATACTGTGATTTTATGTCACTTGAACATCTGTGACAAATTTTTTGATCCACTTAACCCACTGTCATAAAGAAAGATTCTTTTCTATACATTATTTACTAAATTATTTGCATTACATTACAATTTTCTTTTTACAGAAAATTTATGATTTTTTGGGGGGTGTATTTTCTAAGAGTGCACTGCAGTACCCCACAATAAAATAATCTGAGACAATTTTGGGCAAATATTGGTGTTCTTAATTTTTCACTTTGATCTGTGATCTACAAAACAGTCATTAGGATTTGTTGACTTTGAGAAATTTAAAGATTGCAGAAGATGGACACTAGTGTTTGATCGTTGACTTTAGGGATATTAGAAAACTTTCTGTTCTAGCAACAAACCCGTAGCCACATCATTCCAGGCTTTATGATGGACCAAGTTTCTGATTCTGAAAATATTTGCCTGTATGTATAAGTTCTTCAGGCCAGTTTTTCAGCAGCAAATCACCTAGGGGTTTCTCATGAAAGCTTTTAATGATCATTTTGAGTGTTATATGACAAAAAATGGTTATGCTTTTAGCTATAAAAGCCCCCGGCCTTGTTCACCTTCTCTGTTTTTCCTGGGATCATGTCCTAGAGTTGTAAAGACTTGACTTCCTGCAGACTGGCAGTGTAAAACAAATACTGTATGTTTGTGCCGGGACTGTTAACCAGCCTCTATTTTTTGCCCAATATGACTATCTGCATCTCAGATTATTCCCTGGCAATGTTCCCAGGCTTACTAACTGTTACTCCATCAATTTAATTTCTGTTATCCAAAGTCAGAAGAATATTTGAAGAGAAATGTCATGTTGAGACTAAAAACTAAATGTCAGAATGCTATCTGAATTTCTCTGATGAAAATCTGCAGCTCCAAACACTACTGTGAAGGTAGACATCTCTAGCAAGCAAGGGTAGCCTCATGGCTGTCCAAAGGCATTTGTTTTGTAAGGTTCTTTTACATGTCCTGTATGTCAATAGAGAAAATGAATGTTGCAGAGTAGCCTTTGTTAGACCATAAACTTTTCAAAGCTTGTAGATTATGACTCTCTTTTGCAAAAAAAAAAAAAAAAAAGTCTTAACTGTATAAAATGATACTAAGTACACAGCTGCTTAAGCCTCTAAGATTTTCACTTACATTTTCATTGCTAAAGACCATGTCAACTCTGAGGTAACATTTACTCTCAATCTTTCTGTTTCTGTTCCTTGTAAAGTATGTCTGTTCAACAACCACTTTATCATGTGTTTGATATTCTGGTACTATCTACAGGGCTAGAAAAAGGTTTGAACTGATTTCTTATGGAATACCAGGCAACATTCATTCCCAAATCACTTCCAGTCTAAATGACAGAGGTATACCTTCCCTGCTTTGCCTGAAGTACAATAGAATTTCTTCATAGCTTTCCCCGTATATAATCGCTGGTCCTACCCTATAAACTGGGCAAAACTCCCAGACAGACCTCTTCCCCACTGTAATCTGCCTGAGTGCCCTATGTATGTACCTTTGAAGGAAACTCTCAGCTTTGTCTTGACAGGCGCTATAGAGCCAGCAGGTAACCCCGTACGCCAGTGGCTTCCTGTATCCAAAGACACAGCTCAGTGCCCAAGTATTTAGTTATTTTATTACCTGTTTCCTTTGATGTCAGTCCTGGAAGTGCCACCTCCAAACTCTTAGCAGTGCCTCACACTCTGCATACCTCTGTCACTCTCAAAGGAGCAGTAGCACTACCAAAATGGCATCATAGGAAATGTCATAAAGATGCTGTTTTGTGGGTTAGGTGATGTGAAGTCTTTAAGAACTATGCTGGCTGGCTTCTTAATCTGAGAGAGCTGAGTTTTGCTTCAGTGTGGCAAGTACAAGTTCATAGAGAAATACTTTTCTTTTTTTTTTTTTTATTCTTGTAAGTACACCCATAGCCCAGATTGCTTTGGTTCAATGCAGTTCTCAGCAGAAAATAAAACAATAAAAATAATTGTCTGATGTTCTGTACTTGCAGGTCTCCAGACAGTAGGAATATTCAGAGTTGGAAGCTCAAAAAAGAGAGTAAGACAGGTGAGTGGATACGGGTATGTTTTTCCCTCCTCAGCTATGATACAAACAAACCTGATTCCTTTCTGCTAGGTGATTTCCTCACCATCCGTCACCTGGTGAAAGTCAGGTTTTCTGGGTCAGTGACTTCATTGTGTTTCTCATGGCTCATAACAGGCCCTTTCCAGTCATCTTTTATATTTGGTGAAATCTTTGTCAAATTCTCAGAAGGTTAACAGTCTTTGTATGTTTTGCTCTGCAGAAGAAGCACAGGGTTGGAGATCAAAACAGACTACAGTGATGAAATTTTCCAAAGGTTACACTGCATGGAAAAAAAAAATGTTGGCTGCTAGTTTCATCTCAAACAGCTGAAGCTCCCAAAGTAAACCAAAACTGTAAATCTTTTTTGGAAAACTTACAGTATGAGAAAATATGCAAGTACAGAACAATCTCTTTGACCCTCAAATCGCTGCTCCCAAGTATCACCTTTTTTTTAACCCCTGTTAAAATTGAAGGTCAGAGCAGACCCATCCAAGTCCCAGTCTCAGCCAAATGTTGAAAAAGCAAAGACAGCGTACAGTTAGGTTCCAGAGACAAAGTCAGAAGTGGGTGTTTCCTCAGCCTAGATATATCATTGTTATTCCCAGAAGCTGGGAGTATGTGTTGAATTAGAGCAGTAGAGAATAGTGCTTAGTGGTTGTGTGATGCTTGAAGAGAAGATAAAAAGATACGGGAATATACCCCTGCCAGGAAGTGTAAGACCAAAAACACCAAATAGAAAAAAGCATAAGAAAGCTTGACTGCATCTGATTCCAGAAATAATAGTTCTGTTTTGCAAAACTATACAACATAATGGTTGACTCTCTGGAACTTTGAATTGCTAAACTGACTCAATTCTGGCTGGTAAGACAGTATAGCCTAGGGATTTGTAGTGTATTCTCTAGTAGTTTCTATTGCTGAGGTGCCAGTGTAACACAAAGCTAAAAACATTCACGGTCTGCAGATAGTCCTTAGATCAACACTAAACTAGGTAAAGTATTGAAAAGTAAGTTGCCTGTCATTTGCATTACAAGCTTCAATGTCAAAACATACATTATCATTCAGGAGTGAGTACAACTGCATCATGCCTCTGGGTCAAAAGCAGAGGGCTTGTATTATTTACTTGTAAAAAGTTTTTCTTTTACTTTGTTTTCAAAAGCTGAGGAAATCAAGAAATTTGTGTATTTATGTATTCTATTACATGGACTAATTTCTTGAATTAGGTGAACTAATATATTTCACTAAACAACATGGAAGCATCAGCTTGGCCCTTGCAGTTACAATAATAAATGCTGTCAACATGAACACATGGGAAAGTCTGGATTCAATTAAAATTCCACTCATTTTCTGAACCATGGAAAGCCAAACTCCCTACTTAGATTTTGTGTGCTTTTGCAGCTGCTCATTAGTTTTTCTTGTGTAGAAAGAAGGGATAGTTTTGCTCCTCTTCCTCTCCCAGTTAGAAGATGTCCTATTTCAACTGTAGTTTGTTGCAATAAATACATAAGTAAGTAAATGTATATGCCAGTGGGGTTTTGGGTTGGTGAGCAGGAAGAGAAAAATCTAGAACAAGTGTATCTGTTACAAACCAGCTCCTTCACATTAAGGGGGTTGTAGGACAGATTCCTGAGCTAGTGTTGACTCAAGGTGGTAGGTCTGGTACGGTGGGATGCCAGGTACCAACTTGTGCCCAGAATCTATACAGATGCTTGAGCAGAGCATCGTTGTCAAGCTTAGGGTGGGCAGCCCTCTGTGCTGGGCCTGCTCTGTGGGTCAAGCAACCTCCGGACCCTGAGTTTGAAGAGCAGTGTGGTTGGAGTTGGGCTCTTCTGTCCCCTCTCCCAGCAGGGATGTTCCTCAGCTCTCACATCTTAAACTCTGGTGGATGCTGTAGTTCACTGGGTGTACTTTCCAGAAGTCTGAAAAGTATTCCCTGTGAATGAAGTCTGAGAGACCTAAAGTTTAAACCCAGAAATATACAGTCTCTCAGACTTTATGGGAGATCTTTAACCACATATCAGTGGGGAGAAGCATAATATTAGATAAAGAACAAATTCTGGTCATTATAACGTAATTATTCATTATTAATAATTAGTGATATTAATAATGTTAAAAGTAGTCTTAATAATTTAGAAAGGAGGCTATAGTTATTATAGAATACTTTTGACACCTGTTATGAAAGCACAATTTCAGCTAAAAATATTGGATTCTCTATATTCCTGCACACTATACACACTCAAGATAGATTTGCCTGTGGTCAAGATTTGCCACAGATTATCACAGACACATAGTTTGCTTGTGATTTACCTTCTTTCTTCTTTGTGATATGTCTGTGATAATCCTGGTAAAGAAAGTTGATACCTCAAATTCCCTCTTGTTTAGTAAGATTTAGATAGACTTACTCTCTGAGATCATGTGGGATCATGATACCTCATATTTGCAAAGATATGAAATTTTCCTAGGAAATAGTTTTAAAACACCCTGACTATTTTCAAAATGAAAAGAGAATTGAAGGTGGACCTCTCAGCATGAAGAAAACATTATGTTCTTGGTGTTGGGAAATCTCTCCAGAAAGGCAGTCTTTTATGTTTTCAACAATCACATTGGATGTGGGAGAGGGCTTTCTTCTGCCTTTGGGAAGTGTGATGCCTTTGAGTTATATAGAATTTGTCTGAGGACTGTAGCTGGAAAAAAAAAGAAGCTATACCTCATGATGGTATTAGCTTACTAATACCCTAATGATGATCACTTAATGAATATAACTAAATTAGGAAAGCAGAGGAAGATACATATGGACAAATGCCATGAAGACTTAGTGAACATGGGGGCTTGTGCTTATACTTAGATACAGTCTGAAATCACAAAAGAAAGGTGAGTTTTGTGGATTTTAACGTTGTCTCAGTTGTAGTATTACTCTTAATGGTTTTGTACAAAATTATAGATGTTATGAAATGCAATTTTAATCATTCTGGTCCTAAAATGCAGTAAGGTGCTAAAGCCTTTCTTGCACTTTTCCTCATTCTCCCTGGGTTTTGGCTTTGATATTAATCTTAAATTTTGCAAAAATTATATTTACTTGGACACATTTTTTCCTAAGTGTCATGTATTAGCTGGAAAGAAAGAATTGTATTTTATTACAGTCCAGTAAAAACCTTAAGTTATGTATCATGGAATAAGCAGCAATTAGATATGAATTATATTTTTCACCTAACCAAATACTAGTCCTGTACAATCTGGAAAGTGAAAATGAATAAATCTGCATCTTAAAAGATATTCTGTGTTGGGATGTACTAATTGGGACAATGATAAGTGACTGTGGTATTGTGTCATGATCTTTTTCAGTTACGTGAAGAATTTGACCGGGGCATAGATGTTGTGTTAGACGAAGAGCACAGCATTCATGATGTTGCTGCATTATTAAAGGAATTTTTGCGTGACATGCCTGACCCACTTCTCACCAGAGAACTTTATACACCTTTCATCAACACTCTCTGTAAGCTCTGCAGCATTTTGATTTATTGATTTTCAAAAGAATACCTGTTTGAATTCTGTAATCTCTGCTAACAATATTCTTTTTTCTGTGCATTTAATTATCTGGTCTTGATTTGCTCCAAATATTTATATAGTATAAATCTGCTGAGGTCTTTCCCTGGTTTTCATACTGTGTAAGTATAGCTCAGAAAACTAGAACAACAGAGATTTCACTTATTATGCTTATTTTTTGCAATTGTGTATGGGTTAGGATTCATACTACTTCTTAAATCCTGACCTTGTCATTTGTTCAGCACTAGCAGGTGACAGAGCCCATTTGAATCCTGGTATCTTAGCACCACTAACACTTTTAAATTTTAGAGCTATTCACTGACCAAAAACTCCAGTCTGGTTTCAAAAACCTAGCTTCAAAAGTTCAAATTTAATCATAATTAATGGA
Source organism: Gallinago jamesoni (assembly GCA_025769975.1). Taxonomy (NCBI): domain Eukaryota; kingdom Metazoa; phylum Chordata; class Aves; order Charadriiformes; family Scolopacidae; genus Gallinago; species Gallinago jamesoni. Next base: position 129,784,554 of record JAOQGH010000001.1, read on the forward strand.
CTTCAAAGCTGTCATATTAAATACTCCCAGATGTGTTCCCTTATGTTAAGACCCAGGTGCAGACTCTCTCATAAATCTGGCAAAAAGTAAAGTTGGACCCTTCAAGCCTAAGCTGCTGCCTGGTCCATGTTCTTTAGATTCTTTCTAGCTCCCACGTCTCAGATCCTACCTCTGTCGCATCTTTGTCACTGGCTACCATTGCATTTTAGATGGTTAAAGCGATGGTGATTGCAGAATGTCCTTAATATTTGTAGCTGATTTTCCAGTCTCCAGTTTCCCATTAGCTCTGCAAGGTATGAAATTGTAAGAAAACCCCTTTATAGTGGCTAAAGAATAAACTTGACTGGAATGCTTCTCAGCGGTGGCCTGAATATACCAGTATCTACACCTAAATGAATGGAACATGGAGTAAGTGGCAAATAAAACAGAATTTTTGTGTCTGGTGACAGTAAAGGAGTGTGAAACGTGGATTTTGCTCTCCTACAGGCCAAGAAAAGATCCTATGAACCTGTGAGCAAAAAGTTGACCAACCAAAGCAAAAGTCCCATAACAGTGTTGTTACACTTTTGATATTTGCTTAGAGTTTTCTCTTTTCCTTCTGACATTATAAGGAAAATGATCCTTAAACAAAGCTAATCTTACACCTTCCCTTGGGCTGGGAACAGTGTATTTGTTCTGCTTTTAGGTTAGTTGGAGTGATTTTTCTCAAAATGTATTTTTTCCCCTCTTAGTGTTAGAGCCAGATGAACAGCTAAGCACCTTACAGCTTCTCATTTATCTTCTACCTCCCTGTAACTGCGATACCCTACACCGGCTGCTGCAGTTCCTCTCCACAGTGGCTCAGCATGCAGAAGACACCACAGACAAAGATGGCCAAGAGGTAAGTCCCTGTCACTTGCGTCCTTTACCTTTGCTTAATTCGTGGTCTGAAAAGAGATCTTTAAAGCTGTGAAACAAACACAGTGGTGGCATACCCCTGAAAGATGGGAGTAATTTCATATTCTTGCCTGCACATTTGCCATTTAGTTGTTTACTATGTTCTTAGGGCTGTGAGAGTTTAATTTTTATATGACTTAATCAGTAAAGAATCTACCACTTCCTTTGGGAGATTCACAGAGCAATCGACCATGTTGTTAAGAATGTGTCATGTTATCCATCCTTTTCCCCCACCCTGTTTTATCCTGTTATATTCTATGGAAAAAAGACTGGCATAGGAAAGTGTCAGGCATTCCAGAGTATGCTTTTTCATTCTCTTTTCATTCTCTGCTGTTGCTTTCTTATATGACCTTTGGACACAGTAGTTTACTTCTTAATTCCCTTAGTTTCCTTGTATTCACTGGGTAGTGAAGAATGAAAAATAAAGGAGAAGAATTAAGCCTTTGCCCTTGCAACTGTTGGAGTGCAATCACTGGTTGGAGTCAGAGTCCATCTTTTTGCCTGTTTTCCTTCTGGTCTCTTTCTATTGCATTCTGGACCAAATACAGTGGGGAAGTTGGAGTGCACACATCCCACAGAGACAAGAACACCCACAGCCGCGTAGCTAAGCTGTACTGAGAATTCACACGTGTTCAGCTGAGCCGTTCACACCAGACACCATTTGAAAATCTCTTTTTCTACCAGGAAAATCCTTAACTAGTGGGCTGCTCTGCAAAAGGTGGCAACTTTGTTAACCTTGAATGGGATGGATACAGTCTGTCACTGCTTGACAAAATTGGACTAGTTTATCTGTGTCCTCTGAACTGCAGCAGAGACCACTGCTGATGTTTCTTCTGAGGCTCTTCTGAAACTCTTAGAGAATTTTGTCTTCCACATGGAAAGCTCTGCTGACTTCTGTTAAATTTGGACACCTTTTGCAGTAGGCTGATTTTAACAATTGGCATTTGAGACTGAGTTTTGGTGAATTTCTGCCTCAAATCCTAACTTTCAGTGTCCTGTATGTGACTTCAAGGCGTATTTATCTTTTAAATCCACTTAAAATGCTATTATTTTTGTCCTCAGCAAGGAGTTGATAAAAAGCTACAGCACTATGATAGAAAGCATTTAAAAAGAGCAGCCTATAACAATTTTTCTATGCTTAAAAAGATTACATGTATAAACCTGCCAGGGGTCGTGGTCCCCCTGGTCCTATGAAGAGTTCTCTGTTGGTTCAGGAATGTACCCAAGAGGATCTTATTGCAGGGCTAGAGGCTGATTCTGCTTAAGAGAGTTGGTTTGGCACAACAGTTGTATTAAAGGTATTTTCATCCCCCTTAACAGTACATCAGCTCTGCTACAGGTATTTTGGCAAGGCAAATTTGTGTAAGCTATCTTGGTGGTATTTGTAAGCAAGGTGCAATTTGGATACCTTTTATAGATAATAGTATTCTGCTCACAGTTATTTAAGCTAATCATTAATAATTAAGTGAATAAAGACATACAGGGCAAGAGAAAGTATTTTATCGGACTGTTTGTTCTCACTGGAAGGAAAACAACCAAGTTTTGGCACACAGGCCCTCTTCACAATTCTTTCAAAAGCCCTTCTCTCACCAAGATGAAGATGGATGACTAACTTCATTAAAATTACTCATTTAGTTAATTTCAGCAGATACTTTTTCAATGTTTTTTTAAGGGATGCCCCAAGGCTGTCCATAAGGAAAGACTGTTTGTACAAACAGCCTGCACATGCAGATCCAGGCACAGCCAGAGGCTGCCCCTGGTACACTGGAGGTACCACGTGCCTGTGCATCCTTGGTGGCTCAGTGCTCTGATGGTATTTAAAAACCAGGTCACCCAAAAACCAGCTTATTTGGTGGTGCACAAATAAGGGAGTGTGCTGTACTCACAGTCATGCTGGCATGAGTCTCTAAGCAAAGAGCCAACGTGTTTGTTACGACTGCCTGTGCACCTACTCAGTGTGGAGGTCTTTCCAAGATTACACAGTGGCCCCACCAATAAAAAGAAAAGCTCTTTTTACTAACATCTCTATGCTCTCTGGTTTGGCTCTGTAAAAATAAACCAGGTGCAGTCAGTGGACAGTTTTAAGTTAAACTAGAACTTTTGGTAAATACCCTGCTACAACAACAACAACAACAAAAATTGCTTTGAAAGGTTTCATTTTGTACCACTCCTTTCTTCTAATGCTATTTTTACTGCTTCTTTTTCGTGGCCCTTCCTGTTTTTTTATTCTTAATTAATTAGTTCAAATGTATCTGAAACAAATGAAAAATAACTCTCATGATATTTCCTTGTTCCTTAAAAAAACCCTGCAAGCAATACTTGGTCAACAGCTGAAATTCACTTACAGTCTTATATAGTCAAACTGTTGGCATCTTCTTCTGCATTCCCAGAATAGCAACCAAGTGGAGAAACAGAGAGGAAGCACATGACCTCTGTTTTTTAGTCTGTTAAAAGAATCGAAGGGGAATAAAGTAGTCTAATCACAAGTGTGATAATGAAAATTTTGATTTAATAACCTATATGACATATTTTTCAGATAATTTCTGTCTAGTCTAGTATCTATTCCTAGCCTTCTGCTTCCTTCAAAATTAGGTTACTATTGCTTCTTTGAACACAGAGTTATGAAAGTAGGAAATAGTAAAAAATAAACCAACAAAACAAAAGTGTAAAAACAAGTTATCATTTGGCATGTCCTGGGAAACAAGCAAAAAGGCAGGAAAATACTAATAAAAATAATGAGCATGCTCCTTAATTGTCTAAACTGTTTAAACATGGAAAAGTGTGGTTTTCCTCACTATATCCGTTTCAAGTCTTGAGTGCTACTTTAAAAGGCTAAAGGTTTTCAGTATTTGGTAGTAAGAGACAGTAATATGCTGAAGCAGTGAAGTAGGAGGGAGGTTTCCCTGAGTTCTACTTCTCTTAATCCATTTGAAAATATTTCCAGAATATCCACAGTGCTTGTTGCAGAGATGTCCAAGGAAGGTGTTTCAGCATTTCTAAAAATTGTTAATTTTTTATTTGACTAGCACTCGTTTTCGGTTTTGATGAATGAAGCATCTGCCAAATTGGGAAGAAGAGAGAGAGCATGTGTAGATGTTTGTATCTGTATATATTAGACCCTGGGAGACCCTACCTCATTTATACTCTGTTTTCTAGATTACTGGGAACAAAATGACATCACTTAACCTGGCAACCATCTTTGGCCCTAACTTGTTGCACAAGCAGAAATCTACAGACAAAGAATTCTCGGTTCAGAGCTCAGCTCGAGCTGAAGAGAGTACTGCTATCATAGCTGTTGTACAAAAGATGATTGAAAACTATGAAGCCCTTTTCATGGTAGGTCAATGTTTCTTCATGTTACTCCTATGCATTTTTAAGTTAAATGAGGAAATACATGGTTGGTATTAAAGTAGAGCAGGATGAAATAGCCTGTGGAAACTGCATTAAATTAGGGTCAGTTATTAGTGGTAGAAAAAGTAGCATTCTATTAAGGACAATGTTTTGCAGTAAGCAAATATTAAAAACACGTACTTACGTTTTGCCTGGAATGGTTTCTGTATAGATAAGAGTATCTTCCTTAGCAGGTTTCTGTCTGTGGAAATTATGGGGTTGTCTATTCAGCTGTATACTAAACAACACACCAGCATTGCTCATTAGTTTTGAAGACAAGATTGAAAATGACCTTTCACCTCTCAGTTTTGGAAGTTAGGGAGCTAGTTTTTCTGCAGGGAGAAGAGAGCCTTGGTTAATTTAAGGAACAATCTCCTCTACCGAAGACAGGGAGGAGAGGATGGGGAGGAAAGACAAAGCTTTCTCTTTTGTCAGTTGAATAAGAGTAGTAAAGAATAAATACATGTAGTTCTCGAGTACCTTTCTGTTCTCTTGCTGAAGCAAGGAAGTCCTTCATATAAGGGATGATGACCTTGGACTTGGTCATGCTGCTTACTTAAGATGCAACTTAGATCAATTTCCTTGTGACTAGCAGTTTTCTGGACAGCTCATTCTGTGGCTTTATTTTTTTCTCTTTTTGTAAGCAAAATTATGGGTCAGCTTAGCATGGTTTTGTGCATGAGAGAGCCCTTCTCTGTGGTAGCAGAGGCCAGTCAGACTCATTGGTGGGCACTATCCTGTCTTCATTTTAATAGGCATACAGGTCTTAACAAAAACAGGTCTTGAAAAGGTGAAAATAGCTTTGTTTGTTGTATCTTGAAACTAACCAACACTGTGTTTTATACTGAGGGAGACTGGTTCCCAAAGCAAGAGGAAGAACTCTCTGGAAAAGTCCTTTAGTGCTCTAGCAAAGCTGGGTACTGGATACAGCTTTGGTGGGAGAAGATAGATAAGCCTGGACTGTGGGCATGTGGGACTGATAGACACATAATACTGTAAGGGAAGGTGTCTACCATATTCCAACAGTGAGAAAAGCATTAGAAAAGCAGTCATGAGCCTGCCTATCAATCTTAGCCTCAGATGAACTTCTTTGTGGTTTTCTTGTCTTTTCCCCCACAGTCTATTGCCTTTCATTACATCCTTTATTTTTATTCTTATTACAGTAAGACATTCAGCAATCTTTTTTTTCCCCTTTTTCCCTTTTCCTTTTTTTTTTCCACAGTTTGGGGAAACTTTAGGTGCTATTTTTCCTTCCATAGGAGGAAAAGAAAGTAACAGAATGGCATTCCTGTGTGAAGGTCTGCTGGCCCAGAGCATGACTGGCACTAGCAAGTTTAAAATAATACTTCAATAAGAATACTTGCAATACTTTAAGTTTTCTTGTTGTTGTTTCTCTTTAAGAACATTTTGCAGCACAGGCACATCTCAGCACATAATACTTCAGGCACATATTCAGACTTTCAATGTGGAAAGGGTGGGACTTAAGGTTAGACTAACCTACATATGGTCTCTCTTAACTGTGACGGATTTATTTATTTATCTCTTCAGTGCTTGCATTTTCAGCTGAAGGTTAAACACAGTGTGGAAAAAAAGAGTTTTCTTTTGTTTTCCAGAGTAGCTTTTCAGATTGTGGAGGGAGATTAGAATCAGATTTCAAAGTGAGAGGCTAGCTGCATATGAGAGAAGGACAAACCTATTTCAGATGCTCTCCTGAAAGCTGAAATATATCAATGTGAAATTTATAGAAATGTCTAACAGATGAGCATCTCAGGGTGCTTTTACTCTTCATGTTGCCATAGTTTAACAAACGGCATGACAAGTTCTGCCTCTTTTCTGCAGCAATGTCTAGACATACACAAGATAATTACTTTGTAGGATTGTGTCAAATTGCTCATAGTGAGTATTTTCTAAAGTTTCTACCAAGGTTAACTTTCATTTTTTTTCATGGGTTTTTTGGCAGCACAGGGAGAGTCTTTGTATTCTGAAGATAATTAGCCTGATGCATCCTTTGGTAATAGATGCATTGAAAGGAAAAGAATTGTAATTGTAATAAACCTTCATTCATTTGAAATAAGGCAGCAGCAATTTGTCTTCCAAACCCATGAGTGGGGCCAAACCAAGACTGCTATTTATATTTGATGTTTGTGCTCCTTACAAAGAGAAAAACACCTGGACTTGAACATTCAGCTACAGCTCTAACATACAGTGTGTTGCTGCTAAGGTGTTGGTTTATATTTTTTTTCAGTTACTTTTGTGTATGGGGAGGTTGTAAAACTCTGATTAGCTTAAGCATTGAAACTGTAACATTTGTGAAATAAAACCTGGGAAACCAGGATGTGTTGTGCAGCCCAGACCCACAATATCAGGATTATGCTGACATACTGGTGAGTTTTGTTTGGCAGAACAACACAGGATACCAGCGACTGGTTTTACTAAGCAGTTATCATTAACACCAATAATATGCAAATGTGGATTTCATATAGAAGATGGATTCTGACCTTGCTTCATTTACATTAAAGTTTTTCCTATCCAATTCTTATACATTTCAGTGAGTCTTAGGGATGCATTAAAATGTTTTATGGGAATGTACAAAGGACTGTTCTCTGTCAGTCTCAGAACTATGCCCAGTGGCTGAGTGTGGGGAGGTACAACTCAACTACGCTTTGTCTCATTGGCTATAACTTGGCCAGGAGGATGGAGAAGCAGCCTGGTCATGTGTTTTCATCTTCTGATGCCCAAATCCAGCCCTGCTGCACAGAAGCACTACACTCTGTCTGAAATTTATTATTTTTACTGTTAGAAGCTACTGTGATGTCCCCCCTGAGGAGACACAATGCCTCTCTGTGGCACATCAGTAGCAAGGGACATCACAAATGAGACACTTCAAGGGTCCCTCCACCCTTCTGTGACTCTTATATAGCACCCAGCCCCAAAATCTCAGAATATCTATTACTCTACTGGAGTCCTGACAACACCAGAGCCCTCTGATGCATCTCAGTATGTGCTCAACAGCTGTTATTTCAGCAGTGCCTTGGCTTCCCTTCTGTCCTTGAATTTCAATTAATTTAATAATAGTTATTGCAGCTCTGTAACATCTTCCTGAGATACCAATATAGTAGTTTTCTGTAAATATAACTTTATAATTGCATGTATGTCATTTCTACACTTGTAAGTTAGTTAACTAAACTGAAGTAAACTGCTGCACAGGAGGAAACCCAAAATTCAGTAAATAGCTAGCAATGAGACCATCAGTACAAATCCAGATTAAAGATCAAAGAATAATATGCTCTCATTCACTCAGATAGTAGAAGTCCTATAACTCAATAAAAATGTTAGGTTTGGGGGTTGCAGATGAATTTGCTGTTGGAACTCTTTCATTTTTATGGAATGAAAGAATGAATTTTTAATTTTTTTTTAATAATGGAAAATATATTTTTATTTTTCTGACCAAGTCCTTTCAGTAGATTCTTACTTCATCAACTTGATATAAAGCTGAATAGTAAGTAACATACAGAAAGACATGGATTCTGCTTCACCCTCAAAGTTTATCTGAGGGTTTATTCTACTGTATAGAAAGGCTGTCTAAACAGAGAAGTTACAGCATATCATCTTTCAAAAAATGTTTTTCTACAAAGAGAAAATAATTTATTTACGGACTAGTATACCAGTTAGTATACTAGTAAGACCATCACTAAGATATTTTTCCATCCAATTCCATCCAAATTTTTAGAAGAGGAATATGGGGTCACACAAGTTTTTCAAAGAGATTTTGGATCAATTTGAATTAAATGATGCATATCTTCATTTATTTTCAAATTATTTCCCTTTTTAAAGAAATAGTCCTTTTCTGTAACTTGACTCCCTAACTATCTCCCAAACTGAGGTATTCCCCTGAGGAATCTATTAGTAATTCTATTCCTGTTTCCCAGGAAATGTCAGGGAGAACAAATAGCCCATGCAGTATGCCTAAAGGTCAAGAGATTCAGGCTCTGACAAATTGCATCCAGCAGCGTATTGCACAGTTGATGACCCATTGCTGAGATCGTCTTGCCTCCAGCTCCATCTGTCATGAGTGAACTTGGGCTGTTAGTTCAGGTTTCTCAGATGTTTTTTTCTGTTTCAGTGTTGTTGAAGGTTGAATTGAATTGTCCACTGTGATGTGGACAAACTCACTTAAGGATAGATTAGACGCATGTAAAATGCAGTTGGAAGCACAAAGTTTGCTTGGGCAGGTTTTGGAGTGCCATTCCTGCTACCTGCCCAGGAGATGTTGCTACATCTTGCAGCAGCTGAAGCTATCAAGTGTTTTGAAGCTTCATTTCCATATAAAGACCACTAGAGAGAGTTAGCAAATCAGAAGGCTAAACTCCAAAGAAGATGACACAAATTCTGGCTGAGCCTGTTGCTACTACCCAAAGTCCAGAGTGGAGATCCAACAGGACCCGCTTGTAAACCTGAGTGATGGACAGATGAACTTTGTAATTATTTAAGTTCTGATTGAGCATAGGCAGGAATTTCAGTGCTTCTAGATCCCAAGATTTGGCCATATGGATACATGAACATTAAATTTTTATAAGGCTTCATTTAGAAAAATATTGGCCTTTGTCAGCTCTCACTGAAATGAAACAATTGAAGAACTTCACAGATACAACATTTACTGGAAATTTCCATATGAGAAGGATATAAATAAGTCAAATGCCACAGAATATATGAATAAACATTCTTTTTCCTATGTAATTATATTTCACAGTTTTTCTATAAGAAAAGTACAGTCACTTGGAATAGAAATTTATAAATGTCTCCAGATCTTTGAATGGTGATGTAAGGTGGGGACGTTGAACTGGAGCTTTTGAGATTGTGATACATGAGTAATCGCACTGTTGTTATCAGATATAACAGATTCAACAGTATTCAGCATTTGACGTTGTACAAAGTGATCTTTAGTCCAACTTCACCTGTTGTTACATGAAATTTCTTTTTTGAATATAAGCTTCTGAATACTTTTTTTATATACTCTCCATAAATGTACTCATACTTGGTCTTTTAGATTAAGCAGAGTACCAAAATGAATGTATGTGAAAGGATATTAATCTCCAACTACATATTTTTTATTGTCTTCATAGGTTTCCCCTGACCTACAGAATGAAGTGCTTATTAGCCTATTAGAGACTGATCCAGATGTTGTGGACTACTTGTTGAGGAGGAAAGCTTCCCAGACATCGTGAGTAATCTGTTTTTTTCATCCTCCCTGTTTCTGCTGGGAATTTCTTTCTCCCCCTGGAAGTGTTCAAGAGGTTCTAGTTTTCCACAGCTCTTCTGCACTGTCTACAGTGGAGTAGAAATATTCTCCCATTAAACAGACTCTGCCAAAGAAGTTATGACTCTTGTACAGTGTTTTCTAAAGACAAATCTTGTTTCCCGATTCACAGGAAAGATTGCATTCTGCTGCAGAGAACAGAATGACATGTACATAAAAGTATTCAGTGCACTATTATCTGACAGGATGTATTCTAGTGATCTGCTGGTCTGTGTCTTGGGTTTGTTCTAGTCTTCAGTAACAGGAGGCGTGTATTCCACTATCCTTGAAACACACCCTAGAGTGCCTTAACACAATCACGGCTAGCTGTTTGACCAGTTTGTTGTTCTTTTCCTATTGTATACACATAGGACATTGTAAACAAGTCAACTGCTGCTACAGCAGGTTTATGGAGACTCTTTGGATATTATTTAATTGTATGGTTTGTGGAAGGTCTGAAGAGAAAAAAAATCACACCTGTCATTATTGCAGTTACGATACATAACATATTCCAACTTTGTGTATGGTGTATGTATGCCAGCACCCATGTGCCTTAATGCTATGAGTTTGTACGTTCAGATTAACAGGATTCCTGGCTTTCTCATGGGGGACACAGTATTGCCTTTATTCTAGTGAATCCCAATATGTCAGACCCCAAAATCACAAAATTTGACAAGCTTGTTTTAATTAATCTTTAAGAGATTTCCTAGAGTTTTAGCTCTCTGGGACAGATTGGACTTTGTCTTCCTGTGTGTTTGTGGAAAGTGCCTAGTGCATTAGGAATAGAATTAAAATTGAATTTGTACAGTCAGTTAGCTATGATTTTTTTTCTCCCTCTGAACGTTGTATAGTTGGAGGTAATATAATAGTGTGCCTGGCTTTAAAGAAAGAGGTATAAAAGAAATAATATAATTAATACATGGAGAAAAAGACTTCTGTAATCATAAAAATTAAAAAAAAATACATGCAGAACATATCACATTGTAAGGGATTTTATTAGTTTTTTGTCTTAACCACATGAACACATAACATGCAGTTGCAAATTATCACAGATATTTGTGGTAGTTGTTTCTGTGTGTTTTCTTAGTGTACCACAGACATGAAATAATTTCAGTCAGTTTATGTCTGACTGACAAGTACCTATATGTATATTTAGATCACAATAAATGCAGAATAATCAGAGGTACCTTAGCCATCTTTTACACTTGTTTCACATTTGCCATGAGGCAAGACCACAATTAGGAGAGACACTGCAAATTGCATGACAAAGTCTGTAGAGACTTCTTTCTTTAAGCCCTCGGTTTGGAGTGATCATATTTTTTCTAATTTAAGCTAATAAAAACCTTCATGCCTGATTTCACTGCCTGTATAATATAGACATAAAATTGTATCTCACATGTGGTACATACACCAATTGAGCATAAATTTTTCACGAATCATTGTGGATGTAACAGATTATTGTTAGATCCCGTTCCCTTTAAGTTAATTGACCTCCTTGAGCTTCCTTACTTTTCAGCCAGCATGAGCACCAACAGGAGAAAAAGCATCTTTTGTGCAAAGCTGGTCAAATGTGACAAAAGGTGTTTTTTAAGAAAAGTTTTCAAAACCAAGTAGGAATGTATAGTTACACTAGTACCAATTTATTGTATTTCCAGTAATGGGCAGATGAAGTATCTCTGAGATAGGAAAAACTTACTCTCTGTCATTTTTCTTCTATTCTGCTATCATGTGAGTGATTTTTTCTTAATGAGATATGTCTTCACTGTGATTGCAACTTCTTGGTTAAGATATTACAGGCAATTAAAGGGAATGTTGCTTAGTGTGATTGCTAGGAGTGTGATGCTCTTAAGAGATGAATCTATTGCAGAATGTAATCTCAATTTTGAGGCTTCATATTCATTGGTTATTTCTCCTGTAAGAAATGTGAGGCAGCAGACAACAAGGAGATGTTTGTCTTGATTTAATAAAAGTAAGCATCCAAAATACCTCCTTAATAGTCTTGGATATTTCCTGGTCAGGCATTCAATATCCAAATTGGGATCTGTGGAACAGAAAACTTTGCATATTCTTGTGACAATCTTCATCCAGAAAAGCTAGCTGGATGCATAGTGTAGATCATGGACTCAACTTCAAGACTTTAATGTCATATTAATTGCTCTGAGGCTCCTGCTTCTGTAATGCCCTCACATCTCTGCTTGTCATTACAAATGCTTTCTTGGCTCTGATCTAACATAGAAAACACAATCTCTTTTCCTCCCCAGAGGAGGACAAATCAGATGTTCTTTCAGTTCTCTTAAGAGCTGATCATCATGAATGGTGTATCAGGGAGTTTATGGAAGTCATTCATGGTAAAGCACTAATTGTCATTGGCAGCAATTATGAAGTGTGCTTTTGTGGATGACTTTCCTAACTTTTTTGTATGTTGGTTCAATGACAATGGAATTTGGGGTTTCCAGCTGTAAGATGAAACATCTTCAAAAGCAAAAATAAAATCTGTTTCTTATGATTATTTATTGCTTATCATGGTTAATAGTCCTTCTAGAGTAAATTTTCAAGTGGTTTTGGATGGTGATGGTGGGTTTTAATCCATCCTAATATGTGGCTTAAAAATGAAGGCATACAGTAGACCATAAACTATGCATCAATGCAGTTTTCAAAGCTGCAGGGGCTCACTGAATCATTGAGTCCTCTACCCGCTACAGTTGCAACCACATCATGATCCCATAGTAATCTGTTTGGTGGTGGCACCTATGTTGCTCAAAATTGTATGGAAATTACTACTGCATGCTGCCAAGCCATCACACTCCTTATGATTTGCCTCTTGTAAGAAATAATTGTTTTCTCATTCAAAAGCTTTAAGGTGCAACAGAAAAGGATTTCTGTCAAAAGCAGAAAGGGATTTCCTATTTTGATGATCTTGATGGCAGTAGAAAAGTAGGATATTCCTACTTTTCTGACAAAAATATCCCTAGTAGAAGTAATTATTATTATTAACATCTTCCCAGATCACCCATGTAAGTAGACTCTGGTGGATAATGTCAATTCAGAAGGATATGAATTAAAAAGGATGGCCCAAGATTCCCTCAGTAGCATAGTTGATTTTTGTTTTGGAATCTGAAATAGTATTTTTGAACACATGTGGCATAGGTTCCTTCTGCAGCTTTCGAAATTTTTATTTTATATGCAATCACTTTTAAAATCTTTTCCTTAACATAGTTCATAATGACTAAAAAATACTTTATTTGTCTTCCCATTTGTCACATTTGATAGTACATAATCTTCTATTATTCTTTGTGGAGATCATAATCTGCCCTTACTCATAGACTGCATATAGGCAAGTGGGTATCTTGTGCAATATTTACATTTGACTCCCAATTTAGTTTTTCCCCAGTGTATGGGTAGAGAATCTCACAGGTATCCAGGGGAAGATTAATTTTGAATTTTAGTAAACATCCATTTGCTACTGAACACAACCTATAAAGTAAACAGAAGTGAAAGTTTTGTTTTAAGGATTATATGAGAATTCATTCTTCATTTGTCTTGTAGTCTTTGGTAAGTTGGGTTTTATTTTGTTTGCGAAGAACAGGGTAAAGCTGCAAATGTATGAGATCAATTTTCATCTCTAAAGTGTTCAATCCATTTTGATAGTTTCTTGTAGTAAGATTGGCAGAGTCCACAGAGATTTTCTTTGATTTTTAAAACTATTTTTTCCAAACAAATTTGAAAGTGATATTATATATATAATTGCACGAGCTAACGAGCAGAAACTGTAAATGAATTTAGGAACTTGAACATTTGGAGCTTTCCAAAGACTTGACAGTTTCCATTTGAGTAAATTTTTATCAGGAGCTCTGTCTTGAGAAGAGATAGACTATAACAGACCATTTCAAGGTAAGACATGAAATCAGTGTTTCACAAAGCTCCAGTTTATGTTCCCACATTCTTTCATTTCCATTTCCCTTTCCCCTATTCCTTGTGTTACCTTGCCAGGCCTAAGTGGTGGTATACCTCTCTTTGCCCTGTGCAACATAGTTCCATTTTGATTCTGCAAAGATTTACATGCAATAAGCCGTATTGTTGTGACTATTAGTGCAAAGTATGTCTGTATGCTAGCAGGGTGAGGTTTAGTGTTATTCAGTCTAGAAAGCTGGAGGGAAAGACATTTGGTCATAGGATACCGACAGATACCAACATTTTTCCCCTTTTCTCTCAGGTCTTTCTGATTCTTTAAAAGTCTGAAGACATTGCTTAAATCTCATCTTTACTCACACTCACTGCACAAGCTGTTTTAGGATTTAGGAGGGCAGAAAGAAAGGAGTAAGGGACAAAAAGAAGAGACAAAAGATTTGTGACAGAATTTTACATACTTAAAAGACAATAATTCTTCAGTGTGTGGCTGTTTATACATTAATTTGGACTCATCTTCAGATAAGAAGTTGAGATGGGAAGTTACATAATTGAGGCATTTTTTTTTCTTAATGACTGCCCAACGTTACCATATTAACCATATTGGGAAGCCTGGGAGAGTGCTACTTTGCCAAATGGTAGGTCTGGTTTTTCGAGTTGGCCCAAGTTAAGGTTCAGGTTCAGTTCAGTGGTGCATTTCTTGCTGGGCATTACCAAGGATTAAATTTAGTTGTATCATTCCCAATGCTTTATAGTTGCTTTAATACTGGAAAAAATGGAGTATTGAATAACTTAACAATCATGATGTTGAATATGTGTATGTTTTGGGACATGCAGCATGTAAATCAGCAAGGGAAAAAAATCAACAGCTTGAAAGTGGTGTTAAGTTTGGTCATTATTTCTGTATTAATATTTAGTGTGCTGTGACTAGCCTGTTGTAGCACTGTGTGTTTTCTTTATTTTCTTTCTTCGGTTTTATTTCTTTTGTCTGGAAAGAGGGTTATTGTTCCATAACAAGTAATGTGCTTTGACTGCTCACTCAGTTCAAGCTGTCTTTGGATTTGACTCTGAGAAGGGCTGACTGTTTTCAGTGCACATTTACAAGAGTGAGCCTGTGTCATAATACATGCAATTAGAGCAGATATTAACATGAGGTCACTGAGAGAAGTGTTTGACTCAAGAGAAGCAAAAGATAAGCATCTAAGAAACAAAGATTAAAGTGCAGATAAATGAAAAATGAGTAATAGAAATAAAAATTAGGGAAGACTGATAGGAAAAAAAAAAAGTTATATTTGTTTATAGAGTGTTTCTACATACTCTTTCAGACATTCAGTGACTCATGAACTGCCTCCTATCTGTGTAGCAAACTGTAACAGTCTAAGAAATCTCCCTTAGTCTTCTCAACGCGCTTCAAAAAATTAGAGTTGTTTCTCTGGGTCTTGACTAGACTTTGGTGGGTGTTTTGTTTGCCTTCTTTTTTTTTTTTTTTCCCAGAATTAAATGCAAGACATGCTGTTGGTGATGCAAAGATGAAAGAATAACAGAAGTTGTAGAAGTTATCAGCAGAGCCAGTTTTTTGTTGCCCCCATCAGAAGTACAGTAAATGTATTTTCTTGTCTCCTATAGAATATTTACCTTCTGATGTCTCTAGAAGAGGATCTTTCTCACAGCGTGATAGGGGAGCTAAAGTTTAGATTTCTCTGACTTTTACTAATACTTTAGAATGGAAGAAGTGATTTTAGCATACTGCTTAGTATCAAACTAATCTTCCCTATCATGTCCTCAGATTTACTGTTGCAACAAGATAAATTGTCAAGGTAACATAAGGAATTGATTCACTATTTAATTTCCTGTGGTGAGCTGTATGCTTGTGTGGTTTTTGTTGTTTCCTTTCTTGACAGCAACATCTTTTGATTTTTAGTGGCCTCTGCTGGCCACTTCATGGCAAAAGTTTTACTCATGGAAAATTCACCTCTGTACTGCTTCTGAAGTGTTTTCATTTCAGCAGCTGTGATCATAATCCTGTATTTGATTTTATTTGTACGATGTCAAACTGCACCTGTAGCTGTGACCATTAAGCATTTTTCATTAACATTCGTTTGTTTAACAAAATTTCTCAGGAGCCCTGAGATGCTGCGGTCAGAAGGTTCCTACTCCACAGGAGGAAGACATTCTTCCACAGATTCCAACAAAGCTTCAAGCGGAGATGTCTCCCCTTATGACAACAATTCCCCGGTACTGTCTGAGCGCTCGCTGATGGCAATGCAAGAAGAAGTTGCCCGCAGCCCAGATAAGCTGTACAAGGTACCTGAACAGTACACCCTGGTTGGACATTTGCAGCCTAAGACAAAGGAGAATTCTTCTGCATCACAGGCTGGAAAAGGTAGAGTATATCCTGCTTGTGTCCGTCCACCTCAGTGACTGATGGGGCTTTCTGAACTAATTGAAAAGTGTCATTTTTGTATTAACAGCTACCAGGACATGAGGAGCAATAGCGTAAATAACTATACAAGAAATGACTGACCAACACCTTTTCTTTGTGTTGAACCTGAAGTCTCTGTGCTCAGTCCTCCTTATTAGCTTAGCCAGCTGCTAGGGATGCTTTTGGTATGGCATTTCTCAAAACTTGGAGCTATTATTTAGGAAAATAGAACTATCTATGTCTTACTTTTCAGCCTGTCTGTGACAGCATGGCAAAGACTGATTTCTGGTCCTGCTCCATAGGACTGTAATAGCTGCAAAGTTATGGTCCAGACTTTGGAAAAATCTGAGACTTTAAGTTGTCAAGCTACAAATTTTCTCTAATTGAAAAGAATGACCTCAACACCCTCTCACTGGAGCACACGTCTGAGCTGTGTTCATCAGCTTTACATATGCTACCAATTACACAGTGCAGGGATCCATAATTTCCATAGTTGTCTAGGGAGTGCACACCTGAATGATTTCTTCTGTAAAGAACTGTGCTCTAAACTGATAGCTCCCCAGGACTTCATGATGCTTTGCAATGAAAAATATATTTTTTAAAAAAAATTACATTAGTGAAATGCATACTTAATGAGCCAAACTTTAAGAGCTTTCAATGATTAGGGATGTGAACTGTTTTGCAGTATTTTTAAAACCATTTCATTTCAGAGGTATACTGTGGCTAGGCACTTAATTCCCTGTGGAATTAATGGGACTTAGACTATTATCTCAGTTATATATTTTGTAACTGTCAATGGGAATATATCTTCCCTATTCAGTATCTAAATCTCTGAATAGGTGTCAAAATTTGCTCAGATTTCTAGTAAGTTATGAACAAGAAATTACATTAATTTTTATCATATTAACCATATTTTGGAATTTAATATGCATGACAACAATTCTGGACTATGACAAATTAGGAAATTCATTTACTACCAAATTGAATCAGGAAAAAGGCATGAAAGTTATAATCCAGCACAACGCCTGATGTGTGCATTTCATTAAGCCTCTATTGTGAGACAGAACTCATGAGTAAGACCCAAGTGATGCTGCAGGTTGATAGACCATGTCTTACCGTGACCCCTGGGGTTGGGACTGCAAGGGAGCTTTGCCATTCTTTCCTATAAAAAAAGACATGAACTACCTTCTGTTGACCAAATCCTGCTGTTCTTGGGCAAATTCTCTGACTGACGTCAGTAAAACAGAGGACTTAAGGGCAATTCCATTCTCTCAGCAAACTGGGGTGTCCTGTCCATACAGAGTTTACTGAATCCATTACAGGATCTGAGCCTGACAGAAATAACAGTGAACAAATGTATTTGAGATGTTTGTGTTTGGTGGATGGTGTATCAGGTGATTGTATATGTTAACGAGTCTGATACCTTATGTAAGGTTTTACCATTCCATTTGTATGTTTCTAAATAATGGATTTAAGAAGCTCAATTCATCTTTTTCTTCCTGCTCTTACTGCTATTTAGATGTTTCCGAAGATCATTTTGATATCTGGGGCACCTGGCATTCAACACTGAAAAGTGGCTGCAAAGATCCAGCAATAACAGGTCAGTTATTTCTAAATTTTTAAGCCCAAATCTAGCAAAGACATAAACAATATCTTAGTTTTGAGAAACCGCAGTGAAACCAGTAGGAGAACTCGCATTGTCCAGAGCTGGACTTCTTAAAGTTGACTGTTCAAAAAAAATCGGAGAAGCGCAGCAGTTAGACAAATGTGGCAACATGTCAGACTATCACAAGATAATTTGAAGAGTCGTTTTAACGTTGCTTCAAAAAATAGAATCATAGAATTGTGTAGCTTGGAAAGGACCTTTAAGATCACCTAGTCCAACCATCAACCTACCTCTGATAAAAAAACATCACTAAACCATGTCACTAAGCTCTATGTCGACTCATCTTTTAAATACCTTCAGGGATGGTTCCTCAACCACTTCCCTGGGCAGCCCATTCCATTACATCATAACCCTTTCAGTATAAAAATTTTTCCTAATGTTCTATATGAACCTCCCTTGGTGCAACTTGAGGCCATTTCCTCTTGTTCTATCGCCTATGACTTGGGAAAAGAGACCGACCCCCACCTCTCTACAGCCTCCTTTCAGGCAGTTGTAGAGAGCGATAAGGTCTCCCCTCAGCCTCCTTTTCTCCAGGCTGAACAACCCCAGCTCCCTCAGTCTCCCTTCATAAGACTTGTGCTCCAGACTCCTCACCAGCTTCATTGCCCTTCTCTGGACCCGCACCTTAATGTCTTTTTTGTGGTAAGGGGCCCAAAACTGGACACAAAAGTCAGTGGAAGGTGGATGCCTGGTGGGGGTTTGAGAGCAGCTGCCACAGTAGCACAAGTACAGGCTGTGAGGTTGGCAACCCTGGGTGCTGACCCTGCTGCTGGCCGGTGTGGTTCTGACAAGTCCCTGATCCATGCTGTCTGTGTTTTTTTCCTATCTCCACCCACCTCACAGAAGAATAGTGAGATTAAAACACTCCCCTGCTTTTCAAGCATTTGAAAGATGTTAAGTGCTGCAAGGCTTTATGTCAGAGTAAAGTATTAGAGTCACCAACTAATATATTAGACATAGTTCAAATAGATATAGGAGTGTTTGCTGCTCCATGTCCCCACGCTCAGCCGGTGGTGAGGCTGATACACCTTCAGTCACATAGCCTGATGGTAAAAGCCCCCATCCCTCTTCTACAGTGTGATGCAGGAGAAAAACAATAACTTGTTGAATGTCACAGAAGGGATTACACGGAATGATGTTGTCTTTCTGACTCTGGCTCCCCAGGTTCTCACGGGAACATTTACGAAAGCAGCTTGCTACGACCCGGACAGTGCTCTCTTTCCCAGGGGAACCTCGCCATGTATTCTCCTCGGTTGCAGGGCAGCACCTCTGAATTGGACACAGGCAGGCAGGTCATGCGAAGGAGCCAGACAACTGCTGCCATTCCTGAGTGTCAGCTCCATCCCACAGTGTCTCGGGTGTGCAGTAACCCGCAAATCGAAGTGGACCCACAAGTTGGCAGTAGGAGTTCAGGCCTGTCCCACTCAAAGTCGGAGCGGCACTTGACTTTAAGCAGTGTGGAGGACCTCAGTGAGCGTGACTCGAATGCAGGTTGTTCCCAAAGCACAACCAAGCCTTCCTACAGAAAAGAGCGGCCACCACCCCCCTACCCAGGACAAGCAAAACCAAGCTCTGCGTTGTCACAGCGATCAAGCGTTTCTTCAACGTTGCACTCTTTGTGGAGACATCAACGCCAAGAAAAAAGCTCAGGGACCAGAGCAGCTGGAGGACCGCCAGCCAGAGCCCCTGACCAGACCACCTCCAGGCAGGAGCGGCCGGCCCCGCACACCCAAGTGGGTCACATCTATTCCACGGCACCTCACAGTCAGAACAGTAAAAGTGTTTCAGAGGCAGACTGGCATGACTGGCAAAGGGAGAGGTGGCAAATTTGGGAGCTGCTGTCGGCTGATAACCCCGATGCCCTTCCAGAAACCCTTGTATGATCGGACCCTGCAGAACTGCCTCCACCTCATAGGAAAACAATGGTGACATGGGAAAACGGGGAGGGCTTGTTTGTTTTATACCAACTAAATTGCATATACTTTTTTTTTAAAAAAAAACTCGGTTCACTTTAATTTCTTAACAGCACTGTCAAGCAGTCCATTTACAAATACAGTATGTTCCTGTTTTTCAGCAAGCATTTGAGACAAAACAAGATGAATTCTAGTCTAATAATTCTGTATGCGTACGCTGTGTATAAGATAAAACTGTTGCTTTGATGTTGCTAAAAATGTATTTATATATCTGCAGTTTTGATGATTGTATATTCTGTAATGGGTATTGTATGATAATCATATATTATGTTTTCGTATACAGATGTCAATCAATCATGACTGCTTTTTTTTTAAAAAAATCACTGCACTTACATTACCGTGATATGCATTGGAATTCTATAGAAAGTGCACAAGCTGGTTTCTGTGCTTATATAAAAAAGACCTGTTACAGGGGGATGTTGTCCTTCTTTTCACTGCCTATTGAAAAACACTAAAATAGAGTGGAACATGAAAAGCCATATATTTTATAAGGGTAGTAGTAAGCTTAGAGGGGAAAATACCAAATATTTTTTTCTTATAAATATATTTGCAAACAAAATTAAAATTTGATACAATATCGTAAAAATATTTTTTTAGATTCTGGTAGGAAGCAGCTCAGAGAATCAACTAAGAGCAAGGCCGTGCCTAAACCAACTAAGGATGTAGTGCAAAGGTCTGCCCTCCCATTCTAGAGGAAAACCAATGGTATGTATACAGGATATAATATATATATTTATAAATGTATGATTTTATGTATTGTTCTAAACCAAATAAATAAACTGGAATCCAAATTTTAGAAAACCAAACCAAATAAATTGAGGTGTGTAACAACTGAGAGAGAATATGGCTTTTCCTTTGAAATGACAAAGCTTCAGCATGAAAATAGTTAGACAAAGAAAAAAAAATGCAAAGACAGACATATGAAAGGGAGTCACACAGAGTTTCAGAATTAAACATGACATTTGGAGAAGTTCACAGCTGCATTTCTATAAAAATTGTGCCAAAGTCTGGGTCAATAGTACTTCTTCAATAACTGTATGTTACATTGTTAAATGTTGCTGTTTTATACACGTTCTGGTGTTTTTAAATTGCAAAATTGTTTATGGCCAGCAGGTGGCAATGTACTTCAGTATTCTAGAGAAAATTCTTTTTATCACTTGATAAGGGAAAGTGTATCATATCAAAAGAATTTTATAAAACGTATTAGTCTTAATTTTAATGGAGTTGAAGACTTATTCAGTGATGTTGTCTTTAAGTTCTATCTTGTGCCATAATAATGGAATAAAAAGCTAAGCAAAATAATGAGCATATTTTTTGCTCCTTTTTTTGAAGAAAGGTTTATATAAAATTAATGTGGTTTTACTGCATTCTGGAGTTTCTCTGTCAAAAACATCTAAAAGGCTTAGGAGCTTTCAAATATGACTTAAATATACACGATCCAAGGTTTTACTTGAGTTTTCAGCTTAAAATCCATCATATAAAGAGTCTGCCCATCATATCTCCATTTCCCAAGTAAAGTTATAAGATAAAAGCACCAACTCAAGCAGAGACAGGCAGGATTTGTCCTTTGTCTGCTATAGCACTGTCAGCTCTTTTTATGAATACTGCATTCAGTATAAATCTTATCTCTCTTCTTCTGGTGGTTGCAAGGCTTTTCCAAATACTGTCTTCATATGAAACTTTATAGGAAAAGGTTCTTGCATGTAGCTTGTTGAAGCAGCTCTGTGTCAATTTATTACCAAAAAACCCCCTTACACAAAATAAAAGATAGTGGAATATAAAGAAGGGCAAAAACAAGCTCTCAAAACAATCTTCACTATTTGATCTTGTCTCAATATTATCCCAGACTTGATATGGATTTGCTACAGGGAATTAAAGCTCCTTAATAGTCCTCAAAACCAGTCATAGTGTAAATTGTGCTGCAGAAGATACTCTATTCACTAGGTGTCCATCTATCTCTTCATTATAAATCCCTTTCTAAATACAGAAGCACCTGCACAGTTTTAACAGCTTTAGTGAAAGCTGTCTCGTGGTTACTCAGTCTCATAAAGAGCTTGCTTTTCACCAGTATCTCTCTTTGTATATATGTGTATATTACTATTAATATGGCATTAATATGAAGATGGAAAACAAAAAAGAAGACCTTTTGGAGGACAACCTTATTTGCACACATTTCAATATATAATTGCTTGGAAGAAAAGAGATATAGAATAAATTCTGCTGAATTAAAGTAACACTTGCCGAGATTACATCATTTCTGACGTTCATTTCAACAGGATGAAGCAAAATTATCACGAGCAATGGATGTAGCAATTTTTAGTTGTGCCTCTTTCTAGGCTGAAATCAGGGACATATTTTTTTTTATGTCTTTTTTAGATTTCACAAGAAATGTGGCTGTGAAAGGTTGTTTCTAGTTTATGTTAGCTGATATATCTGCATGGGCTATTCCATTTTCAATCTCTGCAATGGTTTTCTTTCTGTGACATGCTCTTGTACAACCATAGTATTCCTCCTACGGGGAAAGTCCAGAATGTGGGGATATCAAAGTCTTTTCTCTGACTGTTTCCCTTGGCAGAAGAATTCCTGTCATAGCAAAAGGTCATGGGCCTCTCCTTCAGTGAAGAGTGTGGTAAAGAAGGTCTCCTCTAGAGGCCTCAGAGCAAAGTCCTGCAGTTCGGTTCCCTTCTATTGCTTCTTATTGCACCACATTGGTTCATAGGCAGGACTGAAGAAAAACCTCTTTCCTCAACAGTCTGCATTACGTTCTCTTGGGGGGTGTCTCCCAGCTGGGAAGAAGGGTGTGCTGCACTTGCAGGTGAGCCCAGGAGAGGTGAGATGTGGCTGCCCCAAGGACGGGAATGCCTGTGGGTTGCTCACGGGACAGGGATTGCTCTTCTCTCTTCTGTTGCAGAAACAAAAAAAATGAGAGGCTCACTGAAGCTCTAGATACAAGCCAAATGTGGCGGGGAACACCTGAGCCAAGGGAGAAAAAGAAAAGCTCAGACTTTAAAATACTACTTTCAAAATTATTGTTGCTGCTGTCTTTTGAAACAAGATGTGGTTACACAGGTGACTTTCCCATTCCAAGACCATGCTTCACTGCTGAGGGGTAAGTTGCACCTTCTGATCTTTCCCAGCCTCCTGTCCTACCCCTTACACCACCTCTTTGAGTGGTGGGAGGAATTCCGGGGCTTATTGCTCTGGCTGAAACTTGTCCTGTACAAGGAACACATATAAAATCAGGTGGCTCAGTGGTTTTCACAAATGGGGAGGAGAAAGGGACAGGGTCAGAGGTAAAGGAGAGGAAGAGGGTGGGACTGGCCACCCTGTCTGGCAGCAGCCTCTGGTTAGCCCTGTTTAAGCTACTCGTGCTACTGCAGGGCTTGCTGCTTCAACATGTAGGCCAGAGCCCAGCCAAGCACTTGAGAGGGGCTCTGTGTTACAAGCCTAAGCCAATCTGACCACAGGCTTGGTTGCTTGAAAGCTCCCAAGTGCTCTGCCATCTACCTTAGGAGCCTAGGCTGCTACCATGGCACAGCTCAGTGCCACTCAGGACTTCTCTGCTGTTGAAATGACACAGTTCAGTGGGCTGGAATTTGTGGTTGTATAGTCTAGGGAGGGGGACGAGTCTTGTTTTGTTTCACAGGCAGCAGTAGAAGTCAAAAATCCCCCTCATTTCCAGCCTTTCTGGAGCACCATCTTGTCCTGTAGCACTGGTCTGGCAGAGGGTCAGGGACTTCTTTCTCCTTTGGGAAACACAGAGGATGTCCAAGCCTCACCTTGCTCCCTCTCTCTGTCTCTCTCTTTCCCTTCTCTGTGCATTCATTTCCAAAAAAGAAGAAAAGAGTAGCTCCATTGTCCAATGCCATAACCTTATGGAACTAAAAAGCAGTGGAAATGGTTCTTGGTCACATTAAAGAGTATCTTGATATCCATAACCCTGTTTACAACATCACTGAGAATAGGGAACTACTGCTGTGCTACAGTTGCTTTAGGGGAAGGCATCTCAGTGTCCAGACAGGGCTGCAGAGACTGCAGAGCTATTCAAGGCATGTAGACACCCAGAGTGCTGGGTCATAAAATGCCCCGTCTCTGAGAATAGTATTCATCCAATTTTTCTGAAGTTTAAAGCACCTCCAAAGGTGGTATCTACGTCTGGGAGAGTCGCTCACAAGCTCCCTTTTTATTTAGTGGAGAGAGACAGGTATTTCTGTGCCACCATCCATACAGCCTTTGAGGGATGGTCATAAAATCATTGAATTATAGAATAATAGAATCACAGAATGGTTAGAGTTGGAAGGGACCTTAAAAATCATCTAGTTCCAACCCCCCCTGCCATGGGCTGGGACACGTTCCACTAGACCAGGCTGCTTAAAACCCCATCCAGACTGGCCTTAAACACTTCCAGGGATGAGGCATCCACAACTTCTCTGGGCAACATGTTCCAGTGTCTCACAATCCTCGTAGTGACAAATTTCTTCCTGATATCTAATCTAAATCTACCCTCTTGCAGTTTGACACCGTTACCATCCTATCACTACGTGCCCTTGTAAAAAGTCACTCTCCTGTTTTCTTGTAGGCTTCTGAAGAGCCTTTCTTTCCGCTGCCTGTATAAAGGAAGCCTAAATATGTTACCTAAATAGACACCTCTCTGTGGTAGCCCTCCAAGTTTGGCTGAATGAATCCCACCCTAAGGGTCTGGTAAAACAGGAGATGGATGACGATCCCAGCAGCAGTAAGAAGGAGCATTAAATAATGCTGTTGTCTAATGCCAACCAATTATTAAAACCTAGGGAAAAGAAGGCAGTACGTTCAGCACAGCTTTCCAGCTCCTGGGGAAAGCAAAACTTATCCCTAGGCCTTCGTGATGTTGTGCTATTTACTCCCTGGGCTCTCAGGTGAACTGGCAGAGACAGAGCAGCTCCTGGGAAGGTGGGTGGCAGAAGGAGATGGCATACTCAGCTCTGCTGGGGGCTGTAAGAATCCAGGCTTTTACAAAGTGAGGGAGAGACACTCCCTGGCCTGCAATTGCACTTTTATTTTTGTTGGGGTATTTTTGGTTTGGTTTTTTTTGTTGGTTTTGGTTTTGTTTTTAAAAAAGGAATTTTTTCACTCTGTTTCCAGCTGATCTGTTTCCAGCTGAAAGAGTTCCTGTATGGGAATGAATTCATTCAGTGAATTAAAAAATGAATATGGGATTTACAAAAGCAAGCTGATTTAAGCATTTTAGAAATACAGTGGAGAGGGGGGTTGTGCTGAGTCCCAAGTGGCACTGGCAAATGGAGGTAAAATCTTCCTTGTGAAAGACGGGGTTAATCCTCTTTCTTCAGCTGCTGAATAAGCAAACATATTTGCCACTGGAGTTTTAGGGTCACAGAGGGAGGGAGAGAAGAGGAGAGCTGTCTCTTCAGAATTGCTTTTGGGAGGGGGTGAAAGAGCATGTTAGAGCAGGCAAGAGCAGTATCTCCAAGCAGGGTGGTTGCCACACTCTCTGCTGAGGGCTTGAGACCCAGACTCTGGATACTCTTCTAATGATTATTTAAACTTTTAAATAAAACAGAGAAAAATAATTTAATAGTGTCTCTATTAAACTAAGCAGATGCCTCAGATCACTATTTCCTTTTGCCGGGTTTTCCATTTCTCTGTGGGAAAAGCTGTGGGGTTTAATTAAAAAAAATTAATTTAAAGGTTCTAGAAAACAAAGCATTTGCTTAAAAATCTGTGGAAGGAAAAAAAAAATCAGATCTGGGAAAAAGATCAGAAAATATTTGTCCCTATCCTACTGAACAATGAGCAACCCCTTCCTCTTCCCTGAGAACATGGGGAAACTGAACTCTGCTTGCCGGAAAGCAGTGAGTCCGGCCGGCAGCCATGGGGCTTTGCACTCAGGCACCAGGAGGAGAGGATGGTGAGCAGGGATGTGCATAGGGTCATGCAGGCATGGGGCAATGCACCGAGACCAGCGCCAGTTCCCTTCATCTGGGAGGTGAAGCCCCCTTGCAGCCGGGGCACGGGGACAACCCCACTGCTCTGGTCAGATGGGACCCTGTGAAGCTGAATCACCTTTGCCCAGACCAAGTGCCTTACAGACACGGAAACCACAACTCCCAGCCAGTAATCACCAACAGACTGGTCCCTGCCCAGGTGCTTTGTCTCCCTGTTTAGGAAGGAAGATTTCTTGCTTCATCATCTTGATAAAATTCCAAATTTTGTCTGTTTTGAAAAAGGGCTACCAAAAAAAATCAAAGCTTCCTTTAGAGTGTAAAAAGCTTAAATCGTGAAGAGAGAAGATCACCTGAGCCCCGGTTACTATTTTCAGCCTCACAGAGATGAGTGGGCAAGTGTCCACCCAAAAATAAGTAAATTAAAAAATCAAACTAGATAAATAAATAAATAAGGAAAATGAGAAAGTGAATGAGGAAGGAAGGAAGGAAGGAAGAAAGAAAGTGAGAGAAAGACAGAGAGAAATAAATAAATAAAGAGAAAAGGAAGGAAGGAAGGAAGGAGTAAGAGAAGGAAAGAAAGAAAGAACAAACGAATGAACCTTTGGAACAAAAAGAACTTTCTTATTCAGAAAATAACGAACACACACAGTAGCCTGCCAAGCAGGGTTACTGAAGGAAAAACACACCGTTCACACAAGGACAAGAATTATATGATCACTTTGGGGAGACTGAGTGTTGAATATGGAAGCAGCATCTGGCTTTTCTCCTAAAAAAAGGTTTAAAAGGGTGAGATGCTGAACAAACTCTTCCTTACACCCACAGGCTATTTCTGCAGCTCCCAATAGCCAGCCAAAGGTTACCAGCTATGCTTTTGCCCAGAGTGATATCAACATCGAGTAGCTGTGGCCTAATTTCTGATAGCTGAGAGAGCTGGAGCCTTGAAAGAGCTCAGAGCTGTAAGCAGTCTCTTCTGAAATCTTCCTAAAAAAACAAAAAGGCCCCAGCTCCAGTGTTATCAGCCACTTTGCAGCCTGTGAAATGAGCAGTGGGGTTGGGGGAAAAAAAACCAAAAATAAACCAACAGAGAGCCCTGGAGTAGCAGCTTCATCCTGATTGCTGGGGCTGTCAGTGGGTCAACATTATTTTAGAAGAACCTGTTGCTGCTAACTCTGTGAGCTGACAGTGGGAAATGAGTGGTAGGACTGGGGAGATGGAAGACTCTCCTGTGAAAGAACAGTGCCTGTGATAAAAAGAAGGAAGGGAGGGAGGGAGGGAGGGAAGTTAGTTTCCAATGCAGAATGTGTGCTGTTTTCCCATGACTGCCACTGAGCAGTTTCTGAACCTTCAGGCCTTCCCATTCTTGAAGAGTCAAGATATGCAGCTAGAAACATCCAGGGTTGATGTGGTGGGGCAGAGGTGGGTCTGGGAGAGGGAGCACCAGAGGGAACACAGGAGGTGTGGTGAGGCCCTGGTAGCTGGCATGTCTTGTCCTTTGTGCCAGTACAAGTAATTTTGTCTGATCCCTGGTGCTGGTGAGAAGTTGGGTATGAGAATGTTGGGTACGTGAGCTTTGAGATTTGCTGCAATGGCATTGCTACACGAGTGCTGGGACAGAGTCATACTGCCTTTTGTTCTGTTGTTTTTCTCTTCCTTGTGCACTAGCCAACGCAGAAAAAGTGACCTTCAATATGTCTTCACAGTATTTTCCCGTCATCTAGTGACTTGGACAATGCTCCTGGGATTTACCAGGCATATTTAAGCTCAGTGTTCTCCCATCGCCCGCTTAGTGAAGGGAACCAAGGGCAGTGCGGCAGCTGCAGATCACTCATCAATGGACCACATTCAGCTTTCAAGTCCTGCCTTCCTCAGCCTTCTCCCATTTATTTTAATCCATCCACCTGGGAAGGGGATGCTTAGGCTGGATCATGCAGTAGGGGATGCCTGTACTGGCAGATTGTATCTGCCCAGGGAGTTACAGAGCAGGGGATGGTTTTGGGGCTCAAGGCTGTGCTGTTGGTAATGGTTTCCTGCAGCTGCAGTGGTTGATCTAAGGGCTAAACCTGTTGGGGTCCATGTTTGCACCTGCATGGGGCTTGGAGGTTGGGTCAGCAAAAGTCCTGTACTACCTGGAGCTTGACTGTTGGACTGATTTCTGCGGGGAGAATAGGTGGTGTGTGCACACCTCTCCCACAGGCCTGGATGGCTGAGGTTAGCTGAGAGGCTGGTTCCTTTCCCCAAGGACAGGGAAGCGTACCTCAAGCTGGTGCTGCCCAGTACTCAGCATCTACTCTGAAGCCTCCCTGCCCTGAGACCCTTGCCCAGCGATGGAGATAAGGTTTGCCTGAGCTGTTTTTGCTTGTGTTGCACTGAAAAGCCAAAGCTCCAAGAGTTAGGAGGTGTGGGTATGGCCCATGGTGGTTACAGGCACAGGGAGGCAGGGAAAGTTTGAGGCATGCTGTGCCAGCAACACATTCTGTGCTGGGAGTATATAGGAAGCCGCAGGCTCTGGGTGTTGAACACCTTTAGGCTCACCTTCAGACACCAAACTAGAGTGTCTGAGAGCTCTAAGAGCTGGACAAGCTGAGCCCCAGGAGCTTTGGGAAGGCAGTGGAGTTACCCCTGGAAAACGAGTCCTTGCTAGCTGGTAGCAGAAGTTTCTGTTTCACTCCTACTGCAGGAGTAACGAGAAAGTGCTACAAAGATAAAGGGAAGGGCCTGAAAAGAAAGGAAGGATTTCAGCAAAACACCTGTGTTTGCAAGGGAAATTCCTCTCTACTGTCCCTGCCAACAAGGACACATCTGATGGTCACTGCAGGTAAGCCCTGAGCAACAAAGTCATTCCCACATCTCCCTGGAATAAGGCAGGGCAGCATTCAGCTCCCTGCCACCTGGGCTCTGCTGAGGTGCGTGTCCTATTAATGATTGTTGTGGGGGTCTTGGTTTTATTTAATCTTTCTGTGATCTGCCCCTCAGTCCTTCTGATCTTCATATGCACACCTTTGGATCTACCTTGTGTATGAAAGAGGGAGCAGAAGTCTACACCCCCGTGAGTGGAGCTGTTCAGAAGATTTTTGGTTTAATATTCATACTAGCCCCAGGCAATTTTCTGCTCAGTGTTTTGGGGAGTGGGCAGGGAAATCATGTAGTTATCCTTTCCTCCGATAATAAGGGATTAAGTTAAGCACATGGATAAGGAACACCGGAGATGCAGATGGCAATGGATGAACAAAAGTAAACCAAAGAGACTGGGAAGACAGAAAGACCCACTGTCCCTTTTCATAGAAAAGATGAAAAAATATCTCCTATGACCATTCTTCCCTCAAACAAGTGAGCAATAGATACCCAGTGTCAAGTCTGATCAGTGGAATCCCCACCCAGTGGAATGGAACAGAACTGAGTGCAGTATAAGCCAAGGAAATAAATGTGGGCACTGAGGACAATAAAGGTACCTTATTAACTTAGTGCGGCTTTGTGGTCAGAGGTTTGTTTGCCATACTCTGCTGTACCAGAGCTCTTTTCATAATTGTAAAAGGTAGGTATCTTCTCCCTGGTTGCTGGGGTATGCCACAACATACACAGTAAACCCCTAGGAACCTCTCCAAGCTAATAGATAATAGATAATAGATAAAATCAGAGTTTCCAGGACAAAATTTGTATTTACAGATAAATGATGGGGTCCTTCCTTCCTCCTTTTTTTTTTCTTTGTTTAAAAAAAAATACCTAGTGTTACTATAAACTCATCTAGGGACAGCAAGGAGGGAATTTCTCTATGATTCTGCATATTAGAAAAGGATAGCAAAGTCTATGGCATGTCCAGTGTAGGGCTGGGCTTGGACTTGGTGTTCAAAATCAAAAGCTGACTCATGCTGACCCTTGGGTATTCATTTACCTCTGAATAAATCTTAAGAGGTTTCTTTGATGGGAGGGAGAGAGAGAGAAAACACTTCACTCGCAATCATGATGTTTTTGATGAATGTCCACATCTTTGTAGGCAGCTTGACGGATTTGCTATAATCTCCTCAACAGCTGTAGAGACAGCCCTCTCTGGTAGCAAGCACCTCTCAACTGTAACTGCTACCCTGAGGAGCACACCTAACTTT
Organism: Gallinago jamesoni; assembly: GCA_025769975.1. Classification (NCBI taxonomy): domain Eukaryota; kingdom Metazoa; phylum Chordata; class Aves; order Charadriiformes; family Scolopacidae; genus Gallinago; species Gallinago jamesoni. The sequence continues at coordinate 129,814,188 of JAOQGH010000001.1, forward strand.
GGCCCTGATATTATCTGGCAACATCAGCCCCGCACAGTCATGCAGAGCAGCAGGATCGATGACTACCCTTCCACAGGCCCCTGGAGCTCCACACTACCTCCACACCTTGCCTCTCCATCTCTCCATGGCTCCAATACCCCTCGACAGCACATCCCTCACCACCTGCAAGTTTTGTGCAGGACAGGAGTCTGTTTGAGGAGCATCACCCTTGCAGGGAGGTGGGTGGGCAGGGTACAAGCCCCAGGAGTTTCCCATTCTTGGTCCAGCTCCAGGAGGGATCTCAGGGCGGATGCGCTCCCAGCTCTCACTGCCAACCCACAGGCTTTGCTGTGTAACCATGTCAGATCCGGTGATTGGAGAAGCCTTTGTAGAGCAGAGATGAGATTATACCATAAAGATTAGCATCGTATACCCAGAATTTCTTACACTTGTTTCCAATCCCAACAGGAGATGTTGTTTATTTGGCAGGCACATGCAAACATGCTAGCGGGGCAACTGAAGCAGACCTTTCCACTTAGGAAGTTTCTGCTCACCGCACAACCGTGTTAACGTAAACCCATTGTAATTGGATCAACAAGTGCCGTGCCGAAGGCCTCAATTCTTCCACCCAGCAAACAGGCTGCTGGGCTGAGTTCCTCATGGCCGGAGCCCAAACCCTGCCAACCTTCTCCCATGTGAAATAGATGTTCAATGAAGGGGGAGACAGGGGAAAAAAAGGCTTTTCTTAAATGCATCCATATGGGCCTTGATTTTCAGCTTTTTGGTTGAGCTGCATATCTTTTAATTCAGTAAACTAAGACACAGGTCACGTAGCTAGGCCAACTGAAAACTCAAATATCTACTGCATGTTGGAGCTTGTGGACCTTTTTTTTTTTTCTTAAAGTATGAGAGTTTGTGGCTGTGTGCCCACATAGGGATTAACCAGGGAAAGAATATCATTGCCCAGCTCTCGCTGTGAGTCTGGGTGCTAAGCTGCCTTTCACATTTTCTGAACACTATACTCTTGTAGCTACAGCAGGACAGACAAAACTGGCTTTGTTTGAGGGACCTTTTCTAAGGGCGTTAAGTTCTGCTTCAGTTTTTCTGCTTGTTGTCACATTTTTAACACCAGTGCCACTCTGAAGTGAACACTGAATGATCGGACTGCCAAAGAAAATCAGTCTGTTTAGAGATTCATGTCAACAGAACGGCATTGTGCCAGACTCACATAATATTGACCATCTCATTTGACTGAATGTAAAGAAATTGTCATTTGGAGAACTGAGATTGTAGCTGTTGGAAGGAAATATATAAAGCAAGTGTGTGTGTGCTGTGAGAGAAACCATACTAAAACCTTCGTGTGCTCTTCACGCTCCCATGCATGTGATAGACCAGAAAGTTCAGCTTCAACCTTGTGCAAGTGATCCCATCACCTTCTGTCTTATCCAAGTAGGATGTTATCCTGTCTGGTTTTTAATGTAAAACATTAAGATGAATATTCCAAAGCAGCCCATTACTATGTCAGGAAGCTCTAGGATTTTAAAGAGGATGATGTGCTATGGCTTTTACTTGGACTGTAATTTCATCCAGGTTTTGTATTGTCCAGCAAAACCACATCAAAATGACGCCTTGAAGGCTTTTGAGAGGTCTGTTAGCACTGCTTAGACACAACCTAGCAGAACATGTGAATATTAATTGCAGCTAAATTTCAGCAGGGATAAAGGAAGAAAAAGAGATTGCCAGTAAGTGCCTCAAATCCCAGCATTTTCAAGGGGAGCTCATAGGTAATATTAAGTCTTCTGAGCATATGGAGACATGAACAGATCTAAGTGGTTCTTTGGTAACACCTGAGGCCTGGCTTAGAGTAAGGCACAGCTTCTGTTGCTTCAGGTATGACTTGGTTGCAAGCAATTGTGCAAGCAGGAGTTTTTAGGACTTCTACTTACAGATAGATCATTAGTTGCTGTGCACCTGTAGAAGTCTCCATCCAGAGTGGTTGTGATCTGTCCACACACAGCTGGTTAAGAGCTGTGATGGTTACGTAGCAGATGTAGTAGCTTGCTGGTTTTGCTGTGATGAAAAGGGATGGTCGAATCAGCAAGGAATACAATGTGACCTTAAGAGACTGCTGGGAAGAAATGAAGCTATAGAGTTACCTTGAATACCTGGGTTTACAAAGCACAGTCATAGCTTCAAGTTTCTCACTTTGTCCAGACCTGTGAGGGAAGAGTGGGGCCTTAGTCATTCATGTATGGTGCTTGAAATTCAGCAAACTGAGCTTTGTCTCCCACAGGCTGACTGGGAGTTAACTGCTAAAATATTACAAGCTGTATGAAAGGCCAGTGTGTAACTGGGCAAGCAACGCACTGTCCTGTCCCACCCGGGATCAGCTGCACTCGATGAGGACAGAGGGGAGAGCAGAGAGCGCTCTCACAGCACAGTTCAGTGGCAAGGGACCTCCAGAAGGCATCTGGTCCAAGCCTCTGCTCAAAGCAGGGCCAGCTTCACAGTCAGAGCAGCTTTCTCAGGGCTGTGTCCCATTGTTTTGGGGCAGGAATTTCAAAACTTTGACCACTGTCATGATGGAAAAGTCTTTTCCCTTATATCTTGTCGGGATTTCCCTTGCTTGGGATCATTCTCATATCGTTGCCGTGTGTCTGAGAAGAATCTGGCTCAGCAGGAGCATTTGTATGCCTGCAGTGCCAGGAAAAATAAGGGAATCCCAGCTGAGCTGCACTGTGTCGAGGCAGAGGAAATGCCATCTCCTAAAGGAGTCGTGATACTGCATAGAAGAATCACTGCAAAAATGAAGGTAGGTGTAAGTCATAGAAATTCTACATTAAGAGCTGTCACTGCTTGTTTAGGCCTTTGTAACTGTGTGACCATAAATGAATATTTTTCCCTCTGCTTGTAGATGCCCAATACCAATACTCATACTCCACTGGCGCTATATATATGTATATTTTTTTTTTCCTCTAGTAGTTGCCTGTGTCTTGTGACACTCGAGCACTCCAAGCACTGTCTGAGTTGATCACCATAAACTGGTCATAGGACACTGGAAACACAAAAGAAACTTCCTTGATCAGATGTTACTCATCTTTCTTCAGGTCTTCCTTTACCCAGACATTTTCAACATAGCACTTTACTAGTAGTTCTTACTAAGTAGTTCTCACTGTATTTTTATCTAGGGGTCATATAGGATTCATTCCAGGAGACATCATTAGGAATACTTAGGGTGTATCCAGATTATGCAATGGAGAACTGGGAAAAGACTCACAAGATAAATGGTTTACCTTGTAGTTCTACAAGACAGGGCACAGCTCTGTGTGGAAATACTAGATCAGGTCCAGCTGGTAACAATTCTGATGTACTGTCAGGGACAATGTAAGAAGCTTTGCCTTTTAAATCAGTTGATTAAAATCTACTGTGCTTATACAGTACTGCGATGAAGCAGCTGTACTGCTTCTAGTTCAATAGCCAACTGCAGTAGTGTGGAGACTTTTTGCATCAAATCCTTTTGTGCCGTGGGCATACTTACACTTAAGCTACCTGGTCAAATTACCATTTAATTTTCTTTCAGAGCCCAGCCCTATCAAATGAATCCTCACTTGCCCTCTCCGATCCTTTGAACTTTTCACAAAGTCTCTGGGACCACTGGATATCCATGCTCAAAACCATGCATTAACTAAAGGTGTCCTATATTGAGTTTTCTGGCTTCATCTGGCATGGTTGAATGATAATCCAGCCACCTCTTGCTGCCCTGATTGATGGTGACACGTGTGTCCGTGACAGGGAGTCCAATCACCACCCACTGGTGTAGCCAGACATAGGAATCATATCCAGATAATGTGATGCTGAAGTTCAGTTCTACCAGAAGACCACTCATTTTGGTTCCTGGGTTTACAGGAAAGTGCTGGGCAAGGGCTTCAAGTCCTTTGCTCTCACCCTATTGTGCCCAATATTACAGACACCAAGGAGGTGTGTGTAAAATCTCCTCCTGGGACTGGAGTGACACGCAACTGCCTCTCTCCCTACAATCCCATCACGTTGTAGCAAGGAAAGTTGCTGTAGCCTTTGTTTCCATCCACCTGGTCCACTCACAGAGCCGCTTCTGAATAATTTCTTTTTTCTCTGTTCTATATGTTCTGTACATCTTTATTTTCCTGTTCTGTCCTGTTATACACTTTGTGCTTTCCACACCTCTACATTTCTTGGCCATGAACTCCCCAGAAGCTTTCACACTGCTCAGAGTGGAGTTGTCCTTTGGGGCCATCCTGTGCTCAGTGAAGTGAAATAAGGATGGTGAGGCAGAGGGTAAAGTAAGGGTTTTACCTGAGACAGGAGTCACAGTGCATGTATGTGAGGGAGAGGAAGGGAATATTAATGTCCTTCTTGCTCAGGAACCAGCCAGACACTGCTGTGTCAGAGAGCAAAAGATGTAGTTTCTCCCTCAACCTTCTGTCTCTAGAAGTGCTCCTCCCTGAGCTCATTTTAAGAAATCCTACCCAGAGGGTCTATATTATCTTCCTTACTCTCCAAAGCCATGCAGTAGATTGACTTGGCAAGATCAGTAACATTCTCAGTCCCAGGATATTAGTTGCAGGTTTATTCTCTGGAACTGTATCAAAAGTTCTTGTTAAAGATATTAACTATGAATTGTTGTTCTTTATTAGGACCAAGAAATATTTTATTTACTAGATGGAAAACTGCTCTGACTCAAGAGATAAATACCCTTATGGAGTGCTGCTTTTGTACAGGCAAGCCTGGAGGGATGGGCTGGCAGATTCTTTTTAATTCCTTTGGAAATGAGGCTGGGGAGAGAGATTATTTCCCTCAAGGAAAAATGCCGATTTGGCATCTTAAAGCTATTTGCCTGAACTTGCTGGGTAGTGTGCATTCTGTTGTTTTATGCTAGATGAATAGAAGGGAGTCAGGGATCTCTGTAACTTCCTCAATAGCCAGTCCAGCAGGAATGTGGAAGACCCAGTTTTGAAACCTTTCTCTTCCTGAGCACAGTTTTCACCTTCCTCACCTCCTCCCCGTCCAGCTCCCCTCAGGACAGGGTATGAACTACAGGGCTAAAGGGTATTTGTGGACGGGTCTTCCTCAGGGTGGCTTGGTAGTGCAATGCCATGAGTTATTAGCACACAGATATTCATTGGAAAAAAGAATGCAACAGGACATGCACTGAGAGGTGAGACAAGCTGGGGATGGGAGACAATCCAATTCCTCCTCAAGGCAGCAGCTCAGTGTTTTCCACAAAGCTCTGCAGTGTGAACAAGGGAGTGAGGGAACTGTGCCCGGCTGACCCTTATTGCTGGAAGAGAAAGGCATGTAGAAAGGTGATGATAAAAATTAAATAACCTTACCTAGACAATGGGATTGAACTGAAATTTTCCATGCTTCCACTAAGTATCCTTACCACTCAGCTTGAAGGAGGGTGTGTTTGGGGGAGCACCAGTTCTGACTGAAATATTTGGTTTAGGCCCTGCCAAGTGTTTGCTTTATTTGGAATGAAATGTGGAATTATTTACAAGAAAACAAAACCAGAATTTTCAGTGATCTGCTCTTTATTTAGGCCAGCTCCAGGGCACATGATGCTGCCTACAAGTGAAGTGCTTATTCAGATGCAAGATGGACAAAAACAATAATGCAGGTCTTCAGGCCAGGGTTTTCCAAGTATCTTCAGGAGGACTGAGATGCTCTTTATTCCTTGCACAAGAAATCAGTTCTTGTAAATAAAGAGAAGGTATCTTCTCATTCTTATCTCTGATGTTTTGGATCATGCTGAAGTAGGGCTTGTTCCTATAGGCATAGCCATCTATTCCAGCTAATTTTGAGCTGATTCCTTGCTAAATAATTCAAGCAAGAATTCAAGAAAGCAGAAAAGCATGACCTAAAGTAAGAACTTATAGTCCTCTTGCTCATTCTCGTGGTCACTTGCTGCAGACAACAATTCAAAATATACATCATTTACTTTGTATGCTTGGCTTATTGCACTCATTTTGATGTCTGAAGGTTTATGCATAATATGGACAAAATCCCAGATGACAATGAAATGTTTTGATTTGTTGGAATAGAAACAATTGAACTCCCTCTAGGATTTTTGAATCAAGGCCATGTGAAACACTTGGCTTTTATTTGCAAAGTTGGCCGTGTAAATTTGTGCTGAAAACCGAGACTTTCTTCCGGGTGTATCTTTAACCTGTCTTTATATTGTAACATTAAAATCTGGCCCTCGCATGCTTCTTCCAGAACAGCAGCAGAGCAAGCATTAAGAAATTTATACTCACTGAAAACATACAAGACTCTGAGTACGTTCAGTCCTCACAGTGAACTTGTGCTCTGTGAGCACGATTGTGAATGTGGTTAAGGGCACCTGCGTGTATAGGAAAGTCATATTAAAATTGTTAGTGGTCCTTGGAAACAGATGCTTTATATAATATAACATCAGCAGAAAAAATCTGCTCTATCAAGAAGAGAAAACAACTGGCATTCACAAAAGAAAGGTTTCCAAATGTGATTAATGCAACCATAGTCTAGAGTATGTGTGCATGGAGGTAGGTAAACACTGAGGGAGGTGGGAGGGAGTTGCCAAAGTGTAATTACTTTAACCCGAGGAGATTTTTATTCTATTCTGTAGCTGTTTCAGTTTATTTAAATATTACTGTCTCGATTTTAAAGCCCTTGGAGACAGGTATGGGTGCATTTCCGGAAGCCCTACTAAACATCCTCTGAGTCGTGAAGGTTAAAATTTCAGCTCAAATGACCATCCACAGACCCTGTCTGCACCAAATGGATGTTAAACATCTCAAAATGCATTTTTTCAGATTGGGAGTTTTGCCATGGTGTCAAGCCTGAGCATCTGCTCTTCCCTTACCTCCACGCAGCGCATTGCATGCCCTGCTCAACACTCTTCTTGCCAGAAGAGCAAAGTTTCAAGTGTGCTTGTGTGAAACCTGTCTGCACACATGCACACACCCACTCTCACCCATGAGAAAAAAACTACTGCTTTGCACCTGGAATAAGCAGTTTCAGCTCTTTAAATAAGTGAAAGGTGTGAGACAGCTCCAGAGCCAGTTGCCCTGTTTAATCCTCCTCCTCTGAGCGCCTTCCACTGTGAGTTTCAAGCTTGGGAAAGCCTTTTTTTCTCCTTTTACCTCAGCTCTTGCTGATGGTGTGGCTAGTTATACTGGAGACTGGCTTTGACTTCTCAGACACACGAGTCTTAACCATCTAATGTGTATTTTACACTGCATTTCCTATCTTTCCTAACATATCTTGATTTATGATTCACTTATATTTTCTAGTGAATAAATAGGTATAACACCTATTTTACAGAATGAATTTAAAGAGATGTGTTGTTTTTTCTTATAATACTGTTGGAATACTGTCACAATCAGGATAAGGTCTTTTCTCCCACAAGAATTTAAAATCCTTCTGAAGTGCTGCATGCTTTTTCCCCTCTTAGGTTGCTAAGTATAGTCTGCAAGAGTTTTCTTTACTAGAAGATAAATACAGGAATAATCCAATTTCCCTCTCTTTAGTAATTGACTGGATTTCTAAACTGAAGTGGCTGGAAATGTCCTAGCAAATGAGGATTTGTTCAGTGAATTAGGAAACCACTTTGAACTTCAGGAACACATACATTTAGTGAAGGATCTATTCATTTACCCTCACTCTCTGCTGTCATCAGGGTTTTGGCAGAACCGTCAGAATTTTGGACAATAAGTGTTTAGCACAGGTCCCCAGAATTAAGCTCTCTGATACCCACAATAACCGTGGGTTACTACTACCTTTACTGCACGTGCCCAAAATATGCCTCCTCCTCTCCCCACATCCTTCTCCCATATGTCCACTCTTCATCCCTAACCCCAGAGGGTACCCCCTCCAGCCCCAGGCCTCTGGCCACTCACTGCCCTAGGGCTGGCTGTCCCCTCAGGCAGCACACCAGAGTCCCCAGGCCTTGCTGCACCCCAGAGCTGTCAGCAGTGGGACTGGCACGCCAGTTGGTGACCTCTCATTTAAAGGAGCTATGGGCAGTCTAGGCTATTAGGAAATTATGTTTTTAAAGTGTTGTCTGAAGAGATTATAGAGAAGGCTCAATGTCCAGGGATCATCTAGGGAAATGCAGAGCTATTCCTATGTACTGCTCAGCATCATGGGGCTAGAACTCTGGTTGCTTTTTGGTAACGCTGCCTTGCTACTCCCTTATCTTAATCCCTGAGTAAATGTCGGAGACTTTTCATACTTGTATAAGGAACATTAGATCCTTAGACACAGCTGAGCTCACCTTCCAGTGTGCTGGGAGAAAAGAGTATGCCCTGAGGTATGCTTGACCCCTGTGTAAAGCTTCCCTCGCTGAGGACTGATGCTCTGGAGGGTTATAAGAGTAGGAGAAGTAAAGGAAAAAAAAAAAAAAAGAAAAAACCAAGGGGCACCTACCCAGGTGCTTTGCTGAAGTGGAAGGTGTCTGCAATGGAAGACCAATTCCACTGTATGCCTCTGACCCGATTTCACAACGTAATGCCTGGTTTCTCCCCTTGTGCAAGATGAGGTGTATGCTGGCTTTTAAACTCATGAAAATCACATCAAGTTTGGGTTTTAAAGTTAACAACAAGGAAAAAAGTGCAATGTTGTTTTGTGTAATATTATTATTATTAATAATAATGATTAGTTGAAACAAACTTTTTGAGAAGCTCTTTCAGTTCTAAATTTTTCCTCTGGAGAAATCTTTGTTCCGAGGATGAAATTTTAGCAGTGGGAAAAAGCGCAGCTGGCACTCAGGGCCCTGCGTTGGCGCAGCCCGCAGTGCAGAGGGACAGATGGGCGGACAGACAGGTGGACTGAATCAGGGATCGACAGACGGACGAGGAGTCGCAGGGGGATGGCTTGGGGCAGTGAAAGGTTTGGTGGGGGTCTGCAGGGGTGAGTGGCAGCCAGCTGCAATGGGCTCCCACTCAGGGAGCAGGTTTCTGTAAGAATCAGTGCCGGGTACCTCCAGTGTCCCACATCCCTCACAGGTGTCCGTGGAGGAGGGGTGATGGCACCACCACGGTGCTCCACTGGCAAGCTGCCGGGCCCTTCATTGACAAGGTGTTCCAAGCATACATCTGTGTACCTAAAGAAAAAAACAACCCCTTCCCTCCTCCCTCCCTTCCCCAACCTTGTGTTTATCAAGATGAGGGAGTAGGACAAAGTCCTGTGCTGACTTTCATCGTGTTTCTTTGAAGTTAATATCCTTGCACCTGGTGTAACCACTAAAGAGTCTGACCCACAGTATTATTCTTTTCTAAACCTTGCAATTTTGGGGTCAAAATACTTCGATAGAACCTGTAAAAAAAAGAAAACAAAAAGAAACTTGGCTTGCTTTCTGCCTGAGGACTTTTTGTAGCAGCCCTCAGGAGCTTGTCACACAGCGAGGGAGCAGTTACAAGTGGCGTCCATCAGGATTTTCAAAGAAGTACCTCTAGTTCTTATGGAAACCAGCAGTGAAATTCCAGATTTCAGAGAAGTGTGATCTTACTTATTCCTGCTTTTCTGCTTTCTTTGACTGCTAACACTTCATGCGTCTGAGGGTTTTGAATTAAATATTTTCTAAGCAGTCAAAGTATGTCTCCTTCATGCTGTATACTTGGCTTGGAAATGATGTCTACCTTTTTCTTCTATCTTTTTTTTAAGGACATGCTCAGCATTTTGTCACTTGGGATGTTTGCCAAAAGCAAAAAATACATAAGGAGTAAACGACATTATTCCATGTCAGAGCAAGAATAGGAGTAAAGCATCATGTGGAGGAAAACTTTGGGCTCTGTGCTGAGATAATTGAATGAACCCTGAACATAATCCTATTAAGAAATTGATTACAAAAACCTAAACCGAAATTGTGAACAGGGCTCTCTGTATGACATATCTCGTCCCGTCCAGATTAAGGACCAGCTGAATCCTACAAGCAATTTAGAGAAAAGCAATTGCAAAGCCCTGCAGAAGATAACTGCATATTCTATTTGCAGTTTAAATTAAAGATGGAGACCTAGTCATGCAGACAGGCATAAGCAAATTCTTGGAGTAGATATGAGTTATTCTGTTGAATTACTTTATCTGGAGGATTATATAGATTATTTGTTCTATGGATTTTTACATTAGTTTGGCTCTACTACAATAACAAAGCCTTGACTGTTTAATTTTATTGTAAGTATCTATATTTCATCTATTAAGAAAACATAGCATAGCTTCTGCTTTGTAAACCTGTGTGGTTTTATATTTCTACGTACACACAGAGCTGAAGAAGCCAAACTTACCTTTGGCATACATATGTAAGGGAACTTCAGTATTTTATTCACTAAATATGGGCCTAAGATCCATTGAATTTCTCTCTTTTTTCCATAGACCATTTGCAAGTGGTGATTGTGCTAACTCCTTTCCCCCAGAAACATATTCTTGAACACTCAATCCAGCTGCACTTTTGGATGGCATGAAATGAGGATGTCAGTGGTCTCTGTGAGCCTAATTTCCATCTGAGGGATGGAGGAGAGAACCTGCAGGAAAAAAAGCCCAAATGAGGCTTAAAGACTGTGTGTAATTAAACTTCTTTTTCCTTTATTTTTTTCCTTATGATGTGCAAATATTGTATGTAATGCCATTTGTCACCGTCTATGTCTTGGTGTTTCTAAAGCTTTTATTTCTGCTTCCTCAAGTAGGACCTGCCTGGACCCCAGGCAGAGTACAGACATCCATTTGGTTGTTCTGGCAAAACTGAACAGTGGGCCAGGTCTTGGCATGGTTAGGTGTGTTCAGAGACAAAAGCAGAAAATGAAGTTTTGGGTTCATCCAGACACTTCTTTATGGCTTAAGGTGCACAGAGCACCTATGCAGGTTTGGTTCAGGTTTCCATAATCATTTTCTTAATAAGGTTATATTTGGGCTTCGTTCAATTATCTAGTCTGGGAGAAGTCTTGGGGGACTCTGAGCATGGGGACAAGGTCCACTTTGGAACCTTCACAAGCATAAGCTGCTGCTTCTTCCTTCCTGAAAAGAAGCTGAACTTGCACTGAAGCATCTGAGAATTATGCACAGAGGTAGGAGACAGAATGACTTTCCTCTAAAATCTTTTTATTGTTTCCAGCTTGTCTGCTCCAAGTAGTGAAGAGAGGGAAGACCTGTGGTAGTAACTTTCAGGGGACTTGTATAGTAGCCAGAGATACGTTGCCCTAATGTTACAAATTCTAAAAATCTCAGGGAAAATATTAATGCAGGCTTTGACTGACTATTCCATCACAGCAGAGGAGCCAATTTACACTAATTAGAACCACTAATAGGCAAGCATTTCCTTTCTCCAAGCAAGACAAAAAAGCAAGAGATGTCTTTTTTAGCATCCTGGAAGTTGCATTACGAGTTTCCTAAGTGAAAACAAAATAAACTCTTGGGGCCAATTCTTTCAGAGAATCACCAATTTTCTACAACAACCTCAACTTCAGAATTTAAGTAATGTTTAGAATTAGAACGGAAGCAACACAATGGTCAAGTCTCACTTTCTGTAGCATCCTTGCTGTAAATACTTGTACTACACAGAGTCCAATTGAGTCTTTGCTGTTGTAAATATAATGCAAATAGTTATTTAGTCAGATAGATAGCTAGACAGATAGACAGAAAGGTCTGTGCTCCATACACATTATATCAAAGGATAGGCTGTATTAAAATGGAATTATTTTTATTTATAGAATGCAAGAAGGAGGGAAGAAGATAACATGGTCATACAGAAACTACAAATAATCCAGCTGAACCACGGCATGCTACAGACCATTTGCAACAGTAAAAATGTTCAAATTTCTGCCTTTAAAAATTCTAATAACTTCAAGTTTTAGTTTGGGAAAAAAAAAATCAGAGAAAATTTTAGAAGGAAAAGTTTAAGAATGACATTTTAATACAACTCATAATACAAAATAATTTACATGTAACTGTTGCTAAAGTGCTTTTATTATTGGATTTCTATTATGCTTTTATTACTGGGCAGTAACAAATTCTTAAGATTTCTGTAAAATTGGGTCAGTCTTGTCATGCTTCAACAAACTCTTGTTCTTTGAAAAGAGAAAATCAGCATTAGCTAAACTCTTCAGAACATGGGCAATTTTTTTTCCAGTAGGATGTGCACACTGATGACAACAATGCAAGTGGTATAAAAAATACGCACAATCTTTGCATGGCACTCAATCCTCTGAAATGCCGAAGTTCATACCTCAGCCACAGGTGAATGGGTCAAGTAAAATGAAAATAGCCTCAGGGTTTATAACAAGGTAAAACATCAACCAGAAATAGTTAATGATTAAAAATGAAAAAGGCATTTGCATTTTAATTCTTCTCTGACATTAAGAATGTTAAAAATCTCTGGAGAGTCTGCTTTTCTTGAGGTTTTAGGCCCCGTAAAGACCCGGAGTGGTCTTTATTCCAAATGAGATCTAGATTTTTCAAATTGACCAAACTTTTCAGGGATTAACTAGACCTGCTTGAGGTTCCCTCTTGAGCAAGTTCCCTCCCCTTGGGCATAATGCCAGAGAGAAAACAGACACATGGTTAGTTGCCTAATGTTAGAGAGGACCTGGGGAGAAGGATGACCCTCTGGCACAAACCAGAAAAAACAGAAGGAAACTTGTGGGGCCTCTGCAGACCTGTGCCCCAAGGTGCTTTACATTTAATTGCTGTTCCTCATATGCCCCTGCCAAAAAGAATATCAGAAATTGTCACCTGTTTTAGCAAAAACCCTTGACTTTTGACCCTCTGATCTTTATTAGCATTGTTACAGTAGCTTAAACAACTTCATTGTCTGACGAGGGCTAAAATTTGCTCTCTATGGTTTCAACAGGAAAATATTAATGGCATTGACGTGCAAAGTCATTTTAAGCAGAAGAGGTGGCAGAAGATATTTTTATCACATATGTCCTCATTTCAGCTGGGAAAGAGTTTCTTTCTAGTGATTTCCGTGAAAAGAATGTTATTAATACATACTGGTTTTACTTGTTGCTAAGTCCACTATGCAAGGACTTTTTTCAGCTACCCATAGAAGCATAGATAGAACAATAGAATGGCCAATAAATTATTCCATACCATAGACATCATGCCTATTATATAAATAGGGGTTAGCGGGGGAGCGGGAATCCACAATCACTGCTCATGATGGTACCAGTTCACTAGGTGGTGAGAGTGGCCTGCGTCATTATTATTATTATTTTTTGTTGTGTTGCTATTACTTTTCCTTTTCTGTTACTGTTTCTAATAAACTGTCTTTATTTCAGGCCATGAGGTTTTTCTCCCTTTCCCCCCCTTTTCTCCCCCTCCCTTCCTGGGGCTGGAAAGGGCAGGAAGGTGAGTGAGTGGCTGCGGGGTCCTGGTTGCTGGCTGGGGTTAAACTATGACAACATAGCATATGTGAACACTGTTCCCACTCAGCTCTTTGAGCTCCTCACAAGTTCAAGTGACTGCAAAATTAGTTTTTACTGCCACTGTCACCTATGTGAAGTCTGCACTCATAGCCGCATGTTAGAGCATACCAGCTTTTGGAAAAAGGAGTCCTGAAAACAATAGCCAAAGCTCATGCCAAAAATGCTTTTGATGATAGAAAGTGATTTTTTGAAGTGTTAAGCTGGCTTTGAAGCTTGTGGATTGATTTTTTTTTTAAAGACCATTCTGCTAGAAATAGCACTTGAGGAAAAAATACCTTTACTAAGCTACTCTCCCCTTAGAGCTACAAGCAAATTCAGCTCTTTGACTTAATATATGCTACTTTTAGTCACACTTTTTTGGTAAACTAGTCTGGAAGAGGACGGGGAAAGGAGGGGGGATCATTGTTTGCTTCTGAGCCCTAATGTCTGCTAGAAATTATTAATGTTTGCTTCACAACAGGGTGTGAATTACTTGGTTGCAGTCAACCATTGTTTGGAAATATATTTTGGAATGTTTCCTTTATGAAAGGCTTTTATTTGCTTAGGATTCATGATTCTGTATTTCTTTCAGCTGTTCACTGTTGCTACAGCATTGCTCACTTTTATAGTAATGGGTTCAACTAATAACCAGACATTTGTTTCAAACTACATCTTGAAACATGGTGAAAATCTAACTAACTCCTGAAAGCTGTATTAAACCAGGATCTCATACATTGTGCGTTCTGTTAACAGCGGTCCTGGGATTTAACTTTTAATAGAAATCTTCCATTATTTCCTGGAAATAATTAAATAAAAGGTGGTCCTAAATTTTTGCAAGTGTGGTGAACATATTTTTAAATGTGATGATTGGGATTGAACTGTTTTGAATCTTTTTAACATGTTGGAAGACAGCAGTTATTTTTTCCATTTTGTCTGACCATACGCGAATAGCTACATAAAATGGATCTGAGTTCATTAGTGCTGGATGATCTGGGAGACTGAGGCTTTCTTTTGGCAGTGGAGGGGAAAGTGAGGTTTTCTTTTACTAGTGTTGATTAGAACTGGATCACTTCCAGATGGATCAGTTTAATCCAAATAAGTACCACTCCCACCCCTAATTTGTCAGAGGGAGGAATGTGCCTGTGGGAAGGACATAGAGGTAGTTGGAGTGGTACAAGCGCTGGAGCTGGAGTGCCTTTCTCACACAGTGCCAAGACTGGAAGCACCAAGCTGAACACCAAAATTCAGACTCGGGCTTCTGGCTCAATATTGCAGTGCTGGGTATCCAGAACCTACTGCTAATGGGACTGTGTGGCTTGCTAAGCAGTTTTGAAGACACATTTTGACTTTGGGACTTAATGAATTTTGGTGTTCTGGAAAACTAGGATCATGGATGAAAATTAAACTTTATTAACCATATAACTATTTTTCATCAAAATGTTGATGTTTCAGCTGCCTACCAACCTATTGATGCTGATTTGCAGAAATTACCCTACCTTATTTCTTTCTGGATCTACTTTATTAACTTACACAAAAGCGAGAAGGGCACCTCAGCAGAAAAATCTGGGAGGTGGTCACGTGTGGCCTTTGTGTCACAGTTGCCATCTCTCATTGTGTTCATTACGTGGAGACATACAGGTATGGATTGGAACAGACCTCCTGGATCACCTAGTCCAGCCCATTGCTAACTTAGACAGCCATATCATCTACATCTGAGGTACTGGTCTTTACAGACTTGAGTTCTAGTCCCAGTACTGTTTTTGAAAGGCTGCTCCTTAGCTTTGCTTTGTAGGTGATTAGAGGCCTTTCTCCAATTACATGTGAACATCCTCAGTCAGAATTGCCCTTCCAATTGGTTTGCAGTGTCTGTAGCTTCATACACCCGGGCAGAAGAGGCTATTTTTTTCTGATCTGAAAATTCTTTATGCCCTTTAGCTTCAGAATAAATGCCTGTTCCAGAGAAGTGCAGCTGCAGAATGGCATCTGGATTTGCTTCCTTCTTTCGCCTTTATTCAACCTCCTGTTTTCTATGTTCTTCCTATAAAAAATAAATGGAGTTAGGGCTGAAGTATGTCAGGAAGCTATTCCTGTAAAAGAGTTTGGGTTTTTTCCTCACCTTTTCTTATTTACAAGTCTTAAGTTTATTTTTAATTTTGCTTTTCCTCAGGTTTATCATTTGTGTTTGTTCTGAGTTTTGGAAGGTAAGCATAGACCTTTGTGTCCACAGTTTCAATAAAGGTTATAGCAGACCACTGGAGTGCTACAGTAGGAGACCACAGTGCTCCATCCTTGCTTATATTCTGCTTTGCAAACTGGAAGTCTTGTTCTTCTACACCCACCACTCTACACCCTCAGGCAGAGCAGATGAATCAGGGAAGTAGTGGGATTTTTGCATTCTCTGACTAGTCTGTTATTTTAACTGTGCCAAGTTAAAATACCATCCTGGTTTTGCTGCAAGTCATTCTGTTAATCATATATGAAACTCAGTGTAGAAGACAAACCTAGGCTGTCCTGACATCCTATACGATCCCCAAGTGCTCAGCTTGTCTGTCAGGGTCCCTGCGTGTTCTGCACTCCCGTGGCTCACTTTCCCTTCAGCTGCCAGCTCAAGTCGGTTGCCTGAGGTGCTGGTTTCCTCTCCAAAGGAAGCCGCCTGGATTTAGATTATTTTTCATCTCCTGTATGAGATCTTATTTTCTCACTCTGCTTCGTATTCTGACTTCTGATGCACGTGGAATGTCCAGAGGTCAAACAGAAGAGTGCCATGTGTCCTTTTCTGCCTTCTGTGATGATAATGTCAAATAAAGCTAATTTTAATTGGTGCTACTGTGACAAATGGCTTCTTATTAGAGATGAGATTGGATTCAGAGTTTATACTTGCAGTTCCAGTTTATGTCTAAGGGAAACCCTTCAAAAATAACTTCTATTTTGTAGGAAAAAAACATTTTCAGTAGTACTTTGTTTTCTGATCCTGGCACATTTTGCACTGCATATTATTTGGGACTGTTTACATATGCATAAGATTGCCAGATCTCAGCTGAAAATGATATTTTAGAAGCATGGAGAGAACTGGCAGGCATCAGATACTACATGTATAGCATTTCTCAACTTTCCTCAATGGAGAGTGAGCCAAACATTGCTTTGCTGCCTGGAGATACGGCAGTTTTGTACCAATAACCACTGTGAAATAAATACAGTTACGCATATGCCTGTGGGTTTTAGTGAGTGTATATTTGATCAGTTGTTTTCTGAAAGACCTGTTACTTTTGAAGTCAGTTGGGATTTCACAAACACATCTTTCGTGCCCATACAGCACGCTTAGCTAGTCAGTCAATGAGTTGCTCTCTGCTCAACTAAGGTGGAGATTTTATAATTTATTCCCCTTCTCCCCCACCCCTACTTGGACATTGTCTATTTCAGTTTTCTCTGAAACTGTAATATAAATTGATTTTTTTTTTCTTCTGAGTTTTTCTGGAAGTAGTTTAAAATGAAATTGGAAGTTGACACCATCAATGGTAAGAAAAGCAGAGCTAATCAACACTATGCATACCCAGCTACTCAGCTGCTACCCTGCTTCCTTGCCAGCTTTGGGAAGCCTCAGGGTGTATCAGATTGGAGCTTGACTTCTTGGGGGGGGGGGGGGGGGGGGGGGGGGGGGGGGGGGGGGGGGG
>JAOQGH010000001.1:129845855-129947017 GCA_025769975.1 Gallinago jamesoni
AATGTGGTTGGACTCGATGATCTCAAAGGTCCCTTCCAACCACTAAGATTCTGTGATTCTGTGATTCTGTGAATATATTTCAAAAATTAAATAACAGTGTGCAATTTAAGTGTTCTGCAAAATATGATATCAGACATATTATCTAACTCAATCTGTAAGAGTTGCTTTGGCATGTTCAGAATTTGCCTAATAAACTGAAGTCAATTGATAAGAATAACTTGTTCAGCGTGTCCAAACAGAGTAGTTACAAAAGAAAGAAGGAGAATAAAAATTAGAGCAGTGGACATATTTTTAGTAAAGGGACAGGAACCTGGAATATGAGAAGTGAAATAGAATACATGAATATAAGTGATAGTTTGGTATTAATTCTTTTTATAGTTCCTATTAAAATGGTTCAGGCTGTTCTGCATCTCTCAAAATCTGTGACAATGTCTCTGTTTTCATTAGTAGGCATACAACTTCTAGTATACATGTCCAGCCTATCAATAGCTATTTTTCCTTTTTCAGTGTGGTGAAACCTGGGCTTTGGGCTGTAACTCGTGAGAATTGGCCAGTTTATGATGAACATGTGCTGTTACAGTTACTAGGGAAGCATGTAAGGTTCTGCTGTCAGGAAGGCAGCAGATGATTTTCTACTAAGCATGGATTTTGATTTTGTCATTTCACTTACTGATCAAAATACTAAGATAGGTGCAGCCTTTCAGAGCTGTAGTTAAATGCATTGCATTGTCACAGCATTGCCTTTGTTTCTCATAATGTTATCCCACTAATAATCAAAACTTCCTTTGAAGCTTGCCTCCTGCAGTGTTCCCTTACACAGTTTAATGTAGAGCCTCCATTCAAAATCTCCACTATTTCTCACTGTTTAATCTGCTTTAATATTCAACTTTACTGTATGCTGTTCTGTAGACCCTACAGCTACAAATTGAGGTACACATCCAAGCTGAAAGCCAGAGGAAAGAAAATAAGAACCTTGATGTTCGTTCTTTTTGTTTATGCATTTCTACACCTGTGAAATGTATATACTACACTGGCTTTGGATTTCTGGGTGAAATTTTTATGTGAAAAAATACCAGTATTTTCTTTTGCTCTGCAGTCTTGCTCACGGCTCTGCTGTCTACTTCCAAGTGACAAGTTACATGAGATGGTTCTGGAGGTAATTTTTGGTAGATATCTTTTCAAGCAATTTAAGAAACAATTAGAAAGTTGTCTGAGCTAAATATGTACAGGAAATTGATCAACAATAAACTTTTTTTTTTGTGAGACATAAAATATGTTATACGATATAGTTCTGTAAAATACACATTTCATACCATTACAACTATTTATTTATGTTATGTCTTTATGATTTATAATGGGCTTTAATATATGGAATTCTGCAAGTCAATAAGGGTTTTGTAAAGCCAAGCATATAAAATTGTAAACATTCCCAGTTTGTTTAAAATATATACTGAAAATTTATTAATATATTCCAATCTTAGAGTACATAAATTTGACATAGACATTCAAAAGGGGCTTGTAGGTGAAAATAATTCCTGAGAGATTATAAAAGCATTAAAGAAATTAAATTCCATTTTTTTCATGAGGTGAACTCTACAAAAAGGCAAAATTACAGTTATCAATATTGAATAGCCACAGCAAACCCACCTGCAACACTACTATACATGTACTGTCCCTGCAAATTCACACACAAGCTGGGGATGTATGGTCCTGCACAAACACCATCTTAAATGCAGCAATGCATAGGAATCTTTTGCAAAGACACAAGCCTGCCTTAGCCTAGTCAATAGGCTTCCTTAGCCTTAAAAGGCTTGTGGCAGCAGCTTCTGCACAGTAGGATTCAGAGACATAAAGCTAAACATCTGTTGTGAACAAGTGCTGCTCTTCTATATCTACACCTTTAGTCAGCGAAGGGATGCAGAACCTGAACTTAGCTTTGAGGAATAATTCCCACAATTTGAGCTGGATCGCCTTTCATCCACAATGCCTGAGTCTTAAGCTCAGGCAGACTGGGTGAAGGCTGACCAGTTTAACTTCATCACATCAGTAGCTAACCTTTTCCAATTGATGAATCTTTTATATATATGTAGGGTATCTCCTAGATCATACCCCTACCACTCTCAGAAAGGTATGAGGCTGGCTTCCTATGTGCATCATTTAGAATTTGCTGAATCTACATAATTGTGACAACTTGGGGATCCTTTGGAAGAAAAGATACGAAAAGGTCTTTTGCATCAGTATCTGAATATACAATTTCATTAGCTTTCAAAAATACTTTATGCAGGTATCAGCCTCCACAACATGTCAGAGCAAAGAGTTGGTGTTTCTGAACCAATTTGTAGAGTCGTTTTCAAAGCATAACCCTTCTGGAGTGTACAAACTCTTTGAAATCCTCAGTCAGCTGCACTGTAGTTGCCTGTCAGACATGAGGGCTATGGGACTGCTACAGCTAACTAGGATTAGCTCCTGTCTTTCTCATCAGTCAAACTTTTCATACTGGTTAAAAAGTACATTTTGCAACTTAATAACTTCAAACTGGAAAATACGGGCACAAAACTGGACACTGAATAAATTTAGTCCTTTGAATATACTCTTTGCACCTTAACAAAATACATCACAGTGAGTTAATAATTACTGTTTTTATACTGTGTTATTTTATGGAAAGTATCTCTCACCAGCAGGAAAATACAAGGACTTCTAGGAATCACTGGGGTATAATGAAAGTTGCCAAAAATGTAAACTAATACAGATTTTCTTATGGACCATGAACCAATATTAAGTTTAAACTAAAACTGTGACCTTTAGCCTTTGTATGAGAATAACAAAAAAATATGAACAGGGATTTAAAAAAAAATGTGTGTATATAGACATCTGAGGTCTCAGGCCCTATTTTTCTATTAAATAAATAGGGTCTGAGACATTGGATGTCTAGAAAATACCAGTCAACT
This sequence comes from Gallinago jamesoni, assembly GCA_025769975.1. NCBI lineage: Eukaryota > Metazoa > Chordata > Aves > Charadriiformes > Scolopacidae > Gallinago > Gallinago jamesoni. The sequence continues at coordinate 129,848,804 of JAOQGH010000001.1, forward strand.
AAACTAACAGAAGATCAATGGATGATCTGTAAGTGGAAAACTTCAAGTCTGATTAAATCTGCAAAAAGAATCTGAACAGTAGGGTCTCCTCTTTTTACTTCTCAAATGTCTTAGTGTGCATTTAATTGCAGCAAGATACCTTTTCACCTCCATAAGGGCAGTTTTCTGAGATTTTTCCATTCTGTTCTTACTTCCTCCACTAAGTAAATCGACAGACTTCAGCCAACATACCAGCAATTCTCTGCTAACAAAAGTGATCTACCCAACAAGCAGTACTCAGCAACACAATATCAAGACAAAAGGAGTATTCCTCCTGAAGAGACAAAAATAGTAAGTTCCTGGGATGCTACTTGCTAGGGTGTCAGAGTGTTGAAATATGCCAGGAGAGCATTTCAACTTCCTAGACTGAAGATCAACTATGGGAGTGTGCAGTCAAATCAGGAAGACCTTGAAGAATGAAGATAATGAAAGAAGAGATAGATCTTCCCAGTGATTTTTTTTTCCTTGAAAATTTCAGTTGTAGATCAATTAAAACCATTTACTGAATCCATATTAATCATCAGTTTTGGCAACAACATGAGAACCGAAATTATTTTTCTTATTTTGAAGTTTAATCAAAAAAAGAAACATTTTTGAGGATCAGGCACAAAATCCAGAACACTGTTGAATATCTTAAAAATAGAATGTTGTGACTTCCTAATTGCAAAACTTGTTTCTTTTTCAGAATAAAACAAATATTTTTTTCTTTTTTTCTTTGTGTTCCTCCCCACCCCTTTTGGGTTTTTTTGCTAAAGGGAGAACAAGGGTTAAATAACCTGAAAGAATAAAAGGATGAAATGAATGTACTCTCTGACCCCAAGCATTTTTTTACAGCTTTGGTTCAATAACCCACTAAAATATCCCTTGTTAACATGATTCTAAGTACAAGGTACCTTAACAACAATTCCCAGGAGATATTGTAACACCTTTGTCAAATTCAGTTTAATGTCAAAGTGGCTGAGAACATGTTCATTCTATGAAAATAAAAGAGGTATTTCAACATTTCCATCCTAATTTTGGAAGAAAACAAATGTTGAAATATTAGAATTTCCCCCAGGATGAAAATTCTAATATTATGCTCGGCTCTAGTTTCCAATAACTCTTACACTTTAATTTTGTAATATTTAACTTAATGTTTCCCATGTGAGTATTATAGCACTAGTGGGTAAAACTTTAGTCACCTCACAGATTAGGCATGCAAAGGAAAACAGTTCGTGTGTGTAGAGGGACAGCTTTCTCCCTTCACAAGTGCCTTCCTCTTGTTTCCCCTGCTGATGAGATGTCAGTTTATTACAGACTTGATGAATGGAGTTTCCTTTCTCAGGAAACAGTAGTCAGGCCTATGGAAGCATTTATGTAACAACATACGTCCCCTCTGTGGAAGTTTCCTTATTATCCCTTCCCTCAGCTGTGTTGGACCACAGTCGGGACAGCCAGAAGGGAAACACTGAAGCGCGGCTGCTGGGCTATTTGTGGGAAACAAAACTTAGCAGTCCTGGTCTTAAGAGCTGTGAAGCCACAATTGACCCCTGCTTGCACCTCTGCGGTGTGCTGAGTGAGATACCTTCTGTGCAGCTAGTTAATCCCTATGAGCTCAGAAAGCCTGATGTAACCTGCTTTTCATGCCTGGGTAGGGCAATCTTATATGTGCACGTGCACTGAGCCTGGTTTCTTCTCATGCATCACGTAAAATCTCTCTTCAGGGCGTGAGGTCACTTCTTACCAGGTTGGGTCTCAAACAGCCCAGGTCTAAGGTTGCCTCTGGTACTGGGTACCTCCAAAACAACCAACCAACCAACCAACCAACCAAGATGAATTGCAATGTGAACTAGATCCAGGTCCCATTCAAAGTTAGTGCAAGATAATATGAGCTTCTCCATAGCATACACTCCCCTAGATCTCAAAATACTTTACAGATTAGCTTGATCTAACCATCTCAGTTTTACAGATTGGAAAGCTGAGGTTTCGACACAGCTACAGTTATTAAATCACTCAGCAGAATTAGGCCTGGAGCCTGTGACACCAGACTCCAGGTCTTATGCTGCAACGTTAGACCATTGTCATCAACAGGTATTTCACTGGATGTATGTTACCAAGTCTTTGCTTAATTCTGCTTTCCTTTCTTAAATACAGCAAATTAGTGCCCGTCTCCTGTTGCTGCTGCCGGAGCAGCGCTCCTCTGCTGCTTGGATGTCTTCCCTGGTGACTCTTTCACCATCATTTCTAAAAGAGGATGTCTCTTGAACTTCATAGAGAAGAAGGGAAGGGCAGGAAGCAAGGGATGAATCCAGTTACTGAAATGATCCTTTACTGCATGACAGGTTAGATGTGCTGAAGATTAGAGAGTAATAAATCTTCTCTTTGCCCTTACAACAATGAAACCAGAGAACACCTTGCTTAATCTCTTCAGCGTATTTATTCAAAATAGCATATACAATGGTTTCTGAGGATAGTCCTGGGCTTGCCTTGTTTCATCTCAAACTTCTTGTTTCCACAGTTGAACTTGGTGTTTCCTCCATGCTGCATTGAGACTTTCTGATAGAAAGTACATTGCTAGGTCAAAATACTGCTATAGGTCAGATGCAGTCAACCTTATCAGAGGGTTGTGCTGGCAAACTGATATGCGAGTTTCTTGTTCTTCCTTTCCCAGCAGAGCCTAAAGAAATGTCTTATGTTAAACACCAGAGTATTTCAGCTGTGGTGGGTTTCAGAATTACCATGTCCTTTGTTCTGTCCCTCAGCTGGTTGCTTACCTCTTCATGAGCTGCTGCTCCTGTGGGTGGTGTAGAGGTCTCCAGCTCTGACTCCTGGTAACCTTACTGTGATGTACCGCTCTGACTGCCACTGATCCTGGTAAAGGAGGAGACTACCACAGACATTGCACATTCACAAGAGTACAAAATTAGGAGAAATAAACTCTATTAGTCTTTCTTCTTCCATCTGCCTGCCTATCAATTTACTTCCTCATACCCACCTATCTCCATTTCTTGTCATAGTCTTATGACTAAATGAGCATGAACTACAATGTAGCTTTCAAAGGTATTCTAAAAAAAAAAAAGTAAAATCTTTTCTTCATCATTTAGAAGGTCTGTATTTTATTTATTTTTTTGTTATTATTAACTCTTGATAAAATACACAACCTTTCCTGAAATCTATGATAGCTGAGCACCTGATATGTTCATTTGGTAGTGGTAGCACTGGAAAGAAGGAAAAAGAAGTAAAGAGGAAATGTCTTGCTGTTGTTCTGTTCTTGTCTGTTCTCATTGATTTTGAGTGTTTTGTTTTGTTTTGTTTTTAAATATGCATGTTATTCCTTACTTACTCTCTCAGTAACTGATAATAAGAATCCTTTTCAAGATCATTTCCTGAAAAGTGGCCCCACATATTTATGATATGTTAAGCCTTAGTGATCATTTTACTCCTCCTTATTCAAGCCAGCACCTATATGTTGTCAGCTAATCTGTATATGTAAACATTCCAGAATAAACTGTCAAACAGAACAATTAAAAGTGAGTACCGTAGTTCATGGGCGCTGGTGCCTGCTATTCATCTCATTAAATTGGCTCTCTCTGTACTTTGGGACTGCTTGTGTGTTTTTAATTAATAAATTATTAGATTAAAATATGTAAACAGCTTGTGGAAGTGGGAAGGATCCAAAATTCCTCCTCATCAAAGCTCAGTCTCCCTGCTGCTGGGAGCAGAATCATGTTGGGCTCTTTTGTTGGATCTCTTGCTCAATACATGCCTTTTATCCTGGTCCATGTAAGGGATGGAAAGTGGTTGTTGGTCTGTCTGTATGTCTCTCTCTCCAGCCAAGGAATGTTTGGTTATCATTGTCTCTGGCAAAATATGAGGTGTGTCTTAAAAAAGTTCAAATGGAGAAATGTTCTAACCATGGCTTGCAAAGAGGTAGACTCCACAACTGCTGCGTTTATTATAATGAAAGTATCTTTAAGGGGTAAGTGAATGTTCCCATGTCCAAAAGCATGTTCTGGGGATGTTCAGTCCCTGCTGGAGTTTCAAACTGGGGTTCCATATATGCATGGGAAATGTTCGACACCCACAGCATGTTGGCTGTGTGAATATTGCTTCTGAGAATTGGTTTCTTCGCCCTTCCTTAAGACCCTAAGTATCTAACTCAGCTTTGTCAGGTGTAGGCCAGGAACCAAAACTACTGGTATGGTGTGGCCTGACATGGTCCTTGTACAGACATAGACCTCAGGCTCCACATAGACCTGTCTTGTACTCCTAGGAATATCCTTTGCTGTCATTCTTAATGAGGAGTGTCTTATTAAGCAGTTAGATTAAGTACAATTTAAAGCAGAGGCAATTTAAAAACAACCAAACAAACAACCAAAACCAAAAAGCAAAACAAACCAAAATACAAATGGACAAACTTGAGTACAGTTATGATTAACTTGTTACCTGGAGAAAACTGCTGAAGGTAGGTGTTGAAACAGCTACCACAGTTTATGCAAACTAATGTGCATGTGCATACTGATAATATTATGGGATAGGGTATGGTGATGGGACTAAAATAAAAAGCCTATAACAGCAAACCTAGAAATACCTTAAAATGTTTATAATCAAAATGGAAAATGATGTAATTGTCAGTTAAATTTTCCTTAATTTTCAAATTATTCTTCCAGTGCGGTATGCTTCTTGGCAAATGTAGCCAAAAAGACAGATCCAAGAGTTCAGGTTTCTAATAATGTAATAAATGCTGGGTTTTTTCCATCCTCCCAGCATTCAATTCAGCAAACTACTTTTCAGAAAAATACTCCTAGAGTGTAAATGTTGGTGGTGCGGCAGAATGAAGGTTGTTTCCATGCCTTTAACGTGCACTTCTAAGTATCTCAGGTTTATTTTATCTATCTGATAACTTTCCATATGTCCTATTAATAGCTCTTCAATTCTCTCTATTTTAGGTTCTGCTTTCAAAGCTTTTTGTCTGCACATTCATTACCTGTGCATCATTCATTTTTAGCTTCCTGTGTTTTGTTTCTAGTACGCTTTATCACAATTCGTCTATCAAATATGATTCTTGAAACACTAAGCCATTCCCAAGAAGAACTTCGAGTACTGAAAGTGAGTCTTTTGTTTCTGTTTTCTAAAACACAAATGCAGCTGAGTTGACCTCTAATACAGTTCTGCATGAAAATGAAAGCCTTCCACATACTACCTATGTCCGTGGTTTTTTTTTTAAGAAAATATAAGTGAAGCATAGGTAAAAAAAAAAAAAAAAAAGGAAAAGATTTTTCTTCTTAATGGCTTGATGTTAAGCTGTTTTATAGGCTTTTGATAAAGTCTGAAAAATGCATTTTGAATCAGTTAAGATGCTAAAGTTGCAGATCTCCCTAAAAGAGCTTTTTAAATTTTTTTCCCTCTGAAGTTTTCTTGTAAAAGCTGAATTCTCCATTTCCCTATTCCATTGCATGTGACATGTAGCATCATCACAGTCAGCTCATGAAGCTGTCAGTAGAAGTCTCTAGAGACTTCTTTTATGCTATCAAGATGATGGCAGATGGAATGTCTATGCAGGTTTGGCTGCTATAGGCAAACCAAATAAAGCTTGCTTTAAATGATATTTTGTTTGAAACAGATCAACCATAGCAAGAAAATTCTGAGCTAATGCCTCTAGAACCCAACCCAGCTCCGCTGTGCCTGTTATAAGGAACCATTACATCCCATTAGTGAATATGACAATGGGAGCTGAAACTCCTGAATCTTTGACTTTGCTATAGATTTGTTAAAAACTATAATGAGACAAATTTTCTGTTGTTTTCTTATCTGTCAAATGAGGAAAGGAAGCTATATAAAGTCAAGCAGACATTATGTGTTTCTAAAGTGCTAGGTAGTATCATTAAAAATTAATACCACAGCTGTGATAACAAAGAACAGCAATCTGCACTGAACAAAATATTTGTTCCTTCCTGAGCCAAGGAAGGCTGGATGAATATATTATATGTCTTGCCAAATTTGTCTAACCTGTTCTCAGGAATTACAGTGATAGATATCTCTGAGCTTCCTCAGGCAATATTTTACAAGTGCTTTGCAGTAACTACTATTTAAGCTGAACCTCATTTGCTTCAATTTAAATGACTTCACATTTGGTTCTGTGCATGATGAACTTGTTAAACAGATTATTATTATTATTATTATTTTGAAGATTTTAACATCCTTTTACAAAGATAGTTTTATTTTGTATGTTAATTAGAATTTTCAAACATTGATTATATTAATTATACTCCCTTAAATCCACATTTTGTCAGTTTGAACAACTTTAGGTAAGACAATCTTTTTTAAATCTTTGCACTTTTTTCCTTTGTATGTTTAGTAATACAGGCTTCAGAATTATTTTTTTTCCCCTTATTAAGCTTGACATTGTTAGAATGATGATAAATGTTTGGTAGGCGATGTATGATAATTGACCAATTCAACAGAAAGGTATTCATAATCACAGACCAAATTCTAAAATCCCTCTCTTTCTCGCACTTGAATGCTTCATTTCAGACCTTCAGTGTCACACGCATTGTGAAACACTGAGCTTTTGAGGAGGGGATTTCTGAGAGGGCCTAACTCACTGATAGCATTCAAGCTCAGGAATTCAGTATTGACCCAGTCAATGTGAGTGTGCTGAATTGCTTTACAATCATGAGCAGAAATTCCATCTGTTCCTCCTTTGTGGTAGGAATGATAATATGCAGAACAAAATTATTGCTGTGGTCAGAACTGGACTGCTTTAAAAAAACTAAAGAAAAAGATATCCCATTCAATTCCCTGTTCTAAGGACTGGAGCCCATGGTTTTTGCTCTGATTCTTTAGATTCCCAGTGCAGTTTGACAAAGACTTTATTTGAATTTTTTTTGAAAGAGGGAGCTGGCTTGTTTACAGTTTAACTTTTGAGGAGGCACACGGGGCGGGGGAGGGAGAGGGGTGAGAGAGGGGGTTTAAGCAAACAGGGGTTGTTGGGATTGACTTAGACAGAGGTTTCTCCAATCGTGCCACCGCTTTTTCCTCAGAGATAAAAACCAAGAGATTACAGATCAACGGTAAACTTCCTTAAGGTGAGGCTCATGGTCTAACGACTCTTTTTGTTTTACAAGGCCCCGGGTGTGTTTGGGAAGGGAAGCTATTAAGACAGCTGAGGTTTGGTGATATATTGTATTTGGTGCTCCTGCAGGACAAAAGGATCCTTTGATTCCTGCTCAATTCTATCCCCTCAGTTACATTGGAGGGGCCGTGCTACAAACTCATTAAAGGACCAGATGTACTTAAACCCCTTCACAAATGGTTATGCTGTTGTTCTTGCTGCTATGTCTTAAAATCTGGGCCTGTTCTGGGGCCTCCAAGCAGCAGTTTTGGCCTGGCTGGGAAGGCTGAGAGGAGAGGTTGGCTGGGTGGTCGAGGGCTTGACGAGCTGCTGGGAAAAGGAGTAGCTGGAAGTGAAACCGTAGGGCTCCATAAATGATGTGACTTCCTAAGGCATTCGGGTATAGAGACGAAGGATAATGAGGAAGCAGTGGCTGCCTGTAGTATTCTTACTGAAGAACAGCTATTTGAGGAGTATCTACTCACTGGGTGGCTGGCTGTACTGGTGCTTCTGCAGTGGGAAGACCCAAGGGGACTGGGTGCTGCTATAGATGTGGTCACTGATGCCTCTCTTTAGTAGGGCAGCAGGATCTGCAGGTTCCACCTATGGGACTCTGCTGGCCCTGGCTCCCTTCTCCCCATGGTACAAGAACTGTTCAGCCAGCCTCTTCCCCAGTTGTGCCAGTGCCACTGGACATACAGAGGTGTAGGGAGGAGTGGCATGAGGGATGACCAAAAGAAGGAAGGGGGATGGAGGAAGGAAGTGCTTTGTGTGGTGAGGATGGTCAGGACAGTGAGGAGGAAGAGAGGGATGAGGGCATGAGAGGGATGAGAAATGAAGAGATCTAATTACAGCACAAAGGTCTTTGAGGCCATTGGGAAAAGAGAGGACTGTCCCTGTGCTGTAGTAAAGAGGAATATTTCATTGGATGGTTGGGCTGGCAGACACAGGGGGGAGATGGAGGTCTCTATCCCCACTATTCACCACTGCTAGTAAACTTCCTTTCCCCTTCCTGAATGCCCACTGAGATTACCCTAGCTCCCATCCCTTATAGCCATTCTAGTATTTCCCAAAGCCGTTCAGTGACACAAATGCTTGTGAGGAGCTTCCAGCAGCTCCAGAATGGTTGGTCCTCTCTTTGTGCTTGGTGTGCATCCCCTGTTGTGGATGGGGGTGCAGCAGCCCCTTCCCACCTCCCTTTGGGCAAGATCTCACTAACACATCCTAGCTAAGTGCCAGGCTGTGCTGAAAGGTGAGGAAACAGGCAGCTGTCAGTCTTGTGCCCTCTTCAATGCCTCCACTGAGTAAAAAGTTGCTGCAATGGATGCAGCCCATTTGTTATCAGTATTGAGTAGTTTGGTGGAAGTGTCATAGAGGGAAGTATCTAGAAAGAAGGAGACCTGTGTATTTTGTTTTGATCCTGTGACCTGCATCTCAACCTGCATTATACTCTTGCAGCTTTTTTCATGCCTGAATGAATTGGGAGGGTTTGTTGTTTCAAGAAAATAGACATGGGTGATCCTTGGGCTGAGCGCTTCTGGCAGGCGTGTTCAGCTTGTGCTAATCCAGTGAGGTGCAGCAATGTTTGCACCAGGATGAAACATCATGGCTTGGGCACTATAAGCATCAGAGCTACACTAACAGTTCTCAAGGGTGTAGCTAGCAAATAAAACCAAGTCTGATAGTGCATATTAATGCATCCAGACACAGACTGTCCAGTCCAGAGCCTGCTCAAGTGCATCTGTATAACACTGCATCATGCCACAAAAGTATCCCTGTTCCTCTCAAGGAAGAAAGGTGATTTGAAGAAAGAAGAGGGTTAATAAGTGGCAGAAAAGTCTGTATAAGAATAGAGAAATGGAGAGAGAGTTCATAAGCAAAGAAAAGATACAGAAAAGTTATGAAATCAAAGTATTCGATTCATATCAAATATGTGGAGACTGAAATGCAGAAAAGGAGGGAAGAGACATTCTTTAGATGTCCTGCAGCTTAGACTACATTAAGCAGAATAGATCGTGTAAGTGATTTCTAGTGTAACATGCCTAGTATGCAGTATACTGTATTATTGGAACTGTGTTTGTGGCCCAACTGTTGATGTCTCCTGGGCTCTTTGAACTGTCAACCCATATTTGTGGTTACTTCTGCATATGCTGTCCATGAACAGGTGGCAGCCTTTGTCTTCGTGCTCCATGCAGACTGAAGTGGGGTAAAAGCTATTCCCTCCTTGTAATTTTAAATTTATTTGCAAAATGAACATGAAATGAAACAAGAAATCCAGACCAGACTTCTTTGCATTTCACAAAACTCTCCTCCAAATATAGCTGAACAGTCATTTTAGGTTAACATTCACCTTCCTATTATTTTTTTTTCAGAGCAATTTGTAACATAGGAACAAAACTCCCAACATTTTAATCAGGATTATAACATACTCTTGTGTTAGGATTTTGAAAAAATGCTTTCAACTGGTGCCATATCATTTAGACAGATACTGCCTATACTAATAAAAAAATCTTTATGAAATGTGATGGTTACCGTAAGTGCACAATATGCCTGCCCACCTCTAGGAAGAACTAACAATTAGACCAGATGGCTGAAAGATAAATAGTGATACAGAAATGCTGAGAAAGAAATCAAATACACTAATAGCCATGCTTCAGTTTCCTCCAAGTGCAAAATGGTATACTGTGAATGTGTGTTTGTCTAATTTTCTGAAGTAATAATAATTTTCATCCCAGGCATTCTTTCTTTCAAGCATATGGTATATCAGTCTTTTCTTTCCAGCAGCAGAGTCCCTAGTGGAGGGACGGTGTTGCTGCCACAATATCAATACAGGCATCCAGGATTGAGGACTATGAGAAAAGCTTGATGAGCATCATCAGTCATGTTCCTGTCTTTGGTTCTTTGTGTAATGGATATTCTCTCTTTTAAAAAAATACTTGGTTATTTGGGTTAGTACTGTGTATTTGGCTGTGGAGAGTTCTGGTAATTATTATTTGAGGTGAAGGTACAAATAAGGTATATTAATTTTCTGTAAGCAGAATTATATATACCTTCCAAAGTATCCTTCATTTTATGATTTTATGGCTCTTAATCTATGAGTTACTTAAGGGTATCTATGAGGAACTAACTAGACCAGTCTTCTTATGAAAGAACACAGGGGTGTCGTCCCCCCACCCCCCATTATTAGAGCAGAATAAAGCAGTTCATTTAGTTCAGTCTTAGATTTTTTACTAAAGTTTTACGCTTTTACCTTGCCTAATGATAATTTCCCTCTTATTTTAATCTGGAAGATGAGAAACTTCTGTTGTTTTGGTACCAGCAGGATTTACTTGCTTATTTTTTTCCTGAATTCTTTGCAGCTTAGAAGTCTGTGCAGAGCTTGAGGAAAAAGGCTGAGAGGGTAAAGAAAACATAGCTCAACATTTTGAATTCCTCATGAGCAAATTAATCACAGTTACAATTAAATATGCAATGACATTTGCAAAGATGTACAGTACAGATGAATTGAACCTAATTCATTCTCAGCAGACTTGTTCTATTTGAAATGTAAATATTAAAAGAGAGTAAGACTTCTTTTTCCTTCTGGTGTCCCTCAAGACTTGCTAAAGGCTTCCCCAACATACTGTGGGCCTGATCCTGATATGCTTATGTTAAATTGATTATTATAATCTCTTAGTAAAAAAGGAGCTTGAAATGCAAACGTAAATAACTTATGCCAATATTAAGTGATGTTGTGATGCCACAGCAGTGTAGAGGCCTCAATGTAAATGAAAATCAGATTCTTTATGTTTATGTGAATCACACATCTGTAAAATATCTGTAATACAGAACATAACAGTTGTTTAATTTTTACCTAATTAGAGAGGCTCAAAAACATCTGGTAGTTGACACCAATCCGTTTTTTCCATTGTATCCTTTCTTGGTAGGTTGGGAATGGAATACAATATATCCCATGAGGTGCTCTTTAGTTTATGACAGGTGTGCATTTCCTAGCTGGTCGTTGCATGACACTATTTGTTTCCCACAGATACAGCTGGAAATACATTTATTTGGCAGTGAGGAATTGCAAGGGAAAGAAAAACTGGTTTAGGAGGAAACTTACATCAGAGATGTAGATATATAATGTTTGCACAGAAATCTCAATGTGGCATTTCATAACTTTCACAGACATTTGCTTCGTCAACTAAAATGTCATAAATTTAATAAAGAGAGTTGGTGCATAATTTCCAACATTAGTATAAGAAGTAAAATGAAAATGTATATTGTCCGACTATAATCACCCCCCTTGCATACGTAACTGTTTTTATTTAAGCTGTGAGTGAGTTACTCCTGTTGTGCTTTCTGCTGCTTGGAGTAAGGGGAGCTGTGAAGTTGGCCAACTGCTGGCCTAGGGGTGGTTTGGGCTACTTGTGGGGTCCATGGACATGGGGACCAGAGAACTGAGCTTTCTCCTCCTTCCTCTTCCTAGGAGGTGTGGGAGCCACTGGGGCGCATGAGACAGATCAAGGGAAGAGCTTCACATAACTCAGCATGGACACTCTCATCTTCTCATGAAAGGAAGAGCAGCTCCATCAGTATCTGTCACAGAGTGTGCTTTGCTCTAGCAATAGCATTGGTCTGGCACTTAGTCTAGACTAGTAACCTCAACCAGGACCTGGCCCTGAGGCCAATATGTGTGGAGCAGCTCGTAGCCATGCTATTAAAATCACCCTCCAAAACAGTTGTGCAGACCACCTATTAGCAACAGACCCAAATTAACTTCCAAATAGTGCCTGGAAATACTTTGAGAGTGCTCCCCATAGCCTAAGTCAAATCCATACCAGAAGTGAATGATACACATAGCCAAATTATGGTACCTGGGAGCATCCCCTTGTGTCATTTACTGGTATAGGCATAGTCCAAAGGTTTCTGTTTCGTTTATTGTCCTTGACTTGGAGTTTCCCTAAACAAAACATGTGAAGACAAATACGAATTTGTGAAAATTCCTAGATTACCTTAACTTCATGGCAGAAAGGTTTTTTCTCTACACTTGGACTTTTTTTCTTTGAACACTTCTATTTTTTTTAAACAGGAAGCTATCTTTTATAAAAGCTTCCACAATTTTTTTTTTTTTTTTTTTAGAATGGAAAATGTCTTGTAGCCCCTTGCCATTTAAAAAGATGTAGGATGTGTGTGTGTTTCAATCCCGTAAGCGTGCCTCACACAGCATGTGCACTCAGATCACAGGTGGTGTGATCCCACTGCTGTCTAGCCCAGACTCCTTCCTTGCCCTAAACCAAAGGAAACTACTGTGTTTAGGATTTTTCCCCTCAGGTGCATGAAGGAACATGATTGATTTTCTGTATTGGATTTGGCATACACACAAAAGAAATCTGTCAAAGCTGTGTAAATGGGAAGGGATTTTTTTTTTCCCATATGGAGTACGGAAGAACCTTCACTCCTGGTGGAAACAGGCCCAATTCAAATGCTGCTGGATGAAAAGAAGTGAGGTTGGTGTAGTATTCTTATAATTATTTTTCTCTGAACAGTTCATCGTTTTTCTCATTTTTTTTTCATTTTTTTTTTTTTTAAATTCAAGCTTCTGTCATTCCTCTAAAGTTGGTTCTTGTCCCGACCTACCCTCTCTCCCTCCCCACAAAAAGCCAGTACTTGATCTAGTGACATTGTCAAAATGGATTTATGGATTTGTTTACTAACCAGGATTTAGAATGGGATGAAACAAGTTTGCCTCTGGGAATGAATATGACAGATGCTGTTTCCTGAGAACTGATTTTTGTCACAATTTTTTAAAATGGATTGCTAATAGAAAATGATTTGTAACTAATGGAAACTGAAGGTAAAAAGCTATGTTCTTATATAAGTTCTGAAAATGGCAGACTGGCATTTCTAAAGCTGGGAGGTGAAATGTAACCACTCTGTGAAAAGCATTTCCTCTTTTCTTTTTGGCATGTTTTCACTTATATCCAGGGTGGTCCTGAGGATTTGTGGGCTCAGGGAGAACAGGAAAGATTTCTCATCAAATATTCCTTTCCCTCCCATTTCCCTCTTCTTTCTTTGTTTCTTCTTTTTGCATTTTTTCACTCTCATTTTGTGATCAGGTCTGAAAAGTGACATCTCAAACATTCGGTCAAGAATACGTCCTGTCTCCATAAGAGACATCACACGGAACCCTCAGCCCCATCAGAAATCACACTGTTGGCAGGAACTGGAGGTCCTGGACTGGTGCATGGGAGCAGTCGGTGGTGGCTACCCGGGGGCTTGTAGCCTGGCTGGGAGGCTCTGCAGCAGCTCTTCCCCATGTGCCCCCTCTGCCTGCCCCACCGGGAAGGGGCATTTTGCACTGTCTTGACCCCTTCCTCAAAAGGCAGGGAGACCCCAGCAGGGATGAGGCTTTCTTTCCCTCTGTTCCATTCCTTGTAACTCCACTGATAGTTGGTTGTTTTGGTTATTTTTTTTGGTTGATCCATTGGTTCTCGGAATTGCACTTACTCCTCTAGCTTCAGTGCAGCTGAATCTTCTCCCAACTGCTTTCCTCAATCACTGCAATCTGATATCCCCTGGTTTTCACATATTGAAAATTTCAGGCCTTGTTCCTTCCAATATACACATATTAATGCTATTAAAACCCCCCAGACCTTAAACCCTTCTCAGTGACTTCAGAAAATGAAGGGTTTTATCCATTGTGGAAGGAAAAAAAATCTTGCCACTTCCATTTAATAGTATCACAGCCAAACCCAATGATGTGAGAGCTCACATTGGCATTGAAATAGCCCTTGCTGAGGAGAAGCACATTCCAGAGGAAATTGATTTTCATGTCACCAACTTACACATATTTTGAAAATTAGGTTCTGAGCCACAGGGTTCACAGCTGATTTATTTGTCTTTATTTTTTTGCTAAACTTGTTCAAATGGATTTTTGGTGAACTAACAAGTTGCCTCTGACATGGGCTGCGGAAAGGTTCATGCAAAGAATGTATAGTGCAACACAGCATGTAAGTGGAGGTCCAGACAGCCTTGTGGAATGCATAAGAACTGTTGATGGTAGTGTATGACTAAAGTCAAGTAAAAAAGCTCTGGGATCTGTAAAGCCTAAAGCCAGGAGGCGATAATGGGGTCTGCTCTCTGTATTTCACAAGCTGCTACACTTCATCCCGTTATCCATGTTGAACTCAGTGCTTCCTGTTTAAGTTAACCATGCCTTCCAAAAAGGCATCCGGTTTTGATCTGAAATTAAGTAAGGTTTGCTTTGATAGCTATTTTTTGATAATTGACAAAGTCCAAACAAACGATTACTTTTAATTTGACTTTATCTGGCATCAGCCTCTGACCACTGAGGATTATGATCGTCTATTAATGAGCCTGCTATTTGTCCCCATGACGTATCCGTGCTGCAGCAATGTCAGCTCTCAGTCTTCTCCTTGGTAAGCTCAGTCTTTATATCTGCCTCTTGGAGGTATTATCTATGCCTCAAACTCTTTCTTTTGTACCTTTCACAATTCTTTCAATAGCTTTTTAAAGATGCAAGATGTGGATTGCAGCCAGCACCTTAATATGTTACTGTGTGTCTCCTGGTAGGTCTGTCAATTAAGAAAATCAGTTCTTTGGCATAAATATAAAAGTTGAATGCATTCAATGAATAATCTCCATATACATTAATTTAAGAGTATGAATCCAGTCAGTTTCAAGTGAAACTTACAGCTGGTGACAGTTTGCCTTCTGTCACATCGATACATATATGGCTGGTACTGGTTTTGCAGGATTCTGTAACCATTTTAGCCTATACCAGAAAGAATTTTTTCATGAACTGCTACATGCTTTAAATTAAAAATTTCTGTTTGCCACATACTGTGAAATGTTCTCTTCATGTTCTCTCACAAGGTGTTTAAAATTCTGCTTGTTCTTTTTTTTGAAAAAAAAAAAATTCTTCTAGTCTAAATTGGTTTTTGTTTGTGTTTTCTTTGATAACGTGCTTTAGGGAAGGAGTGAGAGAAGAGGAGAAAAGCCTAGAAGAAGGTACCGATAACTCTTTAACTGGTACAGTTATTTCCTCTTGGCCTGGAAACTGGTGATAATAAAGGTGTCATTCCCATGCTGACCACTTTCTCTTAGCTCAGATGACTTCAGCTTTGTGGAATCTCTGGCACTTCTTGGCAGGCCAAGGTTGATAAGGCTCCTCACCAAAGACCTCCTTTGCCTTGCATTGCTTTCTTTAGCTGGCACAGCTTCACTTATCGGTACTGTTTCACTTAAGAAAGCATGCATCCGTGGGATATAAACTTGGCAATGGTTTTGATAATTGCTGTTTGTACTGCACATGGTCAGTACTTATCCTTGTCATTACTGGTCTCCTAATTGTGTCTGGAATTCTGCAAATGTGAGGAATTCAGGCTAGATGTGGCCTGGATTTTTCAGGGCAGTTGCACTTTGACCCTTTTTAGGAGATGATTGAAGGGGTTTGCTGGAGTTATTAGTTTTCTTTATCCCTCCCCGCCCTCCTCCTCCAAATAAGCTGCCCTAAACTATTCAGTGCAAGATATCTGCACTGCACAACAGAGTTAGTGCTAGGAGAGCATGCCAATGACTGTCAGTACTGTATTCATCCCAGTTACTAAAGAAAATAGGCTTTTAAGCGAAAGAAATATTGTAGAGATAGGGATAACTTGTTAAGTGTTGCATTTCTTCCATGAGGACAGGTAGGAGAGAGATTTTATGACTGGTTCATGTCTGTCTCCCTGCTTGGAGGTTGCTCTTTATTTTTTGTCAGCATGTTGTAACCTGCACATGCCAAATCACTGTTTCTTTGTCACTTACAGGTGAAGTTCAATTTTCTGGTGATTTGTGTATTGCAGCTCTTGGGAATGTTTATAAAGTAGTTCGCTTGGGTTTTAGCTCTTTTCTGTGATTGAAGGCATAAACTAGGCAGATGGTTCATGACATACTGTCCCATGATGTGCTCAGTGACACTACCCAGTGAGCCACAGGAGTGGTGTGTGACCTGTTTAGAAAAATATGTGCCTGGAAACTAGCAAAAGGTGCTCCGGATATTTGTGTCCTAACATCTTGGGTCCATTACTTCCTAAGTTATGTGACGAATCAAATATCAAGTTTAGCAATGCTGAAAAAAATGAAGTAACTGTTTCTATCATGTTTAGGAAGAGGCTTCTAGAAATGTGCTTGATGTGGCTGAGCAGATCTCAATATATGACATTATTTTGGTGCTTTCATTAATACATGACTTTAATCTCACTGAACTGAGTTGCTGAGGGCTCATATGTGAAGTGACCCTGATTCTGCAGAGTTTGGAGAAACATAGGAGATGCCTGGTGCTCCCAGTTGCCATATACTTTTCAATGAGCTTGATAATTTGAGTTCCCTACATTTCACCTCATGGCTTTCAGGGTAAGAGCTAAAGAAACCTAATTGTTTATAAAAATCATATGTTAGTCTCTCTCTCTAGTTTTCTTCAGCAAAATGCATATTGGAACTAAAATGGTTAAATTAGTGAAATCTTGCACTGTCCTCATTTGGTATAGCAGTGATCTGAGTGGATTACCTTTAAGTGCCAAGTAATCCTTGCCTCAAATTGTGATAATATAACCAGTAATAAACAGCATCATAAAACTGACATCGCTTCGCCAATGTTTTTTTTTTTTTAAATGACTGTTTGTATATGCTTGAAAGAGAGAATTCCTCCTATTAGAAAAGCTGGGAGAAGCCACCTGGAAGGTCAACTCATCTACAATTGTATGTTTTCAGCCTAGGGTACTTAAATCATTTAGAAAGACAGAGAGAGAAATAGGGTAGAAAAAATAAATGTGTACAACTCCTCTGTTTCATACATTTTGCAAGCAACAGCCAGAGGGATGGCTTTGACCTTAAAGTAAGGGTCACTTAGAGCACCATGAATTAATCTTGCATTATATTTAATACTGTTAATATTTATGAAGTTGCTTATCCAGAACATTTGCTTAATTTCTTTGCTTAACAAGTAAATCATAGTGTTAAAGAGGCAGTCTTTTACCATGTGAAGTGATGGGGTGTTGTTCCACTTATAATACAAATATATTTTTTTCCACAGATGAATGGGAAATATGCATTTTCAGTTTGATTTGTTTGCATTACAGTAACATTTGAAATATCAACCTGGAACCTCCCATTAGAATGAACTTTGTTATACTAGACATTATTTAAATATTTAATATGGTATTAGTTAAATTCTGGTAGCAGGCAGTCACAGATGACTACACTTATGTACATAAAGAAAAATGAAATAATTTGCCCAAAGTAATATAGTAACAAGCTATTGTCAGAAGTCAGACATTCAGATTTGTTATCTGGTCCCCTGCACCTAGACCCAGTTGCAGATTGGCTGATGTTATAAATATATATCATCTCTATAGGAGAATATTCGATGAACTTCCTTGTTGATAGCCAGACTGCAATAGCTGCAAGGGTCTTTTTTTTAAGTAAAAGTTACTCACAAACAAGTGCATAAAGTATTAAAAACTCAAGACATGGAATGGATCTTTGGAGTTTCATGCAGTTCACTTGAATCTCAGAAAATACAACTTTAATAAGGGGCTTATTGCTGTATAGCCTCAGGAGTGAAAAACCAAGCACTCCATAGCTAGCTCTAATAGTGCTCCCTTTTAAGATATTGACTAATTTATTTATAGTTACTTTGCTTTTTGTAACAGGAACAATGCCAATGTCAAATGGATGTTGTAAAAAAACCCAAACTACTGATTTTGGAACTTTTAAAGATAGAATGTTATACCCGGTGTTTAATGCTATAAGCAGCTAGTTGATATGGGGAGAATTTGCTTTGCATAAACATTTTTAATGTTTTTAATAAATTGAGAATAAATGTTTTTGGGTTTGCATCCAGCTTAGAATGAAAATACATAGAGGAAAAATGTGATGGAAAGGCACAATGAGAAGAGCATGGGAGAAAGAGGAAGGAATGACAGCAGCAACATGAGAAAGAGATACCCTGTTGGGCAGAAAGGGACAAACCTAAATCAAACTGACAAATTTATGTATGTATGTATGTATGTATCTATCTATCTATCTATCTATCTATCTATCTATCTATCTTTTTTTTTTTATTTAGATGAGGCTTGTGTAGTCTTTTCATTGGCACAATATATAAATCTGAAAAGAAATATGTCAGAAATTATAAAAAATGAAATTGCAGGCCATATCTGGCTAGTCCACCTATTCTTGACCAGGATTTAGACCTACCTACTGAAAGTATCTGTGTTTTTATGGGGGAGAAAAATGGGGTTGTCTTGTACACTCTGCACTTTCTGGGTAGCATGTACTCATCCCCTGTGCTTGGCCTTCTTGCCAAGGGAGATATCACATGTTTCTCCCTTGCTGGAAAACCAGTGTTTGTATTGGATGAAACTCAGGACAGGGAACTATGTGTGTAGGCATTAATTATAGGATTCAGGTTCATAAACTCTCCCTGTTAGAAAATTAAACACAGGTTTCAATTTGTGCAAAGCTGCTATTTCCTCCACACCTGTTTTCTTATTGCAAGAGATTTGTACCAATTTTCTATGGATTAATGAGTGCCAGTCCGCATTTAACAGCAATATCATAAGTCAGAGCCTTTAAGATTTTCTAAGGAGGACCTTGTTTGTTTCCACAACTTCAGTGATTGCTCCTAAGATTCTCTGAAGTGGAATAGAAACAGCAGCGCCATCCTGGTGTTTCACCACATTTGCTGATGTTTGGTGAATTAGGAAAGCCTGATACAAAGACTGTTTTAGGACAATGGACAAGATGGAGTTACACCGAGTTCCTTCTCAAATGGTGCCCACAGGGGATGGCATGGGGGAGCTTGCACTCCTTCAGAGGACCATGAGGACTGCAGCCATGGATGCCCAGGGAAGGCTTGGTCTGCTGCTGCAGAAAAAAAGAAGAGCTGATGCTACATTTGGCCATGGGATGAGTTGTCAGCACATCGATGGCTGCTTCAAGTTTGCGAATGGGTGCGTTGTATGCAACTGTTGGATTAATAAAGCAAAAGGAAAGCAAACACTGGGGACTTTGGATGAAGCTGGGTAAAACCCTAAAAGGAAAGCTGCTGGCAACCTATGGTTTACTTTGGACACACTTACTAATAGGAAAAGGCAAGGAGATTTCATTTCTTAATTCTTCTAGTGTGTAGTAGAGAGGTAGTTCTTAGAGGGGCATGCATTTTAGCCAACCATATTAACTGAGGTACTGCAGTCTCTTCTAGAAATACTGTTGCTGTAGAAGAGTTGATATCTGAACTTCGGAAACTTCATTGTGCTAAGCATGTCAGCTCTTGTGTTTATACTGTAATCAGTATGTCACTGTAAACAAGGAAAGAAAGAAATTTAGATTAAAAAATGCCACAAAACAGACTTTTTCTTCCTCCCCTATACTGTCTGAATCAATTCGTGTCAGATGTGTAATTCATCTTCCTTTTAATCAAGTGAAAATTATAAAATGAAAGTAGAGGTATTAAGCTCTTTTCTCAAACTGCTGAGGTGATTAGGTTCCAATTTGATGTTTTAATTTCCTATCTCAGGAGTTTCACTGTTTTGCCTCAAGAGGAATGCCTTAAGAGAGTTAGCTGTACAATTCCCTAGACTCCCGCAACACCATTCACAAGTCTGAGTAAACCTAGACATTACACTGGCTTCCAGCTTGTGCTTTTGACAGCTATTTTTAGGTTGTCGTTTTTCTGCCTTTGAACACCAGCCCAACCGAGATCCAGACTGCCAAGGATGAAGCTGCTAATCAGTATTTTGCCTCATGTGAGTGTAGATGATCCAATCATAGCTTGTGGCTTTATGTACAGAGCTGCCCCCACGCATCTAGTCTAAGCTTGGCATGTAGCACTCGTCACCAGCCTTTTCCAGAGATACATTTCTTTCAGAGAATTATCAGGGTGGCAGCATGGCTGCCAGCACTGTCATCTCCAGCATCTTGTGTCTCATGGCAGCCACACGAGGTGGGTGGCTTCCATGATGGGCGTTCTCACCCTCTCAACTGAGGCATTGTCACCACCTCACTGCAGTTTGCTAAAGTCTCACATCCTTTAGTTGGGGTGAGTGATGGTTGTAAACACCTTCCACCACTCCCAAGATCTGGTATTTTTGTTTCCTGCATTGCACTGTAGAGACTCAAGCCCACTTTGATGCCTCATCATCAAAGAGAGAAATCTTATCAGGAAGGCAGCAGCGGTTCCCTCTTCACCACTCACTCAAACCCATAACCGCTTGTTTGCTGCCCCTTCTGTGGGGCCATCTGGCAGAAAGGATGCTGGATTTCACAGAGCCCCTAGAGCAGCACTAACAGCACCCTGGGAAGTTGAAGGGTGTATTTCTCATGGCCTCTAAGTAACTGCTGAGTGTGATCTGGTGTGAACTGTGGAAATGGGGACACTTCTGAGCCTGGTCCTGCTGAAATTTGGAAGCAAACTAGAAGTTGCTGACACCTGACCAGTCAGAAACACTGCTTAAACCAAAAAGGGAAACCAGTAGAATAGAACCTTATTTTTTAAATTACTACTGAAGTACTTGACATTTTTCAGGCAGTTCAGGCAAAGGAAACAATATAATGAAATGTGGAATGGCACAAAAAATTAAGAACAAGTTATATGCTTTTAAGTAAGGATCAAAGACCCTGAGAACAGTTTGTAAATGATGTAAAATGAGGAGTTAGGCTACTGCATCTGCAAGAGCTAAATTGAATCCTGGTTAACAAGCCAAGCAGGGCTGGAATTGGGATTAGTAACAGAAGGCTATAACTGGGTTAGCCAGAAAGGTGGTGTGTCAGGAGCTCAGCTATTGATGCCAAGATGCAATGCCTGCACTGCACACCGTTTGCGAGTTTTGCTTTAATCTAGCTCTAGCCTGGGCCTTTGGACTGAGCACCAATTAGCACCTTGAGGGCACTGCCAGTTTCATTTCATCTGTGAGGAGTTCAAAACTTGGGAAGTGGAGACACTGGGAGACTTGCTGCAGAAATACACTGTGTAAGAGCAGAAAGCGTGCTGGGGCTCTAGTGAGAGGTAAAGGTCAGTATCTGTCATGAAAAATAAGTTCCTGTATACACTTTATAGGCAGGACTCTGAGCTGGGTCCCTGCATCTCAGGGCATCTCAGTGGCATGGAGGAGGCAAGGCATGTGGGGTGCTAGTCTCAGGCTTCACACAAAACCAGCACAGGTAGCTCCATGTGCTGAGACATGGCAAGCCAAGATGATGTCTGGTGTTTGGGAAATGAAGACAAGACTTCAACAAATTTTATCATATTGCAAGATGGCAGCAAAGATCCTTCTCTTGGAAAGAACTATTATCAGCCTATTAACAATCTGAGCTCCGGAGAGCACTGTGCAAGATACAAGACACTTTCAATTCAAGCGCAGAAGACAACACTATGGCAGAAACAGTGATATTAACAATAAGCAGCTCCAGCCCAGTCCATCTTGCTTCCCTCTTCTGTCCAAACCTAAATCAAAAACAGAGAAGAAAAAGTGTGTAAAACCGAGGGCTTTCACCTTTCCACAAAGTAAAGAGAAACTAAGGAGGACATGTTTTGGTAGGGCCAAGTCCCAAACTCTGAGGGAAGTATTTGAGGAAGATTGTTGTGGAAAGGTGAGCTCTTTCTTTACTGTACAATAAATAGTGGAAAAGGCCAGCTACTATATAATTGGTCCAATTTTAAAATTAAATTTTTCCTAATCCTCAAAAAAAGGCTAAAAAGAATGGCTATTCTTTCTGCTTATTATAGGAAAGGATGATAACATGCAAAGTTCCTGTAGCCCTATCTAAAAAGTTGGCAGGAAGTTAAGTCCAAATTAGTCAAATATTTATGGAGACTACTCTGAAGTGGCACTGTTACATTACCAAATCATACCTGGGAAGCATGGGTTGTTGTTGGCTATGATCTCCAGAGATCCCTTCCAAGCCCATATCATTCTGTGATTCCATGATTCTGTGACCTGAAAACTGGTGATAGAAGCAGTGGGGTCAGTTATTTAGAACTAAATGAACTATTGTCACCTCCCCATGCTCCCCAACCCAGACTAAGTTTGCTTAGCATGTGATATGATGCTGTGTCTTCCCAGCTGCTGCTCTGGTGTGAAAATGTTGTTGTAAATACCTGTGACAGAAAAGAATGCAAATCTGCAAGAGGTGCTGATGTTGGACCCAGATTATGGTGCTAGGGATGATACTCTTTCCATATCCCTGTGTTTAGCTGTTTTTCATAGCAAGGTCTGAAAGAGAAAGCTGCTCCACCAAAGTGCTTTCACGGAGCCCAGGAACATCATGTGTGAGAAGTAATGGGCTCCTACAGTTCCAGTGTTTGCAGGGGAACCCATGAGTCCCCACAAGCAGAGTAGTAGGTCTCCTCAGAACTGAAGGGTGCCATGGAAAGAGGCCAGCCTCTGCTCCAGGAGCAAAGCAGCCGAAGTCACTATGGTGAACTGCGTATATCGGTTCCAATTTTCGAGCAAGCTCAGTTGATATTGGAGAAGGGGATCATGCACCATAACCCATTGTACTGTGCAGACACATCCTTTAGGTACTGACCCTGTCAGGATGACTCCCAAAACACTGTGCTTAGTCACTCTGCTGAACCTGCACTTGGACCGAAATAGCAGAGCTAAGGTTACAGGCAGAGCTCTATGGTTCCGAGTTAAAATTCACTGAAAGTCCCAGGTCAGAAGTGAACTACAGCATCAGGATTGAACTGATTTAGCTGATGCTCTGCCAGACTTCTATAGGAGGGCTTCTTAATGGAAAAAAAGAGTGTAAGGCCATGTGTGCCAGTTGCAAAGGGTCACTGAGTTATATGGTTTATTGGATATCTGTCTTATCAAGTCTTGTGCACTTTGCTGATGTTATCAAAGACCTTTAAAGTAGGGTGTAGATGTATGGAGACCTAAAGTATATTGCTGTGTTTGTAAGTGAAGGGAGGTAACCATGCAGGACACAAGACAAATGCAACTGTGTACTGCTGTGTGCACTCAGCAAATAGCTAGGATTCCTTAGAGTTTTAGGAGACTGATACATTCCCCTGTGCTTTTGGCAACAGTATGCTAACAAAAGGAAAAAAAAAAAAAAAAAAGAAAGGAGAAATAAGAAGTTTAAACCTGTTGCTTACAGATTTGAAAGTGTCTTGACTGGATGAAGCATTACAGATTTTTCTGGAAACCTTTCATTGCTTTATTCGAATTTCATACTGGCCATACAAAATTAAGCAAAAAGGAAACAAAATTTCAAAGGAAGCCATCTTCCACTAGTGTATGCTGAATGTTCTTCTGAATGAGAAGACCCTTCTTGCTCCCTGTTTAAATTTAGCAGGCAAAAACCTGATATTCCTGCACTTATTCCTGAAAATAAGTGAGGTAGCCTATAGCCAGAAGTCTTCCAACAGAACTTTCCAGTAAAACAAATTGCCAAACCAATGTATCCAGAATATTTTTTCTGGCAATAATATTGATTTGACTGAAGCTCAGTAAGACTGTCTTAGATTTCTAAGGAAGCTGTTCCTAGATTTCTGTTGTTTTTATCCTGATATAGGGAATACACACATCGGTCTCTGAGGTTTTTGACCACTTGCTCAGTGAAAATAACTTTTTCAGTGATGTTGTTAGTGGTGTCTCTGAGAAAGTAATTTTCTCTGAACAGCTATAAATATGATCCATGAAAATTTTTTTTGGTCCAAATCAGATACTGAATAATGTATATTTATAAATAACACATGTAGATAAAGGAGGAATTAAAAACGTTCAGAGGCCTGTCAAAAGGAGAAGAGCCTTTTTCTCCTTAACGTGTTGAATGACGATGATAGTAACCCTGTAACTTGAGATGTAATGGGGTTACAATGACACAGGCTGTAACTACAAACAAGGAGTAAAAATGAAACAAAACTGCCAATAGGAGCTCTGGTTTCTAAAATTTGCAGGCACCATCTAGTGTGACATGCACACAAAGTAGCCAGTTTTAAATGGTGATGTTACTATTTGTTGTGCAGAGCTATAATACTTTCTGCTTATGTCTCTAGTAGTTTCTGTTTTTTTCTTCTATGCTGTTTCCAACATTGAACATGAAGTGTAGCAACATCCTAAATATTTCAGCATAATGAAATAATATTATGATTTGAAAGTTGAAATTCCCGTGGTTTTGAATTCGGAAATCCTGGGAATTAAGAATTGTGGTTTGTGAAGTTGTCCTATATGCTATACTGGGTTATTATGGGAGATTCTATTTTTCTTTAATATTATATTTCACTGATTTAGACATTCCTTTCCTTGATACATTAAAGAAGGGGTAAAATTACACTAGTTTAACTCAATGAATTTAGGGACATACCTATCATAATGTCAGTGTTCCAGGTCTTCTTAGTATTCTTTTTTATTGAATATAAAGTTGATATTGAAGAATTTTTCAAATGCTGATGGCCTAATCTTTGCTTGTGTGAGACTTCTCACTGTGGAGTGCCATTCTGAGAGGCTGACTTTTGTGACAAGCTGATATTGGGGAACCTCACTTTTGACAGGCGCTTTAGACATTACAAACCAAAGGAGTTTTCTTCAATCAGTCTTCTATTAATCTTTCAAAGCCGCATCTAAACTTCCCCGCTGAGACACACTGTGCATGCCCTGGGGTTCTGGTCCATGCATTGCTACAGATCTTGCCCGCCCTGTGTATTTCCTGTGGAAAGTGGGGAATGATGCTGTGTGTTCAGCTTTTGTCCTGATAGGGAATTAGCTGGGGCGCAGAACCAAATGCAAAGCATGGAAACATTCTCAAGTTCCCTGATCAGACATAGCCCGAGACCGCACCTATGAAAGCAACTATTTATCCTATATATACACACACCTCTGACATGAGATTAATGAGCAGCAGTGGATTATACTGTCTGGTATTTCCATTTTCTTTTGTTAGAAATCCTTAGATAGTGGTTCCTTTAAATCACCCAAAATTCTCTAATGTTTTTTCATATTTCAGCAACTAAGGTGATTATAGCTTTTGAGATGCCAAGTTACTTATCTGAAATTAAATTAAAGCTGCTTTCCTAGCTGCTAAATCATGTGGAGTGCTTATTCAAAGGCTTTCTTTTAAAATGTTGGTCATTTTATTAAAAAATTATGATATAAATAGGCTGGAGACAGTAAATTAAATTTTCTTGTAAAGTCATCCCAGAGGCTGGAATCCCCTGCCTGTGTAGAAGAGGGTATCCCTACTGTTGTAGCAGGCACTATAAAAGAGCATAGGTTTTGATAGCACTAGTAGCTCTACTGCCCATCCTCTCTTGCTGGGGACCTAAGGTCTCCTGAGCTTTGTGAGCCTCTTAGACCAGGGTGGCAAAGCTGTACTATTTTTTGTGGCCCACTAAACCTTATGGTTTACAAGACAGTATGGTTTACAGAGAAATGTTGTGCTAAGGATCACATGTGGCCCTCATGACCTCTCAGCTCTGAGGAGTAAGCTTCCTTTAAAGGTGGATTATTTGGAACAGACTCTGGCAAGAATCTAGAATGAATGTTTAATTGCTATTCCTCTGCTGTGAGATGCATAAGCTCTTCCAAGCTTCCTATAGGAGTGTATGTTATGTAACAAACCATTATTTTGATACT
Organism: Gallinago jamesoni; assembly: GCA_025769975.1. Taxonomy (NCBI): domain Eukaryota; kingdom Metazoa; phylum Chordata; class Aves; order Charadriiformes; family Scolopacidae; genus Gallinago; species Gallinago jamesoni. The sequence goes on from JAOQGH010000001.1 coordinate 129,874,565, forward strand.
CCTGTGGAAAAGATCATGACTTTTTACTGTTGACCACAGCTTTTTAATTTTGGGTTTCTCAGTGGGTGAAATACTGGCTGGTTTGAAGCTAGTGGAAGTTCTGTATTTAACCTCAGTGTATGTTATGCATGGTGGAACTTATTCCTAATTAAACAGATTTGTCAAATTTATCAGTCAGTTGGAATTAAAACATGGGGATTGTATGTAGTGTTAATTTAGTTTATATAGTATAGAACATGAAAAGGCAAAAAATGGAACATAATTCTGCTGAATCCCAAGTAGCCAAAGAGGACAGCAGACAGTTAATCTGATTCTGCACACCCAAGGTGACAAATTACGATAGAGGTGTCACTCTACCATACCCTCCATGCATTCTCTGGACTAATTTACAGCTGTAAATTTATACTCTGAAGTCTTCAACTTACAATATCGCTATGACCTGGATATAATACCTGAGACCCCTACTTTTCTTGCTCCTCACTAGGTATGTCAGCCAACATACACTGCAAGTCCCAGTTCCTAACAGATTACCTTAGCAAAGCAGTTCAAGTGCTTCAATTACACCAATAATTCAGGTGCCTCTTGTTCTCACTTGACAAGCAGAGCTTGAGCTGAGTCTTGGTGGATAATGGAAGCTGATATTCTGTGAAGAATCCCCATCCAGCATCTGCCTGATCTAGTTTATACCCAAGCGTGATGTGCCTTGTCTCTTGCTATCTCCCCCTGAGCAACTCAATTAAGTCTTTCATACCTAATCCTGCTTAAAATACAGAAACAAAGCTGTGTGGCACCTGAAAGCCCACAGGTGTGTTGGAAAAATTTCTCACTACTGCCATGTGGGTGGAGCACCACACAAAAAATGCAGCTGTAGCCATCTTTTGAACATTTGGCTGGCAGGGTGGGGAATGCTTGTTTCAGGTGGTGACTATACACCTGGGAAAGGAGGGACCAGTGCTCTGGAGTCCTGCCTTGGCTCGGAGGTTATCCCACCAATAGATCCTCTCTCCAGGATAAGCTGGCTGTGGGAATGCACGGAAGGTCATGGGGGCAGGCAGGGAAAGCCAGCTCTGCCTCTGCAGCTGAAAGGCCAGAAGCAGGACAGTCAGTCCTTGCTTAGGACTATTTCCTTGAGGGCAGAAGAGGGAGGGGAGGCTGCCATTACAGGACAGTTGTGCTGCTCTCCCACCTTTGATATCTGGCCTCTATTATTCAGAGATGTTGACCACTGTATATGGCACTGTATAGACTATAAGGATAAACTTTGGGCCCTGGATAAGCCTGGTGCTACAGAAATGCTCTTATGGTAAGCATTTTCACTTTCCTTACTCAAAGTGGCTCCTTGTTTTCTCAGCCTCTGAGACACCCAGCATCCTTGTGGGCCAGGGAGCCTTTAAGGCCAGGGACAGCCTAGCTACTCACTTTGGATTTTCATTTAATCACTGGAGCTGAAGTCCCCAAAAGGTTGGTAGTCTGGAGCAGCTAACTGGTAGGTGTGAACGACAGTTTACTGGGTTATGTTCTCTTGAAGCCTTTCCACAGCATCCTCATAGATGCTGGTTGTGGCTGAGCCAGTTGGTTTGGGCTCACTCCATTTGAAACTCTTTCCAGCAGCCGAGGGTATAAGAGCAGGACCAAGAAAGGTAATACTATACCTTTCAGTGATGGAAGCGTGGGTGGGCAAATATCATGCCTCCAAACCAGTCTTAACAAAGTTCCAGCAGAACTACCTTAAAAATACTGCCGACAATATCTTAAATATAAATATTTGAAAAATAAGTGCTTCTCAGTTCCTTTTATTTCTTCTTTAAGTGATGGTTAGGTACACTGGATTAATTTGTTTGACTAATTTTCCTGTTACAATGGTATAATCTAATCCAGGTAAAGATCCACAATTGTTCAAAGCTTTTAACATTTGCTTTCAATGTTAACTCTCCAGCTGTGGTTAGAAAAATAATTCGTCCAGAAATCTGATCTGCATTGCTTCCTTTGTAGTGCTTTTGGCTTCTTCCAGCTCTCTTCCAAACTTGCAGTAATGACGTTCCTCTGTAATTCATATTTGCTTTCACAAATCCTACCTAAAGAATGCAAGCAAGCAAGCAAACTCCCCTCTAAATCAGCAGTGACTCGAAATGAATGGAGAAAAAAATACCATTCTGCTACATTCTTTGGTGAAGTGCATTCATTTAGCTCTTGTTAATTAAGACCACCAAACTTCTGAAATTGTACTCGTGTTGAAAACTTAGTTCTCTTTCGCTAAATATTATTGGGAATAATCTCCAGGCATAAGAAAAAAAAAAATAGAACTAAGCCTTCAAAGTGACATACTTTATTTAACGCAGAAAGATGGTAGTTCTGGTATTTTGCTTGATATCATTCTGTAAGGGAGGTATTTTTCAGTCAAAACCACTTTTATATTATGTTAGTAACACTAAATCTTGCACATTATTTCAAAACAAGTTTAAACCGAATAGAACAGTGCATCAAATGCATCACAGCTGTTCTATATACTTTTGAGTTCCAATTGACTTCTGTTACAGTAAAACCAGCTTTTTGTAAACGGATGTTTCATGCTTTCTGTTCTAATATCTGACATACAGTAAGATTCACATTTTCCTTAAATAATGGTTTTGCCACTGTGAATCCTTATCACAGCTGTTGAACAGTGATTCCAGATAATTTCAGCAAGGACAGTATAAAATCCATGACAGCTTCATATTCAAATTGAATCCTTGTTTGGAGGCTAGTAAAATTAAAGCTTTCAAGTTTTTCATCACAAAATACAGTACTTTGGTATTCTAAATTCTGTCACAAGTGACAAATATCAACCAAAATGGGCTTTGGGAAGAGGACGCCTTAAAATGATGTTACTGTGTGTAACTGCTGCTTAAGAGAGAAAAATGAAGTGCAAGTTGCAAGGCTTGCTAATTTAATATAAAATAAATAAACCAAATGATCTTAGGAAAAGGTGACATAAATTTATTTCAAGAAAATATGGATGACAAAATGTGTTATCTTTAACTTGTATTGTATATTCTCTTTCTATTGGAGATGCTGGTTTGTTGTCCTCACCCTCCATTGGTTTTGTTGCAACTGGGTAATTAAGAAATGTCCTTTGAGGTCAAAAAACTCTTGATTGAAATTATTTCTTCCCTGTTCTTACTTCTTGTTTAGTTTCATATTTTAATTAGAATTACAATAAAATCCTTTAGTGAAGCTCTGGAATAGGTCCAAATCAAAAGCTTAAGAATAGCATGGTTAAGACTTCTACAGCTTTCAGAAATTTTTATTAAGCAAGGCAAAAAAGCTTTCTGATCAGGTTAATATTTTTATTCTTATTGTTAGCTTTATTTAGTCTCTTTCTTATTATGGTCTTGAAAAATAGAAAAGAACAATTTGGATTTAGTCTTTATTTTTTGGAAAAAACTAAAATTTGAGACTCACCAAAACATTTAGAAAACATGTCTTCATTGTCGGAAGGTTTCCTTTGCCCCTCTTGAAATTATTTTTTCTGATAGATTGTAAAGATTAAAATTATATAGGTACTTGAAAATATTAATGTGCATAATAAAGATCTGATATTATGTTTACTTACATATTGAAGAGTACACTTTTCTCCCATGTTTTTTTCTGCTGATACCAGGGGAAATTTTTTGAAGGGTAGAATGTTATTCAACATAACCAGATATTTGAGAGTCAATGAAAAGTAATTTAAAAGCCTTAAACCAGAAATAAACTCTCAACTTTCCAGAAAAAAGAAATTGACACATTTATACTCACCAAGTGTATAAGCTTGGAGATATATTTTACTGAAATTATCTTCTTATAAGTATAATTTCTCTGTAACTTCGATTTCTTTTTTTTTTTTTTATTCTAAAGTATAAAAGTTTCTGTCAGTTCAGGCATTAAATTTTAACATATTCATTTAGAAAGAATTTTTTTTCCTGATGTCTCCTTATATGGGTATGTTACTAAGGAGAAGTATCTGGCTATGAAAACTGTAGAAAAGAGATACAGGCTGTAATCCTACAAAGGCTTGTGTGCATGAAGACAATGGGACTACTGATGAATATAAACTTAAGTGTACATTTAATATTTTGCAGTAATAACTTTAAAGGAAAATATTTGCATGGAAAACATGCTTTTGTAACAGCTAATATCATAAGAAATTGTTTTTCATTGCTTCTGAAGCCCTCAGTTGTACAATAATCTGTACTTCAACAGGAAGGAGAATGCGTACACTAGTATACACTCCAGAAGAGGAGAAAGTTAATGTAAAATCCCATATTTTGTGATGTCTAAAACACATAGGTTGCCTGCTTTCTTCTGCTTATTTCAGAAATTGAAGTAGCTTATTTTCTATTATAGGATATGTGTCAATCTAACGCTTAAAGTGACTTGGTATTTCTTATGTGTCCCAAGGCTAAGCGCTGGAGATGAAGGTTGTGAAAGAAAAAATGGAGAAATATCTTGATGCCTTTGAAACTAAAAGAGCAGGATTTTGCACAAGATTTTTAAAGGCTTATGGTACTTACTGCTATTATGATAACTGTCATCTCAGTTGTACCTAAAATAATATCCCAGATCAAAGTACCATTGTTAGAGGCCATTCAAATTTATAGTGTGTGCGAGTCTGAGAAGAGTTGAGACAAGATGAAAACAGAAGTGAAGTCATGTGGATAAGGTTATTCTGGCAAGTGGCTGAGGAATATAGCAGAGAAGGAGTTCACAAAAAACCTTCTTAAACTGGAAATACACTTTAAAAGTTTTTTTTTTGTGAGAATTTTCACTTGTAACCAAAAATGATGTCTTAGAGAGTTCCTTTAAAAGTTCTAATATTTTCAAAAATTATGTTAAAAATATATACTTGTTTTTTCCACCTGTAGCCATATTTTCATAAATCAAACTTTGAGAAATATTATGAAAACTTTGGAAACATATCTGAAAAAAAGATATCATTTTTTGAAAAAAGAAAACAACTTTGTAGTTCATGATAATAACATTTCACGAGTCACTAGATATTTGACTTAGTTCAGGCTTTGAATCTAAACAGCTCAAATTCCTGAAAACCAGATCTAGATCTGAAAGATATAGGTGTAACTGTGAGAATTTTTTCCTTGAAACATAGAGGAAGATTTATAAAAATATGTGAAGAAGTGCACTCTGTTAGAAGTGCATAGAAAATTCACTAGTCCTACACTTCCTTATGCTATCATAAATATGAACTAAGCCAACACACTTAATTTATTAGAGACTCCTACTGCAGTAGAAGAATTTTGTCTGTTTTTTGTTTTTATCATTTTTCCTGTTGCAAATCCTAAAATATTTACTCTGGGGCTTAATTTCCACGCTGTCCACATTTAACAAAAAAGGCCTTCCAGAATAACCATCCCTCTCTGGTATTTCATGTGACAGGAGGGAAAGAAAAGACCCTCTATACAATGCTGAGCTTAAAAATAAACTTTTCATGTTTGCAAATAAGTGAAAGCACAATGGGATCCTGTGTTTCAATCTTGTGTGTGTATTCATCATGGATGCTTAATTATGAAGCATAGAACTGAAGTCGAGCTGTGTACCCCTGGTTACAGGACCCAGGGGATGACTGGATTCACTGCTTGGTAACTTGTTCCTCAGGGGCCAATTAAGAAGCACACCAGGTAAAGTTAAATAAAAAATATATAACTCCTATACGCTGCAGATTTTACTCATTGCTGGAAACTGGCATCAAGAGAACCTCAGTAAACTGCCCTTTTTATTACTTGCTTTATATGACACATTTAGCAATACCTGTAAATTCCAATTTATATCACCATTTATTGTCAGAAATACAACTGTAGGAAATTTTTTTAATACATAATTCTTCTACTATTCTTGTGAAAGAAGAAGAGGTATGATCTTAGCTGAGAAATTGTCTCTGCACTCTTACAGCCCCTACAAGAAAATATTCCACTTCTTTCTCTGCTGATGTTCATGTAGAGCACTACCTGAAGGAATTTCAGATTTTGTTTATGTCAGTAATTTAATCTTAAAGTCATAAGAGTGTGTTTATTTTAGCTCTGCTAGTGATGAATTCTTTCAGCTTTCAGATAAATCACAGTTAAGAGAGTTGTTGAATAATTCATCAATATAATTTTGAATACTTTAGTATATCAGATCTCAGAAAATACACCAAGAAAATGAACAAGAAAAGCATAAAGCACTTGTAATGTATTGCAAATGTATGTGCATGAAAAATATGAACTTTGTCTCTTTTCAAATTTTTATCTAGTGTTATGCTGGTGTGGTTGCTTAGGTTTATTAGGAGTAGCTCCCAGATTGCAATGGTGCAAATGGTAAAAGAAACAGGAATATGATTTGATACGCACTGATGAAATGGAAAACACAGGAGCAGATATACATATTGCAGTAATGTATTGGCTCACGTTTAAACATAAATGACTGTATCAACAAGCAAACAGCCATTAATAAGCAGCTGCTAACCCTGCTGGAGATTTTATCATATGCATGAGTACTTTTTGCTAATGAGAAAAATGCTTCATTTATCAAAGTAATGTTGGTTTCATAGAGACACAATTCTAAGTTTCTTGTGTTGTACTGGGAATACCAAAGGAAGTAAAAACCAAATTAATTGATATTAGTATACTTGAACAGATTTCGAAAAAAACTGTGAAAAAGTCTACGCTGTAATAAGACTGGAAAAGTCTTTATCTGAGAAACATATCTTTTGTGGAGGGTTTGCTAATAAATTTGTGGAAAAGACACAATAAATGTTCAGGGGGACCAAAAGGGTGGGAACACTGATTATCTGGAAACCCCTATCATTTATACTTTCAGTCAATAAAAATATCCTGAACTACTAATTTAAGTATACATTTTGTACGTAACTGGGAAAAATAAGCATTTCCAAAGGACTATACATCCTATCTAGAACTTAGATGTTTAATGTTAGTGGTAATTTGTTTCATGCATGTTCTCCTGTCTCTCTGGTGGACAGGAGAGTTGCTGCTTCCATGAGAGTCCATATGCGTGCACCACACACATATATTCATTATTCATTAACATTAAATAACTTACTGAGCTGCTGTACAAAGCACACAAAAGGCAAGTAACAAAGAATGTGAAAGCAACGACTCAATTAAGAAGCAGCTATCAAAGTGAAATTCATATTAAATGACCTTACAACAGTCTGAGTTTGCAAATATTAAGGGTGTTGATTGTTGCACATGACACCCATTAGAGGCTTTTTTATGTTTTCCAGTAGAACAAAGCAGCTTTATATGAATATTGTTTCCCTTTAAGGTCTTATAAATCCGCTGCCCTGAGACATCTGGACACTCACGAAAATTCTTGGGCTTATAAACTAGGAAGGTCAGGCTGAAAACTTATCCCCAGATACTCTGGCAAGTCTGGAAACAACAAAGCAAGCAGTTAATTTTTAAATGTTTGTTGGTTTGGGTTTTTTTTTTAATGTAACTGTTAATCGAACTTGTTGGTAGAACTCTGTGCTTAAAATTTGGAAAACAAATAGAGATACAGAAAGTATTAATTTGCCTTTGTGTTTATAGCCAAGTTGAAAATAAGAGAAGTACATGCTATTATGTGAACACTTGAAAGAATCTTATGGGAGTCAGTAGTTGTAATTCCATGATTCTTTATTACAGCCTGCGGCTGGCATTTTGCTATGTTTTACTTATTCTTGACGTCTTGAAGTCAGTCAACTCTAAAGCTTTTAAAACAAGTGTTAACTTTGGAAAGGGTCTTTATTAAAGAAAGTCTCATCAGGGTCTTATAGAAGCTTGTGGAATCATGAACTAATGAGAGCTGATCTTTGCAAATGTCAGACAAGCTTGGGCTAGAAATACAGGACAATTATTTTCTCTATCAAATCACAATGACTGTTGAGGATATCCACTAAATTGCGTGTAATTGCCAGTCTTAAAATATTAAAATATTTTTATCATGTGTAAAGGCATAATAGCGCTTTTTATACAGCCTATAAATACAGAGTCAGGAACACTCTACTAAGAGTGGCTCATATGCAGAGCAGTGGAGAAAAGGAGGAATGTGGTTCCCAAACAGACTGTCCAACAGTAGTTGGACAAAGACCATGGAAACTTGACCATGTTATTAATTTTTCACCTAAGGATTTTAATACTCAGGTAGTGATCCTAAAACTATGATCCTGAGACTATTTACCATTTGCAAGGAAATGCCCCCCACCCTAAATCATATCAAATATTGACATTTATAACATCTTTACAGTTTCTAACTAAGGTTCTAAAAGTGCTAGGCAATCTACCAGAACTTCTTCAGGTGGGGATTCACAAATTTAGGGATATGCTAGAAGAGCTATTCCTGATTGGCAATAGGCCTGCTATGCCCTCCTTGGAAGGACATCATGCTCCACGCACGTCCCTTGCCCTGTGGGGTGGTAACACTGATGTAGCGTGCTGGTTCCACGTGGTCACTATGGTTTGATGGTCCCTGGCAACGGACTAGCTACAAAGAAAGGCGAAAAGGTGCAGATGGGAAAAGGGGCACCACGAGAGGAGAATGCACAGCCCTGACCTTAACACATTGCACTTCCGCTCCGTAGGGACACCCTCAGCTTTTGCACAGCAGCTGTGCACACTGATTGCACCTTCTCCATGAACACACAGCTACTCAAAACTGCACAAATAAAGCAGTTGCTGTGAGACAACTTTACCAGAGCTTCTTAACAGAATTTGCTGAAAGAGCAGAGTCTCATTTCTGCTTCACTGCCAGTGTTACCAAACAGCTCCCTTTCTGTTGGAGTGGGATAGAGCTCTTGGTGTCTAAAAAGAACCAAACATAAATTAACACTTTTCTTCATATTGATTACCTCTTTTAGTTAAAGAGCAGTATTATATGGTAAGTGAATTCCAAAGAAGCCTTAGTGAAATATTTCTTTTTTCCTTTTACTTACTGAAGTAAACTTACTGAACTACTACATAGTATCATAGGAAATATTATTAGACAAAGAGAGGTTTAAATGAAAGAAAAAGGAAACAGTAGTACCTTTTCCGAGGAGTGATGCCATTCTGTCTAAACTAATCTAAACATCACTGTCTTGGAAAAAAAAGATGTGGAATTCTAGATAATTTCTGATAAGTTTTATTGTTTGGTCCTCAATTAGTTGTTTACCGCTAAATTCTCTCTGAAGCATGACACGCTATCCTACTGTGAATTTAGACCAAACCTGAAATGTTGGAAAAGGTTTTTTTACCTTACCACAAAGAAGATTTTATGTGACATATGGAAAAAATTATACTTCATATTGTCAAATAACCATATAGGCATAAATATGTAGACTTCTATGTATCTTTAGCACATACCTAAAAATGGGTTTCAGTGAGGTAACTGATACGAAATACCAAACATTTGCAGAACCCTCATCAATAATACAGGAAAATAGGAATTCAGTGGTACTCATTATATTTTACACATTAGTTAACAGCATTGAAAAAATTAGTTTTCCTAAGAGGGTAGACATCTAAAACTTACTTGTTTTAGGATAATAATTTAATTTTACTGTTACATGACAGGATTTCTGCCAGTGGTTTCAGTGATAGGAGAAGCAGCCAAGACAAGCTGGAACATGGGAAATCCTGATTATGAAGATACGAATTTTTACTCTGAGAGTGGTTAGACACTTGAACAGGCTACCCAGAGAGTCCGTGAAAACTCCATTCTTGAGGGTATTCATTGACTGAACAAAGCCTTGAGCAATCTGGTTAGGTTGGGCCTGCTTTGTGCAGGGATGTTCAATCACTGTCTGAAAAAACAGGACTGAAAACCCCAAATGAGAGCTTCTAGGAAGTAGTCCTAAGATGAGCTATGTGAGAATAGGCTGCTTATGGCTGCCCTGTCAGTATGGGTAAGATCTTGTTAATGATAAAAAAATTCCACTTATTATATCCAGTTATATTTATGAGTACATAAGCTTCCCTAATGCAGACAAATCATTAAAGGGGTAAATCAGATTCCATGATTTTTTGGAAAACAAGACTGTCTGAGGTAACATGACAGTGCTGGATACAAGTGATAAATTTGGGCATAATTAACTTTCATACACATTTGAGTACCCTGTGGAGCACCCTAATATATCCACATCCCTGTGCAGTTTACAGGTGTTATGAAGCTATATGGGAGTATGACAGATTCTTGCATTTTGGGATAGCAGTTGAAAGCTGGGGTGTCCTAGTGTATCTCCCCATCACAGAGGGCACTCAATACTTTGGAAAAAACTGCATCAAGCTCTTGGCAATCTTAATTCAGGCCATAATTCAGAGCATTGCCAGACAGTGCTGGTCAGAAAGCATGCTTCATTGGAAAAGGCTAATAGGATGCAAAATAATGAATTCAAGACGTGACAGGATTTCAGGGACAATTGTAACCTGCATTCACAGCAAACTTGCTTTGGAGAATCACTGATTTTGTATTACCTGGCAGTGAGAATTATTGCCAGATAGATCTCCAAAAAAATAAACAATAAAAAATGTGACCAGTCTTGATACACTCACACAGTGGACCACAGGAGACCGATCCCTCAGGCTTTTGTGGCACCTGGACATTGTTCTTGGTGAGACATCTTGGTGTGAAGCCAGCGGCTCAAGAAGGCAAACAGTGGCAGGTACCTGGCCAATGCTTTCAAGATACCAGTCTCAAAGGGAGAAGCCAGAAAGTCCTGGTGTTAATTCACATTCATCTTCCAGCCCTGCCTAAAAGCCTTTAAAATCCTGCCTGGAGACAGATGAGAATTTTTGAGCCCCCTTCCCATTATAGACTTGAGACTAGGAACCTGGACATGCTGAAATTGATTTTGGCAAGCTGGAATAGTCCCACTAGTGCTGTCTTATTGCCAGGAAGCTGCAAATTTTGGCATCTTCAGAGACTGCTGAGGGAAAGCAGACAATTTAGGTATTTTCAGATTTAACAAGAAAGCCAGTTTCACAGAGCAGCTGCATAGAATATTAGTCTAGATTGCTTCTGAAATGTCATGTTTCCCTGTTCCTGGCGTGAAAATTGGTATAAAACTCTGACTAACAATAAACCAGATTTTTTTGTTGTTTTGTTTTCTTTGGGGGTTGATTCAGATGGGAACAATATTATTATTAATATTATTTTCAAGCAGGAAACTGTTTTCTGATCAGCTCTGTCTCTAGGTAATCTTCAATTTAATTTTCTAAAATCATGCTCTGTCTCAGTTCCTTTGGGTTATTCTTGAGACATACAAATTACTTTGCCAGACTACAAAGATCTGATTTTCTATGGGAAAAAAAAAAGAAAAAAAAGAAAAAAAAAGAATAACATCGTCTGTCTGAAGGAAGTGTAACAAATTGCTTAAGTCTTCTAGAGTCTCTCCTTTTGGAATAATCACTGTCCTAAATTGCCTACGGTTTTGTTCCTGTTCTACTAAATGAATGCTTTCTTCAAATATCAAAACATCTAGTTCTGACTGTTGCTCTTAGCTCAGACTCTTCAGAGGTTTAGTAAATGGATCTGGTTTCTCGTCTCCACTCTCAACAGGGAATGGAAACAAGTCTTTGTCTCTAAGCAGGACTTTGGTTAGGTAAGTTAAGTAGTCATCAGTCCTTGGCCTACTGTATAAGATATATGATATATAATTTTAGAAGCATCTAGATGTTAGTAAAGTGCCAATGTTTGGGTGTAGCACTGGTAATACTCAAAAGAGGTAATGAGAGAAAGTGGAAGCCTGTGGGAAGGATGATACGCTTTGGAAATTCAGTAGACTGATGGCTTCTCTTTGGAATAGTTTGAAGACGTAGAAGATGATAAAATAATTACCAAATATAAAATAAAAAAAAATATAAGGAATTATGGAGTATATATCCATTGAGTGCCTGGTTTTGTATTTTTAAAGGCCTGCTCTCCATGCCTGAGCCCCAGCCTCACAGCTGTGGTGTATAAGCCATGAGGGTGTGTGTAAGCACTTTGGAGCAGGGAAATGAACTTGTCCTGAAAGATCAGCACTGCCTTTATGACTCCATTTAATAATTATATGCTTTTAAACATTGGTTTTGCAATTCATGCTTGAACAGCCAGAGTGTTTTACCCTACAGGTAGTCTATATAAAGGAAAGTCTTGCAAGCTGCATGTGGAGTCTTTCTGGGAGCCCTACTTACAGCAGGACATCCCAACTTCACAGCCAGTTTAGCCTTTTCCAAGTATTCAGTTAAACTGTAGACACTTTACTCTTCATTGCTGATGTTCTTCCTTCTTCTTATTTCAGTCCATCAGAATATTTTATTGTCTTCTAATAAGAACTATTGGCAAGCCACAACAGATTATAAACCAAAGCCTTAACATCTAGTCTGATTCCTGTCCATTATAGAAAGCTGCATTTCACTTTTTAAGGAAGAATTTACTGAATGTCGTCTATCATTTGGATGCTACCTAGAATAAGTGTTAATGACTGTTCCAATATAAAGTGAACTAAGTGGATCTTAGTAAAAGTGAAAGTGAACTGCTTAGCAGCAGCATCCCTATGTATGTGGAACATGACCATTATCTATTAGATGTATGTTTTCCCAAGGTGCTCTAAATTTGTGCTACATGGGGGAGTCTCTGATGTTGCAGAATTGCTACCTCTTACATCATAACACGCAGCTCCAGAAGCTGAATTTTACTGAGCAAGCAAAATTGAATTTATATTTAAGTACATATAACTGCTTTTTTCCATCATCAATGAGTTTTACGCTGTTTGTTTTGGTAATATAGTCCATGATGGTCCAGAGGCAGAGGAACCGCGTGAAACTGACGTGACCTTTTAGATGAGCGTTACTCTCAAAGAAGCTGTTGGTCTTGGAATCTCTACTGAAATAAGCAGTCTGTAAAAGGGTTTCCTGCTGTATAAGCTGAAGCTAGTTAGAAGGATGTTAAAGCAATAAGACTGCTTCTTTTTCAAAACAATCATGGAGCAATTCTATCTCTCTGCTCTTGTTTTCAGTTAGCTGGCAAATGCTGTTTGAAATATCCCAGTATTTCCACTGTATGTAGCTGCTGTTGGGTAGGTCAGCTACTGAATGAACAGCAGAAAACAATCCTGCCTGCACTGTTTGACTCGAAGTGGGAAGAAGTCAACAGCATGGTTTTAATTTTTTGTTATTTTTCCCGTCTCTCTTTGTAGCTTCCACATGCTATAGTCTCTGCTTTGTTTCATGCTGGAATACACTGGAGCATTTATTGTTTTGTTGACCAGATCTGAGTTAGGATTAACAAACGCTAACACTGGACTAGGAGAAAAATGGCTAGAAATATTTTGCAGAAGTCTGGATTTCTTTCTTTCATCAAAATTCAAAAATTATATCAGAGGTTGTTAAAGTTGAAATTAGAGAGTTTTAGACTTGATATTTATTTATTCTCCTAGAAGGGCTTCTAGCAGTTGCTTAGACTCTGAATTGTATCTTTTTCTCTTTTGATAATAATTGTGAAGATTTGGGTTCTGCTTGGTTTGTGTTAAGTCTGATGTGTTTTTCTTTCTGTGAAGAAATAGCCATCTATTTGCCCTAAAAAACCACATCTATAATTTATGTACTTACAATTTGTCTAGGTTAATTTTCACAAATTTTTAAATTGAATATGAAGCCAATAGCAGCTGCTTGTAACAGGTGACTATCATAATTCAGCCTGAGGTCACCTATTAGTTCATAGGCCCCTGGAAAGTCACAGCTAGTCATGACACCAGAAATATGCCTGTTGTTTCAAAGCTGTGCAGATGGTGGTGAGGTCTGTCAGCCAGTTCAATGACCATTATGAAATTTAGCCTTGTGACAGGTTTAATTTCTCTTCTTGATCCCACAGCAGTCCAATTATACCTTTCTGCAATCTTCTTTTCCATTTCTCTACCCTGTCTTTTTTCCCTCCTATTTGTGGTAGCTGAATGCAGATAGTATTCTTTCATAGCACCACTTAATAATGAAAATAAATGTAAGCATCCTATTTAAAACAGAATTGCAGCTCTGCCTTACACTGACAAAGGCAAGGAAATTTGAAGCAGGGGCTCTCTTGTTTCCTGCTAGTGCACAGGTGGTGGCATGGCATGACAGAACCCTGTGTGTGCATGCCTTCAACCATGGACATTCACAAGGTGGTGCTTTCAGGTTGGAGAAGTATCCTTTAGAGACTGCAATATAACATCAGTGATAGCACCAGACCCACAATCACAAAAATCAGCAAAAGAAAAATCAAATTAGCTGAAACACAGTTTCTTTTTAATCCAAAATGCATATATACACTAAACGTTTTCAGATGAATGGCTGAGTTGGCACTCAGCTCACATCACCCAGATCTTGTGCTTTTCTAGCAATAATCCTTATGTAATTGCACATTTGACATGTGAAAACTGCCAATGTGGTTTGACACTGCTTAACAATGTGTAATCTTTCATGCTACAATCTGTAATTTTCTTAGCGGTATGAGAGACTATATGCTGTCAACTCTCTGCAGTCTAGGTTCATTGGAACTGACAGGCTGCATATTTGTTAGCTTATTTTTGCTTACTCAACACAGAGCTGTATATTGAATTCAGACTCTGATTACATGAACTTGAGAGGCAATTTCTACAGTTAGAATACTGTTAATTCACTCTAGCTGTTGTAAATCTTTAGAATGGAAGGACTGGGGTTACTGTTGCATATGGAAGACAGCCTACTGGTCTCTGATTTTCCATCAAAAGCAGATTACCGTTTCAAATTTTAGATAGCTGTTCTTCAGTTGATTTCCTTAAGAGTAATGAAGAAATGTTGTAAGCATTATAAAATAAAGGCAGCTTTGAACTGGAGACAATTTCAGAATGTCTGACTCTCAGTCTTAATCAAAGAATTACATATGGGAGTTTCTAGACCCAGAATCCACTTTGCTATGATTTGTACATAGTATTATGAATGAGAGAACAGGCATTTGAGATATGACTTTAGTTTTCTTTAATCTTCTCACGTATGGAAATGCAGTCATCTGGCTGAAATAGCAATGTAGGCTCTAGAGTGGGAGAAGAGCGTAATATTTAAGATCATACAACACAGCAGAATGGAAATTATGGAAATTGTTTTCAAAGGTTTGCAGACAGCTCTTATATTTAGAAGACAAAAAGTAGTGCCTTAAGACCAAATGGATGCACTGAACATATGTTAAGAGTAATTTGATAAAAGATAATAGTTAGCATACCTTACTGCTTACTGCTTACATCTTTCCACAGTGAATCATTTTCAGCTCCTGTCTCCCTGTATAAAATTTATTCTTGTGTTTTAACTTTTTTTAGGGGGTAAGCTCTTCCATAAACAGAAAAGATCCTAACTTCATATGTGTTCTGCATCATTATAATAATTAGATTAAAACCCTGAACGTATATCTTTTAGGCTAACTACAGGACAATTTGTTTTGCTAATGGCTTCTAAAGTCTCTTGCAAAATGTCCTCTTCTGCTGGTTTTTTGCTTCTACTCCCATAAGCATCTGCGATACACTCTTTATATACTAATTTTATATACTTTATTTTTCAGTATCTTGAGTATTGCATAGGTAGTTCAGCTGCTTGTTTCATGAAACTAACAAATAATGGTGAATAATCTGCGTCCAGCTAGCAAGCAGGTGTTACAGACATTGATAAGTGCATGCAATTGTTGTATGAATTGAAAAGTTCTTTGTTAATCCACCCTGGTTCAAAAATTGCTTTCACATAAAAACTAAGCCTCTTTAGAGAAATTAATATGTTGTAATGAGAGAAAGACTGGTTGGAAAAGTGTCAAATAATTTGCAAAGGGTTTCTGGACATAAGAGGATTTAAGTGAAGAAGAAAACTAAATTAAAAAAAATTAAGTTAGAGTTCAGAGTTCCACAAAGGTACAGCACTTGTCCATTTTTTTAACTTTACTTTCTTCCTTCTATTTAATTTCATGCTACATGCTTTGCTGTTCTTTCACTTCTCATATTCCATTGTTTTTAGAAGGTTAAAAGAAAAGGGAAATAAGTACTTCAGTTTCATAGCATTTAAGCTATTCCTTTGGCAATATGTTTCAAGATGGGTTCTGAGCTCTTGGATTATTTTTTCCTATGCATTGTTTTTACTTTGGTTTTTCTCTATGCTTTACCTTTTATGGGAGCACTGAAATCTTCCTCTAACGGTATATTATGCATTTTCCCACCAATTAGTTGTATGAATGAACTGTTGCACTTCCATTCCAAGTTTATTGAAATTAAGGGAATTTTTTTGGATCAGTCCTGGATGCAGTGACTACAGTGTGAACTCCCTCATGAACGAATATTCACAGGTTAAATCTCAAATATTTCCGTTTCTTGAACCAAGGTTAATGTATAAGTTAAGACTGTAACACAGACAAGGCCACTTGGGTTGTGTTATTAGTTGTATCAGATACTTAAGCTTCCTTCCAAGCCTTTCAATCTGGAGAAATGACACTTTGGTACTTGCATCAAATTATGGTACTAAATTTCTTTCCCCAGTGAGATGCCATCATCCTTCTTACAGTCCTGGCATCTCTGTGTTTGAAAAGCAATGGTTCAATAAAAATAATTAGAGAGGTGGAAGATGATTGAGTGACATCTATACTATATGTACCCACATGCACACATCATTTCCTGGCTCTTGGAGCAGTGGAGGAAAATGTAATGTTTGAGCAGTATGTCGCTATGGCTGGCTGGTTCTTTGCCAAAGACGGATCTAGTTGCATGGCTTTCAAACACGCTGCCACTTTTGGGTTGGAAATAAAGCCCTAAAAATCAATAATTGGGCTTCGATATTAAGTTGTGTACAGTAATTTCATTGTGGTTTTATTAGATCAGTAAAATACCCGCTGTGGGACGGTATCACAAGGAACTAATTCATGTACCAAATTTAAAGTCTAATATATGCCTAAGAGTTTAGAGAAAGGGATTTGAAAGAGGTGAAGGAGCTACATAGAGGTTTTAGTGTTTAAAAGGGTTTTCTAATGAGAAAAGAGTAACATGAAACTAAAGTCTAATAAAGCAGATATTGTAAGATTTGAAGTTTCAGATTACCTTCATTTGCTTTGTAAATTGCTAAGGAAACAAGCTGCTGGGACGCTTTCTCTAATATGCCTCTCATCAGTCTGTGTCTCTTTCCTCCCATCCATACTGTACGTACAGAACTGAACAATTAATGAAGTTGAGAATTCTTAAGCTTATTTCAATTAAATTTGAACCACCATTTGATTAAAACATCTGTGATTGTGTTTGGTTTAAACACTGTTGTATGTCTGCCACCTTTACTCATGCTGAGTAGAGTCTGCCTGCAATTTGTGAGTTTTTGAACAAGTGAATCTTTGTGGCGCTCTCACATCAGCAGTTGATTCTACTCTTGTTTTTGGTTGTGTGCAATCTACTGAATGACTTTGCTCTGCAGCCACGTGATTTGGAATTATCCTGGTGTTTGATGTTATACTGGATTTGTTTCACTGTGCTTGGAAATCAGAATTTGAGCCTCGAACACGAAATGAAACTCTTAACCAGAAGTTGTTCCCACAGACCACAGTTCTTTGAAAATAATAATCACATTGGTCAAAGATGTGCAGAAGTAAGTTGTGCGGCTGGCATAGCTGGGTTGGCAGAAGTCCCTAATGTGCTCACAGCTATGCCAGCAACACAGTAGTTTTTTTATATTGTGTGAGAGAAGGGGAAGATTTATTTATATTGCTACAAATTGGAGCTTTGCCTTACAATGTGTCAAAATGCATTTGTATATTGTGTCTGAAAGGAATAGTCCTATAGCGATAAAGCACTTTAAAGAAGCCTTGAAGAACACATTACTACTAATCATTGCTGGATGAAATAGATGGCTTATCAGGGTTTTTATGGTGAGATAGCAATGATAACAGCTGACACGGAACTTGAGGACCAAGCAGAAGGAAGCAGTGTGAATAACACTGGTTTTAGTTTATGTTCATCTATCAAAAGAGTTAGTCAAAACTGAAAGAAATTTAACTGTAGATTGTGAGAATTGCTTGAAAAGTGGCAAAGGAGACTGTGAAGAATATTTGTGCACAGTTTCACAGTCCTGATGTATTTCATCACAAACATTTAACACTTCACAGAGTTGACCTAAAAATGACATAAGTTTAATTACTAGTTTTCCACCAGATTTCCCTTGGTGCTTTTTCTGCTGCTTATTTTTCCTCATGACCAAAAGATAGAGGAAGACCAACAAATCCTGATGTCAGTTAAGTGCAAATTTGTGGCACAAAGTATGTGACTACAGTGCAACAGGTGGGAGAAGTCTTGAACCCTAGAACAATATAAGTGCCATTACTTTGACAAAAATAATGATGTGATGTGATATGGTACGGTATGATGTAACAAAAATTGCTCTTCACTTTCTGTGCAGTCACAAATCTCAATGTATTATGAACTTTCTGTAGTAATTGTGCATATAATAAACTAAATCACTGAAGACAAATATGCATATAGCTGCAGAAACGCTATCAGCAAATTCCAGATACAGTCTTTGATATTCACATTTTTTTTCCAATATCTTTCCCTTTGCTAGAAAAATCCATGGGGCTTGCTTTTGTCTGTGCCAGATGCCTCTCATTTGAGAGGAGGTAGTTGCCAAATTGCTCACCATGCAGTAGAAATGGCAACTGAAAGTGATTATACCGAACATATGGTCCAAAGGCAGACATCTGCTAACAAAGATTAGGGATACTGTGGCAGATTCTCACTTGTTCTAATGAGCCAAATAATCGTGAACATAAGTCCATTAGAACAAATGAGAGTAGCCATCAATGGCTTTTGCATCAGACCTGCCCCCTTCAGTGCATCTCCCCATAAACTGCTTTGCCTTGCCAGCTTAGGCGTGCACTGGTATCGTGGGAGAAGTGGGTGCATGTGCCAGAAATATTTCATTAAACCATTATAGTTAGATACAAAGTAGTAAGAATAGCACTTCGGTGAAAAGGTAAACCTAATGGTTTCAGTGGAATGCAGTAAGACCTTAAAGTGGGCACCTGGAGAGTGTAAGTAGTATACAGGGAGGGCAAAGGCAAGTCCACTCACTGTTTCTCGTGTCTGGAGAGCATGTATGTTCTTTGCTCCTGTTCAGTTCCATTGTTGGAAAGCCAGCACCCTTCCACATACTTAAGCAATGTGGTCTCACATCGGTGACCATGGTGTGGCCTACATACGCAATTGTTACGGGAGAAGTGAAGTGAAGCTTACTTGCTTACAGATGTGAGGACTCAGGGCCATGGGTTCTAGGTGGAAAGAGCTCAGAGTTAAGTACCTACATGACAGACATCTATCTCAGTTTATCAGGAGGTGCCAAACTTATTAAACACCAGGGAACCAGGCACCGAAATTGCAATCATAGTGCAACTCAGTGTTGCATCACCTCATGGGAGAGGGATGGCTGGACAGGGGTGCTGGTGGATGGAGCGGCTTGAAATGGTACAAGGGAAGGGTGAGGGCTGGTCACCGAGGAGCAATCTACTGACAGACAGATCTGAGAGGGAATGAGAGGGAAAGGGAAGTGGCTTGGAAAGCTGTGTGTGTGCTTTGGGGGCCACAAGTTTTAAGCTAAGAGCAAGCCTAGTAGTAACTGGAGATGGGGAGGCAGGCAAGAGCAGCAGTAATGATGAAGCAAGGTGGTATTGATTGTATTGATCACACTGAATTAAGTTGGTAAAAGGGGGTAAAATTGGGGCAAGGAAGTTTGGTAAGTGAGCTGGTTAGTAGTACTTGCTGAGCAGTGAAAATGCTGCTGTAGCATAATCTCACTTTGAAAAAGGTATCTAATTTTGATACCCTCAGCAAAATTAGGAAGAAACTCAAGAGAAAAGCTGCACAGCTGTGGTATTATCAGTCCTTTGAAGAAGAAAGAATATGAAGAAAAGACTGTCTTCTACAGTCCTTATTTTCAAGTAGAAGATTATTTTTCCACCAGATCATTTTGATGTAAAGACACTTTATGCTTTTTTCATGTACTTAAAAAGAACAAATCAATCGGTTAAGAAACCCTGTGCACCATGCTGAGGCATGAGAGATGGTATTAAAATGGCAAGTGTTTGTGAGAATGTGTGTGATGTATATACAAATCCATGAGGTGTATGTATATTTATCTATATTGTGCTGCATATGCAGATTAAATGTGTGAATCTATCTATATCTAGACATAACTATAGATACAGATGTGTGTGTATCTACCTATAATTGAAATATATACATCTTTATTAGGCTCCCTCCTTTCTTAGGGAGAATATTCTGAAGTGTCCTCAGGTGAATGGCGGAGTTCAGGTCCTCTCCAGCTTTATGAGAAAGGAGCCTCCATTATGCAAGCTGTTTTTGCAGAGTCTCTGGAGTGTTACGTGATACATTTTCAATATAGTTTGTAAAATATGATGGAAGTGTTCCAGTAAAGAGGTGCAACATTAAATATAAGGTTATTAACATCGTTCCTTTTGGCTAGACAGGTATAAGGTGTGTGTACTTTATAGCATTTCAAGCTTTTTAAATAGCCTATCTATAAAGTTTTAAATTTAAATAATTTAAAGTTATGACTTGACTTAAGAGAGGTAGGGGTAAGTCCCTGATAATTTATAAGTTTTCTACATAATTCTTTTTGATCTTATAACCTAAGAAGGAGGCTAAGGTTCATAAATTTTTTTCAAATTAAGAAGTTTTAATTAGCTGATGTTGAAATGAATCAGGAAACTATGAGAAGAAGTTGCTTAATGCATCTACTATCTCACAAAAAATTACAGATGCCTGAGCAAGGCTTAAATTGTGCTGGAAGACATACAGTTTTACTTGTAGCTGCAAAAAACAATGTGCAAGATATTAACATTTCATAAGTTTACATGTCACGTTTTGTCTTCTGATTGAAGATTATTGTCCTGCCACCTGGTCTGGAGATGACATTTTCTTATTCTCCTCATTATAATGGTAGCACAATGGAATTCAGAGTTCTCTGGAATCAGAATCATCTATCTTAATTTCAAGTTGCCAAGTATCTGGGTATATGCGATCTTATCAATCTCTTTTTCCAAAGTGTAACAATGAAAATGGATACTTCTGCTTGGCAAACACTTCAACAGTTTGTACTCTTGCTTAGCCCCCTGTAGAAAATTAGAAGTTAATTTTCCTTGATATGCTTGTTCAGATGCCTGCTGGGTTCCGATTGGATACTGAAGCCAGGGGTTAAACTGAGGTGAGAATCTTTAATCCACAATTTGCCTGCATTTGTGTGTTCTGGCATATTGTATAAAAGAGCATCTTTCAGCATGAAAAACCTCTTTGCATCTCTTTCATATTTCTCTTCAAGCTTCAAGCTTTGCACTGTGACAAACACAGTCCAAAGTTTTGGGCACCCTTTAATACATTAAATAAGAAAAGCTGAGGCATCAAAGGAAGCTGAGAGGGTGAGAGCTGCCCTCAATATGCCTCCAGAATTAGGGCTGGGATTTGATGGTTTCTTTTAGGTGAACATAACGTCAATATTCTGCTGAAATTCCCCTCATCTTCATCCATCTGCGAGATTGTCTTTTGTTGCTATTATTTTTATATGAAGGAATACAACTTTGTAAACAAAGAAAAAGTTAATAATATATGCAGTATCAGATATAATGTATCAGTATCATCTCCCTGCAAGTGTATGAATTGTGATGATAGGTGGGGACAAACAAAGGAGTCACACACCCTTTGGATAGTTAGTCATTTGTTGTTTAATCTGACTTATTTTTGAATCATTTGAAGACACATTTCTACTTGTAAATTGTTCTCCTGAAATGTATTCTTGAGTCAATGTCTTAAATTAGGTCTTAATGGAAAAATGGATGAAGCATTAGATAATTCTTTCCTCCCCTAGTCATGCAAATAAAGTTTGTAAGTGCTGTCTTTCAGCCTTTCTTTTTCTGTTTACTTTAAGCTGCTAATTAGTTGCAGCAATCAGAATTGTATTCTTTTCACTGTAATAAATGGAATTCCAATAAGGAAGACTGAAGTTGTCCTAAAAATAAACTGTGCTCTAGTAATTTTCAGCCAGTGTAGAGAGCTGCCAAGCTGTTTGCAAAGGGATGCTTACAGCACTTCAGTTGTTTTGTATCATTCTCCAGCTGACATCGGGAAATAGGGTCGCTTTGGTATTGTATTTGTAAAAGGTGAGATGGAAGAGTTACCTGGGTAGAGCCTGTGCAATAAATAGAAGGCTTTTTAAAGTATGTTGTGATGAAGAACATTTATAACTACATAAAGAATTTAAAAAAAAACACGAAGCAAACTGTATGTGTGAGTTAAAAGTTATAGCTTTATCACTTTGGAAATCTTGTGTTACTTCGATTGCCAAACAATGTGGTCAAATACTATATTAAGATGCTCTTTTTTTAAAGAAAGACAATAACTGATTTAGGAACCCTACCCTGCTCTCCTACTGAGCTTGAGTACAAAGCAAATGCACTCTCCACCAAAACAGTTAATGGAGGACTTACTCCACAAAGTTTGCAGAAGCTGGTGAACCACAAACTTGGAATAATTACTGTTGATGTGCTCAAGGACACAGCTTACTTTTCTGTCTTAGTAAGACTTGATTTCTGCTGCACTTTTGCAACATGTCTAAAGCAATTGCCAATAACAGTGTGGCTTTACTGAGAGTGTCAACAGCGGGGCCCTCAGCATACATTAAGTTTAGAATGGGTATACTATGATAATATTATGGCTATCCATATCAAACTATTCATACTAAAAAAGCCACAGAAATAAGTTAGTAGATTTATATCTAGTAAGACTTCTCTAAGAAGTCATATAGCTAGCTATTTCTGGCAAAAGTGCTTCACTTAATTTCTCCAAATTTTTATTTTCCCTACAGGTATCATTCTATCAGAGCATGTCTTCTGACTGGTAGTGATATCATGATCTGCTTTTGTATCATTATCACAAGCATAGCAAAAGTTGAGTGAGTTTCTCAGTCAGTTCAATCCTTTACAATCTTTTTTCAGATTCTAATTAATGTCAACCGACATCTGGAAAGAAATGTAGTGAATCAAGCTTTGGTTTATTGATACCTCTGAGGAGATCTAAAAAGAGGTCAAATATGAGCTCTTAACAGGTATGTAGTCCTTTAATTGACTTTTGTCCATGAATTACAGCTGAGTTCTTTTAGCATATACTGAATATGTTATATACATTATGGGGAATCTGCAATTATTTGGGATCTAGAAATACTCAGTGCAGTATTATAACTCCCAAGTTCTAATGTTCCTCCTATGGATCATCTTTTATATCATTTCCGAGGAAGTGCATTTATTTGTGGCTCAACAAATGTTGAAGGCAATGTGATGTATTACATAAACTAAAAAGCGCACAGCAAAAAATGTAGCCCTTATAATGACTCTGCATGTCTTGAAGTCACTGTATGTGCATGATTTCCTACAGGTATTATAGTTCCTTAAACTAGCACGCTAAAATTTGTATTGTTAGTTGTGAAATGTATTTTCAAACATGTTTGATATTTGCTGTGGAAAATGATAAGAGTTCAACAATCCTCTGTTGATACTGCAGATGCAAGTACAATGGGCCTCAACAGATAATAAAGAGCTTTAGCTGAACCAGACCAGGATGGTGACAGGCATTGGAACTGTGCCTACACGCTTTGGTTGCTGCCCTGATCAGTGCGATTTAATTTGTCAGTAGCTGTAGATCCTTCCTCCTAGGTTCATGGCTCTGGTACGTCTGTTGGAGCACTGAGCAACAGACTGAATTGAAGATTTGGTCCAGCCTCAAAACTACCTTTTTCTCCTTGTGACTAATATGATGCTCGGGTAACTAGGGATATTTGCAAAACACATAAGGCTTAAATCCTACCTCCATTTAAACTTTGGGTAACTGAAGCACCAAGAGAATAAAGGACAACATTTTCA
The DNA here is from genome assembly GCA_025769975.1 of Gallinago jamesoni. Taxonomy (NCBI): domain Eukaryota; kingdom Metazoa; phylum Chordata; class Aves; order Charadriiformes; family Scolopacidae; genus Gallinago; species Gallinago jamesoni. The sequence continues at coordinate 129,898,481 of JAOQGH010000001.1, forward strand.
ATTCACAGTCACTTTGGCACTCTTGAAAAGTGGTGCTCAGCTGTGTTGGAGACAAATGATGGTAGCGTATCTTCAATAAAGTCCTAACTTTCACTGGAGCTCCTGGGAACTTTTCTGCCTGGTGAAGAAATTTCAGCAATTGAATTTGCAAGTGACCTGCCAAAGGTATATGGGAAATGAATGAAATAGGTCAGGGCATCTGTTAATTTCTAAATCACTCTTCAAAACTTAAAGCCTATGTACATTCACTGCTGGTATTTCTCTTTAGGAGACACTCTGGAAGCTATTCCTGAGCTTGCATTCCTGTCTGCACCACCCTAGCATTCACACTGTGCTTCTCCAGATTCACTTCCATAGGGTGCTGGCTATAGCTTGACTCAAAAAACTCTCTGCCTTAGTAAATGTACCCATTTCAGCTACTCATTCACCAGTCAGTTCACTGTACCCAAACATTGCATGGGAATTTGTTGCTAAAATATAGACAGTCTTCCAATGACCCAATGTAAATACCTAGTTTTGTGTTTTCTGCTCCTTTTCCATCTCTGGTAGTTACAGGCTCTGTTAGCTGTTTAACCCTTTGTTGCACCATAGGCTACTGGTGGTTCCTTCTGTGTCTGGTCAACTGTTGCCTCCAATGCTAATAGGGCAGTTTTCCACTCCTTGTATACAGGCAGGCAAAAGAGAAGGGTTGGGGTGAATATTTGGAAGAAGTGTAGCAAGCAGAGTGAGTAGGGGGAGTGGGTTGGAGAGAAGGACTGTTCAATTCTGCAACACAATTCCCAGCCAACTGGACTGCTCATGGGCTTGAAATACAACCAAAACCTCAAGCAATTGCATAGAAAAACAAGGTGCGCAAACCAGGCATGTAGAAATAACAACACTCCGTAGTCTAACATGCATTTTGATGAATCTATCACCATTACTGCAACCACTGAAGATAACACCCTAGACAAATGTACTGCTATGAGTGACTCTTCTTTCCCAGAAATGAATGAGAGGAAGGCCTCAAATGAGTCCAGAGGCAACTGAGGTTGTAACATTTGCACTCACTGCATAAAAATAATTGAAACATCTAATCTGTGAGTTATAATTTAAGGACATACCTATACAAATAGAACAGTGACTTTGTCTACCTGTGAATTATGTGACCATCATGAATGGACAAACATCTGCCAGCATTGACATCAAAGAGAAAGCTCTTTTAAAGAATGCTAATTCTATTACTTTGGGCATGAAAAGGACTACTAATAAAGGGAAGCCTCTTGCTTGTTTACTTTTTTGTTTCATTTTGTCTTCTGTTTTTTTAGATTCTATTCACAGAGACCCTTCCAAATGCTTTCTGCAGAGAATCTTCTCAAGGAAATATTGAGACCATTTTGGTTTTGTCCTTTCTTTCCTGTTACTGCTGTCACCGAGGGAGGAAAGAGGCAAGAGGCAAGGGACTGCCTGTTGGTTAGTCAGCTGACACTTAGCAGCTTATCAGCAGTTGTCTGGCTCCTTTGGAGAAATCCTTCTTACTGTTGGATCTGTCATGTTAGTTGATAGTGAAAACTTTGCTGGTCCACCTACTTTTTTGCTAATCTCCTTGCTGATCCTTCCATTCACAGACATGTTGTGGTTGACAAGCTCTTGTAGTCCTCCAGTCACATCAATAAGGGTGACCGCCACTCTGGAACCTTCAAAAGCTGTATCTTTGATGGGTTATCCAACTTGACAGGTATTATGGAACACCAGCTGGCAAAAAAGAGCCTGATACGCGTTTTGAATTAGCCACGTAAAAAAGGTTTGTGCTTTAAAAAAAAAAGTAAGAGATATGGGGATGACAACATCTCTTTATGATGTGATTAAGCTTCCTATTCATTTTTGATGCAGAGGTCGACTGCACAGTTATTCACAGATTCACGGATTTGTCAGAGTTGGAAAGGCCCTCTAGAGATCATCTAGTCCAACTCCGCTGCTAAAGCAGGATTGCCTAGAGCACATCACTCAGGAATGCATCAAGGCAGGTGATGCTTACAGTTGCATGTGAAAGGCTGGTATACCAAAATGATAAAGGTTACAAATTGTGGCCAAGTCATGAAGAAAAGAGGTAGAGAGGATTTGATTTCTTGTACACAAAAAAAAATAAATATATGTACTGAACTTCCTATTGAGTATCGACAGAGGAGTCTAAGGATACAGCTACTGTGCACAGGACAGCATGAACAGAAGAACAGAATCTCCAGCAGAAGCAGAATGGAAGAACCACTGCAGACCAGCAGAGAAACTGCATCAGGCGTGGAAAGATCACAACACACAGAACCTGAAGACAATAAAAGCTGAGGAATTTTTTTGAAAAGAAGCAGTCTGAGAACTGTGGCCTTTCAGGGATAGTGTTAACAGGTTGCAGCACTGATCGGTTGTTAGTGCCAACTCACTGTTCTGATCTGACTTCTGAGTAGGCCCTTGCCAATGTTGTGTGCAGAATCAGGCAGTGAGGATGTTAGCTTGTGCAGGATGAAGTATAGCTTTGGGAAGTTTCAGGCACACTTTCACCGCCTCTTGCAACATAAGTCCCTTTCTGAATGTGTCATGACGAATCCTACTGTTCCACTTCTCCAGTCTGTTGCTGTAACTTGCTGACCAGTCAGGTCATGGACTTGTTAGGGCAGCTCAGGGATGCATCATCTTGAGGGAGGTTGTTCTCTTGGTTTGGCTTGCTACATGCACAAGAAGAAATAGAAAAAAGGTAAGAAATGAGGGAAATCCGAGATGGAAAATGCTATTGTTGTTGAGGTAGCCTTTTTGAAGGCTTAGTTTGGGGGTTGGTTTTTTGTTCTTTAAATTTGCATTGTAGTTCGCACTCTGAGTTTCCAGGTATGAACTTGGACAAAAAACTGTTAAAGTTGTGTTTTTATTAGCAGTCAGAGAGTCTCACTGCATCACCATGAAGTTTTCTGCTGTTCCCTTTGCAGATTTACTTAAAGTCTATGTTTAATCACTTGATTCATTACAACTGAGCTGTACCTAGATGTTTTATTGAAGCATAACAAAACCAAAAGCAACCTGTGGAAGTGAATAAAATTACACCTGTTTGCTAATTCTGAACTAGCAAGAAAGGAGAGGTAAAATTAAATATTAATTTTTAAAGTAAACTCTTACCCAGTTCAATCTGCAAAAGCAATAATAACCAATAAGGCTGACAGCAATTAGCAGTTTTCTCACCGTAGAAATAGTACATAAAAAAAGCATTATAGTATCATTCTGAAACTCTGTACTATGGTACCATTATAGCATGACCAACAGTGTTTAACAAACTTAGGCGAGGGGAAAGCCCTACTATGTTAGTGCTTGAGTACTCATCAAATTCTCAGGTGCTTATTTACTCTTGACTTCTGTCTCTAATTGCTTAGGAGAGCACTTAAAACTTTTATGATATTACTAATAGATCATTGTCTGTGCAGGCTCTACTCTTTATAAAATTGCTCACTTTTAGTATGCAAGTGTTATGGGAAGTACCGTAATCCAGCCATACGTTGCTGGCAGTGTTGGCATCCAGATGACGGTAATGGTGTCAGTGTCTTCCAACTTCCTAAATACGCACGCCTCTACCATTCTGCAGCCACCATGGATGTAACCAGAGGTTTTGTTGACTCCATGTTGTCTGTATGCATCTTCATGAACGGTGTCAGAGAAAGGTTTGAAGAAATCCAGGATAAAATGGTGGAGTTGTGAAATCAGTTAACTATGTTTTGTTCATATCTCCTCGCACCTTTAGTTAACAACACTGGCAACAGTCACTCCCTTTATGTTCTTCATTTTCAAAGCAGTACAAATATCCTCAAGTTCTTGCCAGTCTGCAGTTTGTCTGTGTGCTTGAGACATATGAGAAAATTGCTGTCTGTCTGTCACGCTATGTCTGTCGCTCGGCCTCCCTCAGCTTGGAGTCAGTATGTCTGCTAACATTAAGCAAATGAATTCAGCCACTGTGTCCTCACCTTCTGCTGCATTCCCTTTGGTGGAAAATAGGCTGAAAAGCTCAAACAGTGGTAATTGTTGGCAACTTTTCTTTTATGTCCCACGCCTGAATCAGATTCCCTGCCATGTTTAGTAAGCTTTGACTCATGGTTTTTCTTCCAGGTGGAGATAAAGAAGGGAAAATATTATGAAACCATAGGTACTAACTAACTAACTAACTAACGATATATATCTCCTTTAAAAAAATGAATGCTTCATATCCTAGTGTATAAATGTCACAATAAACTTGTCTAGCTCATGCCTAGTGGGCACGGCATAGGGAATGATATGATGAGATTCTTCTCTACAAAGCAATTTAATTCATCCTCTTCCTGAAAGAATCAGTACTGTGTCTGAAAGTACAGTTTAGTCTTCATAACTTTTTTTGGTATGTTACTTCATGCTTTAGGTTGCTGATTAGCTTGATTTTCTTATTTGGGAGTTCCTGTGACATGGACAGAAAGTACAGAGAAAATTAAATTCACTGTGCTAAAACATTGTGATTTGATAACATTTTTGTGATTTGATAAGATGTGTGCATCTCAAATAGCTCAAAACTGAATTCAGTAGGGAAGAACCCTTTTCAGACAACTGAAGCGAATCAGTCCTTCATATTAATTTAAAATGTCTAATGAGTTTTCCCTTTTTTCTCAAGTTTGTTCTACTTTTTGAAGCAGAAAAGCACTGTTATATGTGAAGGGGTTTTTTATTGAGTGAAAGAAATTTGCTTAGCATTATTGGGGAAAAATGTACTTTCCAATTTATCTCAAAATAATGTACTAGTGGTATTGCTGTCTCATATTACCAATATTTCAGATTTACTTACTTGGCAAAAAACATACCTATAGAGTCTTCTTAAAAACGTGGAATAATGAGTCACATCAAATATATGCTCACTACCTCAAAGAAGCCTATTTCAAGAGATACTGAAAATCTTCAGTTAAGCTTTAATGAAAAACACAGTGCTCATATTAAACTAATGGCAAAAAAAACCCACCAAACCATGTAAAGAAAACTATATCTTCACTCAGATGTCTACCAAAGAGATCTATTAGTAATGCAAATTCTACATCCATTTTAGCATGTTCTGAGGAGCGGCAGTAATTTTCAGGAACTGAGCGTCCTCAGGAAATGCAGAAACAGCAGTGTTTTAGAAGTCCTGCTGTTACCACCATTTGTGCCTTTTAACACTTGCATATTTTGATTCTCTTCAAATGCCTACTTTGGAGTCAGCAACTGAAATAATGTGCTAAACTAGAGCACAGTAGGTTTCTTGGTTCCTTGGCTGTATCTGCGGACCTTACCTACAAAGGGGCCAGAAAGACTGTACTCAACCAGTATGGCTGAAGGCAGGCTTAAAGGCTTAAAGGTGAATACTTTAAGGTGAATACACAAACTCTTGAAATGTTCTGAGTTCTGCGATTGTGAAAATACATGTCAGAGCATAACCTAAAGTCAAAGGACTTGCTGCATTTCAGTTTGGTTTGAATCTCTTAATCCTACATCCAGGCTGCTGGTGCATACAGGAATGGAAGTGAGTTCAGGGTATGGGAAGGATGAGACAGAGGAGATGGGTTCAGACAGCCTAGGCAACAGTTCAGTTTATGTTTTACTTCAATGACACTGATTAGGATTCTCTTAAGTTGATTATGCTAGTGTAAAATTGGTAGTACCCTAATATTCATGTACTGTGTATACCAGTTTATGTATTTCTCTTTGTTGCAGTATATCTGACTCTTGTGATCTAAAAACTTCTCCCCGTCTGAATTGATTTTCTCTAAATTTTGTGGTGATGGAACATTTTTCTAAGTATAGTGTCGAAACACTAAGAAAAATTTAAGAGTTTTGGCAGCTTTTTACTTTAGTGTCTGATATGGGTACCACAGCTATATTTCATTCTTTTTCGTCATCTATTCTGGGAAATACTTTTCTTTGTTGTTGTTGTTGTTGTTAAAAACCAGTGTTTTGACTTTGGAGTAGGAAAACAGCAACACTTACTATGGAAAATATTTTCTGGCAGGAATGATGCCTATAATGTTTTCATAAAGTTTTCATTGTCTTAAGATGCCGTTCAGGCAATATTTTCTATGTAATTCCATGTTAAAATGCCCAAGCACTAAAAAAGCCCACCTGCAAAACTCCCCACTGGGGAGGAAGAAATGGCATTGCATAGACTTGCTTAAAAAGATCAGGGAGTTGATATATATTTACTTTAGGAACCTGAACCAAGGAGTAACCTAGGACTTTGCTGCCAGTCAGTTTGACTAGAAAAAAGCTGGCTTAATGTGAGTCAGAGCAAAATATACTTGGTTTTCTTTGCACAGTGGACCAGACTTCTGTATTATTTGTACTGTGAGAAAAAGGAGGTTTTATAACCCAAAGTACACCTTCCCTCTTGAAACTGCAAGAGCAGTGCTGTTTAAAAGGATATCTATTGTACCATTTGGTCTCAGTAGCTTCTGGTTTCCTTCTTTTGTTCCAGGGTATCAAGCAAAGATGTTGTGACCATAGATACAGATTTACTGGTGGGCTTTTGTCTTGTACTATTTCCTGTTGTGTCCTCTGCATTTTTAATGACTGGATACATTGTTTGTTAGGTACCCAAGGGGACCATGACCATTTGGTCAAGAGATCTAAGCAATGCAGAAATTTGCACATTGGCTGCTGGTCACATGTGCAAAGAATCAGCTTTGCCCAGACTTATTTTGTTAAATGTGCAAGCTGGCTACCTATGCCATTCAGTAGTCACCCATGCCTGTAGTTTTTCTAATTCAAGTACCCTCCATGTTTGTCTGGGATTTTCCAGATGGAAATACATGCAAAATGTAGTCCAGGCTCTTATGTCCCTTGACACAGCAGTGCAGTCCCCTTCTCCTTCCTTCTGCCATTCAGAGCGTGACTGCACTTGCCCTGGTCATTGGCACAGACTGACTGTCAGCAGGAAGTAAGAATGATCCCTTCGGATTTCCAGGCTCTCTGTATCCCAAACACACACTTTCTTCTCCACCACCACCATCTTGGAGCATGTGCTCTTTTGCTTCCTCAATGTTTCTTGATGTGGTCAACCCCCATAAGGGCACCCTGTGCTGAATACTGCAGCTGTTTGGAATGATCTTTTGGCCACATGGGAAACCAAGAGTGTTAAGGACTGCTTTTAAATTTGGTAACCAAATTACAGGCGTATCCGCGAATGCCCCAAATCTGTACTTTGTCCCAAGAACTATAAAAATAAGTACCTAAGTCACAAAGAAATATACATCAGTTTTCTTACCTAGACTCTTGGTCGTTGCTGTCTATTTTGATGTCTCCAAACCATAACAGGACTACAGGAAAGGATTATGTGTAAATATTATTTAGTTTCTATAGGAATAAATCATGTGACTCAGCAAGGAACAGTAGATCAAAAATTCTGCTCTGCTATAGCTCTTTTGTGCCACTCTCATAATCTCTAGAATTTGGAACTGTTCATTGAAACAAATGTAATTTAGTGTAGTGGGTCTCCTCCAACTTTGTCAAAGAATTGATCTCTGGTGGGCCTAGGGCAAAGGGGAATTTCCCAAAAGTGTAAAGCCAAGTTAGGATGGAGTGTAACCAACATCTTACCCTCTTACCTGCAAATTTTGTTGGAGCAATACTCAAAAGCTAGAGTAAGACCTATGATATATTGTACTGAAGTGCTCTTTCAGGGTTCTATGTAGCAATAGCATTCAGACTGTGACAATACATTTACTATGCGTATTGTCCCTGAGTACTTAAACCGTTTCCTTAAAATACATTTTAGCAGTTTGGTTGTTCAGCTTAAAAATTGGTAAAGCAGCTTAAGGGGCTGTTTCCATGGTTTAGAAAAACACATCCTATAAATAGATTTTCCTACTGCAAAAGCCTGTCTCAATTAATTCTTCCAATTAAGCCTCAATAACATATACTCCATGAGAATTTGCATTTGTTCATTATGCATGGGAATTACGCATAGTAATTTCATGGACTATAATAGTCCTCAGCGTACTCGGGGATCAAAGTTGTGTCCTTATTCTTCCCCCGTGTTTATTGGCAGCTTTTGATTCCGTCAATCACACACAACTTTGAAGAGGCACTGCTGGGTTACCATGAGTATTATTTTGGCATGTTTGGAGTAGCCTCAGACAGAGCTCTCCGAGTTATTCTTGGTCAATCTTTTTTACTTCTCATAGCTCTTCAGGGTTCCATCTTCAGACCTTATTAGTCTTTTGTTGTTTTTTCAATGCTGGTATCTAGGTTACAGCAGCCTTTTAAAATATTAGATGTACCATGCAGATGACAGGACTTCTTTTCTGAGCTGTCCCTTCCAAACTTGATTTGGTTCCTGCAGTTTCTGAGCTGCCCTGAAGACTTGTTTCTGAATTTGGGCCAAAACCTGCACAATATTTTGCTTTAGTGCTTTTTTTTTGACAGAACATAAGCTTTATGTGTGGAAGCCACTATCACGCTGGACTAGCTCTTTCTTCGCAGTCCCTTTGAGGATAATTTTTCCATTTCCTGTCACTACAGATTGCACTCTTGGAGGCAGTTTTAAATCAGTAATGTCTTTGATGTTTTTCTTTTAGCATGCCAGGAACATTCCCAGAGTGACACTGATGCTCTCCCAGGCTGTCCAAATGTGTATTCATGGCAGGCTTCCGCTAAGCTGCTGAAACACTCTCCCACTCTGTTTGCTAGCTTGCCAGATGTGAATAAGCTCCAGTTAATTGAAAATACCAGATTTTGAATAGGTTGCAGTTAATTCAAAATGCTATGGCCAGATTGTATATGTGGCTAAACATTATGTTGCTAAATTTTAACTATTGCATCACTCTTCTGTGAAAACCAAATGACAGAAACGTTTCTCAGATGTTTTGAACTTTTTCCTCTGGGGCTTCCAGTGCCCTTAAAGAAACATATCCAGTGAATCTTTCCAAAGCAAGCTGAATGCATCTGACATAACTGGAGGTCAGGTGAAGTAAATGGACTAGTTGTTTTTAAATGACAGCTGAAAATGAGGTGCTAACATCCTGAATTGTTTTCTGTCACTGCTGTGCAGTTGTATACCTACAGATGGGAGGAATTAATTTTCTGTCTGTCACTTCTTCTCTTTTGATTGTACCCTCCAGCAGGCTAAGTTAGAATTTAGACTTTTTGCTCAACTAAACTTTTGTGGTTATTGCAAAAACAACTTAGAGAAAAGATTTAGTTTTGTTGTCATTGCCTGTACATCATATACTTTGCAACATTTCTATTACATCCATTTTGAAGTTAAGTGAGGCTGTCTGTGAAACCAGGTGTGAATACTTGTTACACATTACCCCCGGTGTCCTAGCCCCCTGAGTAAGCGCATTACTTAGAGTTACTGCGGTCAAAAGAACTGGTTATAAAAAGGGGGAAAACTTCAGGTCAGCTCTAAGGAGCAAAAAAAGGATTTCCCATTCATCTTAAGCTACAGCTGCTGGATGCGGCAACTGTGTAATTCAGAAATGGCATTCTTCCCCACAAAATACCAGGAAACATAACATGTTTGCTATGGAAATTGTTCTTTTTCTGCATCTAGGTATTAATTATGGATAACAGTTTGTTTGTCTATCTGACCATCAGTCCAGTAGCATAACTTTTTAATAGTGCATTCATACTCCCCAGCCAATATTTAAAAGGGGAGAGACAGAGATTATAACAAGAAACTAACAAGATACTTTCTTGGGTAAGAAAACTGAAGAGCATTCAAACAAGAGCTCACAGGTCTACAAAATCAGAATCTCCCATGTCAGTGCTGGTGTTGTAGGAGAATTATTCAAGCGCTATGCCTTATAAAACTGCAAATACTGGTCTATTCTGGATCTTCAAGAATATCTCTCCGAGTCTACAATTTTGAATAGTCATGCTAAATTGAGATCTCTGCATGTGCTAACATTATAGAATTTTCTGCCTTCCATGATGCTACTTGTATTAATGACACAGCTATAAATATTCAGGAAAGGATGTTGTGAAGAATTTTAAAAGCCTGCACCTTTTAGTATAACTGGATGAATCTATTAATATCATGTGATTCAGGGAGAAAATCTGAGTTATTTCAGCAAGGCAGTTCCAGGCAGGAGGGTATGTGCTAAGGCCATGCGCGTAACTGGAAATGGAAGATGGAATGACCAAAACTATTAGACCAACCAGGCTGATGTCAGTCTTGACAGAAGGGTGAAAATTAGAATGCTGATATGGGATTTAATTATTTAAAATTTAAAAGATGGGAATTCGAGTCAGCCAGCTTGTATGGCATGTGGGCCTAGTTTCATTTCTCTGATAAGTTTGGTTCATTAAAGAAAATGTTTACATACCACAGAAACCGCCTTTTGTAAAGCACTGAACTGCATGTTATTGTGATTAGAAGTCAACACTACCTGATATTGATTAAGTGCAAATTAAATGGATTTAGGCACTTGGTAGCTGGTACACATCAAAGTGGTGTCATGAAAGATTTATCATTGAATAGAAGTATTTCAAATGGGATTTTGCAGAGATCAGTTACAGGTCAGTGCTATTAAATACTGTTTTATAAATTACTGGAAAAGCAAATATAAAAGCAGTGTGAATAAAATTTATGGATGATATAAAATGTGTCAAAATATTGAGAATAGAGAAACCAAGCTAAGCAATCTGGATTTCTTAAATTGCTAGGATGCAAACAAAAGCTGACTTCAGATGTCAGGGTTCCCGCCGGTAGAGACTCTTACACAAGAAGCTGCACAGGCTGCTCCTGTGCCGTACAGTCCTCTTCCTTGGTGTGCCACTTTGTCTGAGCAGAACCACACGCTGACACTGTTTCTGGGACCTGAGTCACTATTACTCCCAGACTTGTGCTACATACTGTGTTGGGTCTTTCTAGTTACACAGTTCTCCTATGAGTGTGATTACAGACCAGTAGAAGTAGGTGCCATGAGCAAGGCTGGAGTTAGCTGTTGGTTTCAGAATTATTTCTATTAGCAGAGTATGAAAGTAATATTTCAAGGTCTTAAGTTATATCTTCACAGTTGTAATTTATTTAGCAGCACTAACCCTCAAGAAAAGCAAGAGAACACAAAGGGTTCATATCATGTAAAATTCATTAGGGGACACTAAGTCTGCAGATTACAGTGGTTGCACAAACTGAGTGAGAGAGAAAGGAATTTCGAGCTGAAGGTTGATACTGTATTTTCTAGGGTTGGTATGAGCTAAGGATGAAGTATTATAGAATTAAGATATTTCGGATTGCTGGGGTCTATAACCTTAACGTAATTTTGTGTGTGTATGTATACATAATTATATGTATACGTCTATCTGCCTGTTCTCTCTCTGTTACACAACTGGTATCAAATTTTACAAAGAACAGAAGGAATTTCAGAAACTTAAGGCCAATTACCGCCTTACGCAGTCATTTACATTAGGATAAATCCATACAGCTACTGAAAGTTGGGGCTGCAGTTCTTATTTCCACTACATCTTTTGTGTAGGCACCAGCGTGTGTACTGCTCCATGGGGAGGACAGAGCAAGGAATGGTTCTTTCTAAAGCAAATTCAGCCAGGAAAGGTGTCTTTCAGCTCAATCACTTCCTTGACCCTGTTGTGAGTCCATTTGGGGTGTAGTTCTGGTACCAGGTAAGCACAAGGGAGACACACATCTTTGCATTGGATGAGGGCCTTGACTAACCTCACTAGATATTTGAATTTAGTTTTGCAATTCTCCTTGCCATTGTCATGATTGGCCACTGCTCTCCTTTCTTACATGTGGGTTTTCCAAACCTGTGGGTTACTTACTCCTCCGACCCTTTTTTGCATGCCTGTTCCTCTTGAGGTTGATAGTTTTATTTCCCCACTGGAAGGTAGCTTCCAAGGGACTGAAGCTGTCCTAGGCATTCTTAAGGATGGCATAAAAGCTTTGCAGATAAAAATAGAGTGGTTTCTTCTTTTGTTTTATGCCGTGGTTGAAGTATTCCAGAAAAGTAACCCAGAAACAGATCACCTGTTTTTCTTTCAGGCTAGCTACACACTTTTGGTTTCTCCTTGTCACATCTGGCAAATCACTCAGTCAAACGGACAAGAGTGAAAAATGGATGGTTTGACCCCCCCAAAGGAAATGCAGTCCAAGTGAATTACTATATGGTATACAGAGCATGAAGGTATTGGATGAAAACTTCCCAGACCTGGTAAAAATAATATCAGCTTACTTTAAATATACATTTTAAGAGATGGCCATGAGGAAAGCCTGACTGGAGCTACAGCTGGCACTTCTCCTTGTGTACCGGAAGGTTTACAAACCACATTTGCTGAAAGATTTAATCCAGCATTACTAACACCCATTCGTGCTTCTGTGTATCAGAGGAACAACTTGCAATAATGCCTTGCACAAGCAACAAAGAAAATACTGAGACAGGTAAAACCAGAGTGATGTTTACAGGCCAAAAATCTAGCAGCAGTGACACTCTGAAAATGTGCACATCACATGATGCTTACAGGCTGAGTTTGCAGCAGTGACACTCTGAAGATGGCAGCAAGAGCCACATACTCCAAGTGAAAGGAGGCATTTGGTTCTGCTGGGACATGGATATTGTTGCAAGGCCAGGGACATTCCTGTTAGCACCTTTAAGGTTCATTAGAATTACGTAAAGACAATGAGCTCTCCTGGAAAATGAAACAAACCATTTAACAACAATATAGCTGGTTAGCTTGCCAAACTGTTGCATTGCATATTCCCTTTTCCTTTTTGGAATAAAATATTGATCCACCTGAAACCCTTCAGAAAACCTTGAGTAATTGCCCCACAGAGACGTAAGAGATCCAAATGTCAGGCATAGAGCTCATTTCTAATGCATGGGGGTGGCTGGGAGGACCCGACTCCCCCTGCTGTGAGAACTGATAAGGGGAAGGGCAGTAGCTGTGGAAGAGGAGCAGGACTTCATATCATACAGTCCCTCCCTGAATTGCTACCTGGCATTTCACCTGTGGCCTTTGGTGACTCCGTTACCTTCTGCTGCCCCACCATCTGTAATGGTGCTGACTTCTTCCCCAAGATGCTGAGCATTGCGCTGGCTGTGACTGACAGGGGCACAGCTTTCTAGGCCAGTCAGGGGGGTGGAAAATAAACAGATCTGAGGGACAGGGTTACTACTGCTGCAGGCAGTGGAAAATAAACACAGCTGAGCCTCACAGAAAGGTCTTTTCTTTGGCCACTTGCAACTTCAAGTGGAAGAGGGCAAATTTAAATCTAATAATATGGTTGCAGCATTTCTCCCTCTGGGTGTAAATAGGTGAGTTAAATAGAAAATGAAGCTAGGAAAAAAACAAGGAAAGGGCAGGTAGGTTGCAGTGGGAAGCAAGCGTAAACACGTGGCTTCTCCTGGCCTCCCCAGACGTGCTTGCCACCGAGGTGTAAATTACAGTAACAGATGAGTAGTCTGCAAAGTAATTTTTTGGGAGAAATTAAAGTACTTGCAACTGGACAGTTAGGAAGTGCTACTACTAACAGGTTTAAAGACCTGTAACTAGCGCTACCTGATGGGCAAGTGGGGGAGCATACCTGGGCAGGGGCTGAGCCGGTGGCAGGGTTGTAGCTGCCGGGACACTGTTTTCACACCCACAGCTCCCACTGCAAGAGCTGCTCATCTGCTCCACGGATGCTGGGCACAGGCTGAAGGGAGCGGCGGTGGCTGGCGCGTAGCCTGAGACACAAGGTTGTCTCAGATATCTTGGTGGTACTTCAGTGGCTTTGTCCAAGTTGCTCTCTGTTTCTGCAGCGACCTAACTGGTTCTGAACGTGTATCCCAGAGATGTCAATGTCTGTGTTCACCAGTGGTTTGAGACTGTTTTATGCTCCGTGGCCTGAAGGTGCCTGCTCTAGTTTATGAGATTTCATTACTGGACTTGAAGGTGGTGGGGCAGGGGAACAAGGTGCTGCAGTGAAGGTGGACCAGCACTCTGATGATAGAAACAACTTATTTCGGTGGCATATGAATTATAGTGATCTATTACTGTGTTGTCTAATGCACAGCGTGCTGAAATGACTCTTGTATTTCATGATAAAATGCAGTGTTTCTCTTCCTGTGTTTTGAGATAGGTAGCTTTTTTATTGCTCATATATGACTTCTATGCTCCTCTTGTCACTCTACAAGCATTATCGGTGCTCTTGTTTATGGAAAGAGATTTTTCTAACATTTGGTCTGTGCTGAACTGCTCAGGAATTGCACTATATTTGTTATAATCTAGCCCCGCAGTCTTTCCATAAAATCCAACCGCAGCATGGAGATTTGTGTAGTACATTTTAAACTCTGTGAAGTCTTCCATATGTAAAACAAATCAAGCTCTAATATTGCATCCCAGGCTATTGTACTGGTGAGAGACCAGGATTCTGCCTTTGGACTTTATGGGAATGTTACTGCCTTTTGGAGAGAACATTTAGGATGATGCGTTATATACCTGATGTATCTTTGAAGCTGTGACCTTTGAAATACCAGGGCAGTAAAAAACATGGTATTTCAAAGGGTAGGCTGGCAACAGTATGTAATGAAGTAAAAATGATGACAGCTTGTCACTTTCTGCTGTCTCAGCAAGAATAACTAGCTAGTTTGGGTACAGATACAAGGGCATTATGACACTACCAAGCTCAACATGGATTGCAGAACCCACCAAAGAAGTCTGGTAAGTGAGCAGCTCAGCTTGCTGCTGCTTCAGGCAACCCGAACTAGCTTGGTTAAAGGTGGACATCCCCAAAAGAGCACATCTACTTCATGAGTACCTAGTGTGTGATCCCACAGGACTAAAACTGGCCTACCTTAAATGTCAACTATGAGAATGAAATCCTAGTACTGAGATTGCAGTAGCTGATGACAAGGACTAATCAGCTCTTGGACCATTCTAATGAAATCTATAACTATTGGTCTACAATTTTAAAACACAGAAATGACGCTTCTGGACTTGCATGTCACTCAAAACACTTCGTCTTGTTTCTGCTGTGGACAGGTTTCACATGCATATTAGTGTCTGAGTGATTCCTACAGCTTTTTTCCTGACTGAATGTATCCTGTCAGGAAACGGCTTCATAAGTGTTCACACACTTTCTGAGAGCAAAAGGTTAGAAATAGCTGATGCTTCCCTTCTCTTCTTCCACCACCTGATAAGGTTCTTCATTACTGTCACATAACTGCTCCAACGACTTTCTTATTTTTGGGAGAAAATAAAAAGAAAATTTGACCCTCTCTTTCCCTTTCTATTTTATGCAACATAGATTTTGGAATGCAGGCTGGTGAGTGCACAAACTGAGTGCAGGCTGGTCTCTTTCCTTTACTTTTTGTGTTATGCTTTCAGTTTTGCTTTTGGTACATTAGCCACTTACATCCTTACACATTAAGCTGTGCATTTAATAGCACAACTTACATTAAAAACAACATTTATTTAGGAAATGCAAGTCCTATATTTATAATGAAAAGGCAGTATCTGTTTTTTCACTGATCTGAGTGTATCAAATTATGAAATCTCTTCTTTCCATCTTTCTCTTCCAATCAATTAACCTTTTTAAACAGAAGCCAAAAAAACCATCCACGGACCCAATGTTTAGTCTGAGAGTGTGAAAGCTACATCTCTTCTTTTCCTAGTTCACAGTAGAGTGCAATCTTTATTATTGTAAAAAAAATCCGAACAATTTCAGAATATTTTTTCTTTGTTTTTCTTTTATGCGAATTTCTGTATGATAAACTTAAAAGAGGCATTACAAAGTGTTAAGTGTTTTTGCAAAGAACTTAATGCAGCTTAAAGAATTGACATTTAAGATGTTTCATTTGTGCATACATATTTGAATATAACTCCAGTTAATAACAGAAATATAGTGATGCTCAGGTAACCTTTCCTTTTTAATGTGGAAATTGGAAACAGCACTGAAGTGCACTTTTACCATCATGTAAAAATACAGTGTTTTGTCTGTTGTAAAATTTGGAAAATGTTTTACCTGCAGTTAGGGTAGCCTGGTTATGGATCTGGTAGAGAACCCAAATATAGAATTTCCATGATTTACACCTTCTCCAGCACGATACCAGTTATTCTGTAGGCTTCTCAAATCTCACAAAACCCAAGGCTAGATCTGAGGTTGCCACATCAAACCCTTGGAGAAATGTAGGTGTCTGATCACGTAAGAGGTGCATACTCACATGTGAGACCATGCTGTGGAAGCTTCTTGCTGAGCTTTGCTGTATAATGCCAGCTCCCGCAGAGCCCCATGGCCCTTCCAGCCCAGCGCTGCTGCTGCAGCTGCCCTGCTCTGCGCTGGACGCCCCAAGGGGCAGCAAATTTGTGTCACTGCTTGCCAGCAGATTCCTCTTAAGAGGAGTGTGAAATGGGCATAACATGGACACAGACTTGACAGGTCTGTATTCCCTGCCCAGCAGCTGGCTTTTTCATTCGATAGAAGAGTCTGTCTGGAGTCTGGTAAACACTTTCCAATAAAATTTTTATTTCAGTGGAGATTTTTTGTTTCTGAGAAATGCACATGTTTCCATTCCCAATGAAGGAAAAGAAAAATAAATTCCCCAGTTAGCTGTGGTTGCTATCAGCAACGAAGCTTAAATATCCCTTAAAATCCCATCATGATAGACAAAAATCCATTATATCCTACAACCATATCAGATTTCTGTGGTTGCCATGTCTGACAGATGGGCTTTACATTATGTCCCCCTGGTCCATGGGGTAAGGCTTATTGCAGATACAGAAGGAAATGAATGTCCCACCATAAAGGGACTAAGCGGAGAAGACCCCAGTTTCTCAGAGAAGCAGCTGGAAAGCCAGTCAGTCCCCACAGTGTGGATATCTGTGCTGCTCATCGTGGGCAGGTGTTCCTGGCACAAGCAAACCCACTGCTACAACTGGCGGGTGGCTGTAATGACTCTCGACAGAGAAACCAGGTGGTGAATGGCCATGGGGTCTGCACCCCCCTTGCCCCTCAGCAGCCAAGCTGGCGTTCTGGGCTGTAGACTGATGGGTTTGGCACTTTGACTGACTTTGACTACATGAAAATCAGAAAGTTTTTGCTTCTGTCTTTATTTCAAGTATCTCTTGCTATTTGCTTTTTAGGATCTGTACTCCGGCCCAGGGAACTGCTTTATATGTTGAAAGTATGAAGGGAATAACTCGGCAAACTCGGCAAAATGCTCTTTTGCATTTTCAGTGTCTGTGCTTTGCTGGATCTGTCAGTCTCTCCAGCAGGAAACATAGCTGTAACTCAGGAAGGGTTTCAATTATATTCTTGTTTGCTGGAAATAAAAAGAAACCTCAAACTGACATGTTTCTGAAGAAGAATCCCAAGGGATACATACTTCATACCACAGAAACCAGAAGAAAAAAAAAAAAGAAAAGAAAGAAAAAAAAAAAAAAAGAAAAGAATTCCTAACCAGCTCCAAAGCCTTCACTGTCCAAACCAAAGGGAAACAGAACATGAGTAACTTTGTTATCTATTTACTAGTGTCTTACTGTTAGCCATGTCTTAAAACCTTAGTATCGTACATGCTGGGGCACCTTGCTGTCATGCCAATGAGCTGGTCTGTCTCATCTTCAGGGAGCCCAAGAAAGAAAAAAAATCAGAAACAAAGTTTGTAAATATACATGCAACCTACTGCAGGAACACATGGACTTCAGGGAATGGTGAATCGTGGATGATTATAGAAAGGTCACAGTTTACCTCCTGAACAGTCTCCACTGGGTTTTAACAGGGGAAGTACATCTCACTAGCCGTCATCATCACATGAGTAACTACAGAACACTATATAGCACTCTTCTTATTCCTGCATGTTAGCACCACCTTTCTCTGAAAGCAGAGGAAATTCTGTTTTCTCCCAGTCTTCCTGAAGGCATTGCCCAGGGAAAAGTCTTGAGCCTAAATAGTCCTAAACACCATCCGTTAATTCCATACTTTGGAAGCAAATATGACAAGATGGGTTGAGTCAAGCAACCATTTAATATGTACATAACCCTCTGTAAATAAGATGAATATTGGAAAGAGTATTCAGAATATCTCAAATAACTTTGAAAAGAAGCCATTGTGTGGCCCAGTCTGTTGCCCTAGTGCATGCTTTCCCAATGCTGCTGTTATTCACAGGCTGTAGACAGCAAAAAAGTGCTCCCCCTCAATTTTTTCATTCATATTGGTGTTTTTTTCAGGCTCCACAGGAAGCCATAATGTATGCTATTTGTGTCATGTGAACCTTGCAGAGGTGAAGATAATGTCAGCAGTATCACCTCTTTTCCAAGCAGTTCAGTAATCTGTCAACAAACAGCTGGAATAACCCTAGCTACCAACCCTCCAGCCCTCCATCCCAGAGTTAATGGATGATTGATTGTTCCTGTTGCTGGCAATACAGAAATATGTTGCAGATATCTAAAAAGATAAGGGTAAGGAGATGTCTTTTCATCTGGTATCAATACAAGGCTTGAGCTGCCACCCACATGAAGAGGTGAACAGCAGCTCCAGCTGATGATGTAGGACAGGACCACTTAGGTACTGAAACCACTTAGGCTGTGGTGTTGAGGCTGCTCAGGAGAAAGCAGTGAGTTGGGTCAGCTAGACACTGTACATCTCTTTCAGAGCTGTTAAATGGGTGAGTACACTGGGAAAAGCCTTGAAGAGGAGAAGGGTATTGGGAATCCCTTCTTAGAAGTGTGGGGGATGTTACAGACCTAGAGGAACAGCGAGGTCTGGTGCAAAATTTTCTTGTGGTCTGGATGCGGACCGAAGCATTATTTGTTGAATAATGCTGAAACAAGATCACATTTTCAAATGTTGCTGAGTGACTCTTCTGCTGATTTTTACTGTTGAGAAATCTGCTGTGAATTTTGTTGGAAATAGCAGTTACAAGTAAAGAAGTAGAAGGTGGATGGAGTGATTGAAGATGTAAGGAAAATGTCAAACATGGAGTGGATTTCTCTGAACTGGAAATTCACTTCAGATAACTGTAAATATTGCAAACCTTGTGAAATAATTACAAGTAGTAGCACTTGATAACAGAAACAGCTAAAGGTTTGCCTCCCTATCTGATCTAAAATGCTGTACTTCCAATATTGTATCATGAGACATTGCACTTGGGCTGTTGATTCACTTGGAATGCACATCCTTTCTTCATTACTGAATGACCTCAAAAGATAGTGTTTCATATGTAAATCTACCATTACAGGCACTGGCCTACCATGCCTCTGCTTAGCCTGTGACAGATGATGAGGTCATAGCATTGTCTATTGCTATCCCTTCTTTTTCAGTCTTTCAGCAGAGTATAAGTGAAGAATGAAGGCTTTTCCCCCCCTCTCTTAAAGTGAAAGTTACTTTCAAGCACCTGCCTTCCAAGTGGGAGGAGACAGGCCCTTGAAACATGGCTTCTTTTATTTGAACGTCTCTTAGTATTAAAGAAAGGCTAGTTTTACTCATTTTCATTTTGTGATGTGTTAACTGAAGTATATTTAACTACTTCAATAGCAGAAGTAATTATTTTATGCAAAATGAAATCAGTATTTAAAAGTTTTTAATGTAAATTCTGATGCTTCATTTTGGAGTATGTTTCAAGTAATAAAATTTCCTGTTGGCTTTTTTTTTTTTAATCAATGTTGGTGCCAAAGCATGGAGAAAGCTTTTATTCTGCCACAGAAAGCTGAAAGAAATAAGGATTTTTTTTTCAGAGAATGAAAGTTCCCTTCACTTCTTGGTCTTGCTTGCACAGATTTCTATGAATTTTAAGTTATTCTGGCATCTTCAGGATATAAGAAATACACACCCCTTTAAAAGTCTCCTGTTCTCCCCAACCTATGAGCTCCCAAAGTAAACAAAATTGTTTTCTTTTCTTCCGTAAATGCTGTAATTCTAATAGTGTTTTAAATTCAAAACTCCCTTGTTGAAAAGAAAATGGAACTACCTTCAGTTTTTAGAGACAGCTGGTACTATTTCCAAATTCATGAAAATATGTGCTGCAGCATTTTCCATAAGGGATTGAACAATTTTATCCACTTCTTCCTTCAATTACACCCTCAGTATTACTGGGAGAGAAAGTAATGAGAGGTGTTTAAGCAATAGAGGAAAAAGGAAAGAAATAAAAATGAATGTTGTTGCCAGAATAATGGAACCCCAAGGACAGTGACTACATTTTCCTACCTGTACATCAGCTTACAGGCAGAAGAGTTTTCTTAATGGTTAGATTTAATTAAACTTCTTTTTCTTGTATTTGCCATTAATTGAGTGTTTATTTCCACCTCTGTTCTTAACATGGATTATGCTAATACATTTGTGTAATATTCTGTAGACTTATTCCCTGAGAACTTTTTTTTTAAAAAAAATCATTCTAGCAGTTCTAATTCCTTTTACAATTAATCAAAGCATGGAGCTGAATTACAATCACAGACCTGTTAGTTTTCCTCTTCTTTGAGAAGAGTGCAATGTGGTTCATGGTGGACTTCAGAAGAAAAACAAATAGAGAAAAAGAAGAAAAAGAAAAATTAAAAAAGAAGAAAGAAAATAAAAAGAAAAAAGGAAAAAGTAATTAAAAAATAAAAAGAAAAGAAAAGGAAATTAAAAAAATAACAAGAAAAGAAAAAGAAAAGGGAAAAGAAAAAGGGAAAAAGAAAATGTCTAACTTTCTGCTTTTCTCTTCTCAAATGTGTTTGAAGTGTCATAGCACTCCTGTAAAGTTAAAAAAGAAATATAAAAAACCTAAAAAGGTAGCCAGCTAACCTCTCTACCAAATATTTATAAATATGAATATATTTATTCAGTAAATTCATATATAAATTCATATATAAATTCAATATATAAATATATGAATATATTTATTCAAAATAACCAAATAGTCAAATGTTCTTTATTGCCTATAATGTCACCTCCTGCTGACTTCAGGGATCCTGATGGCGGAGATCACTGGTTACTGGTTACAGAACACAGGTTATTTGATGATTTTGTTCTGTTTCTCCAGTGGCAGATGTTCTACTTTCTTACTGTCCAACCAATTCATGATCCAGCCAAGGGTATGGAGGAGTTCGTTCTCTGCTGAGTCACATCAGCTTATCTTAATTATTAAAATTTTAATTTCTTGCAGTAGTTGCTAAGATGATGCCCAGTTCTATGGAAAAAAATAAGTATCCGAAGGTGGGAATCAGCTGATAAAGCATCTGAGCTAGCAATCAATGTTCACTTTACAGACCCTGGAGAAAACCAGGCACTTACAGGGCGTTATTCCTAAAGCAGATACCTAAAATAGCTCAGCTGAACTGAGCCCTGCTAGTGCTGATTCCTCTCTGTTGAATACAGCAGCAGTCTACAGCGCTTAGCTCAGAAGTGGAGGCAGCCATATCATGGATGTCTAGAAACTGCTAAGATGGTTCCTAGCTCAGGTGTCTGATTTATGGAAGACACTGCTACAGGATAAGGTGGCCTCCAAGTATACAGAGCTGCTTATTCTGCTACTTGCAACGCAAGTATTTGAGAGCTGACTTGGCAAGTGAGTTTAAACTTAATTCCTCCCCATCCCAGCATGTAATTCCAGGTTTTAAATGCTACTTGAGAGAGCAAGAAGCTTGGCAGGACAACAGGTTTCCTTTGTCTTGGGTTTGTGACTGGCTGTACAGATCCCACGTGGGAGGGCCACAGGAGCAGCAAGGGAGAGCAGAATAATGGTGGAGTGACCTGGCATGACGAAGTCTCCCCTCTTTTTTTCCTGTGGATCTCCTGAGGCTGCCATTTAATGATATTTAAAAGCTGCACCAGAAGAGTGTTTATGGGTAAATGTAACAAAACCCTTGGGAAGAAGGTTCTAGTTTCAGGAGGTTTAAATACTACTCAACAGCAAACCTTGGGTAACAGGGGACAATGGAAGAAGGAGAGACATATTTCCTTTAAAGTAGATAAAGTAAATTTGCCTGTGTTAGGTCCCATCTGCTGGTCTTAGACTAAAATCCTTCAGATACTGTTAAAATAATTTTTAGGAAGAGCAACCATTTGAATATTTCTGGTCAGTCTGTATGATATGAAGTAAATTAAAATAAACTCAATGCAGTGAGGCCATTTGCATAGTTAGGGAATCTTAAAATGGCTAAGACTTTGCAGGACTGGATCCTTCCTACTAGTATTGCAAGCCAAATACTGTTAAGGGATTTTTGTATGTAAAATCCTAAACAAAGACTCAGAAGTATAGCCTGAACAAAGTTATCCGCTCCAGTCTCTTGCATATTTTATGGGTTTATCTGCTGCACTATTTTGAGTATATTATCTAATCTCCCCTTAAGTATTTCCGCTTCTGATAATCCAGGGCTTTCTCTTGTCAGACTGCTCTATTGATGAATAACTCTTGTTTGGAGGTTTGTCCTTACATCTAATCTAAATTTTTCATGTTTTAGGTGAACATTCTCCATGGTCAACCATGATCAAGTCTCACTCTTTCATCTTGTTTCTCTCAAAAATTCCTTAAAAGTTCCATATTTTGTTTAAATTAGATGTCCTTTCCATCTTGGTCCTAGTATCTTGCAGCTTTCTTAATGTTTTTCATCTTTGCTGCTTTCTCATCTTCACAGTGTGAAGGTCAAAGGATATCCTAAGTAAGGCCTCAGCTGTCATGTGAATTTATGATTTTTTACCTCCCTACTCCTAAGTACAGTTCTTTAAATATGTATTCTTTATATACCAGTAGTAGTTCTGATTTTCATTTGTATAGACACAAAGTCTAAAAATGCATTATAACAAGTTGTTTTCCATAAGTTTTGGAACTAAAATAATTCACTGTGGTACTGTAAGTAGTGACTAGGACAGATTGCTTTTTATTAAAAGCATTTGGTTTTGCAATATATACACATTCCTCCTCATGCGCTGTATTCGTCTCCCTGATCTGAGAACCCTGTGACAGAAGTTGCTGTTGACTAGTCCTTCATCTTTTCTACATAACAAGGACCTGTAAAGAAAAACTCCCACATTTTCCTTTAAATACTCAGAATTCCCAGAACATAAAATTGTGCCTGGCCTTTCCTGTCTTTCCCAAGTTTTTGATGTCTTTATGCATACAGTTAGGCTCAAAGAATGTTTCTGCCTGAGTACGTACTATGTAAAACTAATGATCAAACTAATCTATATGTTCTACCAACAAATAATCTAGTTTCACTCAAAATAATCTGTTTACTATCCATATTAATCAATACTTTCTTAGTTGTGTAGTTTATCTTCATGTGCTCTTTGGCCAGCAGTCAAATCTCATAGTTTAAGGAATCTAACTGAAGTATTTACGCCAGATGAGCAGACACTTTGATAAGTTAAAAGAGGTAAACCTCTTTCAGGTGATCCACTTATCTAGGGTCTGAGAAATGGTAGTGTTTCTCTTCCAGAAACTGTAGAAGAGCTTACTGTGACTGGACTCCAATTTTCCCTACTTCACTGCCTTTATAGTCAGATAAAGTGAATTCACTGGGAAGAAGCACAGTTCCCAAGCTGTGAGTCCTCCAGAAGCGCTAGGGACAGTGTGTCAACAAGCCGTGAGTTTATGCTGCCCTCAGGGCAAGCAAGGGAACACGCAGTCCTGCACTGCCTTTCCTGTCCACACTGGCTCTGGACCACTTCTCTGGGCTCATTTAGGATTTTCCAGATCAAACACTTTCTTCCATTTTCTGCAGTATTGCATGGGATGCAATATAGAATTTTGGCTAACAACAACTACTTCATTTACAGCATCATCCTTCTCCTCCATGTAGCTCAAGATCATGTTACCGATTTAACTAATCTGATCATCACATCAGTTCAAACACTAATGAACATTTCCAATAGTCCCCTCATTAGGACAGTATACTTTATATGAAAGGTGCTGCAGTTAAAGACATCTTGAAAGGACTTTAAAACAAAGCTTCAAGCACAGCTGGTCAGCATTAAGCATCACAGTGCTTATGATCCCCAAGGTTGATGTTGACATGAAGACAGTTTCTACTGTCTGGAGTCCTGCGGCATTAAGAACTAAGCGTTTTCCAAATGTCCTTCTTAGTATAGGTATTCTAAGTGTTTTTCCCTAGACCCTAAGGATTTTCGACAATTCTGAAAGCCTACTTAATTGCCTGGTTTATTTTCCAAATGCCATTTTAATCCATCTCTAATCTTCATTAATAACAACATTATAATTACTTCATTAACTTTTCCAGATAAAGCATTTAAACTCTTCAGGAGAAAATAGCTTTTTGCTGGATCTTGTACTAATTGCTTCCTCTAATGCCTCGACTTTGAGTTTTACATGTATTTAATGAAAACATAAAGCTCTTGTATAGAGTAGGCATGTAGCTGAAACCTGAAGAACATGTGGTGTAAGAGCAAGGATAGTAACTTGCTGTATTACCTAGATTTTAATGATGCATTTTGAAACACTTTGATGAGAAAGAAAGCTCAATTCATTTCCCAGGGGTAAAAGTAATACCCTTAGACATTAGCGTTTAACTTGTTTTGACAACTTTGTTCCTGTGTAAAGGTTAAGTAATATGGTCAAATTTTATAAGTAATGCTTTATTAATGAAGTAACTTGCATTATGGTTGTAAAATTGAACACCAGATCAGGAAATAATAAAAAGTAAAGGTTGTATCATAAAGTTAACTGATCCGTACAGCTAGTGTTCCCCAGATAAGGTACATGCTCAGCTACCTACACTATGTGCAGTTGTGAGTTATTGCTTCTGAACACCTTAACCTTTTAGTTTCTTCTTTCTTGAATGTTTTCACTTATGGTTTGAATTGAATGCACGTAGGTTCTTCCATTAATTTTACTTTGCATTTGTTGGAAGAAGAGAATAGCATATCAAAACCTTCTGCCTTCTTTTAGCTGAGCATACAAACTACACGCTGTTTCTACATAGCTCTTCATCCCAAGTTTGTTGCTAGCATACCTGCTAGCATGGAAATCTTGTGGTTTTGCCTGATGTGCCTGTGTCTGTATAGTTATAGTCAAAGAATGAGTGGCTGAGAGACAACAACTTCAGCTGCTGCTCAGATGTGTAATTGCCGTTTAGGTACTTCTAGTGCATTTCAAGGTGAAGTCAAATGTCTTCAGTGGGTCACTGCTGAAGGTAATTTGGCATGAAGGTTTTTGACTTTTCCATGAAATGAGATGGAAGCATTTACACAGAGGTGTCTTCTGGAAGGCAAAAGCAAATAGCTGATGAGTAGTAAAGAGCCATTTTGAAGACTACTTCTCTGCTGCGAATCTCCAGACAGGACATTTAAATTGCTCAGCATGTGCCTATACATCAGGAATGGATGGATTATTCCAGCATTTCAGACCTGCTATATTTTCTTGTGGTGGCTTGACCACAGCCAGCAGCTAAGAACCCACACAGATGCTTACTCGTTTTCTCTCCTCCACCCCAGTGAGACAGGGGAAGAAAACAGGAAGAACAAAAGTGAGAAAACCCATAGGGCAAGATAATGACAGTTTAATCGGTGAAGGTGGGAGGAAGCACAGCAAAGTAACACAGTCACTACCTTCCAAGGCAGACTGATGCCCAGCCAAATGCCTAGTGACCAAACAATGGTCACTCTGGAAGCCAATCCCCTTCTTCTTACTCTATCTTGCTTTTTGTTGCAGAGCATGACATTAGTAGTATGGAACAGCCCTTTGGCCAATTTGGGTCAGCTGTCTTGCTGGTGTCCCCTCCCAGTGTCTTGCCCATTCCCAGCCTACTCATTGGAGTGGGGCAGAGTGAGGAAAAAAGTCAACCTTGCACCCTGAGGTGACGCAAGCGCTGTTCATCAGTAGCTAAACATTAGTATGTTATCAACACAATTTAGCCACAAAGCCAAAACACTGTACCATACCAGCTACTATGAAGGAAGTTAACTCCATCCCTGCCAGACCCAAGTCATCTGGGTTTCTCCAGCTGTCAGCTTGCTCAGAGAAAGCTGTACTGTACACTAGGGCATCATGTTCATAGCTTTTTCACATGTTAAATCAAAAATCTGAGCATTAATGCATATCTGTGCAGACTGCAACAATATCTTACAATCCAAAGTTAGCATACAGCATGTATAAATGATTTTAATGGCAGTGCAGAAATGACACTTGTGGACTTGGAAATAGTAATACATTCAACGTTTTAGGTTTTTAAGCTAACAGATATTTTGACATGGAAAGAGAGGTGCAATATGCCATTGCACATCTTTGAGGAGCCTTGTATGTTAAACAAGGGATGTTAGAACTGAATCTAACTTATTTATAAGATACTCTGCTGCCATTCTAGCCAAGCACATCACTTGATTTAAGGACTGGGTAATGTAGCTGAGAACAAACAATGAACTATTGAATGAATGATCTTGTTGCACCCCACAAGAACAGAGCATGCATTGTGGAATGCTCAGTGATGCACATCTCTAAGGGAAACCGAAGATATAAAGATGCAGATACCAAGATGAGGTATGAAATCTTGTCCAAATCAAAGTGAAAGGAAGTGTTGCCATTGAATGGAAAGAATTAGAACTTTGAGAATGCATTAACAGCTTAATTCTGGAAACTGTGGGGCAACAGTCCTGCTCAATGAAACTTGAGAGATCTCTGTTGCTTTAAATTTACCTGGCTAAATTTAGCCAGTTTATTGAGTTGCTCAAGTGTGGACAATTTCAGCCTACAAAGAACTTCAGACCAAGCATGATTAAATAAGAATTCAGTAAAAGGAGACTGAATCTGCTTTGTTCCACCCTGAGGTTTTAATAGGGAAAAAAAAATCAAGGGAGGCATTTAGACTCTAATGGCAAGATTAGGGACTAGCGTTACTTGTTTAATATATAGGAAGTGTATGTATAGGAAATGGATGTATAGGAAATATATTTCTTGGTGTACTACACTTATCTATTACATTAAATCAAAAATGACCATGGAAATTTACACCAGATTTCCATTTCTGGTACAGCAATGTAAACAGTGACAGGTCAGTGTATTTAAAAAACAGGCAGAAATGGGAGAAGGAAAATCCATCAGTCTTTTAATAGGAGAAAATATTTCTTATAAACCGTCTTTTGAGATTAAGAAAATACGGCTAGTGAGGCATGCAACTGAAATTAAAGAGAAATACAGTAGTACTCTGACAGTCACCGAGGTTCTGCCTGGGACTGTGGCTCTTGGCTCCGCTGGACAAAGGTCATTGGTCTTACAAATAGTTACTATCTAAACGGCAGGAACTAAACTAACCTCAATAAACCACTTGTATGAATCGTGCGCAGGAAACAAGGTAATGACACACAGAATGAGAGCGTCTATGTAATGCCGTGTTTTTGCTGGAAATAACTTGGAGTACTGTAACAAAGAAAATAACACTTTGTCATAAATAGCATTCATTTCTAATGAATCTTTTCATTCTTAACATAAAAAAAAAATGTCCTGTAGAGTCCTGCTCAGAGCTTTTCTTGTACACCCTGACTCTGAATGTGGGTTCAAACCTACTAGACCTCTTTCTGGACAACAGGAGAGAATAGATACAGGGTAATTAACATCATCATGGCATTACTTGCAGATAATGCATGTGTGACAGCAAAGTAAATGGAAGTAAGTCTAGGTTACTCTCAGGTTCAAGAATTAACTGGAGTGCTTCAGGATTTTAAAAAATACAGAGAGAATTTCACAGAAGTAAAAAAATCTGACTTCCATATATATATATATACACATCATAATTATATATATACCATAATTATATATATATACACCATAATTATATATATACCATAATTAACTGCTGTTAACACTTTAGCAGAGGCATGAAGGGAAAGTATAGCTAAATTTCATTCTGGTTTATGTTTGAGGAAAAATGTATTATTATTTCACTACAAGTCTTTTTTAAGTAAAGGGATTCTCTCTTACACAGGTAGCATAGATAGGACTTGGGGAAAATTTTCATGCGTGTGCCGGAATGGAATGAAATCACACTTTGAGGGTGAGCAACTAAAGCATAAAATTTTATTCTTGGCTATATGACCCTAAATCCCATGACTGATCGGAGGTAAAAGGGGTACGTCAGGCGCAGAATATTACAGCTAGTTGAGTTTTTGGCCTGAAACTAGGGGAAATAAAGCACATGTACAGGCACTGAAGAAGTGGTAGGAAGATCCTTAATTGAGGGAGTTGTTCTTGATAAATGAATATGTTTATTATGGGGTCTGGGTTGGCTACTAGAAAAAGTCCTAGCCTAAGGACAGAAAGTCCACCATACTTGAAGTAACATCTATTTTAGCCCAATAGCCCTTTTTGAACTTCCTTTCTTGTTGCAGTTTTTGGAATGTGATGGATTTTAATTGGCTTGCTTCATGTGAAAAAACTGATACTCTTTCAGGAACTGGTCACAAGCTCATTGGCCGTAAGGGAATATGTGACTGTGTAGTCCAATGCAAATGCTTTGTCACAGGAGCATGAATTTGGCAAGGCTCTTCTCAAGCAGTGAAGCCACAAATGACTTATGTGTCCTGAAATAGTCCCATGAAGACCATTACACCAAGCCCCTGGCCACATATTCCTGATTCCCTATATATTGTACAGAAATACTCTTTTAGATGTATTTATTGAGTGTCTTACAACTTTTATTGGTATTGTTTTTCATTTTTCTCAGCTTCTAAGCCAAGCTCCTGCAGTCTCATGAGGTTGAATGTTTATGCCTCAGGGGAAGAAGAAAATTATGACTAAAGAAGTATTGAAACCATTAGGAATGGTCATTAGAAATAGCTTTTCTGTGCAGTGTATTATTTGATAATCTTTAAGTCATATATTACATGGGGATAAGAAAAGCTGTAGTCTACTGGATAATGATAACTCCCAGCTTTTTGGGTGGTAGTCTGTTGTTTCTAACCTTCCATAGGTCACTAGAAAGCCAAATTGGTGTCTCTTGTCTGTTTTGAGTTATGGGCAATACATCTTGGGGAAAGAATGGAAAATTTTATTTTTTTTTTTTTAGAATTCAGGGCACTTTTTCTTTAAATATCAGCCTCTCATCATTTGATCAAATATTTTAGCTTTTCTAAAATTCACTAATTATTTAAATTTTGGGTTCCTTCATAATTCGTTTTAGTCCTTTTTTTTATCTTTCCTGTTGCTTTTTGTTGTCTACCCCCCCCTTGCATTTTTTAACTTGTAGAAAGGCCATAATTAACAGGTGAATCTTGTCTGAATAGAATGAAGGGAAACATTTTATATGATTTTCCCTGTAATTAATTAATTGCCTGCTGAAGTTCTTCACGGCATGTAAGTTGTGGCTGCAGAAGGGGGTTAGTGAGCAGGCAAGAGGATTAAAAAATATGTGAAATGCGTGTGTCACTGCTCTGCAAAGTGGAGAATATGCTTGTGCTAGGTACTCCCTCTATCTCTGTTTAGATAGGGGCGTGTCTGTTAATATATTGCAGTGACACCTCTCTGACAAAGACAGATCACCAGAAGTTTAACTATTACATTGTCTAGAAAAAGGAAGTGGAAAAGAGTAAACCAAACTTTTCTTAGGCTGCCTCTTCCCATTGATTCCAGTATCACAATCCTCATGTCCTAACCTTCGCAAGGAGCATTTGATATATGGTATTCATATAGGGTTGGAACTATTTTAGTACTATCGGATGTGCCTGCACATCTGTACTTTTCTTGGAGTAAAATACAGGATAAGGAGGATGTTCTGTAAAAATGTCAAGCATTTAATGCAGTGCTAATATAGCAGTCGGTACTATTATATCTTTAAGTAACGGAATAGTTTCACGGGTGCTAAACTGCTGTTAAGGAAAGCCTTCTCCCCTCTGCAGCCGCTTCACAGCGCCGCGCTGGCAAACTCCGGGCGCTCGGTCCCATTTGGTACGCGGGGAGTTAACTAAGTTAAGCTTACTGCCAGTTAGCCTCTCTCACCAGGAATGCAAATTTGCGTTTACCTATATAAGGAAACCTGTTAGACTTAAAGGAGCTCGGCGGGGCTGCGGGCTGCCCGGGAGAGGAGGGAGCCCGTCACCGGGGCGGGCGGTGGGTGCGCGGAGGCTGGACAGAGCGCGGAGCCCGCCCGGGAGGGACTGTGTCGTGTCCTGTGGTCCCCCTCGCCTCCCTCTTCTTCAACTTCAGGAGCAAAGAAGAAAAACTGCCAGGGAGGGCAAACATGGAGAAACAGGTATGTCGGGCGGCTCCTCGCAGCTGGAGGGTGGCGGTGTTAGAGCGGCAGGGAGACTTCTTGTTACAACTGTGGTTCCCTCCTAAAATGGCTTGCGGGTTTTAATAAGGGCTACAGAGCACAAGCGTGCTTCTTGTGTACAGCAACATCTGTGTGAGCAGTTATTTTAACTTCTCTGACATCCCTCGTGCTTCTGATTCGGATGTACCTTTTTCCTTTTTTTTTTTTTTTATTGGAGGGTGATTCTCAAACTTTCTTATCTCGGATGGAACACAGGCGTGAGGGAGCTGAGCCTGGAAATAAGGCTGAGATGCTTTGGTTAGCTGGCTGCAGCTCTGCAAATGCATGTTATGATCCTGTCCTGTCTGGGAAAAGGAGTACTTCTTGTTGGTTGGTTTTTTTCGCCTTAGAATGTACATTTTGTAAAAGGTCCTCTCCTTTAGCATTCCCAATGTTTTGGGGTACTTTGTTTTGATTTGTATGAATGCAGCTCAGTCAGCATAGCTGGAATGTGTTTGCTGGAATACAGGGAGTTCCTGTGGTAATAAAGATTTTTCAGTGAGTTAAGAAAACAAGCTGCAGGTACTGTTCTAGGAAATGTAAGCAAAACTTGTTCTCCTACAATAGGGATTGCCGCAGTTCAAAACAAGGATATGTGTTTCCTAGGAAGTATCTGCTTATTCTGATTACAGCAGGTTTTGGGTAAAATCCTCACAGAGAGAGATTGTTCTTTCAAGATTTTGATCATAATAAAAAATAAAGTTAGAAACTTAATTCAAACAGCTTTCTAACTGAAAGAATAGTGCTGTGCAGACATTCAGGACAGTTACTGTTAAGTATCAGCAGGCTAATTGTGGAAGTTCATTCAAGTTTTATGCAATTATGGTGTAAAAGATAAAAACAAAAAAAGCTTTTTAGCTGATTGCTTTGAGTAACTTTTAAGAAAAAAAATGAAGTACAGAGAGCTAGTCAGATACAGGTGAAGGTGATTTTCAGAATGATCTTGCTTTTCTGATCTTAGAAACTGATATATGATTGTTTTTCAATAATTTCCATGGTATGTCATGTTTGTCTGCACATGCATATGAATACACTAGTTATGGGAGTTGTAACTACATCTTTCCTAGTAGTCAAAGTGGGAAAGTAAAATACTTTCCTATGCTTAAGTGTTTAGAAGCTTACAATGAAGATGACTACTAAAAAACCTTCCTTCTAAATATTTCTAATTTTTATGAATGGATGTCTATCTGAATTTAGTAATATGATATTTTCTGGTTAAAAGTGATTCAGAATAAGGAACTGTCAGAATTAAAATTCACTTGTGTTAATATAGATTCTTATTCATTTATATACTCCTGACTTTGAATGTCTACTGAGATATTAACGGGAATGACACATAACAGCTGTAGTAGTTTCAGTAAAGAATTTTATAGGAGGATCAACATTGCAAAGAAAGCAGATAGCAAGTTTCAAAACACTGCTCCAGTGTTGAAGCTACTGGGTTGATTGTCATGAAATATCTTTGGTCTTGGTGGAAGTCACCACAGCAAAGAAAGTAGGACTGGTGGACCAGAACCATACATTTCACTTGTCTTGCTTCTCATCCTGGTGGTTTTGCAGCCAACCTTTGTTGTTAATTGAGTGGGAGTACGGAAGACACACTTTTAGCAGAGGTGTTAGTAATCAAAGCGTGAATTTAAAGGCCAGAAGACTTCAGGGAAGTATGTTTTTAAATCATCTTTTCTCAAGTCTGTCTAGTACATTTCATTGCCCCCATCAGTCTAGCTATGTTGCAATCACTAATGGTCTCTTGATTTCCCAGTGCAAAGCTGGGTAGAAACCAGGTTCAAAGCCTGTACAGTATATTCTGGGTTGACATGAGGATCTGAGCAGCCATCTACGTGGCCATGCTAGTGCAGGGCTGGTCTTGGCTGCAGCCTGCTCCTAGATGAGCTTTGTGGCTGTGATTCTTTCGGGGACACAAGGGGTGGTGTGGGGTCTCATCCCTTTCAGCCACAGTGTGTGCCTTGCGCCCCCCTCTGCCACCCATGGCATGTGTAATAGCGTGGCTGCAGAGTCTACAGCATCACAATGGGACTTGCCTAAAACCAGTGCCCACCCTGGTTTTTTTTTTTTTGTACCTCTGCTTGGTGCTGTGTCTGCAGTGTTGCATGAGTTTCCATTGGCCTGGATGCACAAAAAACAAATTCTTTTCTGGACAGGACATATGGCTGGACATATGTCTGGAAGATAGAGTCCAAGGAAACTTTATCCTTATTTGCAGTGAGAAAATAATTGCAAACTAGACAAAGCAAATTAAAGTACAGGGTAGACCTTGTGGATTGTCTCAAATCCCACAAAAAGCCAGTAGCTATGGCTGGGTTATTCAATGACCCTTCTCCTTCCAGAGCTTCTGCAAACCAGCCTTCCACATTATGCACTGGTCTCCAGTCCATGTTAATAGGTGACGTGTTTCATCCACTGATTAAAAAAGAGCTAGTATTCATTGTGACCCTGTTCAAAGATTAATTTTTCATTCATTCAAGGATTCTTTCATATCAGTTTCAATAACAGAGCTGTGTTCAGGGCACAGTAATTGTACTGTGTTGGATTGTTTATTGGGGAAATGAGTGTGCTGAACCCAGGCAAAGGCACTAACCGCAGCAAGTCTGTGCATACACCTATGGTACCATCTTTAGTTGTGTAACTGAGGCAAGACTGAAGTGAAACAGAAATACTTGAATTTGACAGTCTGAAGGTTAATGCTTCTCTGAATTGAAGTTTCAGTTTGTGTACCAGAGATGAGAAACACCAAATTATTTATATGTATGACAAAAGGTTTCATTACTTGAACCAAAGCTATCTTTTGCCTTGCTTTTGTATTATTGATGGGTTAAATTAATGAGAACTATTGCTCACTTGTCACTTTTAAAACACAGAGGACTTGATGCACTTACAATATACTATTTTATGTTCTTTCATTTCTAAACAAAGATTTTTACTAAATATATTCCATGTTTTTCCCATTTAGCAACCCATTCCTCCTACAAACATTTTCTTGTATGTTCACCTCACTCGGAACCATCACCTCCTACATACTTTCATTTTCTGATTTGCATATAATTAGAAGCTGCATGCTCTTACACTTTGGCAAAAGGCAGTTGGGGACATCAAGGTTGTGGTGTTTTTTTTTTTTCTGGTATCTCTTCACTTTTTCTGAAAAAAAAAAAAAAGTCTGGACTTTGAAAGGTGTAACTGGAGAGCTTGAAATAATAAAAGAACATGCTGTACTAGTTGCATGCTCCCTTTAGGGTTTTGTTAAAGGCTTTACCATTCCATTATGTTATCATTTTGTAGTGTAAGCATTTTATATGGCATGTGTGATTTCATTGCCCTTAAGTGACCTTGGTAAATTCCTTATTTCCCCTGAAGCACATGCCTAATTGAAAATTGCCATCTGCAGTTGCAGAGCTTTAAGCAAGAATTCTAAGAATATTGCGAGAGGGAGACTGGTGTCCAGAGAATGGGACAAGAGCACTTCTGTTGTAGCATTCACTGTATTGGATGATGTTAAGTCTTTGCATTGAAGATGAATGATAAGGAATTATAGCTAGGTCATCTTAATCTGCCCAATTCATCTGTTTAATGCTGCTGTCCAGAGATCATATGACCCATAAAAGCTGTTGCTTGATTATTTTTTTATTTTAAAAATTTTTAATTTTTTTAACTTGTGTGTCTATTGCTCCACCCTTGGGTAAATATATCTGGAGTCTAAAGTTAAAGATACCATTCCAAAACTGAGCTGTGCTTTCTAGTCCAGCTGCTGTCCTCATTCCACAGTGCCTTGCTTGGCTCTGCTGCACCACTGGGTTTGAGGATATAGTTATGATGAGTGCAGTCTGCAACCACAGCCTGAAAATGAGACATTGTGTTCCCTGCTAGAAGCCTCTAGCCTAGCATTGCATTACAGGTCCTGTGAGCATATGTGCTTAAGAGCCAAGCAAATGAAGGAGGCAGAAAGCTGGACAGTGTAAAGCTGAGAAGCAGTTTAGGAAGGCTCTTTTTCAGATCAGAGGACATTAAACTGTGTCCTGGATTAGAACATAAAGTCTGTAATATTTATATTTATTCATGAATGTGTAATTGTTTAGGATAGGAAAAATGCAGGTATTTTACGTTAAAAGGGTTGGGAAATTTAAAGCATGAAAAGTCAGTAATAAAGATGCGAAGCTGCAGTTTTATCATGTCTTCTCATATGCTTATTCACCCTGAAACATTCAGAAAACATGGGTCTGAAAATTAACCCCCCCCAAAGTCTCTAGTTTGATGTTACTTTGCAAGTAGTCCTATTTGTGAAAGTTTAGCCTTTGAATTTATTTGTTTCTATGTTAATTAGAAGTTATATTTCAAAATTATTTTTGAGTCAATTTTGGAATGCACACTACTTTGAGACTCAAACAGGAAGGTATTAAAAATATGCAACATGTGTTAGGATCTGAGTTTACCAGCTGCTGAGGATATATTTCCCTGCTGTGTTGGTGGAGTTTTTATTTCATTAAAAATATCAATATTAAATCTATTTTTTGATGGTGTAGCAAGCAATTAAGGGAGTGCATAAACACTTCTTGGCAAATTTTGTGTGGTTCTGTATTTTCTTTTTTATGTTAAATGTATTGTATGTTCAGCAAGATATTTAAGAACATACTTGAAGATGAAAGTCTGTACGTAGGCAGATGCATGTTTCTATATCTGGAATTGTAACACATGTTCTATTTCATGTGTGCCTAAATTCTCTGCTCATTTTTTTTTTTTAATTAAAAAGTTACTATTCTCATGTGACCTGTGCACAGAGGCTGAAACAACTGGCATTTTCCTTTAGGTAAATCACTTAACACTTGTAGGATTTTCCTTGAACAAATTGACATCTTCCTTTTACAGGTTTTTGTAGAACTCCTTTGGTGGACGGGGTGTTAAGTTGCACTTTCTATCTTCCCTTTGATAGTTTCACTCAATGGTCATTTTTATATTAGTCCTCCGGATGTCAGATTTAGAGAGATGACATAAAAAAAACAAACGAAAAAACCCCAACCAAACACCCCCTCCCATCCCCACTACTTTTGTTAGATTTGATTATACTAAGTTCAGCTTCATTTAGGATTTGCTGACGTTCACTTTCAATGGTATGAACAAAATGGCATTTTTGACGTCTCGTGCATAGTTCCAGTCATTCCGACAGGCTGAGAGCCCTCTTGTTGGTAATGCACTGGATTACAGAGCACTCAGGGTATCAGTTTGGAAATGTCCTGACTTGTCTGCCATGATCCTTCAGTGATGCATGTGCTCCTGCTGCTGAATTTCTAACACTTCTATTTTGTAGCTGCCCAGCCTGTAAAATTCCATAGAAAACCTCAGATCAGGCCTCCTGAGGTGGATTTTTGGGGGCACACTTAATTTTACTACATATGAAACAACAGTAGCATTCTTGCTATGTTAGTTCTGCAAAATGAGCAGTAGTTTTACTATACCTTTCATATATTTGTCATCTCCTTTGTGAGAAATTCCACCCTCTTTTAGCCGAGGAGTTTAGGCATTAGCAGTTAATTATGAATTCTTACCTTAAGTATGGCAACATGCCCCAGGGTGGTTTGGGATACCCCATAGGTTGTGGGTTCAAAGTTATGCAGCTGCGCTTAACACTACAGTGGGCAATTCTGGCTGTGTTGCATTTTGCCTTCGATACATTGCCATAGCAGCACCATTAGCACAGTGCTTAGACTGCAAACATCTGTTTGCTTTTATTGCACATGTGTTGCTTAAGATGTTCTTCTTTTACATCATGTAAATCACTGGACTCAACCGGCATGTATGATTCGTTTACCAAATAAACCTTAAATTATGTCAGTAAAATGTATGGCCTAAGGGATGACATGCATGACACATACAGGAGATAAAACTGACAAATTTGTGTCTGGAGTCACCAATATTTCATACTTCAGTGGTTTTTTTTAACTGTTTGAATGTCATGTAATTTTCAGTACAGAAGAAAAGATTGCAATAAAACTGGTGTGCATCCATGTATCACACGATGATGGGAATAGAGAAGTGCACTTCATGTTAGAGATTTCATCACTTTGTTTTCTATAGCCTTCATTCTAGAACCTCACCATATTCATGTCATGAAACAGAACAAACACTTATAAGAAAAAACAGATACATTTTGATATAACTATATATAGTCTGCAGTGCTCTCTTGAATGGAAATGTTACCTGGACTTTGAAATAAGTTTAGCTGTTGCTCTGATCAACTTTTCAGCAATACCCTGTAGGTAAGTTGATGTTTTAGAGACCTAACATCTTGGTTCTAATGTCTACCATTTCACATTGCTGGAATGCACAACAGGATTGTTTTGGTTTAGATTAATGAAAATGAACTCAGTGAAATGACTTACAGTTGTTTGCTTGCATTTTAATTTTGGAGGTTAACCTAACGTGCCTTGAAGGTTTTAGTTCTTATGTTTCTGTTCCATGAAGATTTAAATTTGAATGTTTTGTCCATGCCACATGAGAACTAAAGAAACTAAACATGAGGAGAAAATGGAAGATTACAGTTGAGCAGAACCATCAGCTGAACAGGCCTTTACTCACCAAAAGATCCTTTAAAGTTTGAGGGTATGCAGAATTGCTGTAATACAATAAATTAAAATAAAAAGCGCTCTCTAGAAAGGGCTTCCTGACTCCATCAATTAAACTTCTCAGTTTTGTATCATATGCCAAGTTTCCAGTACATCACCCAGGCTGTGCGAGCTAGAACAAAATTTGAAAGTGGTTTGACTAGCTGGCAAGCAGGCCTGAAATCAGGAAGATATAAGTGAACCAAAAGAAGCACGAATCCCTGCAGTCAGGGAAGAAAATATAATTTATCTATAGAAAATGGGGAATAATTCAGTCAGCAGGAGAATCTGTGGGCTGCTGCAAATTAGAAAATGAACGCGAGTCACTGATGTGACAAAATGTTAAAATGTGAAAGTCATTCTGGGAGTCATTACTGAAGGTATTGTACACAAGAGGATGAGAGGTAATTACTCTACCCTGTTCCACCGAGATAAGCACCCAGCCTGAATCCTTCATTCAGTTTTATATGTGATACTTTAAGAAATATGCAAACAAACTGGAGAAAGACTAATGGAAAGCAAACAAAAAAACTTTAACAGGAAAACATGAAATAATTCGCAGGAACTGAGTATGTTTTATTGAAAACTTGGATGCCCAGAGTGTTCTGTACCAGAACTTTTATGAACTAATATTCTGTCCATCTGCCACCTTCACCCACAAGACCAAGAAGAAGGTGAGTTCTCCCTGCAGCCCACTGCTGTATTCATATGAGAGCAAGAGGTGAAGCTGGACACCTTTGTCTGGGAACCAGGTGGAGCTGGGGATGGCTGCTACAACTGGGCAACCAATTGGTTTTACTATCAAAGTGCTACTCACAGCTTGGTGAGTTACTGTCTAGAAAAGAGAATAAACTGTGCTGTAATACACAGACATGGTTATAAATATGACAGCAATTAATTGTTCATCTTCGCTCAGGGTGGAACAAAAGGCAATTTGTAGCAATGGTGGTTTTCATTAGATTTTAATAAGAACTTTACAGTTACAATGGTATTAGGCCCTGGAATGGGCTCCCCAAAGAAACTGCCAGATCTGTCTTTGGAAGTTTTTCACAGACACAGAGCAAATGTCTATTTTGGATGATCTAGCTATAGTTGATCCTCCCTGGGAGCAGGGAAATGACCCTACACAAACCTTCTCAGACCTACATTTCTATGATTGCTTTGTAAGACATTGACTGTGTCCCTACCATGGAATCTAGAAACATTTCCCAGTTTCAGACCCCAGCATGTCTCATGGCTGTATCCCATGAGACAATGCCTAAGCTGGGCTTGCATCTGCCCTTTATCTTCATGTTATGCCCCTGGTTCCCATGCTAGGTGCTAGTAGATCAGCAGAGCAAGAACTCTATGGTGCTTCACCATACAGGCTTCAGGTAGCCTGTATCTGTAGGAAAACACCAGGCTCAGCCTCAGACTGGTAATCTGTCTCTAGTGTGCAAGACACTGGAGTGTACTGCTATCCTTTTAACTCATTCTAATACCTATAGGCTCATGGCTTTCGAATTTGGGAACTTTGACTTCTTTTAGCTTCTCCATGGTTAAGAGTCTCAAGAGTTATGGCTGAGACTCCCACTTTAACACTGGTATTTAGTGACAACAAATACAGATTTGTCATGAATGAATACAAAACCTAATAAAATCATGACAAAAGTTAGTAGGAATACTTACGTGTGTGAAACTATTGTCATTAACTCTACCAAATGCGTACCTTTCCTTCTTATGATATAGATTATGTGATGTAGTAATAAAAAGCCAGAATATCTCTGTAGATGTAAAGCAAGCAAGGATGCAACTACTGCAGATAAATGTGAGGAAGTTAAAACCCCATTGTGTTAGTGCAGGAGAGGAGTTTTTTCTCCCAAGCACTGTTTCTAAGTAGAAGGTAGATTGGAGAGTTACATGACAAGGCTCTCCTTGGAGAGCAAAGTGTAGTGTTTGGTTTGTTGTGTAAAATGTGTTATTGATGTGTTACGGGCAACAAATTAGCACAACACCCATGGTTGTGTAGCAGTGCTGAGTCATTGATTGCTGTCGATCAATGCTGTACAACATAGTGCTATATCCATTAAGCTCCCTATGAGAATACAAGGCATAGGATTCGATCAGTTAGTTCCCAAATTAAAGTCAATGGTCCAAGAGAAGAATGTAAAAATAGAAAAAGAACAACAAGGAAATGGAAGTGAGATTAATTTCTTCTGCTTGATGCTTCCCATAACCTCATTCTCATGAGTCAGCATTTCTGAGGTCAGTTGTTTTGTGAGATTGGGTAAAATGAATTCCTAAATGATAGTTGATTTAATTGTTAGTGTCTAGGTCATAAAATGACAAACATTGAACTACTGACCTTCCTAGAATTTGAAAACTACTTCATATTGTCAATTTTAAAACCTAGGTGGATATTTTTATTAATAGTCCATCTATTCACTTGTCTGTGAATAAGTTATTTTGTTCTAATGGGGAGGGTGAGAAGGGGTTGCAGCAGGGATATTTGTTAGCAGAGCAAGCTGCTTTTTACTACAGTGTTCATAGTCATATTTCAATGACAGGAGCTGAATATGCTCCCCTCCTTCTTATTAGTCAGAGGGCTGTTCTTCAGAACTGCTTTTCAGACCAATATTTAGCCTAAGTGGTGAGATGGCCACTGTGAATTTCACAGCTTTCTGGGTAAAACCATGTGGTTGCTGACGGGGAACTCCATCTTGCAAAAGGGATCCCATAACGCATTCTGCTCATTTCTGTTGGAAAATTGTCTTCCACAGTGGTCTCTGACTTAATCCAATCCTTATTCTGAGCACACAAGAAGGGAATGTTGTTTCAGGCAACCAATGTATGACTGTTGGAAAATACTTGTTTTGTGACTGGAATCATTACTGTGTTTTTCAATTACTGTCTTTTGGGACAGAAGCATATTACATCTTATATTCATAAGCAACATCACTATCTGACTCTCATTTCTGAGGTTTAAAAGTTCTGCATCTAAAAATATTTTGCAAAAATTAAATTGAAACAGGCTACTAAAATATTCAGTAATTGTAGGCAACTGTATAGCCATATGTCTTTTCAAAACCAGCTTTTAACATTTTGCCTAGAGGAAAATCCTCTTTAAAATGCTTGGACAAGCTAAATCTAAAGCTAAGACTTGTTTGAAAGATCAGCAAGGTTCAATAATTCTCCTAGATCAGGACCATGTCAGTGGTTTTTCATGGTTTTATATTCTGAAGGTAGATGGCAAAGTAAAAATCTAATGAAATGTGATAAAAATTTCTTGTCCAGTAATGTACAAATGTGGTATCAATATTCAACAAAAAGCAACCTGTTCTTTCTAAAGAGCTGAAGCTCAATATTTTTCCCCATTGAAGTAGTTAAACGCTAGACTGAGAAAGATATGTGTGTTATGAATTAGATTTTGCTCAACTTTTAAGTGTGTGAAGTGCGATTTTAAGCTTTGGCTGTTGTGCCTTTCATAATCAGTACCTCAGAACAAGACCTACAATACAGGGAATGATGGGCAGCCTTCCTCTGGGTTTTGAGGGATGTTTTCTTTAGTGCTGGTGGATAGTTTCATCTGCTTGGGACTTTATTCCAAAAGTGACTGCTAATAACTGTTCTCCCAAGAGATGAGCAGAGCTTGTTGTATCTTAAGCACAACCAGAGAGGTCTTTGGTTCAGTCTACCTTTTATATGACTAGCTTGCCCAGAAAATGCAAGATGCATGCTGGACACCTCTCCCTGACTATTGGTGTTCTAGTCTGTGTTCAATATCTCCCAGAAACACAGTACTATGGCCATGAGGGGACACTTCTATGTGAATATAAACTTCTTATTCCCTCCTGTATCGTCTGTGCAACCGGGAGAAAGACGGTGCAAGAATCCAGACTTTGTGGTCGTCTGGTGAGAGCTGTCACCAGCGGAAGGAGGTACCCTGGTTTGTGGGCCTTACTAATGTAACTCTTCATATGTTTTACATTATGCAGATGCTGACCGAAATAAATAAATCCTAAAAATCCAGGACTTTTTCCTCCCACAAGGAGGTTGCAAATGCCTGGGATGTGAGACAGAAGGGAGAACTAAGACTAAATCAAAATAGGCTTGAAAACTTCACGTGGAGTTAGGCACCTCAATAGGATCCTGGCACTTGCATTCATTTGTGCCTCTTGAATTATGAATAGGTGGAGACAGGAGGTCGGTACCGAGATGTTTGTACAAGCATCGAGTCAGATTTGTCTTTACTTCAGGCTTTCAAAAAAGCAAAGTTCATCCCAATTAATCATAATCTTTTACCGTAATTGTTTGGTATGACTGGACTCTGAAGAAGTCAGTTTTATCATTTACAACTGATTCCTCAGTCTTGCATTCTAGCCACTGTCTGTTTTTTACTATAGGGTGTACTGAGTTGCATGTGTTGAACACAGTGCTATGAAGACAACAATGTTCCACTTTCCCACCTAGGGGAGACTGCTGTCAAGGCTTTTTCTTTTGTGCCCATGAAATTATATGGTCTGATTCCCCTGGAGTAATCTTTCTGGTGATTCATCGGGCATGGCTATGTCTTTCTTTCTCTGAATGATTACCATTTTCAAAGCAGTGATATTATTCTGCCTGCTATGGACAAAATGGATAATCTATGAACTATTGGGAACAGAGAGCCCTGTGTTCATGGGACCTCAAGATTTCAAGGCTTTGAGCATATGAACTAAGAAGTTAGTCCATGGATAGTGAAATGGTCCTCATTTTTAAAAGTTGCAGGTGCATAATGAAATCTCTGTATGTGTTATCAAAACTCATCAACAGTAAGAAATACATTTAAGAGCTGGAGGCAGTTTTTCTACTGTTTTCTATGTTCAGTTTTTAATACCTGTGACTGCTTTCTCATGCTCTCAGATGGGCAGAAGTTGTTTGCCCATGTGCTGTTTGCACTGTAGGCTGTGTTGAGCATTTATGCCTGAAGCATGACTTCTCTGTTCTCAGTTGCACTGATACAGTTTGTCTTTTAAGTTTTTTATGAAACTGTAGGAAGAAAGGGGCTTTTAAGATACTGCAAAAAGAGAAAGGGTCCTGACTTTTTATGTCATGCCTTGTTAGAAACCTACACTTGGTTTTGGACATAGGATTCCAGACAGTTGGCCTCTCTCCAAAGTGACTTATGGCTTTACTTTTAAAGGGAGAGATCCCAGGTGCAGGAGACTTAAATAACAGGGGATTTAATGTTAAGGCTGTCATTTTTTCTAAATCATGTTCCTTTTTTCCCCCCCTTCACTTAAGATAGGTATAGTTCCAATCTAATAAACAATTGCAATCATAAATACACTTTCTATGTGACTCTTCAGATGAAAAAAAAAAATAAAATGCTGTGCTGAACCCTAGTGTTCATGCATCTTGCAGAACATAAGATCATTCATTCGTTTATCTTCCCACAAAAGAAGACAAAACATCTCTTTCTGCTTCAAGAGATATTCTTCTCCACGTATGTTTCTCTAAAATTGGGTTGC
Source organism: Gallinago jamesoni (assembly GCA_025769975.1). NCBI lineage: Eukaryota > Metazoa > Chordata > Aves > Charadriiformes > Scolopacidae > Gallinago > Gallinago jamesoni. The sequence continues at coordinate 129,940,752 of JAOQGH010000001.1, forward strand.
AAGCTAATAAACTCAAACAATAGAATCAAGACTTCCTTTTTCAGTATTGTGTGGCTTTTACAGTGCAGTGTTTATCTGCCTCATATTCAAAATAGTGACTATAAAGAATACAACTGTCTGAAAAGATTTCAAAGGCACGAAGAGGAGGAATGGTTTGCAATGTTTCATCCCAGCATGTATAACAAAGGATGTTGAATGAGTATTACAGAAGCACTCAAACTGCACTGCTCAACATACAGAAATTAATATATGGTGTGTGACAGTTTTTGGAAAAGATCTGGATCCAATTATAAATTCCTCTTTGGTTTATGAGTAACATTTATGTGGAAGAGTCTTCCAAGGGAAGTGGTGAAGCACTGTGTGCTAAACCATTGGCGAATGAACTGTGCAAAGTGTTTGAAGGCTCTTCAGAAAGCAGATCTGAGAAGAGCAGTGGTGTGGACGTGATGACATAGTGGAGTTCCCATGTCTCGGTTCTGACTTGCATTTTGACAGCTGTGCGAGCCAGAGAGTACTGTCTCGGAAGCATCAGGATGTGCCAAATTTACAGCATTCAGAGCATAAGAACTCCTTCCACCCCTGTTATTAGAGAATTTTCTGATTGAGCAGGTTTTTTTTTATTTGGAAATAAAATTGAATCTCCAGTTTGCACTGGAGATTCAAGAGAAGAATGTGCCAGTTTAAATAAGCATGGGGTCTCTGTACAAAGCACTAGAAGTAACAAACTCTGAAATAGCAAATATTCCACCAGTTCGATCACCAGTCTGGGTTATGAGAGAGACACCCAGGTCTATCACCTTTTTTCTCTGTTTCACGGGGTGGCATTAGAAGCCAGAGTGGGTTTTGTAGCTCATGTATAAAGAACATTGCAGCCACTTACTCAGAAATGCAAATAGCCCCATTTCACATTTGCTGAAGCTGCTGTAAGATGTGCAACGTAGCTCTGCATGTGGTCCAATCGAATATTGGCTAATAACTGTGAGCATGGCACTCAATGTTGTATTCTGGAAGTAGCTTAACTCATTTTCCTTTGCTACTTAAGTATACTTATTTTGATACTTCTGGTTGATGATATTTTATTTATAATTTTTTTCATTAATTGGTTTTGATGGAAAACATGAATTGGCCAAAACACTTTTTTTTTTTTGAAGGACTAATTTTGACTACATTTCCATTGTAAAAATGCTCTTCAGTCTTAAGAGTAGCCAGTAAAACGAAGGAGAGATGTAGAAGCTAGCTTCAAAAGTGGAGATACAGACTCACAGAGTCATGTCAAGTTGTTGACGCAATGGAACCTTAACCCTGAATCTGTCATGTCTTCAATGGGTTACAGAGATCCTGGCTGCTTTAGGCTGCTCCCAATAGCTCATAATGATTCATTTTGTCTTCTAACAGTCTTAATTCTTTTTTTTTCATATAGACTCACAGCACATACCTTGGGTGAGTGTTGTAAGCATTTTATAAGAGTCTGAAATGAGTGCCTTCCTTTCTGTTGTCTTTACTGTTTCAGACAACCATAAATTTGTTTTGGTGCAGAATGAAGCATTTCTGAAATGAAAACTGATTTTTTGCCTAGTTCTAACTTTACCAATATAAAGTAACTTATTTCCACAATATTTCTTCCTGTGCCGTCTTTCTTTGCAGTAACTTAAAAAAAAAAAAACACCACCAAAACCTAGTCTGTTGGAATTACCACACAATGAAGCAGATGGGTACGGTCCTATAAGGAAAATGGTTCTGCTTCTGCAATGATTGCTCTATAAGGGAAGTTGAAGGGACCTTGTTTTATGTCAGACCAGTGCAGCTGGCAGCTTCTTACACAACACTGTCTGTTCTTGGAACAAACCCAAATGGCTTTTAGTGAGGGGGCACTTAACCATGTGAGCTACCAGCTTCACTCTTATGATGCACCATTCAAATGCAACTGAGTTAATAACAGGGCAACAAGGTCTCCTATGAGGCCTCTCTTTTAAAGAGCATGGATATCCCGATTCAGCCACAACTTCACCAGCCTGTCTCCTTGTCCAGGGCCCCGAGCATTTGTCCCCACTCTTGCAGATGTGCTTCTTGCTCAGGCTTTGATACCCCTTTCCTAGAAACCCGATTGCTCTTTGTGAAAGCCCATTCATTTGGTAAGCTTGATATTTGGCTAAACAAGGCTTGCAGCCTGCTAGAAAGAAAGATCCTTGAATCTAAGAGTTTTTCCTGTTGTTTTTCAACTGTTTACATGTATGGTCACACTGAGAAAACTAGTATGTCGCTACGTACAGTAAGTGTGCCTGTACCAGCTACATAAGCTATCTGTGGTGAATTCATCTCACTGGCCAGTTCTACAGCATTGAAGGACTTACATTATCTCAGAGTTAAATAAGTTGTGCAAAGAAATCACACATCTCACACCCAAAGTTTCATTGCTTAAACGATTTAAAAGGGTTAGTGAAAGCATAGCAGATTTTCATAGAGTTTGAAAAAGAACTGAAGCATCATTCCCATGGGAAACAGGCGAAATGGAAGTAGAAAGAATCAAATTTATTGTAGATATTACTTGCTATGTTATGTCATGTGGACCAGAACAGGGATCTAAGGCCCTGAACCTGCAAACACTTACACACTTGCTTAACTTTACTACATCGTGTAGTCCCATGTAAGTCAGTAGGTCTGCTCATGGCAATAAAACTAAACTCGTAAGAAAGTATTCTTGGGACTGAAGCCTCATATTTGATTCTCAATACATCAGAAAACCAGTGAAGGGTTTTGTAAAATGGCTTAACAGACTATACTGGTAGCTAGATGATTTTTTTCATCTGAATTTTGAACAGATGGCAAGGAGCCTATACCTTGTAAACTGAAAATATCAGTAATACCTCCCTGTAATTGTAGCAGTGAGTGAAGCCTTTCAGTAAGGGTGCAGAAAGAGTGGAGTATGAAATATTTTACAGATGCTACCTTTTCCCTTTCCCACAGTTCTTCTGAGATTGGCCCCAAAATATTTTGACAGTGTTAAAAGCTATTCCCCTCCCTCTACCTATCAGAGTTTGCTAACCAGCATTTTCATGCAAGATTTGAAGTGGAATGTTGTAAAGTTATATGCCTTTAGTCTGTAAAACCCTGGATTCTGTCCAGCAGACCATTTTTACATGGCCTGGATCCTTTTCAGACAAACAGGATTTGTACTAGGGTGCAAAATTTTAGACAACTGATGCATTCTTTAAAATAACTACAGCTTGGCGCACTGCCTCTTATAGGAGTCTGTTAAGACTCCCCCACTGCTCCCTAGGAATACTTGTGGAGACAGGAATTCTGAGTGCCAACAAAGTAACAAATTTAAAGGTAACCTTTCTTTCCTCTGGCACTCTGAGAATTTCTTTGTAACTTATTAGCCACCTAAGCGAGATGGGTAAGGTCACTTAGCACTTCTGGATCAACATATCTGTAATCTTGGGGAATAAATATTTTATGATTTGTGAAAGACAAATGTGTAACAAGAGGGGTTTTTTTTTCCTCTTTAGTGATAGACTAACTTCTGGAGTCCATGATGTCATTCTCAGCAGAACCTTGTTCCTTGATATGCTGAAAAGTGCTTCAATTCAAGCCTTCCCCAGAAGTGCTGTTGCAGGTAGCAATTCCTTTGAACCCATCTGGGAAAAACCCTACTCCATCTCTTTGTAAGGATTTATTAGTTGCATTTTATCCCTCATCCTTCATGCTTCTGCCCTGTATTTTTAAGCCTGGAACTTCTGGATCTTCATTATTCTCTGTCCCTTTTACTTGATGGGATCACCTCTAACTCCTTCTATTAAGTATATGTTCATCACCATAGCTGTGGTGGTTGCAGTTGAAATGTTTAATCTATCTCCAATGTTGGATTCACCTAGGAGATACTTAATCAAAGGAGAAAAGTATCAGTCCTGTCAGGAGGATTGGCAAAATAGGGCTAGATGTGTTTGTTTTTTCTCCACAGTAAATGGTCAGATCTGACTTAGCTGTTGGTGAGAAGGGGGAAGGTTCATAGGGAAGCGTCTTCTACAGGAGAATAGAATGATGTGTGACAAACACTTTTCCCGTGACCAGTTATCAAGGAAACATGATTCCAGATTCTCATATAAACACATTTTTTTTGAACTTCATATGGGAACTTCGGCAGCAGTCCTACCATTGTAGCTGCTTCTTCATGAAGCAGTAGTTTGCCTTACTCTCCTTAATGCTCCATGCTAGAGATGCTAGCAGACACCAAGTGAATGTCCTCTGTGTGTCATCAATGTTGAATATGAGTAACTATGTCTAGGAAGTCTGTCACATTGAAACCAAATCCAATCTTTAATTCCAAATTTGCCTGACAAGTGAATGGTGTGAACACATGCAGATTTTTGTCCCGAGGTTGGGGGGAGGGGGGAAGATTGGAGACTTTGGTACTGTTAGTGCTGTAAGTGAGCTGCCTACAAGTACTGTAAATGGCCTGTGGCAGTTATAAAATCATAAAATTACATTCCAAATGTGCAGGCATATGTTTTATCAAATTTTCTCACATCTAAGAAAAGTTGTCAGACTAAGCCCTCTTTGAGTTCCTTGTGATGTGGCTCTAAATGCGGTCATTGTGGCTCTTTTTAGAGCCTCATGGCTCTAAAAAGATACATGAGCTCGGGTTGCCTTTAAAACCTTGGGGGAATGGTGTAACCAAGCTGAACTTTTGCAGAGCTGGTTAGGTGCTCTGGTCCCTCTGAATTCATAGGTAAAGCTTCAGTTCACTGCCAAAAACCTAAACAACATAACAGCCCAGCTGCCTGCCAGTGTTTGTTATGCCTTAGAAGACATTCTTCTTTGTTCCTTTCCTTCTGAATATAACCTGGGCTTGATCACAGTTAATTATACCTTTTGTATTGGGCCTGGCTAGGATAAATTGTTTTTTTTCATGACAGCTCATGTGGTTTAAGAATTTTGGCTAAAATAGAACCAATAACACATTAATATTTTGGCTTTTGCTGAACAGTGTTTGTAGAGCATCAAGGTCTTCGCTGCTTCTCACTCTGCCAACCCAGTGAATAGATTGGGGGTGGAAGAACACAACCAGGCAGATGACCTGAACTAACCAAAGAGATATTCTGTACCATATAATGTCATGCTGAGCAATAAAAAGAAAAAAAAAGAGGGAGTTCTAGGGAATTGGCCATCTTTCGCTCAGGAACTGGCTTGGCATTGGTCTGTTGAAAGGAGAGGGTACGAGATTGCTTTTGCATTGATTGTTTTGTTTTGTTTCCTCTTCTTCCACTTATTCATTTATTAAACAATTATTTTTGTTTGTTTTATCCTGACCCTCAAGTTTTCCTGGTTTTATTTTCCCTTCTTCCCCTGTCCCACTGAGGGTAGTGATAGAGAAGTGAGCAAGTGACTGCAGGGTGCTTTTCTGCCTGCTGGGGTTACCCACAACCACCAGGCTCTTCGGGATTGAGCTACACATCCTCAGAGGGTTCTGGATGCATCAAGTCTTACCTGATTTGCACTCTTTAAAATAAAAAAAGTGTGAATATGTGAATATGAAGTTTCATGTGTGCAACAGTGAAAGAGAAGAAACCAACTGCTGAAATAGAGACCAACTGGACAAACTTTTAGTATTAGCAGTTGTTTTCCTTTCATAAGCATTTTGATTTCTATTTCCAACAAAGAAAAGAAAACACCTGTAGAGGCTTATTTTAAAGTGAAAATGAAACTTATTTTATTTGGGCAGTTGGACTAGGTGATAGTTGTTGGTCCTTTCCAACTGAAATAGTCTCTCCCATTTATTGAACTAATTTTGTACTCCTTAAATTCCAAAGCTGACTTACATGCTGCTGAGTCCCTTCCTCCCTTTCTAATTGATGTCTATTATTTTTGAAAAGTAGATAGATATTGGTTATATCTATATTGTTTAAGCAAGATCAATCAACTTAAGAGGCCTGAATCATAGGATCATTTTGGTTGGAAAAGACCCTTGGGATCATTGAGTCCAACCATCTACCTTACTCTACGAAGTTCTCCCCTACACCATATCCCCCAACACCACATCTAAATGACTCTTAAACACGTCCAGGGATGGAGACTCACTCACCACCCCAGGCAGCCTATTCCAATGCCCGACCACTCTTTCTGTGAAAATTTTTTTCCTAATGTCCAGTCTAAACCTACCCTGTTGGAGCTTGAAGCCATTCCCTCTCATTCTATTGCTAATTACCTGCGAGAAGAGACCAGCACCAACCTCTCTACAGTGTCCTTTCAAGTAGTTGTAGAGAGTG
>JAOQGH010000001.1:129947117-129980048 GCA_025769975.1 Gallinago jamesoni
CTTTTCTGCCAGGCAGCTTTCCAGCCACACTTCCCCAAGCCTGTAGCAATGCATGGGGTTATTGTGGCCCAAGTGCACGACCTGGCACTTGGCCTTGTTGAAGCTCATACCATTAATGTTGGCCCAATGATTCAATCTGTCTAAGTCCCTCTGCAGAGCTTCCCTATCCTCATGTGAATCAACACTCCCACTTAACTTGGTGTCATCTGTGAACTTGCTGGTGATACACCGTGTGTCCTTATCAAGATCGTCAATAAAGATGTTAAACAGAAATGGTCCCAACCCTGACCCCTGAGGTATCGAATGTAACAGCTTTTATGTATGAGAACTAGATAAACAGAGTCAGGAGGAGTATTTGTTGCTGAATAGACATATTTGGTTTTGGCCTTTTTGCAGTGGAACCATAAAAAAGACAACAAGGAGAGAGAGTCTGAAACCATGTTCTTTGGAGTTGCAATATTAGTTGCATTGTGAGGGTTCTTTCTGAGCACTGTCAAGTCAATAGTATCTTTTAAAGCCTGAAAACCAAACTTGACAATTCTTGTCATGGTTTATAGAGTTGTAGAGGGAAAATTACACTTTGGATCATGTTTGAGTAAGATCTTAGAATAATTAAATAGGGGTGTGACTTGGCCCTCTATTCCACTAAGTACAAAGAGAAGCCATGCATGGCAATGAAATACAGAATTTGACTCTACAGATTCTACTTAATGAAGGAAACAAATTAAATTTCTGCTTTTTATTGGGGTCTTTTCCAAGCTCTTTATAATAATCATTACAGGAGGGGTTTTATGCTTCCATAGGCTGTGAAGGTGACTATCAAAAACTAAAATGTGAATATCGATATGAAAATCCTTTATTAATCAACTTGACAAATTTAGTTGCTAACTTTGTTATGAAAGTAATCCCTCCGAACTGTATAAAGTGCTGGTTTTAATTGAAATATTAAAAAGAGGAATGTAATAAATGATAAAAAGGAATTTATGGCAAAAAGTAAAATCAGTAAAGCTCTTTTTTAAAAAAAAATTCTTCTTTCCTGAGAATTATCCACCATATTAAGCAAGCAAAATGTAGGAACGTTTCTTGCAGTGTTTCAGCAGGAAATATGTAGCTTTGGTTGTATAAAATGACAGTGCTCAGGAAGGTAAATGTATTGAATTACTCCATTAATAGAAAGGAGACGGCGGTACAGTAGTTTTCCCCCAGGCACAGTTTCACAGGTGCTGTAATCATGGTGGGCTACAATGACAGCACTGTAAATGCAAAAATAACAATTTGCAATTAGATGCATTTTTGTGTGAAATGTGATAAATCAAGGGGGGGGGGTGGGGGGTGGAATTTGTGAGGTACCAATTCCCTAACGGCAAGAATGTTTATCTAAAATACAAAAACTTCACAGCTGAAATCACTATTTTCTCATGTTTTCACTCAGTTCACAAGAGAAATATTAAAACATGGTTCCTAGAAGGAAGTTTTGGGGTTTCTTTTTGCCTTCATTAGAAAGCATCATTTATCTAGGCATATTTTTGGCAATATCCATACCTTTATCTGTATGCATTCTAAGAATTAATAATTTGTCATGGGGGATGGCACTATATTGGTGGCACCTGTCATTTAACCCCTGACTGGGGAGAAGCAGTGTTGGTAGATAATCAAGGGAGCTCTTGCTCTGTATTCTGCACACCCATCCCTTTGTCAGTGAGAACTGTTTCTTATCTAAGAGAGGATGCAGCAGAGTTAACTGCAGCTTACTAGCTAGGTGTCACTGAATTTCCTTTCATAATGCTAGGAAATGTGTTGTTGGAAAAGCATGTAACTGAGAAATTGTAACTCTGCAGTGATAAAAAAAGTTACTGTAGAAAAATTGTATTGGAAATCACAGCTTTCCTGGGAATCACACTTTCTTTGTGAATTTAAATATTGCAGTTCTTGGGTTGTTGGACGAAGGCAGAGGTGTTTGTTTTCAAATACTGAAATAAAATAACCAAATGATGCACGTGCAGAAATATGGCATGAAAGACCTGCTCCAGCTTCCCTGGAGAAGTGAAATCTGGCCTTAAGGAGGTGCCCTAGAAGCATCATGGAAGGGGAAGAGATCACCTATAGCCATGTTGTGATGAGGCAGCTTGGCTTTGAGATACCATGCCTACACCTGCATTGATGGTGTGGGCAATGACGTGACTCCTCAGCTTTGGGCTGAAGCCTACCCATCCTCTCTTTGTGTGGATATAGGGTCAAAGTCTGAATGGTGCAAGCACTGAGCCTGTTGGGACCTATCTGCTTAGCACCTATTCTGGGCTGATTGAAATCTTTCCAGGTGCTTTCTATGCAGTTTTGAAATCCTTCCAGGTGCAACTCCTCACCAGCTTTCTATGCATCCAGTAGGATGTCAGCTGAACATGACCACTGGTGTCACAAGAGAGTCCGTAAGTACAGACAATGCACACTGACTAGTAACAGCAATATTTTGTTTTGTGGTATTAACACTCTTTTGACACTGCCACATTTTTGTCATGTGTGGGCTAAAAGGATCACCTTTTTTTTTCCTGTTTGTCTTCAGTTTAACTTGGTTCCCACTGAAAAGTGAACAGTTGACTGCTATGGAAATTCTTCCTATCAAAACACCAGACAGGGCTTCTTTCATTTTCTTTTTCTCTTTGTGGAAGTGTGCGAGTCATCCACCTACACAGCACTATTTTTTGTTATCCTGCTGAGTGCTTTGTGGATTCAGGGCTGAAGTATGGGGTACACTCAAAGCTTGGGGTTATGTTTTCTGTTCCTTGTGGCCCACCTAGGGAGCCTGGGCCTTGGAGGACAAGCTGATGCAGCTCCCCAGAGGCCAGTAGTGGGGAAACAGAGTTTGGGTCCAGGTCTCGCTAAATACAGTGCTCCTGGGTTATTTGCCCCCAGGATTTGTGAGGTGTGGGACCAACCCCATGGCCTGTCTTATAGAAGACTTCAGAGAAGTGAGACCCCAGGGACAAGCAGTTTGCTTCCCTGGATGATAGTCCCAGAGACCTGGCTGTAGGAATGGTTGACCTCAGGCCAAGGTTTACTACCCGGTATGTTGCTGTTGCCTGAAAGTATTTTGGTTTACTGGAACGCAATAAAAATGCTAGTGCTTGAACATAAAATGTAGGTGAAGCATCATGGTTAATGTGTAAATTGTTAATGAGAGTCAGGCAGTAAATGGCTGTGGTGGGTGCAGGAGTCTCCTGCCAGCCCCTGCAATGGAATAAGTTTCCATTCGGTGTCTCTCTGAGTGACAGCCAGGACACAGAAAGAAAACAAACAGTAACTATTATCTTCCTGCTGAAGCAGCTCCAAAGTGAATATAAACACTGATTGTTTAGAGACCATCAATTAAGCAGAGATGTATTTAGAGCAGGTGCGGAAGAGATAATGAATGAAAAGAGAACTTTATAGTCTTGTATGTTTAAAACAGTTTGGCTTTTTGATGTTGTGTTTACTGCGAAAAGTATTGAATTGATAGTTGGAGCCTGTGATTCATTTAAGAACAGTTCTTAGTTTAATAAACACACAGCAAACATCAAGAGGGAAGGTCCAAATGATGGAAACTTTAGTGCCAGAGGACGTTTTATTTATGACTGCAGTAATATTGAAAGACCATTTGAACCTATGGATAGAAGTTTATGGACTTTCTTGTTAACCTCTGATTTATTGAAGTATAGTTATGCAACCTTTCATATACTTGAATCCCTAGTGGTGTCTAGAGGCAATGATGAGAATGGGTCTTTCTTGTGTTAGTCATTTTGTATGGATGTGGTTCCTGGGAACTTGAAAAGCGATTTCAGACAAAGGGTAAGAGAAAAGGAAACATTCATTATCTTCACTTCACAGAGGACAATCTGAGAAATATAGGAGTAAGGAACAGAGATTTACCAAAAGAAAATTTAATTTGCTTTTATAAAAAGAATTCTGTAGATGAAACAGGAAACTGAACTCTCGTGTCCCAGTAGTAATTGAGGATAAATGTGGATCAATGTAGCTTTTTCATCTCTAATCTTGGCAAAGTCTTATATGTCCCTTCCTAAAATAGGTAGAAGTATCAATTTATCTTTTTTTTTTGTTTTTTACAGCTCTCGCCCCTTGTTCTTCCAAGATTTAACTGTTAGTATTCTGCACTTTCACAGTCTCCACGCTTTGTTGTCTCACTGAAATTTGAAGCAGCTTATAATTGGTATCTTAACTTCGTTTTTCTGTTTTGGAAAGGCAGCTTTAGTATTCAGGGCTAAAGGTGGTAGAAGGAAACACTTTGGGTGTTAATCAGAAGCACAGCCCTGGTTTACCAAATAGCCTGGGGAAAACCCCTTGATCCTTTTAGCCAGCTTAGTCATTAAACCAATAAATAGAAACATGGCTTGGATGGAGGATCTAGTGGTCAGTGAAGACGACTATCCTCTTGGTAAATATATTACCACGGTAAAACTAGCTACTGCTAACAGAGGTGAAGAGACCCTGTAAGCAAGGAGTTTGTGAGCAGCTGTGGTGTGCCAAGAGCATGGCTGTTTTACAGGAGGAAAACTCTGGTATCAGTGAGTCTGATAGATTCACTGATCTGGGGCCGTGCAGGGAGGAGAAGTGGTTGTGCTTCTGAGGCAGTGTATGATACTGGGGCACCAGGGTACTGCCCTTCAAGGTAAAACCGATGCATCAGCACCTTCCAGTACCACCTCCTCATCCCATACAGCTCTGCATGATGGCTGGGCTATACTGGGGAGAGGTCTGTGGACATGTTGTGTGGTACATCCTATTTCATGCATCTCTTATCTTGTGCAAGCTCCCTCAGATAAGTCTAGGCAATCTGCCCGGAAGGGCTAGAAGATGGTATCACTCCCTATGGGAGAGAGGAGGTGGATGTGAGACAAGGAGGCTAATACCAAGGACCTTTTTTTTTTTTTTTCATTTCTCATCCCTCCATTAGTGATGTCCCAACAAGATAGTGTCTCATCTGAATTATTGAGAAAGAGGGCTTTCCAATACTGGGAAGGATTTAAAAGAAATCAACTGCTGATACCAGCAATGAAGAAAATGTTCCCAGTGATTTCATCCCCTGTCTCAATGGGAAGAAAATAAATCCTTCATAGAGGCAGTGAGGATACCTGAGAGCCCCTGGGTTAACCAAGTGGGAAGGATGACGTGAGGATGAGTCTTAGTGTAAACAGAAGCTGAAGCCTCATGGACTGGTTAGATTACTTAAACATCACCTTATCTGTAACACAAAGGCATGCCTAAAGACACATGGGAACATACAGTTCTTTACCATGGTTGAACACATGCCTTTATTAATGTGAAAAAGACAGAGTGCTATTTCAGTCAAGCATAATATAGTTTGCTGTTAAATTCACAGTTACACTGAACATGTATTTGTACATTTGGTTTTAGTTTATCTCAAACTGCCTTGCCATTTGTTTTTAGTTGATGTCAAACTGTCTTGCCATTTTTAGGCCTTAAATATTTATAAAATCTATAGAACTCCCTCTTTTTTCTTTTTTTTAATCAACCAAATGATTCAGTGATGCTTATCTAGTATATTTTTATAAAAAAACATAAAATATTTTACATAAAAATAACTCCAAACTCTCTCTCAGATAAATCCTGCTAATGAAGAACCCTGTAAAAAGAAAACAGTTTTTCCATATATATTAAAGGAAGAGAGAGGAGTGAAATATTTAGGTTTGTACTTTCAGCGTGTTATAGGCAAGAGATGTGAAACCACACAAGCAAGACTATGTTTTATGTATACTGGTTGTTGCTTTGAGTTCACTTTTGAATGTAAATATGAATTTAATTAGCCGTTGAATAAAATGTAGGGCATAAACATACTACCACTACACACCGAGGTTTTCTTTGAAATAAGAAGGGATATCTTCTTAAAATTTCTAGAACGATATGCTAGCCTAGGTGTGGATTACAAATTAGCTATGTATATTAGTATAACTATATATATCTTGCCATATGAATTTACAAAATACTCTGCTAACTGCAATGAGGCTATTATTCACTTATAAAATTCAAGCATTAATTATTTTGCTTTCAGAAGAGCAAAATTATTTTTCCCCATGCAGATGTAGTTTAAGTCCTCAAACACTAAAACAATTAGGGAATTAAAGCTAGGATTAAAACTGTCTCAAAATTAGTTTCTTGGTATGATTTTAATTAAATTATAGAGGAATTTTTAATTAATCTTCCATTGAGAAAAGTTTATGGCTCATGCTTTTTCGTATGTCATATAACAGTTCAGCATTCTTTTAATTTACATAATTAACTTAGATTTGTGTTGCCTTTTCAAGATATTTTTCTAAGCCTTGAGGATGTTGGAATATAAATACCATTTTAATTTGTTTAATCTATTAAAAATGTAGGCATTCTTTTTCTTTTTTTTTTCTTTCTTTTCCTTCTTTCCCCCTTTTTTTAACCAACCGCAGTTAAAAATAACTGTTTAAATGTAGTGTTCCCTGCCTCAGACCTCCTCCAAAAATATGACATTATCTGGTTCTGACTTGAAAACTCATCATGTAAGGACTTCTAATTACCATTTAATCCCCAGAATTTATAGAAGAAAAGTGCTTTTTTTCCTGATGTAGCATTGTGGTGAGTGGTGGAGCCTGTGAGACCCCCGAGTAGAGGCAGACCAAATCGGGGTGATATGTGCTACCACTGCCTTGCAGGAGGGCAGTGGGAGGAACCCTGAAGCTTAATTTTCTTCCTCTGCCTTTCTGTCAGCACTGAGTCTGGTGATGGTATGCTTTTGGCTGGTGCCCAGTCATCCGGAACCCTGGAAGAAGAGAATGAAGCTTCTCCCACCTGGTTTTGCTGTGGTAATGCATGCAGCCAGATTATTTCCAAAATGCCTAAATTTAAAAGGATAGGCTTTTCTTCGCGGGAGTCATCTTCTATGTGTTGAAAAATTCCTGGTGTGCTTGTGGCTTGAGGTAGATATCAGGTGGACTTTTGTTTTCTCACTGTTTGGATCCTCAAATTACACAAGGTGGTTCCTCCGTTAGATGGCACTGCTTGTTTCAGCCGTGCCTTCAGTCACTCCCACTGTGTTAAATTGAAAGTAATTAACTTTTAGGAGGTGTATTTATTATATAAAGCAGCCTTTCCATGTGGGCGTTAGTTCTTTGTTCTTAAACTGGGGAAAACTGTCTGTCTTGCACTCTCTTCTCCCTGTTTGAATAGCAGTACTGGAAGTGCAGAGCAGTAGAAAATCTGTGGGAGAGTTCAGGTGAGAACAAAAACTGTATATGCCTCTCCCCTCCCACTCTGAAATCAAAAGGTGTTTTACCTTCCTATAGGTGATTTAATTTGGGTTTCTGTGATTTGAGGTGCCAAACATCTGGACAAAGTTATTTATTATTGAAGGTCGTGTTACTCCTTCTTTCCTTAAATCTGGAAACATGCAAAATTATAGAGCTGGCTGTGGCACCCAGACCTATGAAAGAGGTGTGGATAAATACCTGGCTTCTTTGCAACTGAGCAGGAACCAAGCTATTATCTTGCAGCAGTTACTATTTGGTTCATCTGTGTCATTAAAAGAGAGAGATCAAGGGAAATGGCATTTCTTTAGCTTGGATGGAAATTCATCTCTGAACAAGGTGCCAGCAGGAGACCAGGGCAGATCTCTGCTAATGGGGAGAGTCCCTGGGTGTTGGACCATAAATGCAAATCATTTTGGCCCAGCAAACCAGCACTGTCTTCATTGTTCCCAGGCATGGTTTGGGCGCTAGGATGAGCCAGGCAAAACCCCTGTAAAGGGTTATGCCTGTGGGCACCCTGTTTTGGAGGGCAGGAGAATTTAATGGCGTGAATATGAGTTATTCCATGCGTGTTGGCGTCGGTGCTGGAGAACAGTCCCAGGCTCATTTAATTCACTCATATAATTGTAGGCCCTGTGTCCCAACAAAATGTTAAGCAAACAGAGGAATTTATCCTTTCTGGATTTTTCAGCCCTAGCAAGGCAATGAATAGCAGTGGCATACCTAGCGAATATTTCACTACACAAGTTTTTGGAAGTACCACTGCTCTTGGCTGCATCTACAGTGCTTGTGCTACAAGAAGCTGCAAAAGTTATCCGAGTCAAGAAAAATAACAGCAAGTGGAACTGGAGGTTCATGTTGCATTTAACCTGCAGGCTGGATGGGGTGGGGGAAAGCCGTGGACCACTGCATTACTGACTCTCAGAGTGTCTTTGAGCCAGCTACTTCAACTTCAGTATTCAGAAGTGAGTAATGGGTTTTCCTGCTAGCTGGACACACTTCTTTGTGTGTCATAATTCAGTCCCTAAAATGGTACACTTCCATGCTCTTGAGGTTGTAATTTTTTTTAGATTTGAGGCTATAGCATGGGACAAATCATAATGACACTTCTCCCCATCCTTTTTCTGTCTCTTACAATGTACTGTAAGTTTCTTGTAAGCATAACTGCTTCTTACTCTGTGTACCTGGTAGACAGTAGTGATCTAAAATATCATTTTCCAATCATGCTTGCAACATGTTTTTGCTTACAGAGTATACTTCTGGTACTTAAAATAGCATTCATGTTATTTATATTAACTATATCATGCATTTATATAGGCTATGCATAAAAAACAACACAGAAATAATGAAAAAACATTAAATTTGTAAAACAGACTTCCTAGGGAAAGAAAATAACAAATGAATATTTTAATGATACACTTTACACAACAATAAACTGTTAACAGCTCAGCTCTTATGAAGGATTAGAAAGGAATTCAAGCAGGTGTGGTAAATTATAGGTTGAAAGAAAAAAAAACCTATAAAAATACAGACTTCTTATTGTATAATTTCTACTGAATTTCCAAAACTTGAGTTAAGGCTCAATTTACATTTTCATTACAAGCAATTTCTCAAGATCTTATTGAGTAACTTCAGGTGGTAATTTAGCAAGTAAGTTATATGCAGGTGTGATTTTAATTTTGTAAATCTACTTTAAATGAGAAACTTCTAGCCAATAAAATTCTTTGTGAAACAATGACTGTGATAACCTTTAGAAAGCTTGAGGAATAAATTTTTTGATAGTTTTTTCCGTTAGTAAAGGGAATTTCTCTAGAATTTTGACTGGAATTCAAGTTTGGCTGTGCATTGTTGCTACCCGTAGTGACTACCAGACATCACACATGTGTGAGAACCCTGTGTGGTACCCAGAGCCTAAGAGGTAGATGGGTGGCAGTCAGATCCTCAGTAGCTTGGAAATGCTAGCAACACTAAATGCCTAGTTTTGTCATGCTTCAAAATGGTACCTCTATTTTAGTTTTTACTAGAGTAATGTTTATTATAGCTGCAAGTATTTAAAATCATACCAACTTGTTGTACTGGATTGTATAGGTGGAAAGCCAGAGATTTGGTCTAGTCTTCTGTAGAGCTTGGTGATTAAAACTGTATTGACTATTATGGGCCTGTATATGATGCAGTTGGTCTAATTAAAGTGATCTCTGCAAATATAGTTTGTCCCGCTTCCATGTTTGGAGCCTGATCTTACATTCCTCATCTACCCTGTCTTAAATTAAATTCATTGAAAATCCTAACTATGAAAGAATAGAAAATGTAACCGTTTGAGAGTAGTGGTTCCCTAGTAGAAGCAAAATGCATTCTGTGCTCTTTTTTCAATATGATGTTTCTCTAATCATGGAAAAATGAAATCTAAGAGATTCTCATCCTAAGCTACGTCTATAAGATAGCAGTTACAGTGCTTAGTTACATTTAATTGGAAAACTTAGTATTTGTGGAACAACATCCCAGTTTTTTCAAGTTAATTTAATGTAAACTTGCTGGCTTCATTATCCCCTAAGTGCTCTTCCGAAATCCTCATGTGGAATAAGAACTCTTGTGCAGCAGAAAGCCATAATCAGGAAATATAGCGAAGCAGTGAAAGAAAAGGAGGTTATATCCATGCAGTGTAAGACAATTTAATGAACTTTTGTCTGTATCTGTGGTAGAGAGGAAGCTCAGCACAGTATAAAACCAACTCAAGTGTTCCCTGCGTGCTTTACTTTCTATAGCTTTTCATATCCAAACTTAGTCTGAAGTGCGCTATACAATTCAAATTTAGAGGCGGGTGCCAGTGTCTGCTGAAATCTGTAGAAAACAGTACTACAGAAACATTTGGTTAAAATAATTGTAGAAATGAGTCACAGTAGTAAAGACAATAATTTGTATAAGAAAAAAGGAAGGAAAAACATGATTGAAAGATAAGTCCTTAAATTTGTGACCTAACCGTCATGTCCGGAGTCCTTGGAGATTATTAGTGAGTTCAGAAGGAATCTAATTTTGTCCGTGAATCAACCAAAGTGTGGGACCTGAACTTAAACAGCAGAAATTGAGTGAAATAGGGGACCATGAAGAGCATGTAAAGTGATGGAGTGGTGAAAAAAGGAGTGACAGGCACATCAATGTGTAAAAATAATACCTGCAAGAAGGATGGAATGAAGAAGTTCTACGAGGTCACCCGGAGTAGGCCCACGGAAAACCACTTAGAAATAGATGGGGAGTCAATGGAGGCCCAGGACAAAAGACAAAAAACATAGGATGAGATGGGTCCAGCAGGCAATAACTCCAAGATGCTGTACTCTGCCTTCTAGCCCATTTAAATAGCTTTTCTGGTAAAACAACAAAGGGAGACAAAGATGTAATTGCAGAACATCGTATCCTTTGCGTGGATACATGTGTAACCCTGACACTGTTAACTGACATGAGGAGTGACATAATTGTACATATCTCTACAGGTGAAAAGAAGAGTGGGCTAGGTTTTGCTGCCTTATAGCATATAAAGACAAAATACTAAAATTTTTCTCCTGAAATAATTTAAATCATGCTGTTTACAGCTCATTTGCTTGGGAGACAAATATTTTTCTTTCTTCAAGAAGGCAAATGTCACAATGTTATTATTTACCAAGAACATAGGGCAGACAGCAAATTTGTGCTCTTGAGCAGTATGTGTCTGCAGGACATCTTTTGCTGGTAGATGCCTATGGGGAAGTCCCACGTCCACATCTAACACTTTCTGCAAACACAAATAAGACCTACACAAGCTTGTAAAAAAGGCCAAGGTTTTCCCCCCTTCTCTGCTTCCAGTGAGGGACTTTTTCTCTAAGACTGTGGGTTGAAAAAGAGCATAACCAGATGGGAGAGCTGTGGAGCTCTAAACACCCTGTTTTCCATCACTGTGCTGTCTCTTGCTGGAGTGCCCTGTAAGCCCTAGGATTTGCACAACCTACCCTCACTTGCAGTACACTAGAGATAGTACATTACAAATTAAAGTCAGGTAAACGCTAATGGAATCATCTGAAGGAAACCATGAAAGGATATTCAAGAGTGCTCTGATTTTTTTTTTTTAAATAATCTCAATATAACATCTATTTTTCATAAAACACTTACTTTTGACAGGTCTGAAAATATTATTATTTTAAAAGGGTGACTAGACTTACTGTTGGCTTGCACTGTCATTTCCTTTTTTTTATTGCAAAGATATTTCTCTGCCTTTCTTTATTAAACTCGCTTAATTGAGAACCCAAATAGCACCCTTGAGACAAGCATAGGGGCTGATGGCAGCTGCACATTAGAGTCAAAATCATCCTGTTATCAAAAATAAATCATGGCCTTTCTCATTCACAGGGTTTCTTTCCAGTGTTTTCTCTTTTATTTATTATGACTTTTCTTTTGTATGAAGACTTGACAACTGATAATGAAAATCATTTATAGTTCACATTGCCTGGAGAATGAGGAGACAAAGCTGGCTGCGTTTTAGGAATTCAGTGTTTGGGACAGTATCGTGATCAAATGCCCGCAACAAATGCATACTGCACAAAAAGGTGATATACTTTTTTTTTTTTTTTAGAAGAAAGAAACAGGAAACCTATAGGAATCTTTTTATTGAAGGTTATGTGTAGCATGCAAAAGGCGGTGTAGGCTCAGTACAGCTTTTGTATAAAATAACTGATCACTACTCATGTGATCAATAGAAATACTGAAGCATTCATAAAAAAGTCAAATGTCACCGGGAAGCTCAGACCTCTGTTTTCAAAGCAGGAGGAACTGATCTTACAAAAATATTCTCTTTCAATGAATTCTTTTAAATAGCAGTGTTGTGGTGTGAGGTGAGAAAATGACTCTTGCAGATAATTTATTGCCAAAGTGAAGTGGGATGTTTTCTCCTGTTCAAACCATTCATTGCAAGTACTATTGCAAGTCTCACTTCTACTATGCCAGAAAATGCTTAATTTTGTAAACACAAATAAAAATGTGTTGACATCAAGATCAATGTGTTAATTGTAGAAAAATTATTTTCTGTCTCTTTAAGGACTGAAAAATAGTTATGGGTTATTGGGCCAAATACTGCTATTCTCTGTGCCATATGAAAGAGAGGAAAGCTGCTCAAGAGAACAAAACAGCAGGTGGGAGGAGAGGCCCATGTGTTCAGTGTCTCTCTGTGGTTGGTACTACCCAACCATTTCTCAGTGGAAATGTATTTTGTCCTGACTCTATGGAGTTACCCTCCTGAGGTGTCTATACCTTTTTGGCACGTATATGGGTATACATGCACCCACCAGTCATCGCATGTAGAACGGTTCTGAGATGCTGCAGAAAAGAGGGAAGGCTGAGCAGTCCTATGTGGAAGGATGTTTGCACTCTGGATGACACGGGATTTGGGGAGCTGGAATTGGTTTCTTCACACAGGCTTTTGGTGTCTGCTCCCTCTTGCTCCTTCATGTGGCTGCTGCCTTCCTTCTCTCTTCTTACTGGATCAGGATGAAACAGAATGGGATTCTGCTTTATTTCTCCTCCATCTGCCCCGCCACACCCCCACGTTAGATGTGGGACTTCCCATTAACATCACTTTATCCCACCCTGCAGTTGTTTTCAGTGGGTGGAGAAAAAGTGTCAGTCAGTGAGACACTGGCTGCAGAGAAGTGGGGAGACTTCTGTGTCCCTCAGCCAGGCAGCCACTTTCTGGAATGTATGTCCCCTGACATGGGAGTCCTTGAAAGGGTTTGATTATCCCTGCTTCGAGCAGGAAGGTCATCTGGGCCAACATCCTGCCTAAATCCACCTATGGTCTGTAATTCCATGGTGGCTGTTGGGAGGAAAAAAACCCACCAAAACCATGAAACAGCAAGATAAAGATACATGAAAGATAAGGACACATAATTTGCAGCTGTTAAATATTAGTATGATGAGGCAGGATTATTGTTGCAGTACTTTCCTGGGGAATGAAAACATAGCACTCCTGGTGAAGGCGGTGGTGGGAAGCATTCCCAGCGTGTCACACAATACTCCTGAGACATTGATGATTTGATTATTCTCACAACTTCAGCCACACCACGTTGCTTAATTAAATAATATAAACAGACACATGCCATATCTGTGCTTACCATTTGGGGAGGCTTTTTCAAAGCGGGTGGTGCTTGAAGTGGGAATTTTGTCAGTGAGAATTCTAAGCATGAACTGGGAAAAAGGTTACATTTTTGAAACATCTGTAATCATTTGTGTGTCACAAGTTAATTAGCTGTGTATGGATTTTAAGCAGTTGACTCCTTTTCTGTTATGTTCTGATATATTGTGTGTTTTGCATTCTTGAAACCTTCATAGTTTTTCTAGAGTTTGTAGAAACAAAACCTGAAATCCACCTAAAGTATGTGCAAGATTCAATAATACAGCTATTAGCATAGCTAATATATGCCTGCTTTTTTGGTGTTTTTGTTGTTTGGGTTTCTTTTAATATGTCTCTGGTGAAAAGCAAAAACGGGTATCCAGTATAGGTTAAGACCTAACCATATGGCTGCTTAGGTAACGCTAGGAAAATGCAGAAGAAACTTACTGGAGTAGCATCCTTTGTTTTTCCTGTGTGGGGAAAAAAAACCTGTGCATAGAGGGTGATAAAGTATGCAGTCCAAACAAAAATGTAAAAGATCTATTCTCATTACAAAATATAAATTGGCACTACGACTTGTAGTCAAATTAAGCAAAATAAAGACCTTGTGGTACTAAATCGAGAGTGTGTACCTACTGGGTTTTCCATGCCTAAACTCAAATTAATTTAGAAATAATTTGCATCAAAATTACAGATTTTGGTATATGAGAACAGTATCTGCAGATAAGCGAAGGGGGTTTTTTATTTTTTTTATCCTTTTTGTTCATTTATGGTCACTAGTAATAAATAATTATATATTTTTGCTTTCCGGGGGTTAAAATACTTTCTTATTCCTCACTCCAGTCCCTTCCTCCTGCTGGTTTTCTTTTTTCTCTGCCTATAATCCTGTGCTGGCTGCAGTGAAAGATGATGTCTTTAGCTGTGCCACTTCAATTTTCTTAAATCCTTCTTTCCCTTGAGCAGCCAGATGATTGATTCCTTCTCCTTAAATCTAAACCTCACGGCTTTCCTAGTCTCAATTTAAGTACATCTACAGTCATTTTAAATAGAATAAAATGTGTCCTACCTTGGCACAGCATGGTCTTCTTCCTGAACCTTTTCTTTTATTCATGTTTTAATTGGCAGTAATCTGAAACTAAACAGTTACTTATGCGTAGTGGGGTGTGGGATCACATGCACATGGGCTTATGGAGTCTGGGAACTTGATTGTATTCAATGTGGAACTGTAAGATACCACGAGAAAAAATAACCCTGACAGCTAGATGCCTCATATGAAGTCAAGAAACAAAGCTGCTCATTGAGAGTTTCCCGGTTCCTATCATAGTAGATTGACAGCACTAATAATCGGATGCCTGTTTAGTGACTCGCATGCAATATGTAGTTATGAACACTTTGCACCATTGTCGTTGCCTCTGGCAAGCTCTCCAGAAGGCCAAGGGTGTTGTGGAAATGAAAAGGCAATGAGCTGATGCGCTGGTCCTCAGCTGGGTCTCAGGCATGGAAGCTGCAAGGTCTTATGGGGCCTGTGACGCTACTCATCGGACTAGGAGGCTTGAAGGGAAAATTAAATTCATCGTGCTGGGTCTCTGGCCTCTTTCCTGGGTGCTTCCAGGTAGGGTCCTGAACTGATTTTTCAATGAAGTTAGAAAAAAACACTTTTTTTTTTTTTTTTTTCTTCTTGAAGTGTTGGGCATCAGTTAATTGCTCGGCATCTCAGGGAATGGCAAACAGATTCAAAAGCTCCTCACTGAATAAATCTGCACTGGCTTTTGGTTAGAACCATGTTTGGTCTCTCCATCAGTTTGTTCTGTATGAAATCAGCTCTGACACTCAGAATGGAAGTGTATTTGTCAAATATTTTTTGTGAGTTTTCTTGAACTTTTTTAGGTATTTTGTTGGGGTTTTTAATGAACTTTTCAATGCATTATATGTAAAGTTGATGATTAGCTGAAATATGCCTGAAGTCCCATCTGCTGGTGAGTAGCTGAAATTAGGACCAGCTGAGCTAGGTCTTCTTGCTGCCTGATAATTGATCTGGAATATCATATCTGTCACCGAGTGTTTGCATTCTCTGTAAAGGCTGATGACTTTGTGTCTGGTAATACGACAAAATCAACCATCCAAAACATTTCAAACTATTGGCTAGAATTAGTGATTAGCCTCTGCAAGAGCATAGCAATAAATCTGCTCTATTTCTCTTTGGTCTTTGTGACAGCTAGTGGCAAAAAGACCCTAAATGTAATTGTTATGACTAGTGTGTGTCTGTGCCTTTTCTCCTTGCTATTTGTTCATTAAAGATTTGTGCTTTTTCTCACTGAGATCGGTTAAATGCTGCTGCATTCAGTATCTTACTGTTTGTCTTTCTCATGTTAGTACTTAAAACTTTTACACTCTGTTCCAGTTATTAGCTCTTGTTAGAGTGTATTTTCAGGCAATCCTTGGAATGCCTCCCTGAATTAATTTCAGTTTCAATATTGAAATTAGAAGTTAGGAAACCAAAATATAAGAGTAAGCAGCATCTGAGTTTGCTCTGGACTCTCAAATAAATGGGCATCAGCAAGAGCTGGAAATCATTTCTCAGTTCTCTGTCCCAGCTGGTACTTCCTCTCAGATGTTGTAGCTCATAGATCTCTGCAAGAACATAGGTGTCAAAGCATTGACGTTTACGTGCTAGCTTTTCAGCACTGGTTGTATTTCTTAACTTTATTCCGCTGAAATGATGACTCCCAAGTAAAATAGGTGACTGGTGCCACTCCCTCTTCCCTGAAGGTTGAGCTGCTGCTCACATGTTGCTCATTGGTCCTGTATGTGCATGATGATGATCTTCTGCTGAAGTGTTGTTCGTACCTTCTGCTCTCTACTGAAAATGCCTACTGAGAGCTCTGAGATGCCTGTGCCAAGAGAGGTCAGCTCTTTGTGTCTTTACGCCCATAGCTGTCAAATGTGAAGGCCAATGGGAACACCTTCCTTTGGGAAGTACCCTGAGAGGTGTGGTGGAAACATTGGGAAGTCCATGGTAAGGCTTTCACAGGCCTAGTTGAGCACCATTTCAGGGCCTCCCAGTAATTCTCTTCACACCAGTGAGATTTACTGGGGGTTTTATAAACTGTGTTCTTGGGAGCAAGAATAATAAAGCTATTGATCTGCTTGTGCTTTAAGTAACATAATTGCTATCATTAACTTAAGTAGTATGGCCAAAACACATATTTGTATATTCTTAACATTTTTCTAAAATATGAAGCCCTACCAAATATATACATCCGTGAACACTTCTTGCTGCAAGCAACAATTTTTAAAAAGAAAAAGGAAATACATATCAAACATTTTATAAATTATGAATGAAATTAATTGCCTATTTTTATGATTAGTCTTTCAAAAATGACATGACATCGAGGTGAGAGACTTTTTTTTTAGTTTAGATTGATTAAAGAGATTAAACGCAGTGGTAGAAAACAATTCTTAGCTCTCAGAGGTCAGAATTAGTTGCGTATGGTGTTCTGTACTACATCTCCTAGGCAAAATGAAGGGGTAAACAATAACACATTGAAAATAGATTTTTATTTGTTCCAGTTTTTAATCTCTTTTGTAAATGATATAAGAAATCCAGGACAGTTGTATTTGCACTGTATTAATAATGGAACTTTATATTTATTATGAAGAGTTATTATATAAACTGATGGAAAGGCAGAAAAATATTTTCATTCTATGGCATGAGAATAAAAGACAAATCTTTTGATAGGAAGCCTGTAGTTCAGTAGCACGCTGTGCAAATTCAATTGTTTTTTTCAGATCTGTGGATTATTGCCTTAGAAGCATTCTTTGGTGTCAAATTGTGGAAAATGAAAATTCAAGGCCACAAGTGGAAGAACCTCTGTGAAATTGAGTTTCCAGAGCCAGAAACTTTGAGCAACTTCTACTTTTTCATTGGAACAGGTGTTGGCCCCCAGCTTCCTTGCAAAGCTGTCCATATGCAATCCGTCACAGAAAGTTCAAAGTGGCTTCAGTTTGTGTAACACTTCTAGGGATTTGTAACCTGCTCAGGAAAGGCTTTAACTGCTTATTTGGAATATGGATCTTTATTACAAAGAACTCATGCTATGTATGTAATGTGGTTGTGTGTAATGTGCTGAATTCTCAAAGGTGTGTTTTGCTTGGTCTACACTACTTAAGCAGTCCTTTTCCCTTATAATCCCAACCTCTACAGTAAGGTTAAGAAAATCATGCTCCTCTCTTTCACCCAAAAAACCCAAACAAACTCCAAATCTTAGGTCAAGCATTGGCTTCTATTGGAACAAGCATGCAGTTTTCTCATAATGTAAATGATTGCTGAAATGCAAAATAACAGATGCTTTCTATAGTGCTTTAGTGCTGTGAAAAACATTATCAGAAGACAGATAACCTGGGGGTAGTTCCTCACAATAGGGAAATGTAATTTATGGAGTTTATGCGATGCATGCGATGATCTGCCCTTTTCAGAAGTGGTAACTATTTTGTGACAGAAATGAAAGCCTTAGTCACAGGGTCTTATTTCAGTACCTGTACTTACAGGTATTATCTAATAATATATTTATAAATATATTTGTTTAGCACTCTTGGAAGAGAGATGGGCCTTTTAAAAGCGAATGGAGACTTTGGAATTACTGCAGTGAAGTATTAAATATTTGAAATATTACTATTGTGATTACAAAGGTAATTTTTTTTGAGGACTGTAATTCATAATGATTTTATTCACAGATAAAACCAGTTCTCTTTAAAGTGCACAAACACATAAACTCATGCATGTCCTGATTTTGTTGATTATATGTAAGTATTTGTAGTTTTAATGTAGAAAACCTGTTGACTTATTAAATCACTTAAAGACTTTACGGATATAAGGCAGATGTGGATTTTAGGAGCATCTTATAATAATAATGGAGTTTAATTGTCTGATTGAATATTATTAAAATGGAATACATGGTTCATTGCCTTTTTCATTATGAGTTTGGTGTTAGACTGGAGAAGGTGTCTGCCTTTTGCATCCCTTTTCTATCTTGATTGTGGACACTGATCTGAATTACAGGCATATGTTTTATAATGAAGGTTATTTGTTTGTTTTCTGAAGCTTCAGTTAGGCTTTTTGGATGAGCAAAGAAGATATTAGAATTGAACAGGTTGATAATTTTACTTTTTCTATTTCTAAACTTTCAAATGAAATTTTGCAATTAAATCAATGCCTTCAGGAATTCACAGAAGGGAAAAAATCTTCTCTAATTTGGGTGAATACACAGAATTTTTCATTAGTTCACATCTCTAACTCCCATTCTTTTTATCAGTAATTAAATACACACATTAAGAGAAGAATGTCACAATGTTTTGTTTCTTTGAGAATTTTTGGCATGAGAATAGAGTGCACACTCATGACAGCTGGATATGTGACTGACCACAATAGCTGCAAAGGAACAATTACACTTTATTAGTTCAATAATTTTGCTAAGAAGCAAACATCCATTGTAGCTCTGTGGATGAGTAACATACACCAGATTCACAGCTTCAGGGGAGCACCATTATTCACATCAGCTAATGTCCAGGAACAGAGACATCACTCTCCTTCTGGCCACTCTATTCTGGAAAAAGACACTGGCATGGGGTAGAGCAGTGCTGGGAAAAGACTCTCTGCAAAGGCAGTGTGGAAGACAACATTGAAGTTGCCTTTTTCGTATGATGTTGCAAGGGAAAACAGTGGTAGTGTGGTTTAGTTCTTGTTCTGTAAGCAACCTACCTGGTTTTGGTAGAGCTAATTTGCATAAACTTAATAAATAAAATTAAGTAACAAGGTGTACATCTGTGTATTGGATCTGGGTAACCTTATGTGTTACCTAATCCAGATCCAGATTTGATAGGACAAGGGGTAATGGTTTTAGAGTAAAAGGGAGTAGATTCAGATGAGATACAGGAGTTTTTTCCAATGAGGGGTGGTGAAACACTGGCACAGGTTGCCCAGAAAGGTGGTGGATCCCCCATTCCTGGAAACATTCAAGGTCAGGTCAGATGGGGCTCTGGAGCAACCTGATCTAGTTGAGGATATCCTTGCTCATTGTAGGGGGGCTATACTAGATGACCTTTAAATATCCTTTCTAACTCAAACTGTTCTATGATTCTGTGATTATGACAGTATGAGTGCAATTAATTTTACTGAATTGTAGCCATGTACAACTTTGACTGGTTTCAGCTAGTATGTAGTGGCCTTTTATAGCCAGAGGACAGAGAAACATTTTCAGAGGATGCTGAATCTAGTTACAGATGGTTGAGCGGGAGTGGCTTAGTTTAGGATGGCTGATTAATTCTCACAGCTCCTGGGCTGGCTACTCTTCTGCTTGTTCAGACAGAGTAAAATTTTGGGGAGTAGGGAGGAGGGGAGAGAGAAGAAATGCTTAAGGAAAAATGTATCTGAAACATTTTAGAGCAAAGGAGCTGCAGGAGCAGTGTCACCTATTCTCCTTGTAATATTCTGGAGATACCTGTAGCAGTTTGGTGGAACTGTTAGTTGCAATGAATAGAATAAATATTGCAAATAGAATTCTAAATGGAAGTGTATTTTTTACATTTTCTTGGGTTTTGCAATCTGAATCCGGTAAATGTTGAAATAGCTTGCCTTTTTGATGCTTCCAACATTGTGTTGCCTTGTGTTCAGGATGAAGCCCAAATCTTGCTTTTTCTAACAAGGACTCTGCCTATTAAAAGCTTGCTGTAGACAAGAGTGGTATTCTGTTATCTGAACATCACATACAACCTTCTTAGTTCTGGAGTTATCAAGCTGGTACTGACTACATTCTTCTGCCTGCTTTGGTGTCATGGAAGTTTATATTGGTGATCATAAGATAAGGATTAATATCAGCGAATTAGTAAGAGAGATGTGACTTAATAAGTGATGAGTTTGCTTATGTAACTTAAAAGAATATGGAGAATTAATAAAGGGATTTTAGTCCTCAGGCCTTTTTATTTTTTATTTAGGCATTTGTACATTTTAACTTACAATGAGGGGCCTTCTCTACTATTATTATGGTATTTCACTCTCAGCAAATGACAGACGTTATTGGTATGTAGAGATATATTACACGTTCTCTCACTGGAAAGCCTTCGTTGCATGCCATTAGGTAACAGCATGTGCTCAGTAGCTGTGGTCTCTTAGCAACTAACTGTGTCTCTTTCTTTTGAATTCTCCTTTTGTGACCCAGAGGTAAGTCTTAGACTTAAACCTCACTCCACTTTCCTATTTCCAAGAGAGTGAAAACTGGAATGTTTTGGGATGTTTATAGGAAGTCCATGTAGTGCAAGAATATGTTCCTATTGAAGGTATAGAAAATGGAGATACATTTGTATTTCTTCATTTAAGAATTTAATGATAGATGTACTATTCAAATTCTTCCAGCTTAAAATATATTGGCATGTCACTACCAACAATACTATAATATGAAATTTTGCTTTACCAAAATATGTAATTAAAATCTGCAGATTTGGCAGTATTACATTTACACAGAAAATGTGTAACCCTTTTCACCGATGCAGATTTTAATGTATATACTTTTGGGGGGTTGGTTGTTTGAGTTTTTTTTTTTTGTCACATATCTGGATTTGAAACAAGGATGGACAAAGAGGACCATTCCTTCTAGGCAGGAGACTATGGGCTATGTTTTCAAAACAATTAGAAGTTTAAATTCAGATCCTTGCGTGTATGCTCCTAAAGGTATCATTGGATGTTTTTCTAACAGGAGATTTTGTTTGCCTTTCAGTGGCAGTGTGTACTGGAAAACCTTTTCATTCCTAAGGAAAACCCCTAGATAAAGAAATATTTTTATTAAACAAAATCTTCTATTCATTCAATTAAGGAACATAAGAGTTACTCTGATGTGGTGGCGAATTGGTGTAATGAATTGTGGTCCTTCTAAACTCCAGATATATTTTTGTCTAGACAGGCCTGCAGTGAGGAACTTATGATTATAACAGAATATGTCAGAATGCACCAAAGAAATTTTTCATAATGAGCTCTTTTTTTTTTCTTCCTTTTTTCTTTTTTTTTTGTGGGTTTTCTGTTTGTTTTTTTTTGTTCTGGCTTTTGGGTTTTTTTGGGGTTTTTTTTTTTTTTTTTTTAGAAATCGAGGAACCAAAGCATGTACATTGTTTAGAAATCTTTCTGATGTGATGATTCTGGTCGACTCTTCTATGTTAAGCTGATTAACTGTTTCTGACCTTTCAAAGTATGTCGTATATAATCCTAGAAGACCACCGGAGTTGAAACAATTCTGTTAGTTTTGACATTCCCATCAGGCTTTGTCGGTATCACAAGCGACCCTAATTCACTTGTTTTTAGTTAATTTGACAAGTCATTGTTAACATCATTACTAATAGCAAACTGCTACAACTTACACATGTTTTGACAAGAGGAGTCTTCAAGACATGGCAATACCAGTTAATTAGAATAGAAGGAAAGTGCTTATTTCTTTTGCCCATGAACTGGATATCATCTTAATATTTCAGGAGTAGAGAGGAAGAGAGTATGTTTACTTCAGGAACAAACTTATTTCTGGCTGGCTAAAGCCAAGCAAGAACTGAGATGGAAACTATCCTGACACTGTCATGCACATCATCGCATTTAGAAAGTTTCTCTTTCTGGTAGCTATTTGTCAAGTAGATTTTGAGTGAATCACCACTTCTTTAGTGGAGTTTGCTACTTTATTTATCATGTTATGACCAACACTTTTTTTTTTTCTGTACAAACCAATTTTATCACTGAATGTGAAGTAAGAGCTCAACTGCTGAGTTCTTTCCCTTCCTCAGAGGTGAAAAGTTGAGAAGATATAGATCCTTACTCAGTGAATACAGTGTAACCCAAATGTGAGCCTCTTTTAAGAGAGAGATTCAAAGACCATCCCTAAAAAGTCTGTCAGGTAAAGCGTGGTTTAAGGAGTCATTTCAGTGAATAAATGTTTCACAGTTGAGTGAGACTGACATTCATAAACAGCAAAGAAAGATAAAAGGGTGGGACTATATGTTGTTTAAGTGGGAGCAAATTTCAACATGGAAGAGGAAATATAGCGAGATTTTTTTGAGAGAAGCTTGCATAGAGATTTCTTTCTATTCTGTCTATTCATCAACCAAGGAAGCGTGCAGAAACTAGACTGGCCTGAAACCTTAAAATGCAATAGCTCATCAGTAAAAATGGTCCTATCCTGCTTTGAATTTCCAATTTTGGTATAAAACTTATAAACTATACATGAAGAATAATTTGGCTTCCAAAAAAATAACAGAGCGAATCTTCAGGAGGAATCAAACTTATGGTTTGGTACTACACTTGGAATAAATATCTACATGAGTCAGTTTTGAAGTGTCTTTATACAAGGCACTGAATCTAAGGCACATCTCATAAGGTTTTTATCTATTCCTATTAGACAAAAGAATTTGAAGAAGTCCTGTGTGACTGTAGCCTCTGTCCGCCACTGAAATAATCAAACCTCAAGCAAGCACATAGCAGATCCCTCCATGCCTGGCTTGCTTTCCACTGGAAATATCTAAATGTGTGGCAAAGAGAACTAGTGCCTTAAATCTTTAATACAGAGAAAACCAAATGCTACTTTTGTGTTTATCAGGAGTAATTTGTGCCAACGCTAAGCAATGGACTGACCCACTCTGCCTGTAGGAACTTGATGGAAATGGGGATCCTGGCACAAATGTAGTGATGAGACTGGTGTGAAAAGCAGCTGGGAGGTGAATTGGAGGCAGAGGGTCCCAGCATATCTACCTTCAGCGATGAAACAGATCACACTGGCCTTGGTTCTCTCTGTCCTGGAAGGAGAAAGAGCAATCATCTCATTGCAGACGTTTTGTTTGAAAGGTTTGGTAACAAAATTTTTGTGGAAAATGCTTTCAGACAGTAGGAAAAAAGCAAGTTGGTGGTTTCAAAACTATGTGATTCCATTCTTTGAACTGCAAGAAAATTATCCTTCTAAATCACTCATGGGATGGATAATAATAGGGGTCTACTTTGTAATGTGCTAGGCCGTGTCTTGTCTAGCGCCAAGAGCTTGAGAGAGCTCTAGCTTATTCTGTTCTCCTTTCCTTTCCCAAGCCTGCTTTTGTTGCAATATGATTGCTTTCTAGTCTCTAACTGTCAGACAAATGAAGACACTAAGACATAAATTTTATTATTTTCAAGAAAAGCTGTGTTAACTTTATCAAGATATATAATTTATTATACCTACACAGGTATACACCTACTATAACATTTACCCTATAATATTTTTCTTTTAAAAAGGAGAAAATGAGGAAACTAGGGTAATGATAGAACAAATAAGAAGGGGGACAACCTGTAATAGTAGCCTGGGCCCAGAGAGTGTGCTGTCATTTGGTATTTAAAGAATAGAATGACTCTGAAGTTGCTTTCTTTAGGCAGTAAAGAAAATGCCAGTGCAGCAATTTCTCTAATCACAAAGATTGACATTTATGTTGAGATTGAGCCTGCCTGTTTGTTAATTAGCGTGGTGGAGTCACATTGCACTCAGCCTTGCATCTCAGCAGGCCCCGACTGCAAGATTTACATTTCACAGGGAGAAACAGTCTTGATAATGAAATGATGCTTTGCAGAGATATGTGCAGAGAAGCACAGCTGGATTATGTAAATGTGATTTATCCAGAGCTGTAGTACATGGGTCCTGTTTCTCAGATGCCAATCTATAACTCACTGATGGCTTGTGTGATTTCACATATATGTGCTCAGTGATTGGTATTAACTTTTAAGATCATTTATTTTTATGTATGCCATTAAAAGGCTTACATCAAAGTTAATATGTATCCCCTACATCTACCCTGACAGTGTTTTGTGATGTTTATCATCTCCAGCTTTGTCATCTGTCACTGTGACATTTTCAAAAGAGGAAGATTTCTATTGAATGCATCCTGTTTAGCATCAAAATTTAGTGAGAGATGCTCAGGAACCGAAATGTAACACGCAGTACCTATTTGTATTTGCTCCGTTACAGAACTAGTGTTCTCCTTCCAGCTCTGAGAACTTTTTGTATTTTTCTCATTCTCTGGAAAAAAGCGGAAGGATGGGAAGAGGAGTTTTGCAGAATGCTTGACTGGTACCACTGCAGTAGCAGAAGTTTCTGAGCAGGCTGAGAAGTACCAGAGAGCCGTCGCCTTTGTTGGGATTTGCTCCTGCCTCATTTGACCCATGTTGCGTTCCTTGTGCTTCACCAGTTACCCGTGAAAATGAGGACTCAGGGCTTTGTGCTTGCCAAAGTCAGGGGAAAGGGCTTGGCTTTCTGTCGTTTTTCTTCTCCCTTTTCATTTTGTGAGGATTAGAACGTTTTTTATTTTATTTTATTTTTATCCCAGTTTCTTCATTAAACTTTGTGTGCCTGACCGTACTCTTTGCCATTTTCCCTGCGATACCCTTCCAAAGCCTTGGAAGGCTTGCTTCAGCCAAGCTTGGCAGGATGGTGCAGCCTCCTGAGGGGATTCATTTTGATGGGGTCTGTGAAGACTGTGCCCCAGGTGGAAGAAAGGGACCCTCGCATCTCCCCTAGCAAAGAACTGAGAGACTGCTGCTGGCTCCTGCTCCTGCAGCTCTCGGCAGGCTCTGGGACAGGGATCCCTTCCCTGCCTGAGACAGCAGCAGGGAGATCTGCCAGGCCAGGGTTAACGTGTGCCCCTACCTGTGTGGAGGGGCACAGAGGCAGCAGAATGAAATCTCTGAGAAATCATCTTCAGCAAACAGCTTTTTAATTGCTGGCAAAACACAACATTCTTCCAAGAAAACCCTGCTTGCTCTTACCCTGAGAATTTCATATATTAGTGCAAGTAATGTTTCTGCTCCATTAAAGTGATCTGTAAGCAAGAAACAAAAGAATAAAACTACTTTTTTTTTTTTTTTCCCCCAGCTCATCACTTTGGGGAATTTCCTGATTGAATCACTAAGCTCAAACAGAGAGAAAAACATGCTGACAGCGTGTTGCTCTTTTATTCTGCTTCGTGCAAGTAAGAAGATTTGAGTATTTAAAATCCCCATTGTATTTTAGGAATGCAAGATAGGGTCAGGAATTGCAGAAAACAGAAGTTACCATTGGTAGTCGTTGACCTGGGAGCCTGTTCTGCTGATTTTTTTTTTTTTTTTGAAGAAGTGGGCAGGCACTGACAAGTCATTGAAAGGAGAAATTTGTAGATGGTTTGAAAACTGTGGCCAGAGGTAGAGAAAGCAGAGAGCTAATGAGGCTTGTAAATATATGAAAAACTCCAGAACATACATGTATCAGTTAAATATATATTTATGTGTATTTCTAGTTGAAAAACTATAGTCCTTATGGAGTAATTTTAAAATGGTTTATAAACATTACAAGATCCACTCTCTACCTTGTTTAAAAAGTATAATAAAGCAGGATGGGATTGCAGCTTCTTCCAAACATCCAAAATGTAAAAATATTCAGACTTTAATATTCGCCTCCCATAGGAAAAAATGCATTTCAGAATGGTAGTTGTGAGCTAGGATAGTGTAACAGGGCTACAGAAATATATTAAAAAGACTCAGCTCCAAATCTCATAAATCTGACATCACAAATGGTAACAGGAAGGATAGGCACAAGTTTGGTATTATCTGTTCTGTTCTTAGAGAGGCAGAGGCCCCAGATATCCCCAGGACGTATAAGTGTTTACAGGCTGGTTCTCTAGGGAATCCCTGTTTGTGTAGTTCTGAAAGTACTTCTAAGTAGACAAATTAAGTGTTTCTCATTTTTCTTTGAACTTGAAACATCTTCTCAAAGGAAAAATCTTTCCTTTGAGAAAAACCTCAACTTGGTCAGTACTTCAGTGGTTGGTGCCTCAACTGAAAAAGCCAATAGGGCTAAACTGCAATGATGTTCTGGTGGATTGAAGGGCTGGACTCCCAAGGGAAGGCTTATGCTGCTGTATAACTCCACTTAAGTCTCAAAGAAAATTGCTTATACTTATTGACTACAGGATAGTTGAAACACTTTCTGCTTTGCCTTCTTTCTCCTTACATCTGAGTATTGAACAGCTTTTGCACTTCAGCCTCTTTGGTTTCTGGGAGATTAAGAAAGTGGTACTGGGCCAAGGACTCCTTGCTACATTTTTCACATACTTTTATGGAGGATCAGCTGCACTTATGCACAACTATTCATAGGTTTTCTCGTTCTTCCCTTTTTGCTTTCGTTCTGGAAGAGGAAGGTGACTGAAAAATGTAGATGTAAAGGTCTATCCTTGCCAAATGGCAAAGGTCTCCACATGAAAGTCTGTACCTTTTTCTTCAAATGGAATAATGCAGTATCTGATGCTTTTATTCTTCTCACAGTACTAAGAGTCTGGTATTTCACAGATGATGCCAGTGACAGTAGCTGTTGTAGCACACCTCTCTCTCCTTCAATACGTTTGTCTGCTGTTTCCCTTTATTTCAGTTTCTGGTTGTACTTCTTGCTAGCAACTTATATAGCTAACAGTAGTAGATTCCAGCTATTAAGTATACACTAATATGTAAATATTAATGGCATTTAAAGTTATTCCTGAATTATTAATTGATAATTTACATCATTCTCGTGGATGCTTGGAGGTTGCTACAGCACAGTGTATTGATGGAAATTAAGTTCTGTATTTTTCTTTTCCATAGATATGTTTATCTTGAGGCTTTTGCTTTTTTTAATGCACAAAAATCCATGCTAATACTGTAATAGTATCTGCAGGCTATCGGACAGATCCTCAGGTGTTTTTATCATTGTATCTCCATTGAAACGACTCCCCTAC
The DNA here is from genome assembly GCA_025769975.1 of Gallinago jamesoni. Taxonomy (NCBI): domain Eukaryota; kingdom Metazoa; phylum Chordata; class Aves; order Charadriiformes; family Scolopacidae; genus Gallinago; species Gallinago jamesoni. Next base: position 129,974,316 of record JAOQGH010000001.1, read on the forward strand.
ACTGCCTTATATTTGCACAAGGTATAGACTGTGACACTGGACTAAAGCAATTTGTCTAATGCCACACTGACAGTCTGTGGTAGAGGGAGGAACTGATCCAAAACACATGCTTTTACTATTGAACTATAATTTCTCTGGTTTCTTACTGTATCTTTTTATGTATCTGCTTTCAAAATAATGTAATGTTACTAATAATCTAAAAAGAACTGAATCTGAAACATGATTAATTGTCCTTGGCTCTACTTAAAGAAAGCCATTAGTGTGCATATCACAGGCTCCATCCAGCTGCCACTGAAGTTTCTGTTAAGATCTCCATTTACTTCATTATGACCTGGAGCAGGCTTCAGAACTAAAAATGTATGCTGTCCATTCAGAGTAGCATTCTGGTTTAACTAAATGAGCTAGACGTACAGTTTTTAAACAATGGAAGAAAGAAAGAAAAAAAAGCAAAATAATTACAACAGACATTTCTTTAATTATCCGCTAGTGTTCAATTTACAATGAGGAAATAAAGCTATTGGCTCAGGAAATCAGTAAATAACATGTGAAGCCTCAGGAGAGACACAGATGTTTTAAAAAAATAATAAAATCTTCTTTTCATTTTATGTCTGTATTTCCTGCAGACCAAAACCAAAAAATATTAAATAATGTGTCTAGGATCTTCCACAAGAAAGAATTCAACTGAGCATGAAGTGCATGAAATTTTAGAAATTTTTAGCATCTGTGACAGTTTGTTGTGTGCATTGGAATAGAAAGCAATACTAAACAAGAAACATCTAGTTGACACACGTCCCTCAAGTCAGTAGGATTTCAGCTAAGCTAAAACCTGGAATCCAGACATCAAAACTTGACAGATATGATGTCTTACAACCCTGTCTGGTTTTTCCCAGTTCCTGGTCTTATTTTTTTGATGCCAGGAAAATGAATGATAAAAGTCTTGTTCCTGTCACTGAGAGGCAGCTGGGACCTGCTAGAAAGTTGCCATCTGAAATTCTACCAGGAATGTGTGGGCAACGCTTCTTGTCATGAAAGAATTTAGGATAAAATCAAACATAATAATTTTTCTTTGCATCTGCATTATGAAAAACCAAAAATGTCCATCCAGCTGACCTGTAGAAGTGGCTCAAAACCATGAGGTTTCTTTCTGGCACCATTGGTGTGCTGAAACCCTGAGTATTGTATTGCTCTGTGATTACAGCTAGGAAGCCATTAGCCACTTCAAACTGTATTTCTACACTTCTTATTTTTATTATTTTTAGAATATAGTAAGAAGTGTATAGAAAGAACAAAAACCCCAAAACTTTTAGGCAGTGATGCTACTTGCTTTGACGTTGCTATGGTAACCAGCTGGTAAAGTATAAGACCACCTTGCATGACTGGCCAAACCGCTTCTGCATGTTGTCTGCTTTAAACTGCTCAGCCCTGTGTGCTTTCTGTAGATTTGCAAGAGCTGAAATCTAGCTTTCTGCAGTCAACCTTAATGATCTCAGAAATGTCGCTAAAATGAATTTGCTTCAATTCTTTATGCACACTTTGTTGTGAATACTTTCTCCAAATATCCTTAAGAGCCGTTTATTAACTGACAGTATAAAGAAAACATTCCTGGAGAGTGATCTAGGGAGTAGGGAGGAAAAGCTCCTTTTTAAACTGTGTTTAAACCTTTGAAATTGTGAGTGTTAAGTGGCCATAGATCTTTTACTAGCTCTGGGAGCTGCAGTTGGTTTCATTCTGCGAACGAAGTATTCAGGCTGGAAAAGGTTTTCAGAACTGCAGGCATTCAACATATTGCCTGAACAATAGCCAAGAGCAAAGTTGTTCGTCACAATAATACAAGAACAGCATTTGAATTCACTTGTATCAGTTATCAGCCTACTGCTAATAATCAGACGAGATAGCAGAAATGGTTTAGGAATAGGTTTGGGAATTGCATACAGTTGCACTGTTTCACTGTTTTTCCTCAGTATTTGTGAACAAAAGGTAAAACTTAAGGAATCCCTCGTTCAGGGCAATGTATCACATGGCTTCCCGTTTTCAGATTAAAAGGGCACAGACACTATAGCGCTCATAAATCAGCACCGATTGTATCAGATGTATGTTACCTCTCGCTCAACTTAAAGGGAAGTGATGATCTGTTGGTGAACTCACCTTTTCTGTGTCTCAGTAAGCTTGGCTCTTTGAAGCATAAGAAACACAGGCTTTGTCCAACATGATATTCTGGTCACTCATGGCTGTTTCAGTGGCACTTACCTTTATTCAACAGTTACAGAGAGTAAAATATTTTCACGTCTTTTCAGCTAACTGTTTCCTTTAGAATTTTATGGAATTATTGTCATTCCTGCTTTAATTAGATCATCTCAGAGCAGTGCACACTCTGAATAAGAACAGTGGAAATTTTGGCATTGCGATGGCTTTTTTTCTTCTCACTCAGCAGATATTTATGCCCTTTTTTTGAGGAAAAATGGCCACTTTCCATAATTTTTACTTTTGATTGTTTTCTCTTGGCCAAAAGAATCTTGCCCATGTTAGGTCCCAGTCTGATTGTTGGTCATCTTGTTTTTCTGTCAGTTTCTCACAGCCCAGCTGGCATCTCTTTAACCCACCACAAAAGAAGTTTATTCTACTTAATTTTCAAAGTCTAATAAACTAAAACATCACAGACCCTTCCTGTTTATCTTCAGACAAGTAGTGTTTCTCTCATATCTGTGCACTGGTCTTACAATGAAGCTAAACAGCTCATTGAAATACAGTCCTGAAAATCAAGAATTACTTGTACATATTTCTTTTTAGTACAGGCAAGACTGACATTTTAGCTGCAATTTTTTGATCTCTTTAAAGGGAGTATATTTATTAATTAATTTTACTGAAACCCAAGCTCGTAAATGCTGTTAAATGCATTCCTTTGCAGAATTTTTTTTCTGAAGTGGTTACAAAACCAACTTTTGTTTTTTGAATAAGATACAGTACTTACCCCTGTAATCCTAAACTTATTGTCCTGACAGCTGGGGAGCTGGAGAGGAGCAACATTTTCTTTCTTTGTCTTTCTCTCTTTGGCAACTCTTACTAGTGCATGGTGGAAACACTGAAAAGAATATATCTTCCAAACGACACTCTCAGCTCAGCCAAAAATAAGAGAGAAGGAAATTCAGTAGATTAAAGCAAGAGACTATTTATCATAACTGCAAATAATTCTATTGGAATTTCAGTGAAGTTCAGTTTTTTAAAGGCTCAAGAAATGAAAGTTAATAACTTCCAACACTGCTCTGAAAATTAGAAAGATTTCTAAGACTAAGTGAATAAGAGGTCATCTGGCAGATGAGTGAAAGCTTTAGAAGACTTGGTTCCACACTGGGGGCTTGATGTCACATTTGGCACTAAACATTTTATATTTTCTCCACAAGATGCAGATTCATACAAGCATGTGTTAACTCATTTAGTACTTAAAAATGTAGCACAAATTTCATTTGTAGGTAGCCTTGACTCTCCAGGAGTTCAGCTCTCACCTCATACCTGTTGTCAGCTGGATGTTTTTCAAAAGGAGAGGTATTTTCTGTGGTAAGTGTCTACTGGTGAACATATACCTTGCTAAAACGTATTAGTTTTAATTTGGAAAAACCAAGACTGGTCAAAAACAGAGAGTGGTCTTTAGCACAGTAGGTAGTCTCACACCTGAGTTGTGTCAAATAGTCTGGAGTCGTTGCTATGCCTGACTTCCACAGGTGTGTACAATCAGATTGCATCCAACCTTAGAGATCGAGAGAAACAATTTGATTTACAATTTCAAGTACCTACTGCACTTTTTATCCATGTATCTGTCTGCATATTTACACGCTCCTTATACCTCAGTTTTTGGGGTACCTGTGAGATGTATAGAGGCTTGTGGCACAAAGCCAGCAGGTTCAGATGCCATGCATTAGGCAACAGTAACATGAAAAGCTATGGCTGCCAGGAAATAAACTAATTTAACCGAGTATCCACAATGGCACTTGAAGTACCAAATAACTTAGATTAGCATAAACCTTTTTTAAAAAAAACCTCTTATGTTTTTGTTTTGTTTTTATTTTTTTTCTAATTTGTTTCTGCATTTACAGCTTCAGAAAGGCATTTTTGAGAGGGGCAAGGAGTCTGTAGTTGCAAATCATGTCTCTTGACCACAAAACTTTTTCCTTCTCAGAAAATCCAATTTTGCCCTGACTTATATCCTTGATTATAGCTTTTTTTTTTTTAAGAATCTGCAGATTTTGGTTTGTTTTACATTGTGTCATATGATTTTTCAGAATAATGTCTCAGATGGACAATCTGTGAATATCAAGAGACAGTAATTTTCTTGAGTTTTGATTATTGGGAGGGTTGGGTGGGGTTTTTTTCTAGCAATGACTACAAATATATTTCACCATTGTCTTTCCAGGATGTGGCTGATGCCATGACTGCTCTTTCATTTTAAGTCATAACTATGTGCATTTTTAAAAGATGTGGAGGTATTTAAGTCTGACAAGAGGTCCCTCAGGTACCAGCTACTATTTAGAGTTTTAATGTGTCATTGCTCGTGTAGGCAGTGAAAGCTGTGGAAGAATGCTTGATAGGCTAAATAGGCTTTCATTTTTAATTGAATTGTTTTGTTCTGGGTTGTTTGCTTATGGGATTTTTTCTTTCTTTTCTTTTTTTTTTTTTTAGAGGAGCTACTTTTGGCTTATTATAATTATGTTAGTAATGGTGTGTCTTCCACCTCTTGGTGAAATACTAGGAGGGAACTGCTTCACTACTATCAGCATCTTTCTTGGTACTAACAAGTGGTTTTATATTGAAGTTCTCAAAGTCCTGAACTGCATGAAATATTTTTAATACATAATACTGTCAAAATCTTCAGGTGCATTTTTAGAGTCTGCTCTCAGTGCAGAGTTCATACTTAGAAGGATAATTATTAACTTAAAGGAGTTGATAGTCTTCCTTTGCAATTAAGCCTTTAAATACTCAGGAGAGGTTTAAGAACTATGCAGATGTCCTTTAGTTTTGCATTTCAGCGTTGTTTTCAGGTCTTGCCTGTTCTTTTCTATGGTGCCTTGCTGCATAAATACCTGGAATTTGCCGTAAAATTGGAGCAATAATAATGTTGCTTTGCTCTTCTGCGATGTTCTGTCTTCTCAGTGCCTACTGAATGTTGCTCTGACAAGTACAACACTGAACACAGTGTCAGCAAACTAGGGACTATTACAGGTAGGATCCCAAGTCAAGACTACCCAATATCTTTTTTAAATTTCATGGTCAGAGATATGGTCCTGCTTTTCTGACATGCTGTTATGCAAAACACATCTTTCCTTTCATTGCAAGGTGGTCATTTGTATTCATATGCCAAAAGCTTGCCTTGAAATGTGAACTTTAAAGGACTGCAGTCTTTCATACATGAGCACGTATGAGTACCCAACTACATTTGTGAACAAGTTGGAGGTACAGATGCTTAGCTTTTGTAATGATGCCACTACATAGTATATCTGAAATCGTGTTATAAAAAATCAGGTAGAGAATCACTGTTCTCCCAACTCCTAAGATGTAGCTCTTCAGAAGGAATAGTCAAGGAAGGAGGGGGTGGGGGTGTGGTGGCTCTGTACATTAGGGAATTGTTTGACTCTATAGAAATTGATTCCAGTGATGAAGAAGTTGCGTGTTTATGGGTAAGGGTGAAAGGGAAGGCTAACAAAGGTGATTTTGTGCTGGGAGTCTGCTATAGGCCACCCAACC